>JAJMSI010000004.1:0-651241 GCA_030558325.1 Wilhelminamyces tanticharoeniae | reverse complement strand
TCCATCATCCTTGATGACATAGACCCATCTGCATCCAATTGCTTTCTTGCCCTTTGGCAATTCTTCTAGTTTCCAACTTCCATTCTCAAATTGGGAGTTCATTTCGCTATCCATTGCCTTCTTCCACTCTTTTGCTTGAGTACTCTCTATGGCTTGCTTGTAAGTTTTCGGAGTCCTTACATCTGTTTCAGCCACATACAGGTATCCATACATCACATAGTTGGAGTATGCCTGATGTTCTCCTTCTTCAGTATCTTGCCTTGTTTTCTCCAACGACTTGTTCCGAGTTGGTAATCCTCAAGTCTATTTTATCCTCTTTAGGAAACCGACGCGGTTTACACGCGTCGGTTCATCCCTTTTTCCCTCTTGTTTCATCCCTTACATCCCGTAGGGATATTGACTCGCGTATTTCACTCTGAGAGTAGTTCTTGACTTGATCACAGAGGAGTTGCACCTAATCCAATATGCAGCTGGTTCTGCATATAATGAATTGGCTGCAAGCTCACTTTGAACTTCAACAGAAACAGTGTCTAAAAGGGTCTGGATTTCTTCATAGTTGGGGTTTCGAAGTATATGCCCATCTTATTAAACAATGTACACCCCAGCAGTGGCTATAATTTCAGTATCTTGATGACGGACTTTTCTTTAGCTCCTCGGAAGTCTGTGTTCATGTCATCCCAGAAAGGCAACGCCCGGTTGCAGACATTAAATGTGGAGGACATCTTTATTATGTAATTACCTCAAAGCATTGTGAGTTTTAGGATAGAACAATCTTCTATAGTAAAACAGATCTCCATGCACGGCTTTCCTGACCTTTGGCCCAAGCTAAATCCAAAGGAGCCCGAAATTCCCTTTGAAAATATTCAAATAAAAAGGGTATATCAAATGCCCATTGTAGGCAAACTATTCTTATCAAGAACACGAAGCTTTTGACGTATTCTTCATCCTGATAAGCATGGCCATATTTCGAACGGGGGGTTCCAATAAGCCTATCAATGTAATTCATTTCTATTTGCAGTAACAAACATTGTTTCAAAAATTTTCGCAAAAAATCAAAATAAATTAAACTGACAGTCTGGCAATGTATGTCAATATACCAATAGCGATAGAAAAAATGTCACTATTGTCAAAAATTCATTACTTATCCATTAATTTGAATTACATTGTTTTCCCTTAAAATTATCTTTTAGCATGGAGATTAATCCCTGTTTATAATGACTTTGAAATGTTGAGGTGAAGAGTACAAAAGGCCAAGGTATAAGCCAGACGGTATTTTGGTGAATTTTTGCCTTGCTGTAAGGGCAGTTATTTCAACACCGCCGGCTAGAGTTCAGGCAAGGTTCGAAAATAGTGGTAAAGGTACACTCGCTCTGCCGTTAATAAGGTTTTGCTTTTCACTTCCATGGAATTCGTAGCACTGAGACCTACAAGGACACGTGAAGTTCTTTTATTTTGTTATGGAAAGGCTGGAGATAACCAAAGGGGCCTTTTGAAGGTTTTACAGTAGCCTTGGTTGTCCTGCCACCGTAGATCTTCGGGGGAGGTAGCAGGGTCGCTTTATATAGCAAACTTTGCAGACTGCCGACCTGCAAATTCTTATTAGCAAGAAAGGGGAGAGTCACCAGCTATCGCTCACAACCGGCACCGGATAGCCATGATGTACTCATGCTACTGTCTTTGATGGCTTCTGTTATCGCCAAAGCACGGGACAGATAAAACAAATGTCACCTTCCCGATTGTTCCTTACTGAGAAGATGGTATCTATTTTGTCCACGTTTAATAGTTCATGTCCTCTCAGCTGCGCACCTTCATACCTTCACTTCCAAACCTTTACAAGCTCATCTTTACAATGTAGAACACTTTTGAGCAGTGTGATTTAGATCTCCAAATCTTTCAGCGGCTCCTAAACCTCGAAGACAAGAACCACATTGTTCGTATCACTTAGCTCGTCTGCTTCTACATCCTCATGCGCAGCCGCCATTGATTATATCTCAGCACTTCACGACCAACTGCTTCTTCTTTGTCTTCATCAAATTTCAAGGATTCTGGGTAAAAAGTCTTTCTTGTCAGCAAAAGCCGCGAGTCTCTCCTAAGGTCGCCAAATTCGATCCTGCGGAACCCCCCTATGGAGTAGTGACTATTGGGAGACATGTTGATAAGCCTTCTGAGGTGTGCTTTAGTGTCTTTGAACTTGTTCCTGGTCTAGGAAAGTGGGGTGGTGTTGGTGATTTCCTCCATTGCTGATACGGGAGCATTGCGGCCCTTCTGGAAGTCCCTGGGATCACCAAGGTGGTTTTCAAAAGCTTCAACTGGGTAGGGAACATACTAGGATAGAGCTTTGAGAGATAAGAAGACCTTGGTTTGATGGGAATGGATCCGGTGCAAGTATGCGTGGAGCGAACACCGTCAACTTCGTGGAAAGTCTAAGGTGGTCATTACAAGGTCCTTCAGGCACGCGCGTTGGCGAAAACGGACAGAATTTAAGTCTATATTGCCTGAAAAGGATGCGGGTTTGTGGTGAAGAAAAGCGTGGAATTGTGGGAATTCAAAAAGGGTTGGAAGTTAGGTTGCAAAAACGCGGTGGGAATTGGAATGAATATATATTAAAATCAGGCATATAGTTACGGGCAGTCAAGTCAAGGCAAGGACACAGCAGGAACCTAGGAGAAGTGGCTGCAAAAGTGAAGCACCACAGGAGAAACTTTCTTCAGCATAAATGCTGATTAACGCTTGTCTAATGAAGCCAAAGGATGAAAATGGGGCAGAAAGGGCCTCTTTCTTTTTTGTCGCTACCCCACAAAGATATGCCTACCTCGCTTGCGCGCTGAAATAGCCTCCACCACCACTGACTCGGCACAATACGAGAATACCATGCAGTACATCCGAATAAGAGGACGCGAATATGTGAGTTTACGAATTCATTTTCAAGAGAGACGGGCTCTTCTTGAAATATCTCCGAATTGTCCATTTTCCTTAAACAAACGGCGAAACGACATACGCAGGTGATGTTTACATTGCTGCCTGGGCACCCTGGCTAAAGGCGTAGCCATATCAGTCTGACTGGATTGGTGCTGACGATATGGTCCAGGTCTCAAAGCGAATTTTGCGAGAAAACTACTTTTCGCAGCCCCCCACCCACCATTCTTTGTAATGGAATTGGCCCGGGATTGGCCCGGAGTCCTCAAACGAAGCCAACTTCCATACCTCTCACTAAAGGCTGCATACCCCGTTTGGCCCAGATCTTGCGTCCTGCAGGAAAACGGCGAAGCTGATGCCTTCAGGACGTCGGGGTAGCGATACCAACTCGGAGCTGTATTAGGTAAGCTTAGAAGGCCATCCTTGTCAACAAAGCACAAGAGCCCTCCGTAGGGCCGGAGACAGCGGCAAACACCTTACCAGGGTAGTAGAGCTTGGTTTGAGAGTCAGGCGTATGGGTCCGACCCCGCGTGTGGGTGGCGGTATCGGCATAGAAGGGATATTTTCGCCCACCTATATCTCCGCATGACGTCCCCTAATTGGCGACCCCTTCCTCACACAGCCCGAAAAGACCAGCAGCGAATTCCCAGAAAAAATCCCACTCGAAAAAACACACCAGTCACCCGTTTTGGACCACCCCCGGCTGATATATTACACGCCAAGTCCCACTAGGAACGCCTGCTGCCTCTCCTTATCCACACACTCAACAGAAAAGTCCCACAATGCCCAGCTCCGAGAAGATTGTCGCCGTTATCCTTGGTATGTCTCCTTGAGCACCGAAGGTGTTCGCGCACTGTAACGCCACCAGTACTAACAGACAGCCGTGTTGTTGCCCCCTTTGGCGGTTTTCATGACCGTGGGCGCCACCAAGCAGTTCTGGATTAACATCATTTGCTGTCTTTTCTTCTGGTTCCCTGCCATCTTGCACGCGTTGTACGTTGTATTGAGTTAGTGGGGCAACCCCGGACTGACGCCAGCACCAGGGCCCTGTCCAAGAGGTCGTAGCGCCTGAATTGCTGCGCTGCCATCTCCAGCGACGGGCCCTTTATGGTCCTCGGCTGGTCTCACCGAGGCTGTCTCTTTTTTAGGTCTACATATATTTGAGAATGGACGACTGATTTTATACAGAAACTGCCCAGTGTAACCACTGCAAGCTGGTTCGATCTTGCTATGTGCAGACAGGTCCAGGGCACAAGTCTACAGTCGATCAGCGACAATAGCGACGCCCAGTCCTGCACAACGCAGCTGTCACCAGCAACGTCTAAATACAACGGCAAGCTCACAGATCTCCCCAAACAGTAACTTAATAGAGAGAAGGGGGTTTCTGGCGCTCAGGACATGCACCGGTTAAGCGCGCGGTGGCGTGCCCCTTATCGGGCGAAAAAACTCTGGCCAATCACAGCGCGCGCCTTATTACATATCGCCAATTAGTGATTAGCACCCATGCAAAGAACGGTGCCAGCGCATCTACACGTTTGCGCTCCTCTAAAGCTTAAAGCAAGCGTCCAGGGCGCCCAAAACGGCAGCCTGTCACACTGTAGAATGCGGAGTTACGTCTGCACTTGCTGCCTTCTTCTGCATGCTCTGGTGATGCGCACTATCGGGGCTATTTGTTCTTTTTTTTTTAGTTCCGTCCCAGGTTTTCGCAGTTCGCAATATAAGGGCGGCATTTTAATTACCCTTAGCGTGCATATCGCCCATTTACCTTCCACATTCCTTCCTAGACATCCAGCCCTGCTCTGATGGCGTCCCGTATTCTGCCGGCTGACGCCCCAGCACTCAGGGCTGCGCCTATAACAGCTTCTGTTCCTCCTTCCCGCGATATTCCCGCCCACGCTGGGGATGATCTCCCGCCTTTCCTGTTTCTGAAGAAGCCCATCAAGTGTCTGTTCAACAGGTCCGTGATATCAGAGAATCTCCCGCCCACCCAGCCTTACACGGAGGACCCAGAACTGCTTGTCTCCTTCAAGCGAGCGCCCGCCTCCTCCTACAACCACATAGACTACAACGAGCAGATCAGGGCTCCGCAGATGACTAATGCCACCACCTACACCTACGGGGCGGGAGAACGCAGCGGCGCCCCCTCCTTCGTGAACTCCACCGGACACGAAAACGCTCTAGATGCGCATGAAAATGATTCCAAAGACAGCGTTGTGAGCCAAGATAGCCAGACCGCCGTCAAGGCGCACGATGTCTTAATTTCCACCGGGCCGTCTACAGCTGCGAGTTCGGGCGACAGAAGCTCCACCCAGTACTTGCCGGCGGTGTTTGACTTGTCCAAGCCCATGAGACGCTTTTCTGCGCCTTCCAACGCTGAGGAGGACGACTCAGCCGCCACCATCCTCAGCTATACCACCAACAACTACATCTACGAGCGCAACAACAACTCCACCAGAAGCGGCTTTTCGCAGCCCAACAGGCCCAAGCTCACGCTCCATCTGAAGAGAAGTATCTCCAACGATTCCGACTCAGACTCGCTGGTGCAGAAGGAGAAGTTGATGAAGGCGCTCGATAACTTGTCCAACAACATGACCACGGACGAGGAGACTGCCCAGACAAGCCCGCGGGTCAAAAACCGCCCTGGCAACTACAGCTGTGCGCGCTTATCGGACGTCCACGGAAGCAACTTGCAGCAGGTGTACGAGTTGAAGAAGCCGATGATCGTGCCCGCTGTTTTGCGCCGAAACGACCACCCTACGTTAGGCCGCACCAACTCTTCGACGCCATCCGTTGAGGAGAAGTCTCCCGACTCGCTTTCTTACGACCAGTCCCCGATTCCAGCATTCACCACCTCTACACCTCCTCCACACTCGGTTCAGAGCATCAGCGAGCTTAATTCGCCGGTAACGCCGTATAGTGCGACTTTGGGGGTGTCAAAGGTGGATAGCTTGACTTCGCGCGAGGCTGTGGAGCCGACCCATCAGCACTGGAAGCCCAACAGCTTCACGGACCACTGCATGAAGTGCTTCGACATTTTCGGCACCTTTTTTCTTAACCCCCAGAGAAAGAGACGGCACCACTGCAGGTTCTGTGGATTTATTTACTGCGTGAACTGTCTACACAAGAACCCCGAGGCGTACGGTACTGGAATCAAGGCTGTTGATGAAGAGTTGTCGTTGAAAAACATCATGAGTGGTGGAAGTTTCCACGGGCTACTGGCGTACAGTGGAAACACCGGTAACACCATAGCGCCCAGCAACGAGGACTATATCAGCGGCGTGATGATGGACTCGGGGGCGAGACTCGTTGTCCCGAACTACAAGAACCTTGTGAGTGCAAACGGAGGCTTGAATGAGGAAATGAAGAATTTGAATAAGCTCTTCAAGTACTGCAAAATCTGCAAGAACTGCGGCAGCAGCTATCAGAACCTCATTCAGGCATTGAACGAGCCCAACAGAGCGGGCGATCTGGCGACCCAGGATTACGGCACCGCCCCGTACATCTTCATAGAAAATCCCTACTTGAAGAAGGCAGCTGACGAGCAGCGGGCCAAAGCAGCTACCGGAGGTGAAAGTGGGGGTGGTGACCGTCTACAGCGGAAATCGGACGCCACGGTGGGCGCCACTTTGGCAGAGGAAAGAAAGCTGTCGCTCAGCAACGTGCCCTCCGACTGGACATGGAGCTCCTTTTAGACCAGGAGTCGACTTATATATGTGCTGGATTTCGGCGCAAACCAGCACGGCTTCCGAGACGGTTAAGCCCGGCAGGGCCCTATTGTGATACTAATTTCTCGTGTCGGATTTCCGTTCACGATAGACGATTTTTCAGTTCTTCCGCAGGTGCGTTATTCTGTTTTTGTTCTCTTCCTATGAGCCGGTGCGGCTGCGTTATATGTGTAGTATTGTACGATAAGTATCCCTAGTAGCTAGCCTAATAGGCTAATTAGGCCGCAAACGAGCGAAGGCGGAGGCGATGACGTAAGCTTAGCCCGCCGTAAACAATCACCCAAATTGAGCACACGCGTCACGCGAAAAAACAAAAACCAAAATCGCCTGCCTGGCATCATTTTCGATCGTCGTGCGCGTCTCAGTTGGTCCGTGCACTTACAAAGCATCGTCACCGTCACACCAAGGGGCAAGTTAAGCGCACTATCTAGAACGCCCTATCAGCCTTCCAGAGCCTGCTACACGCCAGTACACGAACAGCAACTTTCCAGGACTGCGACTCCTCTCCTAGTTGGTGAAAATCCTGGCTTCTATTTCCATCCCCTCTTGCCAGGTGTTCTATCTGGAAATACGCCAAGGCAACAGCAGCGACCGTTGACCGTTATCTGTCGGAAGACGCCCTCCCTTCGTTTTTCCCGAGCGTATCCCACAGCGCAAATTCCGGCCTCGACGCTGCATAGTGTTTTAAAACATGCCCATGTTCCAGCAGCCCAACCACTCGTTTGAGTCCACGGACTCAGGCCGCCGGTTATCGTCCAACAACCCATTTCGGCAGTTTGTGGGCTCCGATTCCACCAGCTCCGGTAAAGGCTACGAAGCGCCCCGCTTGAGAAACCAGCTGGGGTCGTCGGTCAAGTCCAACGGGTCCAGCGCCTTCGACGAATGGGTCGAGAAAAACAAGCAGCTCGTCAACATGTCGTCGGACGACGAGGACGACTTCTACGGAGGCCCGAAAAGGGGCACCAATATTCACACAAGCAGCAAACACACTAATCTCCACAGCGAGTTGAAAGCTGGCCACGCCATTCGCAAAGGCCTGAACACCGACGACTTTGCCAGACCCGCTTTCCCGGGCGCCCCCGTACGGGCCGGCAGCGACAGCAACGTCAACTACAACAACACCAATGGGTATGTATGATTTTGATATTCTCGAGCCCCTGTGAACGGCCAGTGCTCATTTCAGAGGCAGTGCCAAACGGGCTCTTTTTATGGCCCCCGCGTCTTTTGACTCGTGCATGCACGGCTGTAGGTCGCCCCTACTACTACTGCGAAACGGGCTCCAGGTTGTACCTACCAGATTCCGCTTCTGCCAGCATTGTGGTACATGCGGCTGGCTTGGGCTGGAACCGGCCATATGCAGTGCCGTCCCGTTTGGTGCGCCCAGAAAAGCCCGATTTGGAGCCAGCGAAACGCGATATCGCGCTTGCTGTTAGCGACCTGTCCTGCACACAGAGACGGGTCATATGACCTGAAACCGCTCCATATCTCGGGGCGGAACCCTTTCTCGTGCACTAGCCAGACCCCTAAACACCCCTTAACTAAGAGGTATACTAACGGACCAGCAAAATGTCCTCCAACAACCCGTTTGCGTCGGCCTTGAATGAGCCAGACTCGTACGTGCACCGCCGCGAGCCGCCGCCTGTTCCGAGAGCCAATGGCAACGGAGCTGCGCCGCCTGCCCGCCCCCCGAAGCCCGACTCGTTGGCCCCGCCGGCCTACGAGGAGGTTTCCGGCTCCGACAAGGCCAAGGGCGACTACCCCAGAGAAAAGCTGTCCTCCTCCTCCAGAAGCCACTCCTCGGGCCGTCCGCACAGGTCTCACAGCGACTCCTCGCGCCCACACCGGTCCCACCGGTCCTCCAGTGGCACGGACAAAGACAGAGAGAGAGACAGACACCACAAGTCTTCCAGAAATAAGTCGCCCAAGAAGAAGGTCGAGCCCATTAAGGCCAAGAACTTGGACACCATCGACAAGTTGGACGTGACGGCCTTCTTCGGCGGTGGCTTCCACCACGACGGACCATTCGACGCCTGCACACCGCACCGTAACAAGAACGCCAAGTCCGCGCCCGTGATGGCCTTCCCTGCCGATGGCCCCAACAACTCCATCAAGGGCTTGGCCGGCAATGTCGACAAGAACGAGCAGATGAACTTGGCCTTCGGCCACTACGATGTGGACAACCGCAACGGCTTCTCTAGCGGCAGAAGAGGATCTGCATCTCCAGTCAAAGAGGAATTTGTTCCTGTGATAAAAACCAGCAGGGCCAGCGACGACCCGCAGTCTTTATATACCCCCAAGCAGAACCCGTCGGTGGTGAACTTCGATGCCAACATCAAGGCGGAGCCCATCCACGGATCAACCACAGCCGGTCTTGGCTCTTCGACCTTTATTGACGGAGCCCCGGCGCCCAAGGTCAACGACGAGTTTTTGAATGTGAGTGGTTCCGGATTGGGCCGCAAAAAGTCGCTCGTGCAGAGATTGCGCAAGAACAGTCTGAGCGAAGCCAGCTCGCGGAGAAACTCAAACGACAATGTGGTTCGCGAAGGCAGGAGCTCGTTTGGTGAAGGCGATGTTTCTGATTCGAACGGCGGCGGCTCGTCCTTGTTGAGAAGAGTGAAGAGCTTGAAGGTCGGTAGAAAATAGATAAGTGCTCAAATATCGGCCTCCGGAGGAGGTTGAACTGGGGCGTTTGTTTCTATCAACGAGATTTGGAGTGTTGGCGTTAATTACCTATATCCTACAATTACGACGTTTGTGTTACCAGAACCCCGTAGTCCATAAGTGAAAACTGCGCCAACTGAGCTTTAGTAGTTGACTAAAGCGTGCAGTCCTCAATTTGTATGGCACTTGCGAATGGAAATTTTTCATCTCCAGAGGATCTTCACAACACCGAATTTCGCGAAAACAAGGGCATTCTCCTAGTGTGAGCAACAAAGGATGTACAGATTAAGCAGCAGAGTCTCAGCCATCGGGAAGTTGGCGAAAAACGGGCCATTTTTAGAGTCCATAAGAGCCATTTCTTACACTCTTCCCACCATACCGCTTTTGGACAACATTAAGGTCAGCAAGAGTGACTTCCAGGGCTTATATTCCCACAACACCGTCGACGAGTTGTGGTTCAAAAGAGGCCAGGAGCTTGTAAATGGTTTGAACCAGTTGTTACGGGAAAACAAAATCACCAACCCGCCTTCTGACTTGAACGAGTTGATCACCTTGACTTTCAACAAGCCCGAGTTATACGGCATCTACTCGTATGCTTCTTTATTGCACAACCACCAGTTCACTCTTGAGACGTTGAAGCCCAATTCTGACTTCAGTGGGGAGTTGCTGAGGCTGCTGGCTGCAGACTTATTGAAGACACCTTCGGTTGAAACCACCTTCTCCAACGAGCCCACGGATCCCGCTTTGAGGGAGTGGATTTGCGACTCTTTTGGCTCCATCCAGGAGTTTAGAACCTTGTTGTTGAACTCTGCACAGAGCATCAAGGGCGATGGCTTGACCTGGGTCGTTGCACAGGCCACCTACTCTGACAGCACCATCTACAAGAATGCTTCCGCCGCCAACAAAACCGACACAAAATACAGCAACTTGTCCGTCATGAACACCTACAACGCCGGTATTGTTGATGACTCCATCAGATCGGGTCAGATCACTAAGTTGAAGGAGCAGAAACGGGCCAAGTTGGCGTCGTTGAAGAGAAAACAGCAGGAGAGAGAGAACATCGACCCACAGCAAGGAAAACCTCAGGAGAACCTGACTGCCGAATTAGAGCAAGAGATTGATGTCGACAAATTGGTATTGGGCACCGTGGAGGAGGCCGAGGCCGCCACCTTGCATTCTGACAGAAAGCTCTTGCCGTTGTTGGCTATCGATGCGTCGATGAGAAACTACTTATTGGACTATGGCGTTTTCGGAAAACAGCAATACTTGGAGAATGTGTGGAACTGTATCGACTGGGACATTGTCGCCAAAAGGGCCCCTACAAGACACAAGCCCAGCATGGACCTCAATCTCAACTACTTCAACTAGTGTCCGTTGACACCAGCTGAATCGTCATATAATTCTGTACATAGCAAAATAGAATCTGTTCTAGTTCGTTTCGCATAAATGCCGTTACAAATTCATCTAATTAAGTTTATAGACAAAGCCTAGCCCTTAATCACCTTCTTGACAATTTTCTCGACTTCGTCCCAGTCGTCAGTGGGCACTCTGGTCATTTCTATGTCTCCAAAGTACTTTCGGATAGTCATTAAGTCGGTGTAGGACTTCTTGTCATGGACGAAAGAAATGGAAACACCAACTCTGCCGAATCTTCCGGTTCTGCCAATTCTGTGCAAGTATGTAGACGGCTCCGGTACTCCCCTCGCATCGAGGGGCAAATCGTAGTTGACGACCATAGAAACGGACGCAATATCGATACCTCTGGCCAACACGTTGGTTGTGATCAAGACCTTCGATCTGCCCTCACGGAAGTCGTCAATCAACCTGTCTCTTTCAAAGGACTCTAACTTACCGTGTAAAATGGAGCAGGTGTGACCCTCTCTCTGCATCATGGCGTATAACTTTTCTGCTGTGTTTCTCGTTTGCACGAAAATTATGGACGATCCAATGGTCAACAAGCCGTACAACTCACACAAGACCTCGAACTTGTGCTGTTCGCTGTTGCAGTCCATGTACAATTGCTTGATTCCATCAACGTTGAGTTCCTCCTGTTTCAACTCCAACAGGTTGGCGTGAGGGACAAATTTCTCAGCGTACACGCGCACCTCGTCGGGGAAGGTTGCGGAGAACAACACCAATTGGGCGTTGTTTGGAATGGATCTCTTGACTCTCACACACAGATCAGCCAAGCCCTGGGCTTCTAACATGTTGTCGGCCTCGTCCAAGACGAAAACATGAACCTTAGACAAGTCAACCAATCTTCTCTTGACCAATTCCAAAAGAGTGCCAGGAGTACCTACCAAGATCTGGGCAGTGGCTCTCTCGCCCTTGCCGAGAGCGTCAGGTACAATCAACTGGGTGGTAATGCCGGTAAATTTGCCCATCTCATTGATAACGTCGAGCGTCTGCCTGGCCAACTCTCTTGCCGGTGACAAGCACACACACTGAACTGCGTTGAGCTTCAAGTCAACTCTCGACAACATAGTTAACGAGAACGCTGCAGTCTTACCCGTACCGGACTGAGACTGGCCAATCATGTTCTTGGCAGGGTTGGACAACAACAAAGGCAACGCCTTCTCCTGGATCTTGGAGGGCTTGTTGAACTTCATGGCGTACAAGCCCTTCAACAACTCCTCCGACAAGCCCAACTCTTCAAAGGACTTCACGGAATACAAGGGCGAGTCGGGATCGGCCTGTAAGTCAGCGAGTTTGACCTTGACCTCGTAGGTGGACTTGATTAAGTTGCTTTCTTCAGTTTTGTCAGAGATGGAGTCTTTGTTGGTTTCCTCTTTGGCCTCCTTTTTAGGTCCATCCTGAGCCGTATTGGACTCATTTTTCTGGTCCTCCTTAGATTCTTCGTTTACTTCTGTTTTGGGCTCCTTCTCAGGTACCACCTTGGACCCAGAGGTTTCCACCGTTTTCGCCTCATTGGAAGGCTCCCCGGCGTTCTCGTTTCCTCCTGCCTTGTCACCGCCCCCAAGAGACAACGACGAGAGCAACTCCGATGCGTCCAAATTGACTTTTTTCTCCTCGGACATGTTGCTTTTGAGTTCTTAAATAGTTACGATTCAAAATGACTTGACATGTCGAAAAATTTGGCGCCGTGTGCAGGAAGACATAGAGGCAACCTTGGTCCAGTGAGAGGAGTACGCTACCAAATGTCGATATTCGGCGATGCTGGCGATCTCTACTATTCTCAACTGTGAATTCATAGCTTTTGCGCCCGGAGTGCAGACATTCGTTTTGGGCTTTTCTTTTGGTCATCTTGTTCCTATTGAGATCTTCACTTAGGCACATACAAGGCAGATCAAAAGCCCCCGACAGCCGAAAAGCCAAAAGCCCCCAAACGCCGAGACCGTGCCAAATTCAAACACACACACACACACACCGCCTGCGCGACATCCAAGACCCCAAACTGCCAATTGCACC
The DNA here is from genome assembly GCA_030558325.1 of Wilhelminamyces tanticharoeniae. Lineage (NCBI taxonomy): Eukaryota > Fungi > Ascomycota > Pichiomycetes > Serinales > Metschnikowiaceae > Wilhelminamyces > Wilhelminamyces tanticharoeniae. The sequence continues at coordinate 638,510 of JAJMSI010000004.1, read as the reverse complement.
CTGTAGTTTCGAACCCTTCACACTTGACATAGTCCTCAAATCGAGCATGAAAAAAATGCGTATTCTGGTCCACACCTCCAACCATGCCCAAGGCCAATTCCGCCCCCGTGGCGGAGAATGAGGCCGCGGATACGGAACGGCCACAGAAGTACTCGTTGTGGAACATTTGGTTTGTTTCTTTGGCGCTCAAGACGCTTCTTGCCATAAGCTACCACTCCACCGATTTCGATGTGCACCGCAACTGGCTTGCGATCACCCACACCTTGCCGCTTTCGCAGTGGTACATCGAGAAAACGTCGCAGTGGACGCTTGACTACCCGCCCTTTTTCGCCTACTTCGAGTGGGCGCTCTCCTGGCTTGTTCCGCCTTCAGTGGCTGCCGACGGCTGCTTGTCCATAGTGGAGAAGGGCCTCTACGGCCTACCCACCGTCTACTTCCAGAGGGCCTCGGTTATTCTCACCGAGCTCGTACTATTCGCCTCCCTCCAGTGGTACATCAATACGTCGTCGTCGTCGCATTATGCCTCGTTGCGGGCCTACGTGGTGGCTTCCAGTCTTGTGCTCTCGCCAGGCTTGTTGATCATCGACCACATCCACTTTCAGTACAACGGCATGATGTACGGCTTCTTGGTACTCATGATCAACGCCGCCAGATTGAAAAAGCACCTCTGGTGTGGCTTCTGGTTCGCTGTGCTCTTGTGCTTCAAGCACATCTACTTGTACTTGGCACCCGCGGTGTTTGTCTTCTTGCTCAGAGCCTACTGTTTGAACTGGACCTACAGTCGCAAAAAGAGCTTCTTCTCTAATATCATCGGCTTGGTCAGATGGACCAACCTACTCAAGTTGGGCTCCGTTGTGGTGGCGGTCTTCACTGTGGCCTTTGGACCCTTCGTCTACCACAACGTGATGCCTAATATGTTGGAGCGTTTGTTTCCCTTCAGCAGGGGCTTGACCCACGCCTACTGGGCCCCCAACTTCTGGGCCTTGTACTCCTTTTTCGACAGAGTCTTGATCCAGGTGTACAACCGAATCCCGTTGTCGCGTCTTCCCTTGCAACAAATCTTCAAGTTCGACCCGGCCCTTTTGCTGGACCCAAAGCTCCTCAGTTCGTCCACCAGGGGCATTGTGGGTGATATAGAGTTCTTGGTCTTGCCCACAATCACCCCTCGCCTCACCTTCTTCTTGACATTGTTCTACCAAGTAATGGCGCTCATTCCTTTGTTCCTACAGCCCAACTTCAAAAGGTTTATTGGAGCATTGACCTTGTGTGGATACGCGTCATTCTTGTTCGGCTGGCACGTGCACGAAAAGGCCGTTCTCCTAATCATCTTCCCCATCACCTTTTTGGCTAGCAGGGACCTCAAACTACTCGGCCCGTTCAACTTGTTGGTTGCCTGTGGATACGTTTCATTGTTTCCCTTGATCTTCACCTGCGAAGAGTGGCTCATCAAGGTGATGTACACGTTGTTGTGGTACATTGTGTACTACTTCAACTTCAGAAAAGTGGTAAAAATACCGAAGAACTTCGGTGGCCAGGGAGGCATAATTCTCGACAGAGCCATCAACGGCTACATCTTGGGGATTTTTCCAGTTGTGACGATGGTGAGCTTGATAGACCTTTTCGAGGGCAAGATCGCGGTGTTGAAGAAATTGGAGTTTCTTAAATTGATGCTCGTTAGCGTCTACTGCAGCATTGGGGTGATCTCCAGTTGGAATGGCTTCAATTGGCTCTACTTTGTGGACGAGACGCTTTGGGACGACGAGCTGTAGAGCTGAAAGATAGACTGTATATTTATCAAGGAACGGAGGAAATGTAAACCTGGGGAGAGATGTTGAGAATAAGGACATTTTGAGATAAATAGCGAGAAATGTCAAAAAAAAATCTAAGAATTGCTGAGACAGTTTTTTTTGCGGCCAGTTCCACAGCAAACCAGAAGATAGGGACCACCGTCTATGCACATAATCTGGATGATTCACTTCGAGTCAACACCCCCTTTTGGGCCACCCAAATCGGTCAAAGGACCCACTTTACTCTCAAATTGGCTGCAAAAGTGCCTCCCCTACTTCTCCCAATGGCTGCTAATACATGTGGTAGTGCATACAGCAGAAGCAAGCCAGGGCCCTGAAGGGGTTTAAAAGCCCCTGTGTTCCCCGTTTTCCACTCGAGAGATCAATTGTGCCACCATGTCCGAGGAAACCATCTCCTTAGGCCAGTACTTGTTTGAGAGGATCCACCAAGAGCCTATTGGCGTGAAATCTGTCTTTGGAGTTCCTGGAGACTTCAACCTCACCTTACTAGACAAGATCGACGACGTGGACGGCTTGTCCTGGAAGGGAAACGCCAACGAATTGAACGCTGCCTATTCAGCAGATGGCTACAGCAGAGTCAAAAGCGGTGCCGCTGCTGGTGGCGGTTTTGCAGCCTTGGTGACGACCTTTGGCGTGGGAGAGCTCTCCGCATTGAACGGAGTTGCGGGCAGTTACTCCGAGCACGTTGGGCTTTTGCACATAGTCGGGATTCCGTCTGTGGCTTCTCAGAAGAAGCAATTATTGTTGCACCACACCTTGGGCAATGGTGATTTCACCGTCTTCCAGAAGATCTTTGCGCACGTTACCCACAGTAACGTGGTCATCACGGAAGGGGCCACTGCGCCCGACGAAATCGACAGAGTGATCAGAGATGCCTACATTCACCAGCGACCCACCTATTTGGGTTTTCCGGCCAATTTGGTTGACGAGAAGGTGCCCATTGAGAAGTTGCAAAAACCGCTTGATTTGACGCCTCCCCCCAACGCCGACGACGCCCAGAATGAGGTCATGGAAAGATTACTTTCTATGATTGAGAAGGCGCTAAACCCCATTATTTTGATCGACTCGTGTGCGGCGAGACATAATGCCACTTTGGAGGCTAGAAAGCTCATCGATCTCACCAAGTTCCGTTTTGCAGTTACACCCATGGCCAAAGGTGCAGTGCACATTGACGAAGATCACGAGCGCTTTGCAGGCGTTTATGTGGGATCCTTATCCTATCCTGACGTCAAGGAGGCTGTAGAATCGGCCGATTTAATCTTGTCCTTGGGCGCTATTCTCAGCGACTTCAACACGGGGTCGTTTTCGTACTCGTATCTGACGAACAACGTGGTGGAGTTCCATTCCGACTACACCAAAATCAAGAACGCACAGTATCCCAATGTGAGAATGAAAGAGTTGTTGGGCAGACTTTTAGAGTCGCAGGCCTTGAAGAAGGCCGTTTCCTCCTACATCCCCAAGCCTGTTGCGAAACATCCTTTTCCTGAGGAGTCCCAGCCGGCTGACGCCATTATTACTCAGCAGTGGTTGTGGACGAGACTTTCCTCGTTCTTGCGCGAGGGCGATATCGTCATCACGGAAACTGGAACCTCGTCCTTTGGTATCGTCCAGACCAAGTTCCCCAAAAACACACTCGGAATCTCACAGGTGCTCTGGGGCTCCATTGGGTACTCCGTGGGAGCAGCATTTGGAGCGGTTGTTGCAGCCGAGGAGATCGACCCCAATAGAAGGGTTCTCTTGTTTGTTGGCGACGGTTCCTTGCAGTTGACGGTGCAGGAGATTTCGTCAATGGTGAGAAACGGCAATAGGCCGTACCTCTTCGTCTTGAACAACGACGGCTACACGATTGAGAAGTTGATCCACGGCGAAACTGCGGGGTACAACAGCATTCAGGCGTGGGACCACCAGAAGCTTTTGGAGACGTTCAAGGCCCAAAAGTTTGAGAACCACCGCGTTCAGAAAGCCGCAGAGCTCGAGCACTTATTTACTGACAGGGCGTTTGCAAAAAACGATAAGGTGCGGTTGATCGAGGTGATGCTCGAGACCATGGACGCGCCTGTGAACTTGGTCAAACAGGCAAAGATTTCCAGCGAGACCAACGCTGAGAGTTAAGACCAAAAGGGTCAGAAGCAGGTATTTTTAGTAATGAAGCGTCCTTCGTAATGTCGCGCATCCTTTGTAATGGAGGGAGTGCAAAGTGGAATTCTACACAATTGGACTCAGCGAAACGGGATCTGATAAAGCATCGCACGTAGGTAAAGAGACTTCAGCTGGAGACTTCAACGTGACTGGCAAATGAAAAAGTTCTAGCTTTCGCTATATACGCCTTACATCTCAGACCCAGCGAACCACCTGCATTTAGTCCTCTTTGGGAAGTGCATTTTCGCACGCTTCGCTCAAAAGAGCTAAAGCCACACCCTTCCTACTTACATTACTCAGCTCTGCAATTAGACAATAGTTCGTAGACGATTTCGTATCTGTATCCATATCCAGTTGTTCGCCCAGTGGCAAAAGCGGAGGCGCCTTGTTTACTGCGAAAATAACCCACGGTGCTGTGTTTTTATTTCCGCCACTTTCAGTCGTAATCGGCGATATGGGGAAGTATATAAGCCTTGCCAATCGCGTCATTTCTTGTTGAACCCAGACGCCTCTAGTTATTTCTTTTCGCACTCACCATGGCTATCCAGGTTGCTATCATAGGCGGCAATTTCTCTGCTTTTGCTGCTGCTAAGGCATACTTCAAGCAGGCCCACGCTAACAAGGACGTGCATTTGACGGTTATCTCGAGATCGTCTCATGCGTACTTCAACTGCGCCGCTCCCCGTTTGGTGGTCGAGCCCAAGTTGCTTGATGACGTTGTTTTTCCCGTGGAGAAGTCCTTGAAGACCAATTCCAACGGTGCGGCCTTCACTTTCGTCCTCGGTAACGTGGAGAAGGTCGACTTAGAGGCCAAACTGATTGAGGTGAAGGCTGAGAACGGCGTCCAGACCGTCAGCTACGACTTCTTGATTCTTGCCAGTGGTTCCAGGTCAGAGAACGGTGCGTTCAAACTTAACGGCGACTACAAGGAGTCTCTTGGTGCCGTGAAGGACTTGAACAAGAACGTTTTGGCTGCGAAGTCCATTGCAGTGTTTGGAGGAGGTCCTACCGGCGTGGAGCTTTGTGGAGAACTCGGTTTCAACTACGGAACCGAAAAGGAGATCGTTCTTTATACGGGCAAAGAAGGCCCTGTTTTCGAATTGGGGCAGTCGAGATCTGCTGCCGCCGCCTCCAAATTGGCTGATCTCAAGGTCAAAGTCATTAACAAAGTCAGATACACAAAGTTGGAGGAGAAGGACGGGAAGACCACTGCTCACCTCGACGACGGCACCACCAAGGAATTCGACTTTGTGGTATCCGCAGTGCAGTATTTCCCTAACTCCGAGTTCTTGCCTGAGCTGGTCAAGGACAAGAATGGCTACGTCATTACCGATGATCATCTTTACGTCAAGGGATTCAACAATGTCCTAGCAATTGGTGATATTTTGGCCAAATCTCCCAAGACGTTGGTGGACCTCAAATTCTCCCAGCACTCGCTTTTGGTCAACTTCATCAAGAAGGAGGTCTTCAAGAAGGACAGCAACCCTAAGGCCTATAGCCCAACGACTCTGACCATTATGGTTCCGATCTCCAAGAAGGGCGGTGTCGGTAAATTATTCGGCTTTGGGGCGCCCAACTTCTTGGTCTCAATGGTGAAGGGAAAGGACTTTATGATTCCCAAGGCCAAAGACGGCTTCTAGGCAGTTCGAATGTCTGAGGGACTCCGATTGGGAGAAGTCTAATTTTAATACTTAATATCGCAGAGAATTCGCCGGGGACCATTTTCACGAATGTTTAATTATCATAATTACAAATATGGTGAGTGTAGATGGGGGAGAGTATGTGTCGCGACCTAGTTCTATGGGCAGTACCTGTGGGCTGGAATGTAAACTGAAAATCGGAAACTCCCTCAATCCTACATCACAGACAAAGAGTCAAGTGTTTTCATTAAGTGTGGTATCAAAAACCTGTGACACAAAAATGTCATGAAATGATGCGATGGCTCAATTGGCAGAGCTTTTGATTCCAAATCAAAGGGTTGCAGGTTCAAGTCCTGTTCGTGTCAATTTTTTTGGGGTGGATCTAGACCACGCTAGACATTTTGAATCCATTTCCTGAGTAGAACGAAGTCCTTGCTGTTGAATAATGTGACATTCGATTTCTCTAACTACTATACAAGATAATGCAGCGGCCGCCTAGGCGTTGACCATTTTGGCTTGCCGTATGTTTCCATGTCTCCTCACTTCGTTGTCCATGAGTTCGCGAACTCTGTGTCCGCCAGCGATACCAATGGCCAAAACGGCCTCCAACCTGTCTAAGGGCATCTTGTCCTCCAACATGACCAAGGCCAATTTTTCGCTCTTACCAACCACGCCGACAGTCAAAGTGCTGACGTCATTTTCCTCGAGAGTATTGAGATCGAGCAAAGGCGTTTGGTCAAGCAACCCAGCACTGACTGCAGAAACATAATCGTACATGGCCACGCCCGCATCGATGAGAGCCAAGGTGATGGAATTGGCAATTCCCGCCAACATACCGCCGTCCTGTGCCAAAACATTCACATTGATGACAATTACGGTTCTGGGATATAGTTTGCACATCACACTCTGCTCAAAGGTGCGTTCCAAGGTGGCCTTCAACTCTACCATTCTCTTCTCGTTTTTAAGCCTCTTCTTCCTCTCCAACGTGGAAAAGTTGGCCACAGACAAGTTTACCTCGATCGTAGCGCCTGCTATGTTGGACTGCGAGCGCATCGTGGGCTCCATGGGGCCTTGCACCATGCACATGATTTTGGTGTTACCCTGCTCGACGTAGGAGGAGCCATCAGAGGAATTCGGGTGGGTGTTGATTTTGCACTCGAAACGGCGCAACTCGTTCCACCTGCGCCCGTCCACACGTAGGCCTTCAGGAGAATAGAGCTCCAAACGGGACATTATATGAGGAGTATGTATGGCCAAGATGAGGTGAAAAAGGGCCGAAAAAGTGTAGGTGCAATGTGCAGGACCCGGAGGGCTTTTCGCAGCCCACCTGAATAAGAGAGTGGTTGAGTAACTGTGCTAAAGAGACAGTGCGATGATGATTTCTACGGCAACGGTGACTTAGAGTGTATCCGTGATTAAGTATGTTTTCGCTGTTTTTTCTCGCAGAGAACTCTATTTCAGTCTTTTCTGGTACCCAAATCAGTGATAAACTCTCCTAGTATCCAGCAGTTCGCGAAGAAAAAGAACACAGACGAGTAAAGAAGTCCATTATCAAAGGTGCTTCGGCCCAAGAACTCGAGACTAAACGCAAAGTACAACCACGTTGCCTGTGATACAACCCAAAGGGCGAGAGTAAAAAGACCTCTTACTGCGTACTTCTGGGTCAAGAGTCGGGAGCCAGCGAGAAAGTGGGGCAAGAAAATCAAGAACCATATAAAGTACTGTGACGTCATTACCTTGTTGAAGATCACGAAAGCAAAAGTCTGCAAAAAGAGCGATCCGGCGAGGTCCTCCCGAGCAAACAACAACGGAAGAACCACTCCCGAAAGTGCCAATTGCGGAACAAAGGCGATGCGCTCCACATCAGAGACAATGGAGATCAATCCAGTGGAGATAGAAGACTCCGTAATGGCAGATTTGTAGTATAAGGCCACGTTGTAGACGGAGAAATTGTGTCTGTGATCGACTCTCGTCAAATGGTAGAAGTAAGAGTGATAGAGGAACTCGTAGCCGTAAATGGCGTACATGATCCCATTAAAAAGCGCTAGGGTGGAAATGGAGGCGAGCAAGAGCTGAAGGTTCTTCCAGTTGATCCATTTTAGGATAGGAATATTGACATAGGGACTGCCCTTATTCAGCAAGTAAAGCATGGCGGTGGGGAGGTATATGATGGGGTAGATCTTGAAGTGAACGGCTAGACCCAACCAGAATCCCGCAGAGACTACTTTTCCAGCTTCAAGAAAGTACACTGCTAGCATAATGATCACCGTGAGAACGCTTTCGGAAGACCCTCTTGTGCTAATGGTGATGACCATCGGGTTTAACAACCAAATGCTGGAAAGAACGAGAGTGGTTTTCTCCGAAAGACGTTTGTTTTTCCGGAGGAGGGACGTTATTATGAGGCCAGTTACGAGGTCGCTGGCAACAAACACCAGTTTACCAAAATGGTACCAAACAGGGCCCCACGAGTTGGGCACCAAAATCCACGCAAGCAAGGGAGTGTAGCGATAAGTCTCGCGAAGATAGGGCGATTTGCCACTGTGCACGTAGTTTGCAGCATCGGAAAAGACAAGGTAGTCGATATCGGTATACTTCACAGGCATGTACTCGTCCTGGTAGAGGCCAAAGAAGAAGAAGCCAATTCGAAGAAGCGCGCCCGCGGCGATCATGTGGGAGACCAGGATGTTCATAATGGGGTCGTTTTCATGGGGCAGTCCGCAATGTTGAAAAACGATGGAAAGTTACTTAGGTGCTTTTGTCGAATAGTGTGGATTTCGCTGTCGCATCCCCAGAATCAGGAAAAGTGAGAGATTGAAAATGGATAAAGGATAAAAAATGCGATATGAATGGCGTGCGAAAAGAGAGTACATAGGTTAGCTGCCACGATAGGAGCACCCAATTCAGCAGTAGCGCAGACCTTTTCCTCATCTCATAGTTAATAAGTGTCCCTTCAGAACAAAGCATCTTCACAATGGCCAACCCCCAGGAAGACGTCTACAGGCAGTATCTCAACTACGACTGGGACTCCTTTTCGGAGTTCAAAGAGGGCCTCCAGCAGATTTTGGAGGCGCAGCTTGAGCAGATGAAGGAGCAGGACCCCTCCGTCACGGCAATTCCTGCCTTGGATAAGCAGCAGCTCATAGACCAGGCGAAGTCCTTCTTCTTCTGCTCGCACACGGGCCACATTCTCAACTTGGACGACTACAACGAGTGGAAGTTGCACAACGGCAGCAAGTACGACCAGAACGCCAAAATCGTGGAGATCGAAGATGAACAGCCAGAAACTACAACTTCTGGTACTGAGCCCCCTTACTCCTCTAATTACCAGCATCTTGTGGACCTCATAGTTTCGGGCAAGCCGGTTCCAGGCATAAAGCAGATCCCCGACACGGTCTTACCGGAACAGAGCCTGAAGGCAGGCGCGGAGCAACGTGCCAAGCCGTGGGAGAAGGCCAGTCAGTGAGCTAGATTGAGACTCACAGTGAACTGGTGCAGCGCATGCGATCTACCGAGAAACTACAGGTGCTAAGTTAGCATGTATTGTGCACCTCTATCTGCTCTATAGGTCAATGCAAGAAGCGCATGATGGCCTCGAAGGCAGCCAAAGCAGCTGCATTGGCAGGAAACGATCTCAAGATTGACGGTCCGAAACCCCGAGTGAAGCCCCGCAAACCCCTCTCTCTGTAGATGTATTTCACCGCGTCTATCCACCTGGGAAAGCGCTTTTCTGCCTTTATGGGGCTGTCTGTCATCACGACCTGTTTAACGACATCGGCAGGATAGGCAAAAATCCAGAAAACCGTAGCAGACAAGCCGCCGCTCCAGAAGTTGACGGCTGGCTTGGACATGCTGGTGTTGGTAGCAAACCAGTCGGAAAAGATCTCATACGAGCCCCACCAGAAGATGAAGTTCGTTCTGAACACCATGGTGGAGAAAAGCCCGCTGTACCATGTCTTGAACGAGATATTGTACAATTTCCTGGCCACGTCAATGGGCCCAGTATACACCTTGGTGTGGGCGTCGTACTGAACCTGTAAGCGCGCCTTGAACTGCTCAATGGGCGCCGCCACGAAGGATACCGTCCACCCCAGGCCCAAACCCGCAATCACGTGCCCGAGAAGAGGCAACTTCTTTTCCTCCGGATAGAAGTTGTCCTTCACGAGGCCCTTATATAGGTGGAGGGACCCTAGCATTACCGAGTCCATGAGCACCCAGCCAACGAGAGGCGGCGTGAAACCCTTGTAGAAGCCGCGGAAACCCTCTTTTTTGAATGTCTGCATCACACAGTCCATGGGCCCTCGAAAACGGCCTTCCGGGGCCGTCTGTAGGCGGACCTTCACTGTATCGAAAGGATGGCCCACGGCGTTCTTGGTGACGCCCGAAAACATGCCTGCAACGAAACCAATGTAGCGCGGGGGCGACTGGGAGAGGAGCTCCTCCTCGCGCTCTTCCACGACTATGGACATGTTGAAAGGTGTGGAAAGAGTGTGGTAAATAAGGTGGAAGGTGCGATCTGACGGAGTAATACCCCAGTATTTTTCAGTGCGGGCCGGTACCGGCGGGAAGAGACGAAAGAAGGGGAAAGGAGAAACAGGGAATTCTTTGACCAAAAACAGTCCCTTTACCTCCATAATGACAACTTTAGTGCCTAGGATTTCAAGCGCAGCTCGTGAAACGTGGTATTGGAGGAGATAGGGCCCGTTCTCCAGAGCTGTCATTCTGGAGCACCCCAGCGAAAAGTGTCGTTCGCACACCAATATTTTCATGAGAAACTACTCTCATAAGAAGTACCCCATCAACAGCTCTTTTTCCCCAGATGGCGCCCCCGGTCAAGAAAAATCCGGCGGAAAAGACAGAGGTGAAGTCTGAACCGCCGTCGAGCTCGTCCAGCGTCAAGCTGGAGCCCTTAGAAGGCGGTTTACCGGGCTCTCCAGCTCCCGATACAGAAAAGTGGCAAGAGATCCCCCTAAAGGCGTGCACGCTGAAGGAGCTCGAGGATACACGGTACCACATTCTAAAGTTCCAGTCCAAACAGGATGTGGACATTGTCAATAACTTCACCAAGCCCGTGAGGCTCCATAGGAAGGACCCCCGAAACATCCAGTTCCAGCTAACTAGGAAAGAGGTGGACGCCCGGAAACGTGAGCAGGCGGAGCAGGAGTTGGAAAAAGAGCGACTCCGGGCCCAGGGAATTGTGATTCCCGAAGACCCTGACACGGCCGATATGTCGCAAGTGGCACCAGATGGCGGTGCTCGCAGACACAGAAGAAGCGCCTTCAAGCGCAAGACCAAGCAGATAAACCTCATGGACGAGAAGAAGAGGAAGCTCCGGTACGAGGAGTACTACCCGTGGGTGATTGAGGACTACGATGGGCTGAATGTTTTCGTGGGAAACTACGAGGCCGGGCTGTCTGAGTCGCAGCACGTTCTCTTTGTCTTCGACAAGGACGGGTTCAAGATGGTGCCCGCAGAAAAGGTGTACCGATTCACGCCCAGGAACAAGTACGCCACCTTGACACTAGAGGAGGCCGAGGCCAAAATGGAGAAGAACGCCTCTGCGCCCAGATGGCTCATGAAACACATGGAAGAGGGTTCTACCGCAGAGGGGGCCACGCCCGATGTGCGTTTCAAACGAAACACCGCCCGTGGTATCAAGCCGGGCTCCATAACGGGCTCGGCGACCGGCAGTGGGTCCCGTGGTCTCCGGACTGTTCTGGGAGGTGCCACCACGCTTGACCGGGACTCTGACCATGACGACATCGATTTTGACGAGGAGTTTGCTGATGACGAGGAGGCTCCCATTATGGACGGCGACGAAGAGGAGAACAAAGAGCTGGAGAAGAAAATCAAGAAGGAGATGCTCAAGGCGTCGCACTTTGACGGCCAATCGGATGCCGATGCCGATGACGACGACGACTTAAACGATCTCTTTGAGACAGAAAAGACCAGAAAGGTCGACAAGGAGGGTAAAAAATTGCGCAAGGTGTTGCTCAAGACCGAGGGTGCTGTCTATGACAGCGACGACAACGACGACAAGTTGAACCCGTACCTCCTGAAGCTGGATCTCGAAAGTGAGGACGACAGCGACGACAACATTGCCGTGAAGCAAGAGGGAGACGAAAACGGCGGTCTTTTGGGGGCCACCAAGCTGGCGGGCCGCGCTTTCACTGCCATAGGGAATGGCGACGGGTACGTTGTCATCAAGGCGCCATCGCTGTTTCTCCGGGGTTTCCACCCTGGCGAGTGGAACCCCAATATCAAAAAGAGAGCCATGGTGGAGGCGTCACCTGTGAAGGCAGAGAACGGAAAAGAGCATCCGACCATTTCGCCCTCCCCCACGCCGGGCGTGGACCTCAGCAGCTCCGGCTCAGATGGCCAACTCGTGACTGTGGCGGAGGTTTTGGGCATTGTGAAGAACAACCCGTTGACTACCAAGGAGTTGCTTTTCGGGTTGAAAAACCGCGTCAACATGCACAAAGACAACAAACAGCGGATCATCAGCATCGTCAAGCAAAACTTGAAGTTGGTTGACGGCAAGTTGGTGTTGAAGGAGGAGCTGTAGTACATAGGAGAGTAAATCAATGAGAGGTTTGAGGGAAGCGATGGGTATTGGGGGTGTTCAAGTAGTTCTTTGCGTATTATTAAGGGTGGGGAAGATCATTGTACCGTTTCAAAGGGTTTAGACGTTTCTACTCAAAAATCTCAAAGTGAGGAGGATCTTTCTAAGAAGCTTTTGTTATAGAATGTTATACTTCTTGCGATTGTTCCAAAATCAAGTGTTCTTCCCAAAATCTGCTTTCGCAACAAAACCCATCTACATCAACTCGATGCCTGAGTCTTCCCTGACTGATTTTGGGCATTTGGATGGCGTTCCAACGCAGCTTTCCAAAAAATCACATACGCTCTCAACTTGGCTTGCTAGTGTCCTATTCCTGAATCAGAGGTGGCCTCCATATCTGCTCTCACATGATACCCGTCTGCTGGCAGATGAAGTCAATCTCAATGTGCCCACCACATGCCTTCTTCTCTCCAACTTTCCGCTCCTCCAGTAGTCGCCTCTCCCTCTTTCTCTTCTCTTCCTCTGCCCTACTCGCACAATCCTGTTCCTCATACCCTCTCCTCTCGTCATCGCATTCTATAATTTACACTACCTCCACGATCTGGTCGTCATCGTCGCTCTCCTCCATCGCCTCGTCATCCTCGCCCTCGCCGGCCTCGTCTCTCTTCAACATCTGCACGAGTCTGTCGCACAAGTCAGCCACCTCCTCCACCTCGACAGCGTTATACAACGCCTTCACCAACGCGTACACCGCCACCTCCTTCAAGTGGAGACGCATGGGCTTGGTGGTGCACAACAACAACAACGACTCGAGATGCGTGCAAATAATCTGTGTGAGCGGGTCACGCTGCTTGTCTGAGGGCAACAACTGCAACTCCTCGGGAAGGGCAAACATGTCGTCCTCGTCAATCTCCTCGGGGCCCGCAATCGGCAACAAGATGTACGGCAACAAGTTGATTTTGGAGTCGTGCACCAACTTCTCGTGCAGCTGGGTGTCGAAGAGTGAGTTCTTGATGGTGGAGGCCACGCCCTCTCTGCGAATGCGCGAGTCGTACTTCTCGGTGAAAACAAGCAACTTCTGCAAGGGCACCACGCTGTCGTACTTCTGCTCTGTGATGAAGTACTCCCGGCCCCTTTTGAGGCGCGAGACGTCTGCAAAGAAGTACGACAAGTAGTCGTAGTCCGCGTACTTGTTGAGCAGCCTGTCGAAGCCCTTGACGAAACAGTCCATCAAGCAGTCCATGGCCGAGGAAGACTGGAACACCTTCTTCTGCGCCTCGTCGTGCGAGAGCTCGAGGTCGAAGATCATGGTGATGGCGTCGTTTTTGGCCACGTTCGTAAGGAGGATGCACATCAAGTCTGCGTTGGTATTGGAAAGGTTGGTGATGGAGGCCACCAAAAACCGCAAAAACGCCTCATCCTTCGCTATAAGCTCGCGCATGGCTGTGTCGTCGCACAAGTTGGCGAGAATCGTGACAGACTGCGAGACGGTGGTCTTTCCCTGGTCCTGGGCCAACTTCTTCAAGTCCGTGATGGCCTGGTAGTTGTCGTAGGCGAAAATCTGCTGCTGGGCACCTTGAGAGTAGCCCACGAGGTTGTCTAAGGCTATCTGCATCACCGCAGGTTGCGGCAGGTGCAAAAACGACACTAATTCCTCGATTTCCGTGGGCATCTTGGGTGCAAGTTGGGCTGTGGAGTAGTGAAAATTTGTATGTCATCGCTGCGAAAAATCTGGATAACTGATTGCGAAAAACAAAAAGCCGTGATTGTGGAGAGACAGTGATTGCGAAACCCCTGTGACGACGGCTTTCTTACCAAAGGTGTGGTCTCTGAAACAGCACTGAACGGTGGTACTGGTCGGCTCAGCTGTGGCTTTTTTTTTTTTTTGAAGCGATGGGCTGGCTTTGTTGGAGCGTAAGTACTCCCAGCAATAGTTGTCTGAGAAGGCGACTACTTCGCCGACCACCGAGTGCCTGTGACAGGCCCATGGACCAGAATTAGGCCCACGCGGTACTTCTCTGAGATCCTTGTTCTTCTCGCCAGAATGTGGAGCTACGTAAAGTTCGACGTAAAGTTAGGGCATCCCCGGTTTTGCAAGAGAAGTTGCAAAAATCTCAAAAAAACAGCCTAAAAACCAAAAAAGCCCGGCTTACAGCACAGTACACTAGCTCGTCTTATTACGGCACGACAAAGTGCGGGTATCATCATATCAATCGTCAAAAGAAAGTCGATCTCCTCTCTCAGCTGCTTTTCACATTCTCAGTCTATCACCAACGAGTCCTCGTCCTTGAAGTCCTCCTCAGAAATCGGCACTTCTGGCTGCTCCTTCTTTTTTAAGAACGGCACCCAAGAGTACGAGTCGCCCACAACCTGCAAGAGGCCTCCTCCGTAGTTGAAAAGCAACACTATCTGACACAAGACAGTGGACAAGAGCAACGCCAACGCCACAGACCCAAACACTATCAACGACTTTCTTCCTGGGAAATAGCCACCGGGCTTGATGGCAACATCATAGGCGGAAGTGTACTTGGTGTACAAGCGGATCATCTTGAAGAGCATGTAGGCACAGCCACCCAAGAAAAGAAGGATAGTTGCAACCGTCACGGGCTTGTTCTCCCTGGAGGCTGCAAAATCACTGACCACCAACAAAACGATGGTGAGCGGAAGCATGCAGGCGGTGAGAATGAACTCCACCGACGACTTGCGGGCCACCATTATGACGATAAACTGTACTGTGAAGCCGAGGAAGAAGAAAAAGTCGAAGATGAGCAAGCACCGGTGCACCTGGTAGTTGGTGTACATATTTCTGATGTGTGGGTCGGCACCTATGCGCTTGAACTGGTACCACTGTACGCTGCCACGGAGGAGCACGAAAATCACGAAAATCTGCACAAAGAGCGTGATTGTAATGACGGCAATGGTGGCTATGTTGGTGGCCTTGGTGGCGGCTCTATAGGCAGGATAAAGAACCATAGACACCTGGCTTCCCACCTCGTGGTACTGGATGCCCGTGTAAACCAGCATGCACGCGTAGAAGCCGCAGAGCATGGTCAAGAGAAGCATGTTCTTGGTCCGTATTCCCACCACCGTGAGCATCACCTGGTACACGGCTGCAAAAATGAAGAGCGAGAAGTATATGGCGATTTCCACGAAGTGCTGCTGGGAGTGGAGCTTCTCGCGGTGTGACGTGAGGACAGCGTACATGTAGGCCTCGAAAACGAGAATAAGAACTGCTGAAAGAACAGACGTTCCTAGGAGAATAATCGAGGCACGACGGTACTTGTGGGCATCCTGAGTTTCGTCTTTTTCGCTTTTCTCGAGAATGGGAGAGGAGGAGACGTCTTGCAACGAGCCCGGCTCCATAATGGGCGTGATGCTCCTATTTATGGTGTGGGAGGAGCCCACATTGGCGAACTGGTAGAAGTTCTCGGAGTGGCCGGTGTTGGCCCTCTGTCTGGAGGGAAGTGCCAGTCGGAACATGGTAGGCGCTGCCGGTGAGGATTAGTGAGGTAGTTATGTGGGTGAAAATTGGTGGTACCAGTGTGGGGCTGGACGATCAGTGGGGATGTGGAATGGTGGTTGGGGTCTTTTCCAGTAGGTGAACGGGGCCTTGGGTAATGCGACAGTGGTGGACTCTCCCAAACGAGCCTGCCGGGGTGTGGATTGGGGTATTCGTGAGGTTCACAGAAGGATATCTGCAAAATGCGCTTGGAATTCAGCAGGTGCAGTTGTTGAACTCAGCAGGTATGGAGGGCTAGAACCTGGAGTATATAGAGCAATGGAATGCAGCGAATAGTGTGGTGTCTGCCAGATATTGGTGCACTTCGCACGAGAAGATGCTAGCCAGTAAAACAGACAGGACGTGTGCTACTGCAGTGGCTGTCCCAGAAGCTGTTTTGGTCGTTTCTGCCGTTCTCGTATTCTGCAAAATTGTCGTCTCTGTTCTGGACGTTTCTGCACGCGTTTGGGTGCCAAAAAGACGGAGTGAAGGAGGCAGCGGATCTGAAATCTCTGAACAGCTTACGCCCGCAATCCAGGCAACTGCTCTAATATAAGGAATTCGCTATCTTGCAGGGATTGGTCTCGACTCACTTATAAGCCTCGCTTATGGAAGCCCTGGCGTTAGACGAGCCCTATACAGGCGGAGCGCCAATAGTGGGGGTCTCAAAAAAAAACCCTACGAAATGACCGGCTGTGCCTCGTTCTAGAAGCTGCACATTTTGGCCGAATCAAAGGGCCCATTCTGGTCTGGGAAATGCGTGATGCCGGGGAACGTCTGTTTGGGTGCAAGGCTGACTTCCAGCCCGTTTTGGATCTCGGCCTGGTGGTTGGGGCTGTGCTGACTGCTGTGGAAGCGCGATTCTGGGCTGCAGATGGGCACAGGTTTATCGCCCAATTACATCGGGGGCTTGCGAGGAGCTCATATGGGAGGTATGGGGCTTTTTCAAGGTCAATGGGAATTTGTGGGGTTGGGCAAAAATCTCCAGAAAGGGCTAATTGCGAATTTGGCTGGTTCCCAAAAAGAACAAATTGCGAAATGGAGACGCTTGTTATGCGAACCTCTCTCTATGGAGGGCCACAGCTGAAAATTGCGTGTGGACCGAAGGCCGCTGAAAAGACCCTGGGCGTTTTGCCGTGTACGCGATGCTGGCATGGGAAGGCATTTCAGGCACTTGTCCATGATCCACAGTGAGGGTATTCTGCTACTTGGGCAGTTTTCTGGCCTCCATCAGTACCATTTACTATCCCGCTTTTTACATTCCCTTCCGCGTTCTCCTCCTTTCCTCTGCTCTTTCCTCTCCTTCAACTCGTCTGTTTCTTCCGTTCTTCCTCTCTTTTCTCTCTCTATTCCTACCTCTATGTCTCGCGATCGTTCACAATCCCTCATAATCCCCTGCATTCACCTCCAACACGCCCTGGGCCTCCTCGTGCAAATCGAGCCAGCTGACGGCATCGAAGCCCGTCTTGTTACCCGCCTTGATTCGCTCCACTGCAGTGTCCACTACCAACAAACTGATGGCATCAAAACCGCCTGCTCCGGGAACAACGCCCCCCAAAGTGCCCGGGAGAGTGTTGCAGCGGTCTAGAAGGGACGTCTGCGAATCGGGCTCAATGTCAGCACCACACAAAACAGTCAATCTCTTGAGATTCGCCCGGATGTGCTTGATGGCATCCACAAGCTGGTAGAAGGGCCCGTACTCCTCCTTGTGGGCCACCGTTTTCTGCTCCTCCACGCTGACAGCCAGAAAGTAGTCAGCAGCAGCGTTGTAGAGAGCCGCATCCATGCGGTGGAGGTCGTGGAGGCTGGCCAAGGCGGTCATGAGCTCCTCATTCGCGCCGTCAAGAGCGCTGTAGAGGGATGCGCTCTCTTCTGGCATGTTCTTTTTCCACTGTAACACCTTCGAGACGAGCTTGGGGGTCTCGGATCCGCCGGCAATGTCGCCCATTAGCAAGCGGATGCGTGGAGGCAATGCGCAGGGCGTGTGGGTGAACTCCCAGTCAGAATTTACCAATTGCACCAACTTCTCCCTGTATGTTTTGGGATCTTCTTCGCGGAAAAGCTCATCGAGCGGGGCAGGCGAGAAACGCCTGTAAATGATGGATCCGTAGACGGCAGTGGCCACGTCAAAGCCGCTACCGACCTTCTTCTGCGCGTAACAGTGCGCAACCTGCGCCAAGTTGTGCACCAAATGGGGGTCCAAGGAGCCAGTGAAATGCACCAAAAGAGCCGTGACCACCACAGAAACCAAGCCCGCGGAGCTGCCCAAACCCGTTTTGGGCACGTTTTGGATGGGCTTGGTGTGGAAGAGAAACTTTTTGCGGCCATTGGCCGACGTTTTCTGACTTGTGTGCTCCTGCGAGTGGTAGCCTGGGTCAGAAAACACAGTTATATGGGCAGAAACAGGCTCCTTGGGTGCAATGTACTGCACAACGGTGGCCACAGCCGCCTCCACAAACGGATTCGTTCGTCCGTTGGCCTCAGAAACGGAAAAATCCCCCAGAATGCCGTACCTCCACTCGCCCTCGCTAAACTGTGGAGACGAGACGGTTATAGTATGGGAGCCAGATTGCTGCAAAACAGCGTGCATCCGAGAAGAGAGCGCCGTCACGTACGCGTTATACGCAGGATCGAGCACAAGGTAGCAGCCGGCGAGAAACGCCTTTCCGGGCGCACTGAACGCACGGGCCATTTGGGGAGTTTATGGTGGAGGAGTTTTTTAGTGCGCGCCTTTTGGTGTGGTTCTCAATTAGGGGAGTCAAAAAACCATTGGCCAACCACCCTTAATACCACACAAGATCATGCGCCCACACAGCCAATACGGGCCCATCACGGACGTTAGTTGGTAACGATGTCCTCGTGGGCCTCTCTAAAGCAAATGGTGCTTTTCCGGGGGCGATTTTCTGGGATGCCCTGTCCTTCCACCCACCTCCAAAAGAGGCTTCTTCAAACGCCTTCAAACGCCTTCAAAACGGACAATTTTTCCACATTGACAATTACGTACGACTCTATGTACCTCACCGATGCAAGTGTGCCCCACGCCTTATTCTGGTCCTCTCGGAGACCATCAGTGCCTCTTAGGGAGCTATTGGGTCTTCTCTAAGGTATATGTGTGCTGTTTGGGTCGCTGAATACTGGCCAAATACCGCCCAATTAGCCCCAGAGCTGCTTCAGATGTACCAAAAGTTCAGAATCTTCCTCGGGGGGCCCTAGAGATGACCTTTGGCCAAAGTGCCGAGGGAACTACTCCTCACTACGAGATGTCTATGTACAGAACATTTTTTGCACCCTGTCTGTGGTTGAGGAAAGGAAATCCACAAACCACCATCAGGCTTGAACACCCAAAAATGCTCCACTCTCCTGTTCAGGCCATCCTGGCCCGGGTCTTCTCCATTTGTTCTCCCACCCATTGGGGTTCAGAAGGGAGCCGGCATACGAGGCTTTGGGGCCTGCAAGTGGGGCTCTGGGCCCAGTAATCTGTGACCCGTTGACTACCCAGCGAAAGGAAAAGAGCCACAACTGGATCATTTCGGACCTTGAGAACCCCAAGAAGGTCTTGGGAATGTGCAGGAAGGGCAGCTCTCACGGCTGCGACTCTGTTTGCAGCAACAACTCGAGAGAGATATCCCACTTGAGCCTTGCGGAAGGAGCAAGCAGCGATGACAGCGCCCAGGTGGGTGCCAGTTCATTGCGTGTGACTGCAAATGCCAAACCGGAAAAGGGCCTCTTCGGGCGCTTCAGATTTGCAAACGGCTTTGTGACTCCTAAAAATGGGGCACCTGGCCAGGCCTCGAAAAAGAACGCCTTTCGGGGCCCCTGGGCAGGAGAAAAGAGCGGTTTACGGACCTTTTATCTGCCCGGCAGCTTCTCAAGGGTGAAGAAAAATTTGCATTGGCCGAAATTGAACCTCTTTGTGCCCCCTGCTGGCGCAAACGACTCCAACGACCTGGAAAACAAGTCTTCCGACGCCTCCTCCAGAGGAAGCAATGACTTGAGCGCCGCTAATTCGGGAACCCTACACCATCGGAAGAAACCAATGGCGCTAACAGATATCACATCAAAGGAGTTAGAAACATCCCTTCTGGGGGCTGCAATGTCAACGATCAGAGTCACAATGAGGGCAGTCTCGAAAGAGGCAGTACCATCATGTCAAACGTCAGTTTCCCCAGTGGTGGAAGCAACGCGCAGAGTTTTTTGTGGACTTCAGAAACGGCAACGAGCACTTCAGCGACGATGAGAGTGGCGGTGCTGATGAGAATGCCAACGTCGATGAGAACGCCAACATCAATGAGAACGGTGGCTCAGGGGACCGTACCAGATTGCCGAAAATGTCTTTCGCCATGCTCTTCAGGATCGCACGGTACCTCTTCGGGCGCAGAGGAGCCGGACGCAGCCGCAACTTGCTGGAAACGGAGGATATGGGCGAAAATGTCGACGTGGACAGCGACGGTGGAGGCCCCTTGTCGGGAAAGGGCCGTTTTAGGTTCTTCAGAACGTCATGGAAGGTCTCCAGGCCGAGAAGTGCCGCGACAAGTCCCGAAGTGGCCCCTGACGATGGCAACGGCAACGGCAACGGCAACCCCTACCACAAGAAAGGTTGGTCGCGTAAGTGGCTGAAGTTCATTGCCACGCTCTCGAAATTCTTCCCTCGGCTAGTGGAGTTCATCAAAGGCTTAGCTGGTTGCTTTTCTGTGGTCTCTTCTATTGCGCAAGTCATTAATATGGGGATCGCCATTTCACAATTGAAATCCCTAAAAGCAAACTTGGCTTGTGTGATAGCTGTGGCTGTTGCTTGCGGCGTGTGCTGCCTTTGTTGGCTAATCTACTACATCTGTTCTCCGTGTTCCCGGCACGACGACCTAGCGGTCGGCATGAGAATAGCGGCAAGGAGTCTGGATGAGGACAGCGTGACAGTTTCACTACATACCTTTAACGAGCAAGACGACGCACGTGATGAGATCACTCTGCAACCACAAGAGGTAACCGGAGCGAGATTGACGGTGTTGAAAACAGGCGCCGACAAAGAAGAGGTGAATTATGGCTACGTGAGACTCGAAGAGGTGGTCTGCAACATGGGGCGTCTGGACTGCGTTGATCTTAAGAGGTTCGAGGGCTGGGAGGGGGGCGCCCCAGTATGCCCTGCGGAGGTTCTTTTGGACTTCTACCTCAAAATGAGCAACGCTAAAATCGCTTCCAAGATCTTTGACGAAGCTATTACTGGGATCACCAGAGTTGAGAACTTCGGGAGCAAGACGCGGGATGCACTCCTATACTCCAGATACAACACACACGATAAGCGAGATTGCATTCTGGTTAATTCGGGGGAAGATGCCTACTCTGTGGGCAAGATGTTGTGTATCCAGATAGTCGACCGCCCCTTTTGATTTGCGCATGGCCCGCGTATGCTTCTGTCCGAGTCAAGGTTATTGTTTTCATTTGACATTGTACCTATCGAACAGTAGGCAGTTGAAAGCCCACCACTGAGCGTCCTGGTGTTATCTTCTAAGGCTCATGATTTACCGTATAGCCACGATGATTATGCTTTTTCCCAAGCGCCTAACAGTAACCTGCATCTGGTCGCACACCCTAAGGCAGTATGAAGTTGGGATTTTGTTGCCTTTAGTATTCAGAACTTCTAGTTCAGAATACCACTGCGTAAGGGAGCGCTGATCACCTTGACTTGACAGACTGTCAGCGTATGAGCGAAGTGCGGAAGATGTTCGACTTGGTACGCCGAACTTCATCTTGCCTTGAAACCAAGGGAAACTCCCACTCTGTTTGTGGTTAACTGTCACGTGATTAGTTGAGGACCCTTGACTATGTAAGGTGCATACTATGCGAATTCCCGCTTTAGAAGTCAGAACCTTTGATATCTTCCAAAAGTTGTATGCTCAACCTGGGTAACGGATCCGGATGCTTCATATGCGCCATTGCATCCACTTGCTGATGATTTAGAGCCAGGCTATGTCCAGGTTCAAGTAGTCTGCCCTCAAAAGGTTAGTTGCAGCCTTTTTTGGTGGCAAACTAGGCGCCATTTCTGCTGCCTTCGAATTCACTGGGCTATCTACGAACTGCCTAAATCTTACTTCTCTTTGAAGAGCCCTCCATAAGGCTTGCTTTCACCCTTTTGTTTACCCTGGCTCACGGATTGCACTCACAGAGCTGGCGACCTTCTTAGCTAACGATATGGCCAATTCTTCCAACCTGATATTACAGCCACAACTACACTTTGGCCTAATCCTAGGCCTAGCACCTCTTTGCTGCAAATACGCTAAATGAGACGATTCGAGGAAGTTGTTTTACTCTGCTAACGAAAAGACTTCAGCTCAGGACGTTGTTGAAATTTTCCCCTAATACCCGTTCTTGCTCTGTCATTCAACCATGCTCTTTCACAGATGGTTCAAATTGTTGGCCTTCGTACAATTAGACAATGCCGTCAACCTCCAAGAAAAGTACGACGTGATGATGTCTCACTTCAACGACTGTATTGGAGACTATGCTGACCACGCTAACATCGCCCTAGGCCATGGAGGTTGGGTGGAAGTGGAGCCTCTCCCTGGCCAAGCCTTCGACTATGATGGGCCTGATGGCATTGTCAAATACTGCTATTTGGCCCTCGTGTGGACCCATGGTGTACGTTTGCAAAAATATGGTATTGGGTACCATCCGCGACTGTCATATGGTTCTTTGGTGTATCCCAGAGGGCCCCAGGACTGGGATGCTGCCTATTTTTACAATCAGAGTCCATTAGGCATTGATGCTGTTGGTAGAGGGGAGATATTTCCACGGGCTTGGCAAGAAGGAGCAAGGGTTCGGCGCTCCCCTGTTCAATGGGCGCGAGACGAGGGAATCAAGGTGCTCTTGGCGTTTTTGGGAAGAAATGGGCTTCGCTCCTGTTTTGGCCTCATTGCATCACGCAAGCGACACATGCCAGGGCGAAGATGGCCCTAGTTGCGTGAAGGGTCTTTACACCACTAATCTGAGACTTAACAGCAATATGCTTGTTACTTCTAGCGAAAGGACCCTTTCGCCGCAGAACTTCTGATCAGCTTTGAGAGCTGATCTCGGCGAGAAGATGCCGTTCAAGAGATTCTTGGTTTCACCGTGTGTAGTGCGCTAGCACTGCCGGTATTTTTATTGGGTCTTGTAGATTGAAGACTGACATTCATGTGATACTATCGGAATCCTGAATAGTCTTCCGCAACTCACTTTGGGGACCTTCAGTTGACCCACAGGCAGCCCTGTCGAGACCCCTTTTCACTGTAAGGGAGTCTATTCTGTTCAAGGTACCTTTGGCGTATGTCGTTTTCGAAAACCATAGTTATCCTTGGCGCTGCCTGTTTGAGTACATGTGTTTTTGCTGGTCAATACAGTGCCCTTGTAACGTACTTTAAACGATTCCTTCTGTCGCTTGTAATGCAGCCCCGAACGACGCGTCTGCACGAACTCTCAGCATGTGCATCGCGGCGGCATATGTCATACTAGTCAGTCATCTTTATGGCGGGAAAACGCCGTTCCTAGCGCGACTACTGCCTAAAATTCTTTCTTCCGGTGTTCTCTGCCTAGGATTTCCCGTGCGAATTCCCCTGAAGTTCTATTTTCCCGCCTTTTTCCGCTGCGAGGAGCGCCCCCAAAGCCATCATCCTCCCTAAACAGCTTCTTTTTTCCGGGGCTTTCCCCCTACTCCTTCGAAACTTTTTTCCCCTGCGAAAACCACCATATCAGAGCCTACCCCACTGCCTGGTCCCCCAAATTCCAAATGGCCTCCGTTTCGCAATTGCAGGCCTCTGTCACCATCGGAATCATCGGCCTCGGTGATATGGGCCTCCTCTACGCACGCCGCTTCTCGCACGCCGGCTGGCGTGTCGTCGGCTGCGACAGAGACGACCGCTACGAGGAGATGTGCCAGAAACACGCCGGCGAGGGTTTCTCCGTGCTCAGAAACGGCCACTACGTGTCGCGTGTTTCCGACTACGTAATTTACTCGGTGGAGGCGGAAAACATCGACAAAATCGTGCAAACCTACGGCCCGTCCACCAAGATAGGCGCCATTGTGGGTGGGCAGACCTCGTGCAAGGACCCCGAAATCGCCGCTTTCGAGCGCAATCTCCCCGACGACGTGGACATCATCTCGCTCCACTCCCTCCATGGGCCCAAGGTGGACACCACGGGCCAGCCGCTTGTTCTCATCCGCCATCGGGCACGTGACAGCAGTCTTTTCCTCGTGGAGAGCTTAGTGGCGTGCCTAAACTCCAAGGTGGTGTACCTCTCAGCAGCGGAGCACGACAAGATCACCGCGGACACCCAGGCCGTCACCCACGCGGCGTTTTTGAGCATGGGCGAGGCGTGGAAGGAGATCAACCAGTACCCCTGGGAGACGCCCCGGTGGGTTGGGGGCATGGAGAACGCCAAGATCAACATTTCCATGCGCATCTACTCCAACAAGTGGCACGTCTATGCTGGGTTGGCCATCACCAACCCCTCGGCCCACGGCCAGATCTTGCAGTACGCGCACTCCACCACGGACTTGTTCCAGCTCATGATCCAAGGGAAGAAGCAGGAGTTGCGGGAGCGGCTCAATACAGCAAAAAGTTACATTTTCCAGCACATCCTGGACCACACGGACTTGCTCCTCGACGACGACATCCTCGAGAAGTTCTCACTCAGCAAGGTGCCGCCAGGAGGGCGCCAGCCCAACTCGCACTTGTCGCTTCTCGCCATCGTGGATAGCTGGTTTAAGTTGGGCATCGTTCCCTACGACCACATGATCTGCTCCACACCGCTTTTCCGCATCTTCTTGGGTGTCACGGAGTACTTGTTCTGTACCCCCGGCTTGCTTGAGGAGTGCATAGACGTGGCGGTGGACAACTCTGCCTTCCGCCAAGACGACTTGGAGTTCACCATCGCCGCGCGCAAATGGGCCGATATCATCGCCTTCGGCAACTTCGACTTGTACCGCAGCACGTTCGAGGAAACACAGCGCTTTTTCCAGCCCAAGTTGTCAGAGGCCAATGCTATAGGCAACGAGATGATCAGGACCATCTTGGAACGTGTGAGGGAACGCGAAGGAAAGTGAGCCAGAAATGTGCCGTGGTGGCCGGCAATGATACATCCGGATAGACTTGGATGCTACTGAAGGAATGCAGAAACAGGGCTTATCATCATGGAGGAGCTGGGCCACTTTATTTGCTGCGCATTTGTGAAGCTAAACTTCTGCTGGAATTGCGGCTTTCGTCCAGAGAATGCACAGGGTCCCTTTGGGCCTGATTGATGTGACGTTTTGCGACCATCCTGCGGATTGCCAAATACACGGGCTACCAGGAATTTACCTCTTCTCAATACTCACTCACCTTGCTCTCAACATCACAATTCCTCAAGCACACTATGCATGACGGAACCTCTGCTACACTCTCCCTTCTCCGGGTGTCCTCTTACTACCCTTTATAGAATACAGCTAATGATTGATTAGATCTTCCATGTACACTGTCACGACTTTCACTTCTACTTTTGGTGCTATAGATATACTACAACTGCTCCTCCTTGATCACGTCCATCAACCAGTCTAAGCCCTCGGTCAAGCCCTCGCCCTTGATAGCACTGGACGCAACAATGCTCCAGCTGCGATCCTTCAAGTCCGTGAGCGAGAGGGCCTGCAGAACCTCGGCTGCGGTCATTGCGCCCGGTTGGTCCTGCTTGTTGGCAAACACCAACAATGCGCTATCTAGCAACTCCTCCTCTTTGAGCATAGTGTGGAGCTCCTTGCACGCGATGTCGATTCTCTCCTTGTCCGTGGAGTCCACCACGAATATAACGGCAGCCGTGTTACTGTAGTAGCAGCGCCAGTACGGGCGGATGGACGTTTGGCCACCCAAGTCCCATATGTTGAGGGTGAGGTTCTTGTATTTGAGGGTTTCCACATTGAAGCCGATGGTGGGCTTTGTGGTCACCACCTCACCCATTTGGAGGCGGTAAAGGATTGTGGTTTTTCCCGCACCATCGAGCCCGAGAATGAGGATCCGGATCTCCTTGTTAATGCCCCAGAGCTTGCCGAAGATGTTGGTGAATGAGAATGCCTGGCCCATTGCGGAGAATAAGAAGCGGTAGATGAGTGGAAACGGCTTTTAAGCGCTGATGTGCCAAATTTAGCAACTAGAGATTTGATGTAAACCCTGTTCTTGATGAAAAACCAGTGTTTATGGGAACACTAAAGACACAGAAATTACCACAAGAGAGGCTGAAAAACGGCTTTCTGATATACCAAATACGGTGGTCTGCGCACGGACGCTGTTCCAGTCGACTTTAGGACGCGCACACGACTGTTCGGCCTTGTGGGAGTGTTGGTGGCAGAAAAGGGCAGCAGAAAAGCGGTGGCGGTGATTTGTAAATCGGCTACTTGTTTTTTGTTCGAAAGCTGTGTGCAGGAGGGAAGAAGAAAGAAGAAGGAGAAGAAGAGGGAAAATGGGGCGAATAGAAGAAAAACAACGATTGGTACTTGTCGGGTCTTCTTCCCTGACTGGGGACTCTGTCGGTGCGAAGCGAATCAGAGGGCAAGATTTCGTGGGTGGCGGGCCATCGAAAGCATAGTGCTGGGAATGATAAATGCAGTGTGCGGGATTCCTGTGATGGAGCCTATTTATTTTCACCATATCTCAGGTTCCCCTTCCCTTCGCTTTACTTCCTTTTCTTAGCATTCCTTCTCTTTCGTTTCGCTCTCTTCTTTTCTCCTTTTTGTCTTCTTCCTCCCAGATGCTGCGAAATGCATCACGTGGTCCTGCACATGCCCCCATTAAAAGGTAGCAAAATGGCGTGGGGTACACCCACCACTTTCTTCTATCAATTTCGCCAACCACAGACCAGCAAGGAGAGGTCCATGTCAGCTATGCCCCGCGGAATATTACGTAACAAAAGCGATAACCAGAGCCCCCCGGAGAATTCCGAATTGGACCGCCAAGAGGTCATTAGAAACACCCGCTTAAACGCCCAGTTGGCCAGCGACTCGTCCAAAGGCGACCGTATTAGGGCCAAGCTCGCGGAGGCCAAAAAGGAAAAGGGAGAAGGGGGCCAAGATGGCGACCATCTTAAGTGGGACGAGATCAACCTTTACAAAACGGAGCAGGAGAAGAACTCCACCATGAAGATAGACGAGCCAAAAACGCCTTATGAGGGCGGCTTTGATCCCGAGGGCGAGTACTACAGAGACGATGTCGAAGAGATCCCTGAGTTTACCCTCGGAAAGGGCGAGCTGGACGCTGAAACCGCCGGTCTGACTTCCCTTGGAGGAAGCGAAGTCTTGGCCAATCCAGACCTTGAAGAAGAGGAGGAGGACCAGCCTGAGGAGCTCACGGCTGAGGAGAGACACCGCAGGTTCGAGGAGAAGCGCAAGGAACACTATCATTTGAAGGGCTTGGCCTTGCACCAGAATAAGGTGGGTGTGACTGATGAGGATGATTAGAGCACTGTGTTCTTTGAGTCTAAGGGCCATTCAGAGCTTGATTTTGGCCTCTGGCCTATTTTGCCCCTTTGGCAAATTCTGTTTTTTGGGCCGTTTCTTAAATAAATCGGCCGAACACCCACTAGTGATCCACGAACTATACTAAAACCTTAGGACTGCTACAGACAGCACTGTGACCAAGGTCAGGGAAAACACAAACAGTGCATTTGCCCGCTATGTATCTATATAAAATTTACGAAAGAGATAGAGTGTGTAGGTGTGGGGCATCACTGGCGGGGTATTCTATTTTAAAAGGTTGCGAATGGGCCTTCAAATACTGTCAGTTTGGCAGATTTTCTGTTTTTTAGGCTGTGAAGGTGGCTTGAGGGTATCAAATTGGAAAACCGGATTTTGCGGGTCGTTTCCTTTTTTATTGCAAATTTGGTGTTTCTTTCCCAGAAGAAGACTCTTGACTGTGATTTTTTTTAATTTTCAAGCCAATTCTGCGGAATCCTCCAAAATCTGCAGTTTTAATAGATGCGAGTGCTCCTCTATTTCATTCTCCCACTAAGTCCTACTTGTTGCTCAATTGCCCCTCTCACTTTTAGCCTCTTTCAAGCGTTTTTATTGAAATCCCCTTCTTCACCTTCCCGCTTGTCGCTTTCTCACTACAATTCTTTTTCTTCTTCTCTCTGTTCCTCCTAATCACCTTCTCCTTACTTGAAGTACTTCAAGGAAGTAGCCTTCACGGTACCCTTCTCGGTAGCCTCAGCGGCAGCAGTAGCAAGAGCCGCCTTCACAGCGTCAGCACCGGCCCCAGTAACCTTACCGGCAACGTCCACCAACTGGACGTCGTCAAAACCCTCCACCAACAACTCCACGTCCGCGTCGATTTCAGCAGCCTTGGTGTCATCGCCAAAGTAGCCGGCCTCCTTAGGAGCACCTCTGATGGCTCTCTTGTTCTTCTTCTTCGCAGCCTTCGCAGCCTCCTTGGCCTTCTTTCCGGTGGCCCTCGCAGCCTCGGCATTCCTAGCAGCCTCCTCCTCAGCAGCCTTCTTGGCGGCAGCGTCCTCGGCAGCCTTTCTGGAGCCCGCGTCACGTTCCCACTTCTTTCTCTCCTTCTCCTTCTTAGCGTCCTCCTTGAACTGCTTGATACGGGGGTCCTCGGCGAACGCTCTCTCCACAAGGTCAATCACACGCTTGTTGTCCTCCTGCTTCAACTTCTTTCTGTTGGAGATGTTCTTGCGCTCGATGTAGCGCTTGTGGTCTCTGTTGGAAGAGTCGTCGGGAACATCCTCGTCCTTGAACTCGAACGTCTTCCACGAGTCAAACTTGCCCCAGAAGCCGTAAAACGCGTCCGTCTGCTCCTTGGTGGAGTCGGCACCACCTAAAAGCGGCACAGGCTGCTTCTTGGAAAAGCGCGCCTCGGACTCGAACACAGGACCCCACGCCTCGAAGAAGTCGTAGCTGGTCTTGGCAGTGGGCGGCTTGGGGTCGCTGAGAACGTCCACGGAGTCGTACTGCTGGCGCTTGTTGGAGTCCAACATCACCTCGAGCGCCTTCTGGATCACCTTGAAGAATCCGTCCTGCTCCAAACCGCCGGAGGCAGACTTCTTGTCGGGATGGTGCTTCAAAACCTGCTTTCTGTGCGCCCTTCTGATCTGGTCCTCGGTGGCTCTGAAACGAAGCTTGGAAAGACCCAACACAGCGTACAAGTCAGCAGTCTTCCACTCGCGGGGGTCCACGGCAAGAAGCTCCTCAGACTGCTCCTCGTCGCCGATGTCGTCATCGAGGTTCTCCTCGACGGTTTTAACGTTCTTCTCGGCCTCCAACTTCTCAAACTCAGACCAGGTGTGTCCACGGAGCGTTCTGGAGGCGTGCGCAAGGAAATAGCGGCCCACAGGCTCCACAGGACGTCTGATGGGGGTAGTGTAGGCACCGGAGGCAACGAAGGCCTCGGAGGAGGTGGTGGCGGGAAGAGTGATGGCCATTTTCGGTGGTTGGAGTAGGTGAAAAATGAAATTTTTGATTTTTGCTCGTCGATGGCCGTCCTGCAGGTACTATGGGTGCAACAGTAGGGTCTTTCAATGAAAGGCTGAAAGTGGCAGTTGCTCAGGAAGCATTTTAGAAGGTTCTTGTTGGTTATATGTTGAAGGAGACCTGCACTTTGGTGCCGTTGTGGGGTGTGTTAAGGCAGTTTCTGATAGGGTGCGAAAAGACTGGGTGGGTGAGGAAAGAGGATGGGAAAAGAAGTCCCAATGAGCGCTCATTTTGGAGCTAAATTGCGTAAAGCCACGTCTTTGGGTACTCTTGCAAAGGGGATTTAAATGGGATACTCTTCTCTAGCACCCTAATAAAGAACCTTTTCTGCAAACGGTGTGCTTATAAGGAAGAGCCCCAGGGTCTTGTAAAGCTACCTTAGACCTTTTGAAGCCAGTTTTCACACAAATACCACAAATTGGGGCAACCTAAACAAGAAAATCAGAACAGTATAAAAGTCGTGTTTTCAATGAGATCTTGCATTGAGCCGTCATATTCAGTGCTGCAAAGTATCATCACAGATGGGCCAAAAACTGCGGCAAAATCACATTTCAAACACAGCCAAATTATGCAAATATCACTACGAAATGGAGATTTCAGTGTTTCGAATACCCCAATTTGGTGGTTTCCCATTGATTACCATTGAAGGTATTCTTTCATAAAGGCGGAGGGTCTCCCAATTCTGTTATACGCCTCTAAAGCGAACTAGGCACTTTCATCTAGTGCCCAAGCCACCCATAAATCAGGCCAAACCCTTTCGGATTTCCTACATCCTCTCAGTATCATAGAACTTCATATTACTGCCATATAACACCCCAAGCACCATATTTCCTGTCTAGTTGCTTCCCAAGGCATACTCGCCCAGTATCCAGCGGTTGAACATGTCCAACGACGCCTCAGGCTGGTCAAACGGAACCATGTGGCCAGCATCGTAGACTCTCAAGAAGGTGAACTTCTCGTGGTTCTTGACCTCTCCCGCCAACTTGCCCTCCAACGTGTACCACGGCTGCAACAGTTTTTTGGAGAAAACGTCGCTTCCCGAGTACTCGAGGGCGTCCAGCCACTCGTGGTTTCCAAGCCAGTTGCAGATGTAGTCCTTGTCACCGGAGTACAACAACACGGGGATGCCCTTGTCGAGGAGCTCGGCCACGTAACCCTGGAAGGGCTTCAGTAAGTCGCCTGAGAAGAAGAACCCGAGGCCCACGTCGCGGCTGCACGACTCGAACTTGTCCACAGAGGCGCCCACCACCTCTTTCACGTAGTCCTGGTTGAGGTAGTCGTCGATGTACGACATCTCGTCGTAGCAGAGGTTGCCGTTGACGCACTTCTTTCTGATATCGTAGGGATTGAGGCCCGTGTCGGTGTATGGCCGTATGAGGTTCTCACACACGAAGTTGGCGCCCACACACGTGAACACGTTGTTCATGCGGTAGCAGAGGTCGGCAGCCTCGCGACAAACGGGGTACTGGCGGTCCAACTTCTCGCACTGCTCCTCGCTGAGGACAGGCTTGTAGCCGCCCTCACCGCAGCCCATGGGCTTGAACAGGGCGTACTGGATCTTGAGGTCGGTGATTCCGTTTCCAATCATCACGGATGAAAGGTTGAACAGTCTGTCAGCGTGGTTGACGATCTCGGACGCGAACAGCGGCAAGTAGTGGCCGCCGTACAGCTCGCCCGCGATGTGGAAGTCGTTTTTGGCGAGGTGGGCAAACTTCTGGAAAAAGAGCTCCAAGAACACGAACACGTCCTTGGCGGCCGAGAAGGTGTCTTTAATCTGGTCACCGGTAGTGTACGAGTAGCCCACGCCCACGGGCTGGTCAAGGAAGATCACCGAGGCGTTGTTGTTCCACGCATAGGGGTTGTAGACCGGCTGCAAAGTGGCGTTGATGGAGGAGGGCCCAAGCTCGAAGAGCATGCCAGTGGCAGACAGGCAGCCGGGGCCGCCGTTGAGCCACAAGACCACCGGGTCGTTCTTGGGGTCGTTTCTGCTCTCGAAAAACCAGTAGAAGAAGTGCTTTCCGAGCTTCTCCACGTCCAAGTAGCCCGAGTACTGGTCCACGGAGTCCAAGCCGAGCTCCTCGGGATGGGTTTTTTTGACCCGCATGCGATGCTCCGGGAACTTGGCTGCCGAAACAACCTCAAAGGGACCCGGAGAAGCGTTTTCAGGGCCCTTTTGGGGGCTAGCGGGGTCTGCCTTGTTCAAGAAATCGCTGATTCTGGCCTCAATCTCACTGGCAGAGAGCTTCTCCCGCATAATCTCCCACGCCTCCACAATAGCAGGGTGGTCGGAGCCAGGAAGGTGGCCGAAGAGGGCCTTTTTGGCTGCTAAGAGGTCTGGGGCATGGAACACCTGCTGCTGGCCTAACACCAGCAGAACAAGAAGCGTGAGCACGGGAACAGAGAAACGCATGGTGC
Source organism: Wilhelminamyces tanticharoeniae (assembly GCA_030558325.1). Taxonomy (NCBI): domain Eukaryota; kingdom Fungi; phylum Ascomycota; class Pichiomycetes; order Serinales; family Metschnikowiaceae; genus Wilhelminamyces; species Wilhelminamyces tanticharoeniae. Next base: position 606,979 of record JAJMSI010000004.1, on the reverse strand, counting down.
TGAAATCCGGTTTTGCGTCTTTCGTCTGCTTATAGCAAGATGCCTGAGTGAATGGGGGCCTATATACCTTTTCTTATCCGTGGCTGGCACGGCTCTGTAGTGCGCCTACCGAAGATAGCAGAGCATTGTGCAGGAACAACCATACGGTTTCCACCTTGCAGGTCTGGGGCCGCTCACTGGGCCCATGATGGTGCTCCTAGGACCGTGCTACAGGCGGTGCAAAATGGGGCTCGAGACGTTTTAGGATTTATTGCGGGAATGTCTCTGAGTCTATGGTGGATGCGGTCACGTGCAGTCTTCGTTAGTCGAGTGCTGGTGTGCCCAAGGTTAGAGCTTGAATGGCGACTGGGTTGCAGTTGCCACATCCAGATGGGCTGCATGGGGCCCAGTTGTTGCTCTCGCAAAATATAGTGCTCAGGCCCGGCGTAACCCAGGACAGGGCTCTTCAGAATACGGATTTGAGGCCAGTGGTCCAACATTCGGCTGTAGCACTCTTTTCGGGGCCTCTCCCTAGATCCACAGTTCGGCACTTCTCGAGCAGCCATGGTTTGCAGCCACCACAACTTTCCTCCTTCTCCCATATAGCTCTCTCCAAACAGCGTTCTTTGCATTCTCGCTTCTCGTTCCCCTAATTCTCTTTCACCACGGCCATGTCCAACACCTCGATGCTGGCCTCGCCTTTCTTCACCTTGGCCTCCTCGCCCTGCAAAACGTCCACTATGGCCTTGTAATTGGAAGGGTCGATGATCGCAATCACCTCAAACACCTTCTCGCCCAGGCTCTCGTCCTCCACGGTATCCAAAAGGGGGCGAATGCTCTCATCGTACACGTTTCTAGGCACCCTCTTGAGCAAGATCACCTTCACCTTCATCTGGGCCCGTGCTATGGGGAAAATCTGCTTCGCAATGAGCACTTTGATGGCATCCAAGGCCTGGATCTTGGTGGGCTTGGTCGGGTTCAAGTGGAACTTCACTTCATTGAGGGCCTTCTGAATCATGCTGGGAGGGTACCGCTTCTTGGACCGCGGGTTGATGCATTTGGTGGAGATGATGTTGAGGAACTCGTTCTGCTTCTGTTGTAAATTGGCGGTTCTCTCCTTCTCATTGAGCTGAATCTCGCCCTTTTCGAGAATTTCAAGGATAATCTCGTCGTGATTGGTCTTTCCAAATGCGCCGAGCAAATCGTCGTTGTTGGCCACCTGGCCTTTGGAAACGTTGGTGAAAACCAGCGGAATCTGAAGCACCTCATCGAGGTCCTTTTCCACCTTCAGACGCCAGTCCTGCACCTTGTTCTGGTAGCAGGCGATCTCAAACCGCTTCTTGCCCTTCTTGATACGAACTAGCGATACATTGGTGAGCTTAATGGAAGCCGAGGGCTGGTTTATCACGGCCATTGCAGAGGAAGTGGTGGAGGGGAGGGATTTCTATGGCGATGTGTCCTGCATGTTGATTGCGGAAGGCCTTTCCGCTTTGGGAATAATGCGTCCCGAGCCCTTGGGGCCCATGGCTGCAAACTAGGCATATTTCACAGGGGAATGTTTGAAAAGCGCTGGGTGTTCAGGCATCGACCGTTATCCGGGAAGGTCTATTGTTGTTGTTTTTTGGCGCCAGGGGTGATCAGGGCCCGTGGGGCAAGTGCAGTGGGCGTGGAAGCGGTTTTTCACTTGAGGGGTGCTCAGTCGACGAGATTGCTAGTAGAGGTGATTACGCGCGGGCTTATCCGAAAGGCGCTTTTCGTAGTTTGGATGTGTTTGGATTAAACCTTTGGCCCGTTTCGCAAAAACATTTGTTCTTTCAGTGTCCTGCAAGGGGATAAGAGACAAATCCTGCAAACCGGTAATTGCAGGGACCTCAGCAGAGAGCTCCACGTGTAGTGCTGGTTTGGGCCTGGTTTCTACTGCAGTGAACATCGCGGGAAAGTGGAGCTACATGGGACGTGCTTGACGACGAAAAAGGACAAGGCAAGGGGAAGTCTCGCCTTAGGTTCATTTGAATCCCCAGAAACGTTTTGGTAAGACGTGCCACCTTCCCTGCACTACAGCTCGCTTTTGAAGACGTTAATTACCGAAAATGCAATGCAGCGGCGAACCGCAAGAAATATAAACAACCGTGGATTGACTACCTAGTCGTCAGCCGCTTAAGCCAACAAAGCACCGGCCACAGCAGCGAAACCAGCAACGAAAGCAGGAGCCGCGGCACCAGCAGCACCACCCTGAGAAACGGAGGCGGGAGCAGACGAAGCGGGGGCAGCAGAAGTGGCCTCAGCAGCGAGAGTCTTGGAGCCAGAAGGAGCAGCAGCAGGGGCCTCAGAGGCGGGAGCAGCAGGGGCAGCAGGAGCAGCCGAGCCAGCAGGGGCCTCAGAGGCAGGGGCAGCGGGAGCAGCCGAGCCAGCAGGGGCCTGAGAGGCAGGGGCAGCGGGAGCAGCAGGAGCAGCCGAGCCAGCAGGGGCCTCAGAGGCAGGAGCAGCAGGAGCAGCAGGAGCAGGCGAGCCAGCGGCAGCAGCGGTGGTGGGCTTGGCAGGAGCAGCAGGAGCAGCAGGGGTCTCAGCAGTGATAGGGCAGTAGGTGGTGTACACAGTCTGCTCGGAGGTGATGGTGGTCAAGCCAGTGGTGTGCACCTGGGTGTTGCACTTCTGGTCAGAGCACGAAGTGATGGTCACCATGGTGGTGGCCACGTCGGTCTCGGTGCTGGTGCCGTTGGTGTAGGCAGCAGAGGACACCGCGGAAACGGCGGGGGCAGCAGCAGCGGCGGCAAGGACGGCAGTGGAGAATTTCATTGTAGGTATAAGCGAATGGATGAGAACGTTCTAGAGAGCCGATAGGGGCAGGACGAGGCCCCCTTATATACCCCCCTGGAGCCCCGGGCGCGCCACCTGTTGCACCCACGCTCAAACCAGAAACGGCGGTGTGCGTCACCCAAAAGAGATACAGGTGTGAGCGTTGCCCCGCGACGCGGTCAACAAACGGTAAATAGTGCAAACTGGGAATGGTCTGGGCCCCCAACGGGGGAAGTGGCCAGAAACAGGGAATGCGATTGTTGGTGCCCACATAACCATGTGGAGCCCTGTAGGCACCCTGGATGGCTTTGGAGCCACTTTGGGGCCTCTTCAGGAGAGCACGAACCGCTGCCATTCATCCTGTCACTCCCTTCGCTCATGCATTATCATGCACGAATAGCCAGCCGAGGCAGAGTGCCGCAACTTTAATTCGCAAGACGGCGGTATTTTTCATGCGCAAATATGCAAGGCGTCTGTAAGGGATGTGCCAGCTTATGTCATCTGCAAACGCGCCCCCACCACTCCGCGACATGAGCCTTTTAGCAACACAAAGCGGCAACGGGCTCGTGAAGTTGCGGTCGTCCCTGCCACAATATCCACGGTATGCGCGCCCGGGCAGACTGAGGCTCTAGACCGGGTGCTATTTTAGGCCTATATTCGCCCCTTTGGGGCCTCCAAAAAGCAATAACCGTGAACAAACAAAGCATCGTCATGAAACGAACTAGAATAGAAATAAAGACGTCTCGGTGTCCGCGCCTCACGCCAAAACAACCTTGAAGGACGCAATCTCGAAGCCCTTCAACGCCAAGCCGAAAACCCCGTTTTCGTGCTCAACCTCCTCCTGCTCGATTTCCAACCCGTTGACCCTGTAGACCTTCGCTATCTTGAGCTTGGGGTCGATTCTGAACTTTCCAGAAGCAAAACCGCCCAAGCTTTCGTACACTCGGAGAACGAAGGCCTTCTTACCCTTGTTCTTCACAGGAAGAGCCACCTGCGAGATGTCCTCGTCGTCCTCTGCCCGCTTGAGGTGGGAGTACACCAAGCTGATGTCTCCGTCCAACCGCACCAAGTCCGTCAACTCCGCCACGTTCGGAGGGGCTGCGTGCTCCAAGCGGTAGTTGAAGTTGTAGCCCAATCTGACAGTCTCGGGGCCCAAGGGGCCCTGATGGGGAAAGACAGCGTACTCGATATCGTGCTGGCCCATGTCAGCCTTGTCATCAGGGGCCTTGGCAGAGCGCAAGAGCGACAACCGGATCAAGTTGCCATGAACGGCCGCCCCGTACTTGCTGTTGTTAACCACAGAAACACCAAAGTTGAACTCGGAAAGGTCCAAGAACTTGTGGTGGCACACTTCGAACTTGGCCACGTCCCACAGCGTGTTGAAGTGCGTGGGTCTCTTGGTGACGCCAAACTGCGTCTCGTACGACGCCTCAGAGGCGGTGTAGATGGTGGTGGGAAACTGTACCTTCAAGAACTTGTACGTCTCGTGCCAGTCCACATGCACCTTGAACTTGACGTAGTTGTTCTGCGGAACTGCTGCCGTGGGCCGGGTCACCAAGCCTTGCACGGAAATCACCGTCTCGATGGAGCTCTTGTCGGAAATCCTGTGTTTCACGAGCAAAGAGGCCTCCACTTTGCTTTCGCATAAAACGCTTACTTTTCCACCCCGCAAGAACCGGAACTTCTTCAACAGGTACAACTCGGTGTCCCACGCGGGATACGTCAACGGCTCGTCGTCGAAAAGCACGTACTGCGCCCCGAAACCAGTGGACTCCTTGGTTTTGGTGCTGTCAAGAACCTCTCTTCCAGTGGCGTCAATAAGGGAGGTGAGCTCTCCCGAGGAGGAGACCTTCGCCGTAATGAGCCCGTTCGAAAGCGCATACCCGTCGCCGTCTTTCTTCACAGAGGCCGGGTATGCCAAGTCGTCGCCAGAAAAGAGCTTGGTGCTGTCAGAATGGCTGCAAATGGAGAGGGTATCTTTTCCTGCATCGGGCGCCGACACCACCTCGTCCCTCTTCCAGGGCAAGGGGTTGAAGAAGGCGGTTTTGGCGGCCCCTGCGGGCTTGCCGAAGTCGATGGCTTCTTTGGTCAACTTTTCAGCCTTTTTGAGCAACTTCCCCAACATGGGGTACACCTCCTCGTAGTAGACCATTCCAATGCAGCTTCCGGGCAACACATCGTGGAACTGGCACAAGCAGAGGTCCTCCCACAACGCCTGGAGCTCCTTGGCTGGGTACGCGTAGTCTGGGTTAGTCAAAGAGAGAAGAGTGGCGATTTTTTCGAGGTCATGGAGCCGGATCTCGCCCAATCTCATGTACTTTTTGATGTTGGCCTGCGTGGTGTAAGTGCCTCTGTGGAACTCGAGGTAGATTTCGCCTCTCCAATGGGGAAGGTCTCTTCCGTGGTCCAGCTTCTCGAGCACATCCTCGTAGAAGTCGTCCACGGTGCTGCCCAAATGGACTGTAGGAATGGAGGCGGTCTTGTTGGCCAAGCCTCTGCATCTTCTCAACTTCTCAAGCATGTCCTCAGTAGGGCCGCCGCCGCCATCGCCGTGGCCGAAAAGAAGGAGACCGGTAGGCACGTCGCGGAGATTCTTGTGCTGCTTTTGCAGCCTAATAACGTCTCCGAAATTGGCGCCCGCAGTGTAGGTGTTTGCGGGCGGCATGTGCACCAAAACCTGGGACCCGTCGATGCCAACCCAGTTGAACGTGGAGAGCGGGAACTCGTTGATGTTATTCCAGCTCAATTTCTGGGTCAAAAACCGCTCGATTCCCGCGTGCTGGCAGATCTGGGGGACCTGCAGAGAGTATCCAAATGTGTCAGGCAACCAGAACACATTGGCAGCCACGCCAAACTCCGCGAGCTGAAAGCGCTGGCCAAGGAGAAACTGGCGGAGAAGCGACTCGCCGTTGGGGAGATTGGTGTCGTTTTCCACCCACGAGCCTCCCACGGGAAGGAACTGGTTGGTGGTGAACTTCTCGTGCACTTTTTTGTAGATTTCTGGGTGGTACATCTTCAACCACTTAAACTGCTGCATCTGCAGCGCCACGAAAACGTACTCCGGGTACTCGTCCGCGAGCTTGAGCTGCGTGGTCCACGAACGCACGATCTTTCTCTTGGTCTCAGCAAAGGGCCACAACCAGGCGGTGTCAATGTGGCAGTTTCCCACTCCGTAGACGTCGATACGGTCGAGGGGGTTCTTGTGGTACACGTCGTCGGAGTCCACGTCTCCCAAGAGCTTGGTGGCTACCTTTCTGCCCTCCAAAACGGATTTCCTGTCCTCAGCGTTAAAAACGTCCATTATCTTGTTGGCAACGGCACTCGCCTGGTACTTCCACGCGCCCGAGAGCTCCCTGGCGGCGTCGCCGATGATCCAGAAGTCGTAGAAGAGCTTGTGGGCGTCCACATCGGGATACACCAACTCGCACCTGACTAGCTGGAAGTATCTGTTGGGGTCCGGAACACCGCCGTCGCCGTTTCCGAACATTCCGTTGCACGCAATCTCGCAGTAGACGAGCGTCTTCTTCAGCGTGAAGTACTCCTTGGGCAAGCGGTAGATGGTTCTCTCGCCGCCCCCAGTGAAGGCCTGTAGGGGAAGCCCATCGCTGGAGTAGAGAAGGCCCTCGCTGTTGGAGTCCCACTCGAACTCGAGTCTCTCCGCAGAAAGCCAGTCCTCGGGGATCTGCCACTCGATTTTGAACCAGAACGTCTTCCAAGACGGCCCGTAGCTGTTGCCCTTGTTGGCGTCCTCCCACTCCACGGAGTCAAAATCAATGTCCTTGAAAAGCGGTCTCTGGGTCTTTCCATCCACGTCGGGAACACGGTAGCTCTTGATATTCACATTCTCCGTGTTGGTGTCAAGACGGCCCTTGTCGTAGAAATGGGGGAGGTTCAACAGGGGGTACTGGCCACCCTTATCGGTGAACTGGCGGAGCCGGTCCTCGAAAATGTGGTCAATGGGCTTGAAATTGGGCTGCAAGTTGTGACTGGGGTAAGACATGTGGGAATGTGGCCTAGAGAACAGTGCGGAGCCCGAAAAGGCGGAGAAGGGCCCCTTTTATAGGACTGCGCAAGCCCCATCCGGGGTAACAGGGGCTGGTGCACGGGTTTTTGCACCTGCACGATAAGACTTCCCATTGTGGGGCGGAATTTGCCGCATTGGGCGGCAGAAACGAGAGAAGGGAAGAAAACGAGAGAAACGAGGAGGGAGAGGCGAACAGGGGAGAATAATGAAAGGGGGAAGGAGGAAGGAGGAAAGCGCTACAATGGGTCGGTTATTTCGTTTATTGAGTTAAGGTGTCTAAGGGACCAGATGCCCCTGTGGTTAGCAAGAAAGGCACGGATGCCAGCAGCGCTGGAAGATCTCTAGCGGCGAACAGTGTTAGCAACATAGCCTTTGCAGGGACAGGGAACAGCCCAAGGGCCAGTCCCAGCACCCCATCACAAAACACCACGGTTGCAGGCGCCTTTTCACACTCCCTACTGAATCTTCACCTCCTTGTCCTCCTCGACGTTGGCCACGTGCTCGTGCTTCAGGATGGCGTCCGTGTGGATGGCAGGCAACTTGGTGACAAAGCCCTTGATCAAGGAGAACTCAGACACGATGGAGCCACCCAAGTCGGTGATGCTCTTCTTGACGCTCTCGATGTCGGCGCTGGACACGGAGTCTTTCAAGGTGACGATGTAGGACTTCAAATCGGACATAACGGCTCTGTGGGGGCGGATGGTGGCTACCAAAAATGCAATTGCTTGCGAAAAACGGTGGAAATCGGCCCCTTTATATGCCCCGTACCAACGCCACCGCGCTCCTGCAGACAGCACCAGATAAGAGGGTCTTCGCCACCCACATTAGGGCCACGTAATGGCCTACTACACCAAAATAGACCGCTCGCTCAATGCGCTTAAGCGGAAAGGCTTCTTCGTGTTTACGGGTATAGTGGTGGCCTCCGTGGCCTACAGCATGTATCTGATAGGAAACTTGCCAGATCTAAATGAGGAAGATAAGACCAAGACCAAGAGCAAGGGGCCTAAAAAGGGACCCAAAAAGGAAAGTGAGGGCACCCACCCCACGGATAGCTGGTCCAAGAGCCAGTTGTATGCATATTTGACGACGTCCAAGGTGTATTTGGACGTGGATGCCGAGGTAGACGTGGTGCGGAAGGCCGTGAGAGTGCTATATGACAAGCAGGCGGCCGATATTCGTGTGTAAAGAGAAGGGGAAGGAAGCGATGTGCAGAGCGGATGAATTTGGTGTTACTGGAAAGATGGAATCTATGTGCTGTTTGATGTGTTTGGAAGGTGATGTATGAACTTGCGATTGTACAGAAGTGCGATTGGACTGGAAGTGTATCTAAGAAAAGAGGATTGGGTGCATGGGCTCGTCCCAGAGTGTGTGCCCACGGAAGAGGGACTGGAGAGAAGAAGAGTCGCCTTGTTGTGGCTGCATACTTTCTGTGACCATATGGCTTTTGGCAGTGTTTTGCTCTACACTATATATTTCACTCCAAAAAGCTGCCTCACACACTTTCGACCTAAGCAGCGTTTCACTTGGAACCAGAAGCACCAGAAGCACCAGAATACACCAATTGCCCTATATTACCCCAAATCACGCACATACTCTGGCCTCTCAAACCTCTCGGAAATGCTACCTCTGGCGTTCTCCCCACATTTTCGCTTCCGCCAACACAGTCCAACTGCACCCCCTATTGTTTTCTATTCACAACTCTCATATACTTCTCTCTGTATGTCCTACCCATCTCGCTTCACGCTAAACTGTGGCCAAATTGCCGTCCGCAATAGGAAACCAGTCGTAACTACACCGGTACCTGCGTCTCGTATCGTAACTACACGGGTTTTGCACCCGTATATAAAGGCACAATTCCCCACAAAAACAATCTGCTCCAACTACACCCCAATACCCACTACAAGCCCCAAACACGCGCAATGGCATCTTCTCCACGGAACAGGGCCTGGCCCACGGCCCTGTTGTTGCTGACGTAACAGCATGGAGTTACTGACGTAATCATGAGGGGAAACCCGTACACCCAGCCATTACTCATCAATGGCTACAGCAAATGGGAAACGTTCGTTGCGCACACTCAGCCCTTATAAAGAGGAAATTAACTTGCTTTCTTCCCAGTCAATTGAGTAAATCAACCACATTTTCATCATGGTCAAAGCTGGTATGTAACAAGCGGATTTAGGCGGGACAGCCAGCATTATATACGCTCTTATTTGCTCACACTATGTATTTGCTCATAGTGAGGGACTGCCCAGTATTTGCTCACACAGGGGCCAGTACCCTCTATTTGCTCATAGTGAGGAGTGGCAAATATGCTGAAATGACTGCAACTGGGGCTGTGGCTGCAATTGAGTCAAGGCTACGATTGATTGGGTTCCTGGTACTGCTCTTTGTCCCCACAATGCGGTGTGATTGTGGGGGATAATGACACGAGAGCAGCACCAAGTGACACACCAAAATACACCAAAAGCACCGAATCAGTACCAAGAGCTACCATCCCGTTCGCAAGGTCAATTGCTGCCTAGCAGTCTTGCCTGCCGCAACAAGCCCTCCGGCTCCCCTTTCCTTGTACTAACCGCAGTCGCTGTTCTCAGAGGAGACTCCAAGGTTTCCGGAACCGTCAAATTCGAGCAGACTTCCGAGTCTGAGCCCACCACCATCTCCTGGGAGATCCTGGGCAATGACCCCAACGCCTTGAGAGGTTTCCACGTGCACCAGTTTGGCGACAACACCAACGGCTGCACCTCCGCGGGCCCTCACTTCAACCCCTTCAAGGCCGAGCACGGTGCCCCCGAGGACGACAACAGACACGTGGGCGACTTGGGCAACATCACCACCGACGCGTCGGGCGTGGCCAAGGGCTCCAAGCAGGACTTGTTGGTCAAGTTGATTGGCGTCAACTCTGTGTTGGGCAGAACCGTTGTTGTTCACGCTGGCACCGATGACTTGGGCAAGGGCGGCCACGCCGAGAGCAAGAAGACCGGCAACGCTGGTGGTAGACCCGCGTGTGGTGTTATTGGTCTCACCGAGTAAGTATTGACGTTTACGCTATGTATGCTGAAAGAATATGGTGTGAGAATTGTAAAGAGAAGAGAAGGTAAGAGGAATAAGGAGGAACGGGAAGGGAAAATGATGATGTACTGAGGAAAGAGATTGGATAGCAATGCTGTTAGATCCGTGGAAAGGGGGGGGTGTTCAGTTGTGGCTCACACCAGAGGATTTTCAATATAGGTCATCGAATAATGGGTGAAAAATGAGGTTTACTTGTGCGGAATGGGTCCATAACATGAGGGAAATCCGACAAAGGGAGTATGAAGCTGAAAAAGGAGGCCGTTAAGGATATATGGGGGGTTATCAACCAGTGACACCCTGATAATAGGTTCTAATGAGGTGATCCGCTAACTTGAGGCCAGCTTATAAAGATATCCTGATTGGCACTTCGATGGAAGTGTCCACAGGTATTTAAGTAAGCGTTTATCTACGTGAACGTAAATCTCATCTGGTTCATATTAAATTCTAAGAGCTGAGACTAACTGTCACTTTAAAGAAGTTCCTTGAAAAACTGCCAAAAACGACAAAATGCAAAAAAAAGGCAGAAACAAAAGGCGACGTGAAAAATCGGGAAATCCCGCGTGAAAGCTCAAAGTTACAGATAAGCAAGAGAACACCAGGAGATGGACCCTTACCTCTTTTGAAGCCGATGCCTAGCTCTCTCGAAGAATTAAACGAGGTTCTAAGAAGACAGTCATATCCTGCAGATGACCGGCTGCGAATCGGTTTTCTAACCTTAGTACATGAGCAAGAAACGTTGCGTATTTGGCCTAAAGTTAAGAGAAAAAGCTCCGAGTTGCAAGGAAAACGGCCATAACGCTTCCTATCGTAGTGAAGAGATACTTTTCTTCCTGTGGGGCAAGGCTGGACCCAACATCGAACACCAGTAACTGAAGCAAAAGCACAGTTGTGTAATGCACTTGGAAATCTTACTCCTTCAAACTAATCACAGTGTGTTTTAAGGAGCTCATAAATGCTTTCTATATTACCATAGCTCAACAATTTGGCAAAAATTTTATTTGGCGGTTTAAATAAAGCTAGCTAATTTCTCCAATTGGGGCTTCATAAACGGCCATCCACGAGCTGCATGCAGACGAGACTTAAGAGTATTCTGGTTAGGAGCAAGGCAGTGTGTTATGTCCAACGTGCGTCGCCAAATGGGGGTGTGATAAAGCTATTTACTGAGAAAGAGGCGGATGAGAAACAGACTCTGAACTCGTAACAGGGCATTCCCAAAGTAGTTCATATATTTACGTAGCATGCAGTCGATAGTTAGCAATTGGTTTGAATTGCCTTGTTCGGTAAGGTCGCCGGCGCAGATCAGACACCTCAAGTTACAAAAGGAAGGTTTGCAAAAGACTACAGACTCACCGAATGCCCGCCAAAATTGCTGATTGGGAAAAGTGTTCGGCAATACCCTCCCAATTACAGATTTAGACTAGCGTTTGTTCCAAGGCCAAGGAGGCTCGTTTCGATTGACAAGTGTGGGGCGCTAGTGTTTCAACACGAAGAAACACCGTTTAAAGGTGGCACAGCTTCGAAAAAGCCCTTCACGTCTACATGCTCTCCATACCAAAAGATTATTATACCTGGAATACCTGAGACTACAGCACCGCTGAACGCCTACTTGGGGATGTACCACACCTTATCGGGGCACGTAGCGTTGGCGGTGGAGTCGATGGGCAAGAAGTCGCCAGTCAAGATGTTGCCCTTGACATTGTAGTAGTACCAGATCTCGTCGATGGCGCCGTTCAAGCAGCCGATGTAGGCCTGGCCTCCGTGGGCCTTTTTCAAGGCGTTCTGGACGTCCGTCAAATTGTACTGTCTGTCGACCGAGGGCGTGATGCCTGCAGACTCCAAGAAGAAGTAGGTGTCCAACTTGGACCACACCTCCACGGCCTTCTGCCAGAAGTTGACGGTGTTCTCGAAGCGCGTGTAGAAGCCCGTGAAGCAGTGCGGCTTGATGGTGTTGAAGCACGTGCCGTGCTTGTTGAACTCGTGCTCCCACAACGCGATGTTGGCGCCTCCGGGCACGTTGGACTTGACGTTGTTGACCCAGTACTTCTGCATAGTCTCGTAAAGGTCGCCCTTGCCGAACTCGTCCACCAAGACCCGGGTGATGTTGTCGGTGGCGTCGTAGATGTCGAGGCCACGGTCGCACTCCTGAGAGTAGGAGCCATCGCAGAGGTCGTCCCAGAGGCCGTGGAGCGTGAACTTGCGTTTGATGTCGTCCTCGTTCGTGATCACGGTCTCGTTGATGGCCTTTTTCGCAGCCGCGAGCGCGGTGGCGTTGCCGGAAAGAGTGGCGTTCAAGTACTCGGGGTTGTAGTCCCAGAACTGGGTCAGGAGAATCACCCCGAAGTTCTCGAAGCAGCACTGGTCCTTGAGCGGGATGGCCGTGGTGTTCTGGCACGAGTACGCGCTGTACGAGGCCCTGTTGAACGCATCACACGACTGCACAGGGTACGCGAAGAGCCCCGCCAGCGTGCCGGAGTTAGAGCCCACGGACACGGGCACGGCGAGCGCGGGGAGCGCAAAAAGGGCAGCAGTAAGGGCCGGGAGCATGGGAGGCGTGGTTGGGGGGCCGTATAAGCGGTGCTGAACCACGGCTATTTATACGCCCGTATTGCCTCGTAATCCGAGCTACCAGGAAATTGTCTGTTGTTCTTGCAGCCGTTTGCGGCCGAAGCTGCCCCTGAAGAGCCCACCGCATTCGTCTAATTACATGCGTCAACCAATAAGCGCCCCCACTGGTGCCACGCCCATAGCCGTATAATAAAGGGCTATCCACTCAGGCGTCCTGCACCGGGCTCCACGTGCACGGAGGTGCTAATATAGGGCCCGTTTTGGTCTGCGAGGGCCACTTCCCACGCACGTTGCTGGGGCAGCTGGCCAATGAGAGCCGTTTGCTGCCCGCAGTAGAGCGGCCTCCTGTTGGTGTATTTGAACAGCCGGACATGTTGGTGGGGCCGGACCAAGCCCAATGCGGCAAGCCCGGCGGCTGCCAAAAACGAGCCCTGCACGACCGGCCCACGAAGACCCTCGGTCCTGCAATGCTCCCTATCAAAGTGAATTTTGTGGAGGTTGGCCGAGAGCATCGAGAAGGAGAGCACCTGGTTTTCGGAGAAGCGGACGCGAGGGCCCAAAAGGGCGTTTTTTGCACCCGTTTCGGCCGCGTCCTGCGCACTCTGCAGATCGCTTCCCGTTGCGAGCATATCCGCCAATAAAGGCTCCCTGAGACCCCCTTCACGTGCGGAAACGGAGTATTTCTCGTTGGTGTACACGAGGGTCCGGATTTCCGCCAAAAAAGGCCCCCTGTTAGTGCAAAAGTCCCGGTTTATTCGCACAAACACCGAATTTTGCACCTGCCGCACAGACAGCACCTTTTCCACGCACTGCACGGCGTCTCCAACCTGCGGCTCGGGCCCTGTATAGTCCATGGACCCGCTGGCCCACATGCGTCTGGCGAAGAGAGCTTCGTCGCCGAATGGGGCCTGGTAGTCATCGTAGCCATCGGCGCCAATCGCGGAATTGGACTGGTTGCATAGTATGAAAGCGTAGCCAGGGGGAAGTCGCCCTCCTAGGAATACCGGATATGTCTGTTTCGGGCTGCTTTGGCTCTCCTTTAGGCCCCCAAAGGTGGTTTCCAGGGGCAGAGTAGGGGTCTGTGAATTTTCACCCAAAACGGCCCCAGAAGGCCCGTTTTTTTGCAGCAGTCCGCTTGCGGGCACGCCAATGGTCGAAACAGAGCCACCAGAAGGCGCTGCTGGGGACTCGGGGCCCCCAAACGGGGCGTCTAGGGGTGTTCCCGTGAGAGACCCGTTTTCATGCGGTTTTTCGCCCAAAACCGCCCGGAGCAAGGCGTCCAATCGCCGAAGCGGCCCAAGGGCCACATGGTCGTCGAACACCCAGCGCTGCTGCTTTATGTGGTCGGCCCAGTGGCGCACCAAACGGGTGGAAACCGCCATAGTGTGGGGCCTTTGTGTAAGAAAAACCTCATCGCAAAAAGTGCGATATGCTCATCCTCTGGTAAAAGACCCATCTCCACCGAGGCCATTCTCAGCGCACACGACCCTCAGACGGTCCATATACACAGAAAAGCACTCTTCAGACGGCGACCACCATGGGTTCCAGCGAGGCCATCAAGGCCGTCAAAAACAAGCAGCGGCGCCAGAAGCTTTTTGCCGATATCAAGCACGAGAAGAGCAAGGCCAAGCACGAGGCACGTGCGGAAAGGGCCAAAGAGGAGCGTCTCAACCCCGAGCTCAAGGCCAAGAGACTCGCGGAAAACGTCCCGGACACCATCGACAACAAAAGGGTGTACGATGAGACCATCGAGCAGGAGCTTGAGGGAGAAGACGAGTTTGCACAGTTCTTCCTGCTAGGGCAGGACGCCAAGACGGTGTTGACGACCAACGCCAACGCACGCAAGGAGGCGTACGAGTTCGCGGACATTCTCATGGACTTCCTTCCCAACGTGACGTTTATCAAGCGCAAGCGCGAGTACAGCATGAAGGAGATGGCGGCCTTCTGCACCAACAGGGAGTACACGGACTTGATCGTGATCAACGAGGACAAGAAGAAGGTGACGGGAATAACGTTCATACACCTTCCGGAGGGCCCCACCTTCTACTTTTCGATCACCTCGCTCACGGAGGGCAAGAAGATCGAGGGCCACGGAAAGCGCACCGACCACACGCCGGAGTTGATCTTGAACAACTTCAACACGCGGTTGGGAAAGACGGTGGGGCGCTTGTTCCAGCTGATTTTGCCGCAGAAGCCCGAGATCCAGGGCCGCCAGGTCATCACCTTGCACAACCAGCGAGATTTCATTTTCTTCCGCAGACACAGGTATGTGTTCCGCAACGAGGAGAAGGTCGGGTTGCAGGAGTTGGGGCCGCGGTTCACGCTCAAGTTGCGCCGTTTGCAGAGGGGCATCCGCGACGAGGTGGAGTGGGAGCACCGTCCTGACATGGAGAGAGACAAGCGGAAGTTCTACTTGTAAGGGAGAACTCGACGAGACGAAGGAAGAAGGCAAGAGAGGTTAGAAACGAAGAGAAGAGAAGAGAAGAGAAGAGCGGACTGGACGGAAGAGCGAAGAACACAGCTTTTGCAGAGCCCACAGGGGCCTGCTCAGGAGTGCGTTTTCGCATTTTCTCGTTATCGTCTTCTTATTGTCTCGCTTTCATTTACGAGCCTAGGGGCCTCATTTCGCACCCATTCTGGGCCCTGCGAGTGTACACTAATAAATGCATAACCGAGCAGCTGTAAGTCGTTGTTTTCTGTGTAGTGTAGATTTGCCACACTGCGTGACACCGAGGCTGGCAGTGGGCGTTCAGAGGGCTACGGAGTATATATGGACCGCTAGCACAGTACTGGCGCACTGATAGAGGCCTAAAAGACCACCATTACGGCGCTGGTAGCGCCAATAGAGCACTGGACTGCTTAAAAGGGGCAATTTCACCCCAACAGGCATGCCACGGTGCAGCACACCACGGAATTTAAGTAGGACCCCGTTTGCTCTTCTCTCAGCAGCTACAGGCCCCTCTAGATCCCTATACTGCACTTATACGGACCAATACATACCCCAATACATACCCCAATACACACCCGAGAAATACCCCCTTTCCATTCCCTCATCTTCTCCTAAGTCCGTCGTCTAAGCTCCTTCATTACGCTTCTTCTAAGGTTCTGTGCTCTTACATCCGTACACCACACTCCTATCTTTTACCACCATGCCTGCACACAGCATCCTATCCGCCTGAAAAACAACTCTGTCACGTCCACCCAGCTCCAGCGCCAGCGCCAATTGCCGCCTGATTACCCGAAACGGCACTTCCACAGCACCACCACCACCACCAGCGCCCCCGCGAGCCTCCAGCCGAAAATCGCACGTGACCGTTGCGTGCTGCCATAGTTATAGACCGCTGTCGAAGCACGCCTGCATCTGGTCCCGGGCCCTGCCAACAGCGCCCCAATTCGCCAGATAGGAGCTTTTCAGGCCACCAGAGCATTTTAACGCCCCAAGAGGACCATTTGGACCCCGGTGCCTTTTCCAGCACTCTCAAACGCCCATATAAGGCCTTCTACTGCTGCTAATAGACGCCTTCAACATGGACTCCAACGGCGTCTCCCAGATCATCAGCGCGCTCTCTGCAGTCTACGAGCCCTCCTCCACCAATGCCCAGCGAAGAGAGGCGCAGATTTTCCTCGAGAGCATCAAGCCTAACGAAGAATCTCCGTTTTGGGGCTACCAGCTTGCGCTCCCCGAAAACAATGGCAAAAACTACATAGTGCGCCATTTCGGCTTGTCGCTTCTCCAGCACTCCGTCAGCAAACGGTTCCAGACCTTTGATCGGGCCAAGGCGCTAGCAGTCAGAAACTGGATCGTGGAGTTGTGCACCAAAATTGCCCCCGATGACCCGCACTACTTGAAAGAGAAATTGGCCCTACTTTGGGTTTCCGTGACCAAACGGATCTGGGGTTCCTTTTTGGTCAAGGCGGTCGACTCCGAGGCCTCTCAGAGCGATCAAAACGACCAAACCTCCCAACTCGACGCTGCGCTCTCCGATAACGACCTCTCAGACGGCTGGCTGTCCATGGATGAGGACCTCTGGAAGCTCTGGAACGCGTCCTCGCACACGCGCGAGCTCTCACTCATTGTTCTCCGTACTCTTTTTGAAGACATATACCTTTTGGACGACCCGGTGGCTCTGAAACGCACCGCACTCCTCAACCAGCTCTCGGTGCTTGTGGTAACCCCCAACAGCGTGCTCGACCAGCTCTATGAACCCACCCACAGCCTCTCTCTCTGTAAATACTCGTCGGGTGGTTGGTTTACCGCCTGGAGCCAGTACCTCGTGGAGATTTTGTTGAACAATGACGTGCAGCTGGCCCCCTGCCAGACGTTTGTGCCCAAAATATTGCTGGCGTTCAAAACCTGCTTGCACTGGGTGCAGCCGCAGGTGTTGAGACTGGAGAATGTGATGCAAACACTCATACAAATCCTCGCTTTGCCAGATGTCAAGTTGAAGACACTTGCGGTGGACTGCTTGCACATTCTTTTCACCAGAACGTACTCCAACGAGGACGATTTCGGCTTCTTCATCGGCAGCATATACTCTACCGAGGGCATCTCAAAGCTTCTGCTGTTCTACCGTCTGTTGGAGCTTGATGCGGACGATGTGGACGAGCAGGTCTATCTGTTGCTCAAGAAAACCGTGGAGATGATCGTCTCGTTGAGTGAGTATCTCAACATGCTGCAGCCCCAAAAAAACCGCATTTCGTGGGAATCCGCCGATGTGGATGCATATCTCCGCCTAGTCCTCGACACCACCAACCACGACAGTCTCATAGTGTCGGGACTTTCGCTTCAAATGTGGGTCACGGTGTTGCGCCTCGACGAGTTGAGTCTGAAGGGCCCTGTGCTCTCCATTCTCTTGGACCTTCTAGAAATCGCCGCCAATAGGACCCTCAACTACGCCAATACAGGTGAAAATAGCCCCAAAAAGTACCTCGACGTGGACTTCGACCTGGCACCGGACGCCAACGCTTTTTTGTCCAATTACCGCAAGTTCAACGAGGACATTGTGCGCATAACCATCTGCAAAAAGCCAGAGGAGGGCCTTATATGGCTCGAAAGACGCCTTCAAAACTTTTTCGCGCTGCCCTTGGGCACAGAATGCATCCGCCAGTACACGCTAGACGAGAAACTGGACGCATTGAACTACGGAACTCTGCAATTTAGTATTATTGAGAACTGTATTCGAGGCGTTCTGCGGTGGAGAATCTGGTACACGGGTAACGACTTCGATGCTATCAACGACCGTTTAAACCGTCTAGTGGAGAGCTTGGGCGAAAGATTACTTGCCATGGACTTGGCGAGTCCACTTTTAATCAGAAAGCAGGTGCAGACGCTAGTTCAATTTGCGCCTCTATTGAAAGATGTTTCTCCTTTGATGTTTCAGGTTTTGGAGAAGATCCTCACCACGGCTACGTTTCCGTATCCTGAGAACATAAACGATGAAGAAAAAGAGCTTATTAGGGACTTGCGGACCAGCTGCGGTACAGAGCTCAACAGACTCGCGTACATCATGCCAGAATCGCTCAAGAAAATCTTCGCAGAGTTGGAAAACGTGGTGGCCAGCATTTTATCGCTGAACAAAGTGAGCGAACACGAAAACGTGGCGTTCAAATCCTTCTTATTGGTGATTGCATCCAGATCCTCCATCGACGATAAGGATGCTCTTTTTGCCAAAATTGTGGATAACGAACTCACCGCGTGGTCAGCCCCCGAAACAGAAAAGGGACTTATGGACCTCCATTGGTTCATGGAGCGGATGGGCATAGTGGAGATAGCCTCCTATTTCCAAAGTAGGAACATAACGGCCCACACCAATCTTCTCGAGGCTAAAATGGACGACGAGGGCAAGCTTTTGAAGAACAAGCTCAAGGACCACTGGCTGTCAATTTTCCCCATCCGGGCCACGCGAATCTTCATCCAGTACTCTATTGAGAAACTAGGTCACGATTCACCGGAGTACCTCAATCTCCTCAAGTTGTGGAAGCCCCGTGTTCAGCCTATCGTGCCGCATATCCTCCAGCTCTTGAGCCAGATCCAGAACTACCACAACCCCACCAACTGGAAGGACCTTCCCGAAGCTGTTCAGTCGTTTGTGAAGTACAGTTGTATGGAGCGTTTCTGGCAACAGGGCGTTTCGATTCAGAGCAAGGAGACTTTCATTGAGGAGAACGTGAAGGCCGCATTGACGCTTCGTGATTTCGCTGACTCGGTGGGCCATTTGATACGGTATACGCGCGAGTACGCTTTCCTCACTATCGGTTCTCTTTCTCAGTTGGAGGACACGCTCTACGAGATCCCCAACATCGCCAGTCTTATCTGGAAATCTGTTACCGGCGACAATGTGGGCATAACTCTCCACAGCTGGAAGCACATGATCAACAGCTGTTTGCGCAGCGTGGTGAGAAACTGCCCCGTGAAATTTGTGGACGTTTTCATGCTGGAACTACTCCCGTTGGCATTTAGAGACATCGACAAGCTCTTGGTCAGTCGCTGGGAAAAGGTATATGTGAGCGGATTACAACTTCTGGGCAACGAGAACGACGAGACGTTGCTGGAGGAGATGATGGAGGAGCACATGTTGCGGCAGTTGACGGCCACAGTGGTGCGGTTGTTGATGGACGTGGTGAGCCAGTTGAACTCCAAGCACGTCACTGACACACAGTTCGCATGCAAGCGGCTCATTATGGAGAACAAGGAGGTGATGGCACCGTTTTTGCAGATCTGCTGTCACATCATCCTGTTCAAGGACACCAAGTGTCTGTTCAACACAATTCTTGTGGTGCGCAATGTCCTTCCCGACATCTTGCTCAAGGACGACGAGGTGGACCGCTTCCTCTGCGATAATCTCATCAAAAGCTTGTTGCACGTCCTCGTGGACGACTACTTTGTGGAAACGCACTCTGAAGCTGCGGTGGCCTTAACTACGCTCTACTGTGCGCTCAGATCGAAGGACGACTACCCTGCGCGGATCCTCATGGAGTTCCTTCCCAACATCAGCACGCAGCATGTGAGCAACTTTGAGACGCTTCTCGTGAGCTCCAAGTCTTTGAAACACCAGCGCAGCGCGTTATTGGAGTTGGTGAGGATCCTGAAGGAGGGCGAGAGTGTGGAGGACGGCGACGCCGAGTTGAAGGACCGCAAAAAGCAGCTAGAGGCGGCCGCGGCTGCACGAAAGAAGAAGGGGCCCGTTAGCGATATCATGAACGATCCGTTTACGGAGAACGGGGCCTTGGACAACTTATTTGCGGAGGAATGATAGAATGGGTTCCTTTTAGTGAATAGGCGGGCTTTTTCAGGAAACTTAGATGCCAGGTTTGGAAGAGCAGACATTGATAGTGTTGCGATGGGCCCCGTGACGGATTGTGTGTTTCTAGAATGGAGAAAACAAGGAGCTGTAAATGTAGAGATGCATATGGTGTAGTGAAGTAGGGCATTGTGCAGGAAAGTGCCCCATACTTCGTACTCCAGTAAGTGAAGAGGCAAGCAAAAGGCCCTTTTCAGCTCTTTTGACGAAATAAAAGGAAGTACCTACATACCTGGATACAATGCACACCCTCGTGAAGTTTCAGCTCAGAGCTGTCCCATTTGGGCAAACTGCAGCCGTCTAGCCAAACGCGTGTAGCCAGCCCCCATTCTCACCACTTTTCGTGCGCGCACCACTACTGTGAAAACAACATCACACCCACTACTCCATCCAACATGCCCATAAAGTCCCTCGAGAGCTTTCTCTTCGAGCGCAAGCTCGTCAGCACGCTGTCCATTGACCTCCTCCGCAATGCTACTGTGGGAATCGACGTGGAACATTATCTCAGTCGAATCTACACCTTTAAAAAGGAGCAGTTCTTGCTGGCGGTGGGCGGCATTCCCAGTTCGCTCACAGACTACCTTTCGTCCGACCTCCATGTTTTCAAGGAGTACAATATCAAGCCCGTTTTTCTCGTTTCGGGCTTGAGCATCCAGCTCCAAAACCACGACTACGAGACGAACGAGTTTCTGCTGCTGGAGGCCCATCTGGCGGGCACGTGGAACAAGCTTACTGCCAGAAGCGCCAACAACCCCTATGCGTACAACAGCCCCAACAACGACTCTTTTCGGGTGTTCACAGACCCGTTGCCGGTGCGTCCTATGGTGAGAGACCTTATCTCGTACTTTATCGCCAACGGGATCGACTACCTCGTTTCGCCATACGACGCCAGCTTCCAGTTGCTGTACCTCCACAGGGCCGGCGTCATTGATGTCGTATATGGCTCCACAGACATGTTGGTGACGTCCATCGACAGGTTCATTTTGGGCATGGAGTTCCAGCTGCAGGACTTCCGTTTCGTCGACAAGGCCAAAGTGTTGGCGGAGTTGAATCTCACAGAGCGCCAGTTCGCGGACTTGGCCGTTATGGTGGGCTGCTCCGTGCAGCCAGTGACGTTTCCCAACTTCCCGCCTTTGCCCAAGCCCAATCCCATCCAGCCCTTTCCGCAGCTCAGCTACTTCAAATTGGGTCTCGACATCGTGTATCAGTATCTGTCTTTCAACGGAAACAGTGCAGCTGATCTCTACGGTTATATCTTGAGCTTGAACGACCCCGCAATCACCGACTTGTACCTCCAGGGTCATTTTGCTCTCAAATTCTTGCCCGTGTTGACCACCGAGGGATCTGTGGGCTTGTATGCGCAGGAGTTGGCCAAGTTGGGCTTTGAGAACCCCGCAGACTTACTTACTTCTGAGAATGGCGACGCTCCCCCCACCATAAAGGTGCCCAATAATGTGCACGAAATCGTGTCTCAGAGACTCCCCCCTGAGCTCTATTTCTACCAGCTGGTTGGTCTTATTCCGCTCGAGCTTCTTGAAGCCATCACACGTGGAAAATTGAACATTCGTCCTCCTCTTGAGGGCGGCCTCAGCATCAGCTACAAGAAGCTTATCACCTCAGAAAGGTATCACCGCAACTTAGACCTTCAGTTCAACTTGCTCACCCAGCTTCTTGCACGTTATTTCCAGGTGAAGAAGGTGCAGGTGCTGTACTGGTTCAAGGATGAGGTTATCGAGCTTAATAACCGGTTGACGCCGCCCTTTTTCCAGCAGATAGGCCGTTTGTATGCCAGTGGGGGCCAAGAAAGCTTTGCTTTGAGCCGCTTTTTGGGTAATCTCAAACAGAACTATGCAGAGACCCCCATTCCCCAGGAATTGTCCAAAAACGATGACATAATTTCGACCGTTTTGTTGCGTACCCTCTTTCTTTTGGGCCTTATCGACAACAAGACTGGCGAGGTTTCAAGCGCAGGTGTGATTTTGAAGAAGTTCGTGGCCAAACATGAGGCTGAGCTTAGTGAGAAAAATCTCCAGATGTTAGTTGTTCTTCTCCTTTTACTCCAGTCTCAGGTGGTCACCCTTAACGAGTTCTCTAGGGAGTTCTTCCATGTTCCCAAATACGCTAAGGAGTTCCCCAGTGAGCAAGACACTACGCTTACGGCGGACGAGTTGAACAAAATCACGCTCATTTCGCGGGTGTTTTCGCTTCTCAAGTTCAACATCCAGCCCATCAACTACATGGGCCCTATTTCTCGCAGTTTATTGAACTTCCGGAGCCAGTTGAAGCACGTGCAGTCGCAGTTGATCAACAGTTTGCAGGTTGTTTTGGTGGATTTCATTGTTCGCCAAGACAAGAACAACTTGAAGGCCAACTACTCTGACAAAGACTCGTGGTACCGTCTCATCAAGCAGTTACCTTGGTACGAGGATTTGAACAATACGCTTTTGGGCGTGGTTGCAGAGATCTGGTTCGAGTATGCCTTGAGACTGAAAAAGGCTCAGTCAAAGCTCACCAAGGATGAAGTGACCCAGAGGACAAAGGATCATTTGCTCAACCTGGTGTTTCAAATTGGAAACGCGCTGTATAACATCAACGTGAGCGGCATCAACAGCGTGAAGGAGTCACAGATGATGGCCGACTTGAAGCAGGGAATGGAGTTCTACGGGTTGTTCGTCAAGTTGGCGAGAGTTGCCAACGAGGAGGACAAGAAGATTGTCAGCGACGAGTTCTTGGGTGAGGTGGAGGCCACGGACGCGTGGATGAAGGAGTACTTTTGAGAAAAGGGAGGAAGGTTGTGTTGAAAAAGAAGTATCAAACAAAAAAAGAGATAACGAGGGAGTTTAAGGATAAGAGGATGTTTGAAATAGACTCAT
The DNA here is from genome assembly GCA_030558325.1 of Wilhelminamyces tanticharoeniae. Lineage (NCBI taxonomy): Eukaryota > Fungi > Ascomycota > Pichiomycetes > Serinales > Metschnikowiaceae > Wilhelminamyces > Wilhelminamyces tanticharoeniae. The sequence goes on along the minus strand of JAJMSI010000004.1, from coordinate 584,372 downwards.
TATTGTGAAAACAGAGGCAAGTTTGTGGAAAAAGCCATGAAAATGGTGTATACCAGGACATGTTGAGGTGGAGTATATGCTTCTCCTAAGGATGGCCTGGTTGCAAACAGCCGGAAGGCAGAGATGCCCCTGCTGACGCTTAGCGCAATTGACACATCTAAGTTGATATACGTAGTCTTGTAGTTCTGAGGAAGAGTTAGTTGTGCAAAAGTTGCAAAATAGAGCTTACTAGGAAGACTGCAGGGTTGCCGCTGCAAACGGATTGGGCGAGTATAGAGATATTTTGAGCATGAGGTATTTGTAGCAGTATACCACCTGTCACTTCGTATCCCTGATTTTGGCCATTTTCTGTCGATTCTCATTTCTCACTCAGTTATGTGTTCGTTTTTTCGATACTATCACACTCGTTTCTCATCTTATCGATCGCCCTGAAAATTGAAATAAATCTCACCACATGGAAGAAAACCCCATATGAATGCATTAAAGAGCTCCAAAAGTGCTCCAAAAGCCGCTTTTCGGCTCGTCAGATCGGTCTCTGTGTCATCCAGAACCCCTCCAACACCCCCCACAGAGCTTTTGTCAAACAAAACGCTCCCCACAGGCACAGGCTCTGGGCCGTTCATAGAGCTTCCCGATTTTACTCCCTTGGGCAGCCCGAGCCACATCTTGAGCATCACAGTGCCGCGCTCTTCGCACTTGAACATCCGCAGTGGCGCGGTTGTGGCCATTAATGGCGATTTGGGTGCTGTTTCCGGTACCACCCAGCAGCTAACTAAAAACACAGAATACCAGGCCTTGTACACGGAGGAGCCGCTCAGTTTGCTAGTCAATGGCGATTCGCAAAAAGACAGCTCCAACCGCAGCTACACTGTCCTCGAAGTCACCGACAAGAGCGAAAAATGGACCGTTTTGCGAGACGACAGTATAGTGGCCTGGACAGGCTACGATTTTCAGCTAGACGCCGCCCCCATTCTCGAAAAACACCGCAGCTTCGTCACCAATGGCAAGGGTTTCCTCGTGGTGGGTGGCCAGGACCAGCTCTTCGACGTTCTGTTGCAAAAGGGCGAGGAAATGGCCATAAATCCTGCCAGTTTGGTGGCCACCACGGCCGTTTTCAGACCCGAGGTTCTCGGGGGGACCCTACGCCACAAAGCGGCCCGATTGGGCGACTACATGCCGTTTTCGGTTCCGTCTTTGGGCTTGAGAAAGGTGTTTTCAAGCATAAAAGGAGTGTTTTCTGACAACTACAGAAAGCTCCTCCTTTCTCAACAGCCCGAGTTGAGGAGGTACCTCAATATTGGAGGCCTGTACTGGCATAAAGTGGCGTCCTTCTTGCGGCTCGATGTGTACGTTGCTCTCGCCAAGCGTGCTCCTATTTTCTACAATGTGAAGGGGCCAGGGAGGCTTCTCATTAGCAACAGTGCCTTAAAAGGAAATAGTCATACCTTCAGCTACCGTGAGATAGAGCGCATTTTCAAGAGCTAAACAGCCAGCAACAGCGGAAGAAGGAAGCCTAGGGAGACAGCGGAATATGGAGAACTGTCCGGCATGAGAACAGAGACGCAGATACGAGATAGCCACGCGTCTCAAGAGCGTTTGGAGACGAGAAATCAGAAAACGCCTCACAGAGCTGGGTGTGAAAAATGTGTATTTCAGCACCACAGGCCATCTTAAGTGTGGAATGGGCCTGGCAAGGATGTGACCCTCGGGTTAGCACCATATCCGCGCCTCTAGACTAAAAGCTTTGATATCATCACTCCAGCAAATAGACTATCCAAGACTTCGCTGTGGCCCTACACGGGACACTATAAGCATGTACAATACAACGTAAAACCGTAACTGCCCCAAAGGGCCGTTTGTGGCGGCTTTTATCTTTCGATCTCTTTGGGAACTTCGAACCCTGACAAGTCGCCAATTGGTGTGATGAGAGAAGCGACCCAACGCTAAGTAAGCGAGAGATGTAAAAGCCACAAAGAAGGATGCAGTGGAACCCCCAAAGCAGAAGCGAGCTTCTGGAAGCCTTCTCTGGAACAGCTTTGGTTGTTAGAAGCTTCTGTCGCCCCTTCTAGGAGGGCGAAGCATAGCCCACAACAGAGTCCCCAAGACGCCCTGTCTTCAAGCGTAGCACATAGACGTCCCTAGTAAACGCCACCGAGACGACTGCAGCCCGTTCTAGACCGCCGTAAACGCGCCCAAGCAGCCTTCCAGAACACCGCATGCAGCTGGCACCGGCTTCTAGAACAACCAGCCCGCATCCAGGCCACCCGCCACAGAGTCAGTTTCCTGAAAACAGCCCATCTACCTCCATTTACGTTCTCAAACGGCACGGCCCCTTACCACAACGGCCCGAACGTCCCCAAAGCAGCGGTTGCCCGTTACTCGAGGACCGCCTCAGTAGCCGCACGGCCTGCCCAAAAACTCCGTATATTGTCTTATCAGACGGGGCCCCTGTGCCTGAAAATTTTTACTAGTGTTGAGACCCACCATACACCAGGCATCGCCAGAACACGCTACAAAAGCCCACGACTACGTCCAGCTACCGGTGTTTGCACCTAGGAACACACACCAGGTCCACACACTGCTCTACAAGCCGAGGTCCGCCAATTGCCGAGGTTAGCTCCGTCTTCTGGTCAAACACCGAGTGAGACAGCCGCTTAGGGACCCCCAAAACGCCCTAAAAACGCCAACAAAGCCGAAACGCCCAAGGATACCCCCAGGCCCTTTGACGCCATCGTCAGCTCATCAGTGAAATCACTGGCGTCTCCATTGACAATACTTCCACTGTACTGTGTGACGAAGTGGCGAGACTCTGCTAACGGAGCTAAGAACAGCCGAAACGCTCCCTATTGGCTTCACAAGAACGCTCGCAATCAACTGCTCAACGCTGCGAATAACGCCACAAACCCCGTCAGTGCTTTCATGCCCCCCACACGCTCTCCCGTCAACCACCCTACCCCATGGAAATCTCCAAAATCACCTCTCCGCTGGAATGGACGTACTTTGCCAAGGGCAATGCCAACATCCTCTTCCAGTACAAGGGCCAGAACGACTATCTCACACATAAGCTCTTGCGCGTGCGGCTTCTGAAGGAGGATGACCAGTACATTCTGACGTGCGAGCTCTACGACTTCATTGAGCTCAAGTGCAAGCACCTCTTCCCGCAGCAGATCATCGACATCCAGCTCACGGTGCTCACCGCGGACTTCGTGACGCGTCTCGATAACAGGGGAAACCCCATCAAGCTGACGGAGCGGTACGGGCTTCTCATTCCCAACATCCTCGACGGCAACTACCAGAAGCAGTTTCTCCTGAAGAACTGCCACCTCTACGTGGGCGCCGAGAGCACGGAAAACAGGCGTTCGAGGCGAGGCTCGCGCTCCGCTCCTGAGAGCCAGCTGGCGCCCGTGAGCCTGGTGATCCTCGAGATGAAGCCCAAGTGGTTGTACGACAACACCTTGTGCAACTACTGCCGCACGTGTCTGTTGAACCAGTTGCGCGAGCACCCGCGCCACTTCTGCCCCTTGGACCTCCTCTACGACGGCACCCTCGACCGGGGCATCGACGACATCTTTCTGTGCGTGCCCCCGGAGCTCATGCACAGCATTGAGGCCAGCCGTATTCCGCTCAAGACGCTCTTCCGCATCTTTTTGGCCAACCCCAATAACGTGTTCCAGAAGCTCAAGGAGTACCAGAAGATCAACAATAAAAACGACTTGATTGAGAACTTGACGTCGCCCGCAGACGTGCTGCTGAACCTCTCTCTCGTGATGACACTCCGCGACGTGGGCCTCTTCATCAAGTTCGAGAAGTACGATAGGAGAAACAACGTCCACAACTCCCAGAACAACATCAACAACCTCGTGTCCGTGGAAGGGTACGGCCGCTTTCTTCTCACGTGCAACATCTACGACCTTGACTTGAAGTCCAGGATGAAGTACCGCCACTGGTTGGAGCTCGAAAATAAGCTCAAGTCCATCTACAACTCGTCCAACCCCGAATGGCGCCATTGCGTGCGCCACGAGCACTCCAATAGCTGGGAAATGTAGGTGGCTTTCGGGTCTGTCTTCCCCCTTCTGCATTGTCACGCTGGCTTCAATTCCCGCAGCCCGCCTGCCTATTATTTAATTCTGTTTGCTGCATATAGACTGTAATTCACGCTTGTTATGCTACCTGGTGTTTTGGCATTTCGTGCACTGCGCCTAAGACACCGTTGGAGACTCGAGGAGCAGAAATGCTAGAGCCAGTGCTGTTTATAGCGAGGAAGGGGCTGTTTATAACGGCTGCAAACCCATTGAAGTATTTACTCTGTATGCAGACACTTGACATGGTGCAGCAATCAGACTACGCCAAAAACCACCCCCAAGGCCGTTGGGGTAGCTGAAATTTGTTCTGGGGTATGCTAAAGATGTTGCAACACTGTCGAACTCATACAGCGAGCTTCCCGCCAGCTTGGCGTGCTTAGCGATGGACTGAATGGGATTGGGCGATTTTGCACCCGTACACTGTTTCCCACTGGCGTTCTTCAGACCACCTGAAAATTGCACTATCCAGTCCAGAAAACGAAAATGCCCAAAATCGGCAATTACGCCTCAAATAGTCACACTAATACAAACCTCTTAACATGGCATAAAAATTGGGAGGGTTATCATGTGATATGTTTAAAGTCCGGAACTCGAAACAATAATCCGTTTCTGGCTACATGATAAAATTGACTTGCAAAATAGGACCGTCAATTTGCCGAAAGTTCCTCAAACATATGCAAATGCGTCCACCGGGCGGACAGCATCAGTTGAAGTTTGCAAATGACATTTAGCTTTTCTGCACGTAACACTTTTTGATCGTTCCCTGGCCCAACTTGCAAAACGCTGAATAGTGGGCCCACGGAACTTCAAAAAATTGCTCATGGTTTCTTTCAAACTAGGCCAATTTCTTCCTCGCCATGACCATTTTTGATGTGGCGATTTTGGGGTCATGTCTTGAGGTATGTGCCTTTAATTCGTACCCATCCAGAAGCTCTTAGAACAGCCAAGACACGTGATTATATACGTCACGTGATCTACATACCCCCTGGTACTGGGGTGGGGCCGTAGTAGCTAAGATGATTGCTTTTGCGTGTACCTGGTGTTTTAGAAAGTGCATAGAAGCTGACAGGGCGTGATTTGGAGCTTTTTCTGTTTTTTGGGGACAGTTTGCAGCATTCTCACTACATGTTGAGAAAACTCCAAAATTTCAATAAAGTTACATGTGACCCCAAAAATTAGGGCTAAAACAAATACAATTTGCACATTTGTAAAAAAGCGTGTTTTGAACTATTAGACAGTTGCTTTCAGTATACCGTTTTCTACAATGGCGTTAAAGAGTTGAAATTGGTACTCTCCAAATTGTCTTCTTAGCCTGTCACCAGCTGACCATTAGGCTCTTTCTGTCGCATTTCACAATTCATAGACCCCGAACTTCCTCACTCTTACACAGTTTCTCTCTTACATTTTATCAAAAGGTGGGACTTGGTCTTCCCATACATTATACCTCCGTGCTACCACACATCCTCCTGGTATCTGTTCTGCACCTTTAAGGATCTGATCAAATCGGCCCCTCTCTCCTCTGTAATACTTCTCTCCTTGACCAAGATCTTACCCAAAGTTGCCTGCACGTCTCTGGCCATCTTGGAGGCGTCTCCACAAACGTAGATGAAGGCACCATCCTCAATCAATTTGTTGATGTCGCCCGATCTCGCCAACAACTTCTGCTGAACATACACCTTCTTGGCAGGATCCTGTCGGGAGAAGGCCACCTCGAACTCGAAGTCGTCGCCGAGGGTCCTGGCGTACTCGGGCCATTCCTCGCGGTAGAGGTAGTCCTCTTCCTCTCTTCTGCAACCGTAGAACACCAAGGTTTTGCCCACGGTGACGTCGGCGGCCTTCTTACGGGCCACTCTTTCTCTCACAAAGGCCCTCATGGGCGCAATTCCCGTTCCGGGGCCAATCAAAATCACAGGCGTAGCAGGGTTGCTGGGCAACTTGAAGTTGGACCTTCTAACATGAACAGGCAACTTGTAGTTGGAAAACTTGCCCCTCGGGCCCTGCAAGTCATAAGTAACTGTGGGCTTGGTGGCAGACTTGTTCTGGGAGATCTCGATGTATTTCAACAAGTTGGTCACCACACCGGTAACAGGTCTGTCGCCGTGCTTCTCAGCTTCCACCACGGCAGTAACGTGGATCTTGGTCTTCTCAGACATGGAGGACGACGAGATGGAGTAGTAACGCGGTTGCAAGTGGGGGATGGTCTCGATAATGAACTCAAAGGGCACCGTGTCCCAGGCCTTGCCCTTGGACAAGAACAACAACGCATCGGCAGTGTTGAAGTGCTGCGAGTGAATGGTCTCGGCGAAGGAAACTTTGTCGCCTCCCAAACGCAAGGTCTCGGCCTTGGTGGCCTCGTCGGGCGCAAACTGAGCGATGGAAATCAAGAACTGACGCGAAAGAGCGCCAGAAATCTCCAAATGGTGTCTGATGACAGCACCGTAAGTGATGGGCGTGTGGAAGGGAATGGAAACTGTGGAGTCCAACGCCTTCAAGGTAAACACGGACTCGGCCTTGTCCTTCAAGCCAAAGGCCTGCAAGAACACGTCAATATTCTCGTTCGAGTTGGAGGGCCAGATTGCGAGATGGTCGCCCGTGGAGTAGCGCAAGTTGGAGCCCGAAATGTCAAACTCCACGTGAACACATGACCGGTCGTCGGACGTGAAAAGCTCCCTGGACTCGGAAACGCTGGCCAAAAATGGGTGCGTGTGGTCAAAGGGGCCCCTGGTCAAGTCGGTCTCCACCTTGGTCAAATAGGCGTTGCTGGGCTCACCGTAGGAGACAACCTTACCCTTGACGGCGTCACTCTCAACCTCCGTCAACTCCAACGAGGGCTGGTACACGGACTCGCGCTCCTCGAAGTTGAAGTTGTTTCTAAGCGAGTCAAGCACCTGCTCCTTCCACGCCAAGTAGTCCTCGTCCATAGTTCCTGTGCCGTCGTCACCCTCGCCGTACTCAGCCAAGCGGTTGCCGCCAAGGGTCTCCAAACGCTCGTCCACGTGCTTGCCCACCTTGTTATAAAACTCGTAGGTGGAGTTTCCAAGGCCAAAAACAGAGTAAGAGAGCGTAGAAACAGTGTCGGCCTCGTTGTCCAACCACTCGTAGAACTCGATCGCGTTGTCGGTGGGCTCTCCCTCGCCGTAGGTGGCCATCAAGAAGAAGACAAGCACGTCCTCGGTGATCTCACCGAAGTTGTCGAAATCATAGTCAGCGAGGTCCGCCACCATCACCTTCAAACCGAACTTGGACGCGAGCTCTTTCGACAACTTGTGACCGTAGTCCTCGGCAGTGCCGGTCTGCGAACCATAGAAGACCACTGAGTTCTTGTTGTTGTCCTTGAGGATCTGGAGAAGGTTACGGGAGCCCTCATCAGGGGTGGCCTCAAAACCAGCAGAGGTGCCGCTGGGGGGAAGAAGATAGTCTTTTCCAAAGTAGGCGATGATGGCCACCGCAATAGCCACCATAACGGCGTAATCGAGTGTGTCGAGGGCCATGGTGGAAAAGTTGAAAACTGGACAACAGGCAGTTTATGGAGTACTCAGCGAAAAGTACTCGACTAGAGGTTTGATAGAAGCAATTATACTCTGGCAGTTGACTCGCTGTGCTAAGCAACTCACACAGAAGGTGGTCAAAAACGATGGTGTCGTTCCAGCAAAAAGTAGCCTGGTCTTGGTTATAATCCTCAGTACCAGGTCAGAAAACAACGGTGCTGAAGCTCGCTGTTATTTAATGTGCTGATAACTAGATCAGGACAGGAGTGGAGTTGCTGAAATTCGAAAACAACCAGTGATCCCCGCTGGTGACGATTTACCGAAGAGCAGATCCTCCTAATAGGTGTCTGGAGGTAATGCAACGGAAAGAGGCTCAAACGCGGTAATATGCACCAAAGCCTTTCTCGGTATAGGGAGTACAAGGGCAAAAGAACGATTCCTCTTTGGGCCTTAGCTGGATGTCGAAAAGCGAAAACACTCAAATCGGATGGTTTTGCGATACCGCTTCCGGCTCGGAATTTTCAGGTGTCTACACTATACGCTGGCCAATAACACACGCAAACGCGCCAGAAAAGCTGCTACAAAGCCCAGAATCCGCCCAGATAGTTCCTATACAGCTATCACACCATCGACATAGCCATATCCTCGCCAATGGTGGCGGCGGAGCTGTCTATACGGTCGTATAAGGGCAAGAACCCGTACACCAAACTATCACATGAAACCGTGGTAGCTGTCAATAAAGAGGGGGACGCCACCCGTACACCAACCTGGGCGGCTGGGCGCCTGCGGGGCGGTCCGATGACGCAGCCGTGACGACGGCGTGCCTTGCTATGGCAGCATATTTGGCAGGAAGGGGTGGGTCTGTGGGGAAGGGGCCGAGGGAAAATGGGCTTCGAAGGAGGGTGAAAATAGCTATTGGGTGCAAAAAAGAGGGGCGTCCTTTCCACGTAGCTTGGCCATTTTCGAAAAATGCAGACGAAGACAGCCGCCCCTCACTAGAGAAGAGTAGACTGTCGTCTCCATATAATGGGGGCCTGTCAGGGCATTCATCAGTGATCGCTTCTCAGCACTAAAGCACTCATTTTCACGCCAAAAGCGGCGATTCCTCACCTCACTCCTCTTCGTCATTGGGTGCTCCATTGCCCGCATTCGGGGTCTCGTCCTCTCCACCCACAGCACTTATACCCACCTCTTCGTCCTCTATGCCCACCGTCTCCCCATGGGACCTCTCCAAAGTGGCCAAAACGCGCTTCTTCGTTGCGAGCGTGAACCCAGCCCCGTAGATCTCCTTCAAGCACAGGAAAATCGCTGCTGGAGAGTACTCCACGAATGCCCTTCTGCCCAAGGCGTAGCTCGATTGGGCGCCATCGGTGCCCCCCTCAGCCCGAACATACTCCTTTTTCGCCATATCGGCTAGAAGCTCATGCACGTTGCAGTTGACTCCCGGAATGGTCTTGTTGGCGTTATCGGGGATGCCAAAGGGCCGTAGAACACGCAACAACTCTTCTTCGCTGAGGTGGTTCTCTGCCACCACTAGAAGGACCACCACAAGCAAAACGAGACCCAGCCGCACGAGCTCGGTATTGGAGGCCGGTGTAGCTGTTCTGGCGTACTTGGGGAGGAGAAAACCAGCATCATTGGTGTTTCTATTGTTGGGCACCTGGCCATCGTCATCAGCCCATATTTCAGCCAACACAGCACGGCTTCGAGAGCTGAGGGAGTTCACAAGCACCATGGGCGGTCGCGACGTAGTCGTAGTGCGTCTCTTCTTTGAAACTGGCTCGTCTTTAGTGAGAACAGGCACGAGTTTGAGGCCAAAAATGGACTCCAATTGCTTCTCCACAGACTCCATCACAGTGTCATATTTAGGCTTTTGACGGGCCCCCGTTTGCATGGCCTGCAAAATATGCTCTCGTCTGACCATCTGGCCTCTCAGGTTGCGTGCAAATATGGCCCTAATGACGGGAGAGGTCGCCTCTGAAAGGTAGGTATTGGGGGCTACCTCCACATCTGATCCATAGTCAGAGGACTCCCTGGACATTTCTGACTATTTTTATGGGTGCTATGGGTGCTATTGCCTATTAAGACTCTTTTCGGGCGATTTTTGGACCTTTTAGGCGCGTTTTGGCGTGTTGTTGTGTAAGCTAGGGGTATATAACTCGGCCAATAACAGTCCTAAAAGGGAAAGAAAGCCACCAAAACGGGCAAGTAGGAAACTGCGGCGTTTATAATGGGGCACACGTAGCGAGATGGCTTCCGAGAGGGGGAATGGGCCGAAACGTCGTTGCTGACGGTTCCTTAAAACTCTTAAAGGCGAAATATTTGTGATCTGTGCAGGACCTTATGGATGCCAACGAATAGGCAGAAGGAGGCTTCAAAACCAGTACTTGGGCTTTGGAAGGGAAAAAGCCCCATCTGTGAGCTGCAAAAGACTTAACAGACTTCTGAAGCATTTTTTTTGGAGAAAGCGGACTTTATTTTAATCGCCGCTCGTTCTACTATGCCCCGCTCTAGCCATAGATAACGAACTCAGACACACCCAGAGGCAACGATACTCCCAATACGGCGTAAATTGCCCAAATGAAGCCATGCACGAGAAGTGATACCTTCTGTTTCCCAAATGGGCCATTTTAGCTCCTCAACAGGACCCCCGTCCGCTTCTAGTCCTTTCCTACACTAATGCGATAAACCCGATTAAGCGATAACGAAGGTTCTTTCCTTCTCCCCAGAAGCATAAAAGGACTGCGATTCCCACCTTTTTTTTTTAGCAGCATGGTGGCCCATCCTTCCCATTTTTCTCTCTTCAACTCACGACGGTCCACCGTCTACTCCACCAAGGGCGTGGCGTGCTCCTCGCAGCCGTTGGCATCGGCTGCTGCTATACAGGTGCTTTCCAAGGGTGGAAATGCCGTGGACGCCGCTATAGCAGCTTCTGCCGTTCTCACTGTGACAGAACCTGCCTCGACGGGAATTGGGGGTGACTGCTTTGCTCTTTTTCACGATAATGCCACCAAGACTGTGAGGGGCCTTAATGGGTGTGGAAGAGCTGCCCAAAACCTCTCAATTGACTACGTTAGGGAGGTGGAGGGCCTCGTTTCACGAATCCCGAATCGCAGTGTTCTTTCCATAACGGTACCTGGCGCTATTGCGGGTTGGGTGGACGCCCTAGAAGCTTGGGGTCTGAAAAAGGTTTCCTTGAAAGAGGTCCTTGAACCCGCAATTGAGCTCGCAGAAAACGGATTTGGCGTTCACGAGATCCTGGCTGATCTCTGGAGAAAGTCTGAGGAGAAATTGAGGACCCAGAACCCCCAAATCGATGTTAAAGACCACCCCTTGTTGGTCGACGGAAGGGCCCCCAAGGCCGGCGATTTCTTCACTAATAAGCGTTTTGCGGAGACCTTACGGCTCGTGGCACAGCACGGAAAGAGCGCATTCTACGAGGGGCCCATTGCAGACGCAATAATCGCTACTACGACGGAAAGGGGCCATAAATTGACCCCGGAGGACTTGAAAAACCACACTTCCACCTTCGTTGACCCTATTTCCGTCGACATTTTGGGACACCGCGTTCATGAGATTCCACCAAATGGACAGGGCCTCGTAGTTCTAATTGCGTTGGGCATTTTACGCGAGCTCCATAACTCTGGAAAGGTCGACCTCTTCTCGCTCAAGCACAATTCCAAGGAATACCTCCACCTCCTCATCGAGGTGCTCAAAATTGCCTTTCACGATGGAGACAACTACGTGGCAGATCCAGCATTTGATCACGTGCCCGTGGAGGAGGTTTTGGGAAAGCAAAGACTCGCCCAGAGGGCAGCTCTTTTTGATCCCAATAAGACCCTTGATTTGGACACCATTGACAGGGTCCCGGATGCCAAAAACCGCTCTGACACGGTCTATTTGACGGTCGCAGACCCCAAGGGAAACGTTTGCTCCTTCATTAACTCCGTATACTACGGCTTTGGGTCTGGTATAGTGGTAGAGGACTACGGATTTGCGTTGACAAACAGAGGGGCCAACTTTAATCTTACTCCGGGTGCGAACAACGCCCTCCAAGGCGGAAAAAGGCCCTACCATACCATCATCCCGGCGCTTGTGACCGACACGAGCGGCGAGTTTCGGATCTCGTACGGAAACATGGGGGGCTTCATCCAGCCGGTGGGTCACGTGATGCACTTTTTGAACTTGGTAGTATTCCAGTTGACGCCGCAGCAGTCGATTGATCTGCCGCGTTTTGCGCTTGTGTCTGCTCCCGATGCTCCCGATCACGGAATTGGAGGCGGCGGGCCCGTTTCCAGTACTGCCACCATCGTCAAAGTGGAGGACGGAATTGATCCAGAAGTGGTAGAAGAGTTGAAAAAATTGGGCCACACAACCACCTGGGTAAGGGGCTACGCACGTGCAGCGTTTGGAAGGGCCCAGATCATTAAAAGTGAGCTGAAAAACGGCAAGTTGTTGTACGCTGCTGGATCAGACTTGCGAGGGGACGGAATGGCTGTTCCGTACGTGTGAGCGACAGTTGCCTTTTGATTTGCAGCCACGAGAGACGTGGACGGTGACTGTGACGCTTCCGGACCCATTCTCTATTTGCAACTATTGGCATATTAGCCATTGCAAGCTATGGTTTGCACCCTATTACGTCATTATAGATAACGGTACAGACACGTCGCACATACAAAAACGAGAGCTTCCCTTACTAGAGTTCTTTAAGCAATGGAGGACTCGGGCCAGATCTATGACCGCCGTGTGGGCTACCTCATTTCCTTTGTGGTGTGTGGCATCAGCTATTACTTCATGAAAAAGTACCAGTTGGACGACATGTTTTTCGAGTGGGTTCTAGAGGAGAAGGTTTAGTAGGGAAGCATGTGAGTTAACAGAACTGATATTTGGAAGTGGGCCATTTGAAAAAGTGATTGGAGTTATTCGGAGGGGCATGCAGACACACAAAAGGCATTTACCCTTGTCCTGGCATTTGTTGGGCATAAAAGGTGGATACCGGTGTTGGATGGAGAAGCACTTTAGTATGGGTCTCGGGGCTACTTTCTCAATACACGCATTTAGTGCTGAAAACGCTGTAGAGGAACACCTTCTTCCGAAACACACCCTAGCCCACTTCTGTAACTGGCACAGCATTAGCCACGAACTTATCTGGGTGGGTCCAGCACCAAAAATTGCTTTATTTGTGGTTTTTTAGTGTAGTCGTTATCGCCCTCGGTTCAAATCCGACCTTTCATTTTGCTAGTCTTCCAGACCCAGTGGGAAGGAAATGGCCCCCCATTGCCTCTGACGAGTATTGTCGCATCAAAATCGCAAGATGTGCTCGTTCCCCCACCTTCAGCTGGTGCCATTAAAAAGTCGTGCGCCCCTCAAACCACCAAAGCTGGGGTAAATCTTCAGTATTAGCGGGCAATATATAGCGAGTCTTTCTCCTTAAAAGGCCCATTTTCTGCACAAACACTTGTTTTCACGGGCCATAAACGAGCTTATCAACATGGAGACAATAGAAAAGGCACCAGAGCCCCCCAAAATGGCCCCAAAAGGCCCCGAACTCGATGATTTGCCCAAATATGCCAACCTACCAATAAGCAACTACGCTAGGTCTTTCAACCTTGACCAAAACAGTCACCCAGACCTCAGGAGTGTTAGGTATAAAACTCCCACCGATCACCTAAACTGCCCAATTTGCCAGCAGCCTTTTATCAGTCCTCTTACCACCATTTGTGGGCACACCTTCTGTCGAGATTGCATTCACGAATGTCTCAAAATGCGGCCTGAAAACCATATAGGGTCGTGCCCGCTTGACCGGACACCGTTAGACAGAACGAACAATCACGACTTGTTCCCCACCCCGCTTCTCATCACCAACCTAATTGACGATTTGAAGGTCTACTGCTTGAACGAGGAACGTGGCTGTTCGTGGACAGGGTGCCGCTGGGAGCTCGAACGTCACGTTACTGTAGACTGTGAGCACACGGGTATTATTTGCGGTGGAAAAAGGGCGGCCGAGGGCGAAAATGGGGAGGAAAAGGTGTGTGAATTGGTTGTGGAACGGCGTTTTGCGGGAGAGGAGTGCTGCCATCGGCTTTTTCCGTGCAAATTTTGCACTGTTCCGGTGACGCGGGTATCGGAGGAAGCCCACTTGACCGAGGAGTGCTTGCTTAACTACCAGCGGTGCGAAATGTGCGAAAACGATATGATTCCACAGAAAAACCTCCAAAAACATCAGCAAAACTGCGCCCAAATCGGCACCCTTCGATGTCCCGCACACGAAATTGGGTGCCCCTGGATTGGCAACAGTGCACCAGCGCTTGAGGTGCATTTGCAGCACAACAACTGCCAATTGAATCAGATTCTTCCGCATTTCAGTAGTATGAGCGAGAGGCTCGACAGTTTGGCCCAGGAAAATGCCTTTTTGCAACGCCAAATCAACCGCATTCTCGACTCCATAGTTCAGGGCAAGGTGACCAACCTCGGATATGCGGAGCCGCTCGAGGAGATTGGGTCTTCGGACGATCTGAACAAGCTCATGTACCTCAACTGTGAGCTCGAAAGACTACGCTACGAGCTCGACGAAAAGGTCACCCCCTTCATAAATCGCGAGAGCAGTAGTACCAGCGAGCGTCAGAATGTGATAAACAGCTTGGTCAACGACAACATGTTCATGAAGGACGATTTGGGGGTGCAGCGAGTGCTTGTGAATAGTCTCAGGAAACAATTGCAGTTACTCTTGTTTCGCAACAGGAGCCAGCCTATGGCTTTGCGCAGCGCGAGCCTGGACGAGGGAGACGTTTTTGAGCCCGAGGAGCGGTTTAACCTCAAGCTATAAAAAAGAGATCTGGAGGAGGAACCCTGGGGCTCGGAGGAGTTCGAAATGGGGCATCATAGTGATGAAAATGCACCCGAGGGAAGCAGGAGTTTTCATGTGGGGCCACAACGGGTTTCCGCGGGAAAACAGTCTTCAATGTTCGTCTCATCAGGAGTTGTATCTTACAGAAGGAGTTCTCTTTTAAGAAGACTCTACTTATCATAAGAACTGTCTTGAAATGGGAGAAATTAGAAAACCCCTGATATTATGACTCCCATCAGGTACAAGCACGTTGATTATGGCCCTCATGTTACTTTGGTGCTCACTTATTATTAGACTGGCGTTTTCATGGCACTCATATTGGTAATGGGATGCGCATAGTCTCTATAAGACGTATAACGACACTTGAGCATCCTGCTCGCTTATAATGAATTTCATGCTATAAAAATCTCTGGTGTCAGTCTCACCATGCAACGGATATATCGATCCCAGGAATAGCGAGGTCCTTATCTCCCTCCGTTTCTGCTCTCTTATTCTGTACACATAGTAAACTACTCCCTTCTCCCGTAAAATAACACCGTTTCTCTTCTAGTTGTCTATTCTTTCGTTTAACATTCCGAGCTGCGTTGCAGGCGGACACTGTCGAGTTCACATATCTGGGCTTCGTTCTCCTCACCACATCTTTGGCAAGTCAGCCCAATCACCGTTCTTTCTCCTGTTCCAGTAACTTCTAGGGCCCTTGGTGTACACCCACTGACCCGATTCTGGCACGCCCTCCTCGCCGCCCACATGGTGGAAGAAACGTGGCTGGTGCACCTCGCCAGCATCCTCCAACTGCTTTCTTCTCGTGCGCTGGTCCTCTTCTAACTGGCACTTCAACTTCTCAGCCTCATCGAGCTTTCCCTCAAGATAAACCTGCATGTCGGGCCTCAACCGGGAGTCTGTGGGCGCCAACAGGCCCTTCTCCACTGAGGTTATCTTGTTCAAGGAGCCCGCGAAAGACGTGAGTCCAAACTTTTTCGCGGAGTTGGGAAGGAGGTCCCCGGCGGTCCAGATCAACTTCTCGGTTGTGTTGGTCTTCAAGGTGAGCGACTCAGTCCATTTTCCACTCACGGAATAGGCCAACGGCCTCTTATTGGCATCGTAGGGCTTGATGGTGAGGTCCTCCAGCCGGCCACTGAACATGCCGCTTTTGGCAAACTCGACCACGGCCCTCTGGCCGTTACTGGACTTGATGGTCATGGAGGACGCCGGCTCCAGGTACTTCTCACCGGCAATAATGTTCTTCAAAAGACTGGTGGGCTGCGACCACGTGAACACCTCTCCGCTGGAGTTGATGGTCAAGGTGACAGAGCCCTTGGTTGTGATTTCCGCCGATTTTCCCCAGAACTTCTGGCTGGGGTAGGGGTTATACGATAAGTTCCAGTCGCGTGACTCCACAAAAAGCGCAAAAATGCCAGGCTTGTGGCACACCTTCTCACTGACTAGCCGTATGCCCATATCCTCGCGCACCAACTCGAAAGTCTCGCCTAACAAGGGGTTGAACGGTTTTCTGGAGGACCGTTCCTTCTTTCTCATGGACGACAAGTAAGACACAGCAAAAGCTGCTATGCGCAAAATGCGCTCACCTGACTCTTCCACAGCAGGTGCTTGCAACGCGTTGTCGATGAGATCGCAGTATTCGATGATCTCGGCAAACTTCTGGAGAAAAGTCACCGGCTCGTTCATGTCCACTGGCATTGCTATAGACAGCAAGTCCTTTCCAACGTTCTTTCTTACAAAACCAAGAATGCTGGGGGGATCGTGGAGGGCCACGGGGATGTCGTTATCGCGCACAATGGGCTCCAAAGGAAGTGGGAAAAGGGTGGTATCGCAGTCGTCGCCCACATCGCTTTTAGTAGCGAGTTTCTCCTCTAGTTCCACGGGTCCTTCGTCCTCTGAAGAGCACAGGGAGAGGTCGTCGTCGTCGTCGTCGTCTTCGTCGTTATCGTCCTCATCCACCAAAACGGGGGCTTTGCGCAAGACAGGCCCGTGCTGCAATAAAACCACGCCATTGTTGGTCTCGTCAATGTACTCCTGGGCATCGTAAAACTCGTTCCCCGAGAACACCGAAAGGGCGTCAGACGGAGTGGTGGCCATGGGAGCCGTAGAAGCGGGATTGAAACGAGTCTGAACAGCCTCCACGTCTGCCTCTATGGCGCTAAGCGCAGATACAATGGCTTGCCGCGAAACAGAGGTGGTGTCGGTTTTCAAACGCTGGATTTTCTCGAGAAGAGCGCCCAAATCCCTAGCTATAGCACCCTCATTGGCATCAGAAGGAGATGAAATAGGCGCAGAGTCACCCGCGTAGCCGAGTTTCTTGACCTCGTTGAAGGCGTCCACCCACGCGTTGAAATCAGTGGTGTTTTGGGCCTTCAAGTCCCAAATTTCCATGCCCGAGTCCACGATGAGCTCGCGAGTTTTCGCGTTGGCACTCACAATGGATTGCTTGATGGGCATCTGGCCACGGAGCTTGTTGTCGTTCACACGGAAGTATGACAAGGTGCCGTACTTGAAGTTGAGAATGAAAAACCGCTTGGTGAAGCCCTGGAGCTTCTTGCGCCGTCTTTTTAAAAGTACTGACAGCATGAGTTCACCGTTTTTTGGCCTCAAGATATTGTCTCCAGGGGAGTGCGTTTGCAGAGAGTTAAGGTTGGTCACAGAGCCGCCCACACTGAACAGAACGTTTTTGTTGTTCCCCCCCAAGGTGAAGTTATTGGGGGCCCTTCGCCACATGTGCTGGGGCCCGGCTGCCGCCATGTCGGGGCTGGGAAGCAATATTTTGGTGCTGAAAAGTACCTTTTTCCCGGTAGTCTTGGAGAATGAGTTGTCGAAAATGAACGCAAACATGCCACCCTTGGTCACCTGGTACTTTCCGTGAACCAATTCGTCGGAAATGAGCTTGAAGTAGTCCTTGACAAGGGTCATATCAGACTTGCTTAAGTTGGACGAAATGGAGCTGGAACGGGAGGATTTATCGCGTTTGAACGTCTCTGTAATAGTGTGGACCGAGGCCACACTGTTGGAGCGTATCCTAGGCGGCGAAACGGGCACATTTTCGTCGTAGGGAAGCAGATTTTGACTCTGGAAGGGCAGCTCCAGCGTGGCAATAGTAGTGTCGCTGGAGGGCACGCTTTCCACATCATTTTTGCGATATATGGCAAAGTTGATTGACTTTTTGAGGGGCTTGATCTGCCAGTCTATCACGGAGTTGTCGGGCGCATGCACCCATTTGACAAGAAAGTCCTTTTTGTGGACCTCGAGCGTTTCCATGGTTTTTGTGAATAAGAGAGCTCAGTTAAGTAGATGGTAGTGGACTGGCTCACAGCTTGGTTCAAAAAAAGACCCCTTGGTTGTAAGGAGCTTGATTTTTCAGGGGTTGGACAAATCACCCAAGATAAGCACGGTTTCCAGTATGCTATGAGAGAGAGTAAAAAGCGCCTCAAAAGGCCGTTTTTGCTGATGAAATATCTGTGAAAATCGCGATCACACCAACACGCAAAGCTGAAGAGCGTGTGTCCCAACCGAGAGCCCGCCCTGGTCGTTTGGGCCTGTAATTTACTCCTAATCAAATACCCGTGGAACAAAAACACATGGTTAAGGACTTCCACCAAGACTGTATGCAGGATATGATAATGGGAGGGGATAACAGCCGGGCCAATGTTGGGCCGAAAAAAGGCAGCGGAAGCCGAGGAAGAGGCTTCTGAAAGTGAGTGAGGAACTGAGTGATTTTGGGGCTTTGGAGGACTTTTGAACCATTTTTGGGGCGTTAGGGAAGGGTGCGTGTGAAGGGTGAAATATGGGTGTGAAAGTAAGGTGGGGTTCTTTGCAGCCAATTAAAAACTAGAAGTGCAAGGAGGGAGTTGAATTGGGAGGACGGCCTACACTACATTCAGACCTGGCTTCGGGACCAGGCTGTTAACGATTTCTGGTATTTTTCCAGGGACCCTTATTGGCCATCTTTAAATGTGGGGAAAAAGCGGCACAGGCTACCATTTTTGGATGCATTTTTGAATTTTTCAGCAGCAATGGCGTAGTGGACCCGCACTTTTGAGAGCGTCAATTCGAGCCCGACAGTGGACGGATTTTCTTTTTTCTTACACAGGCTTAAGCGGGACCAGCGAGCCACGGACATCTCAGGCTTGGTCAATTGCAGACGTTTTGAATCCGGGGAGATAGTGCGTTGCAAAAATGCCGTGTTTGGCAGCAGTAGCGGAATTGGTGATAACCACAGTTCATAGACAGCTCCACAATTTGCGATAGTAAAATTCCAGATAAAAGTGCGCCCAGACCACCGGTTTTCTTGCCACACGAGAATCAAACATTTTGAGGCACCGAAGCGCTCAGATTGACGAGAGAAAGCCGAGAGGAGCATCCAGCTTGAATCGATCGAGAAACCGAATTTGAGCTAGTTTCAAGGCTACGATAGGAGCTACAGGAAAGAAGAAAGGGAGAACACCTAACTCAAGAAGGAGGCTGGTTTAGTTGACACACCTTGTTTCCTACTGCTCTTCCACCACAGATAAGTTTGCCTTCTTCCAGATACTTAGCTGTTTCTTTCACCCCTACCGATACGTTATTGTATCTTCTGCTATAGATCGTTACTGTGGCTTCCACTACGGATACTACCTTCCTTCACCCCGGTGTGTGTTCACCACTACAAGTCCCCTTCTCATACTGGAGATCCATACCGTGGCCTTCATAGCAAAGGGCGTGACTTCACTACAGATTACTTTTTTACTACAACCAAGCCCCTGTATCTTCACTACACCACACCGGCTTTTACTGCAAACGCGTCACTGTATCTTCATTTCAGATACATTTCCACTGCAAAAAGTCCCGATATCTTCACTCCAAGCTCACCACTGTGTTCTCACTATACACGTCAGCGGCTTCCACTGGACCTTTCGCACCCAGCTAACACCTCAGCGCCTGTCAAATGCCTCTCCACCAGAGTCAGCTCAAGGACCCGCTGGCGGGCCCTGCAGGCTTCATAGCCAGCGAGCTCGCGGCCGAGGAGGCCTCTCTTCTAGCCTCTGAACAGCCCTCCTACGAGGCCACTGATCCACCTAAGGACGAGTTCACCATGCCCAGACGGCAGTTTGTGCTTTTGATGGGCTCGCTCTATATGGGCGTCTATCTCTCGGCGCTTGATGCCACCATAGTCACGACGCTTCTCAGGGTCATAGCGTCGGACCTCAACGCCGTGGCCAACATTTCGTGGATAGCCACGGCCTACCTCCTTTCGCTGGCGGCTTTTCAGCCATTATACGGGAAACTCAGCGACATATTTGGACGGCGGGCGCTTTTAGTGCTCTGTTGTGTGTTCTTCGCTGTGGGATGTGCTGTGTGCGTGACAGACTCGCTAATTCTCCTCGTGATAGGCCGTTTCATCACGGGCTGCGGTGGCCTGGGTCTCACCTCGCTAGGGACCATGGTCATGCTGGACCTCATTCCATTGAGGGACAGGGGCTTGTACCAGGGCTTTGGTAACGTCATGTTCGGCCTTGGGGCCGCTTCTGGAGGTATAGTGGGCGGATTTGTGGGTGACTTTATGGGGTGGAGGTGGATTTTTGGCCTCCAGGTGCCCTTAGCGGTCGCCGTTGGCCTCGCCATCTACTTCAACTTGAACCTCCCGCCTGGAAGCCCCGGACTTGGAGCCGAGGACAGCGAGTTTGGCGAGAAAATGAAAAGAGTTGACTTTTTGGGTGCCTTTTTCCTCGTTTTGGGCCTCATAGGTTGTCTTATTGCAGCCTCTTTGGGCGGCCGTGAAATCGCCTACTCGTCCAAGACGTTTATTGGCCTCGTGATGGGCTCTATTGTGCTCTTCGTGGCTTTTGTATACACGGAGCTCTACGTGGCCCCAGAGCCCATTATTCCCATAGAATTGATGACAGAAAGAACGGTTCTTTCGTCGTCGCTCACCAACTGGTTCTACACAATGGCGGTTTTCACCTATCTCTTTTACATGCCCGTATGGTACGCCTCCGTCAAGGGCTTCACTGCCACTCAGAACGGGCTCCGTCTAGTGCCCAACTTTTTCGGTGTTTCTGCCGGCTCCGTGGGCGCAGGGATCTACATGAAGAGAACGGGCCGCTACTTCAACTTGGTGGTCTGTTCGGGCTTTCTCGCCGTCTACGGAGTCTACAGAATCGCTACTGTTGACGCGGAAATCGGCATTTTGAACCAGTTCACCTTGTTGTTGTTGCCGGGAGTGGCCTATAGCACCATGCTCACTGTGACGTTATTGGCGCTTATAGCTGCCGTTCCAGTAAAGTACCAGGCCTGCACGACGTCCATTCAGTACACGTTCCGTTCTACGGGCTCTACGCTTGGAGTGGCAGTAGCCAGTGCCATTTTTCAGAACGTCTTAAAGACCCAGCTCGTGGAGAGGGTACACCAGGCCATTCCGAACGACAAAATCGCCGCTTCTGTGATTGACAGGGCGTTGCACAACGTGGAGTACATCAAGGAGGCCCCTGAGGGCGTTCAGAGTGCGCTTAGGGCCTCTTATGACTTGGCCTGCAGGGGTGCTTTTGGCTTCAGTTTGGCTACTGTGGTGCTTGGTTACGGCGCCAGTTTGTTCATGCGCGAGCACGTATTGCACACGAGCATGGACAGGGAATAGGCCAGGATTCCAGAGCCAGGAAAACTGGTTTCTGAGCAGTCTATTTCAGAGGAGACCCTAGCACGGTAGGTAATGGTTGGCCTATGTACCAGAAACCAAGACTTTATGTTCCATAACGGTTCTTCCTGGGACTCGAGTTTGGTGACGAAGATATGTTCATTGAAGGAAACCTGCCTTTTCCGCTTTATCGGGTTTCGTGGCTCTCTGGGGGAATTTCAGCGCCCGCAAATGGGCCCTGTGACCTCCTTGTAGCTCGTGGGGCTCAAATGTGCTTTATACGTCTCTTTTTCACATAACTAGATCTCGCAATTCTCATACTCGTACTTCATAAACCAATCACTCGTAAAGAATATATATATCGACAACCCTAGATTTTTCATCTTGGTAGGCTTATCATGCATTCTTTCTCTCCTCACGGAAAACCTCGTTTTCACTTCTTCCACACACTTTGAACAGTTTATCTTCCGGGTTCATACGCTATCGCTTCTTGCTCTGGACCGGCCCCTTTCCGACTCGCCCAATTGCCGCACGTGGTACATGTGGTTGACACCACCATAGACCATGAAAGCAGACTCGCTGGGTTCCTCTTCTTCCAAGTCTTCCTCGATGTCCTCTCCAGCCAAACTGAGGCCCGTCACCTCTCTGAGAGGCGTAGGAGCAGCGTGACTATCAAGAGGACGCGAAAAAGGCAGGCCTCTGGGGCTCCACTGCTCGAGAAAACGGACCCGGGGGATTTTTGCAGCCAATAGCGGTGAGAGAACGGGCGAGAGAACCTCGTCTGCAACTATGGCCTCTTCAAGAGCAACTTCCACTGCATCTTCCGCAAGTTCTCCCTCTGCAGTGGTCAAATTGACGTTGATCAAAACCACGGAGCTCAAAATGCTCACCAACCCAAAGCCGTACATCGCCGACGAGCCCGTTTGGGCCCCCTGTACATAGTCGATGAACACCGCAATGGGAATGGACAGCGTGAGCGACAAGGAAGCTACCAAGGGACTCGTCAAGAGCATGGCCAACACCGTGATATAGTCGGATGCCACTGAAAAAAATGCCCCCGAGAGTGCCACTAACCAGGTGCCATCTGTGTCCCACGGAACCTCAAAGGGCTCGATTCCAGCGTAGTCGACGGCCCATAAAACGGGCACACCGGCTGCGAGCGTCATGAGACCCACCACACCAAAAAGAAGCCTTTCATTGGTGGCCCTTTGGCCCGTTCCACAGCGGAGTTTCATTACGAGGAGATACACTGCGTAGCAGCACGCCCCGCAGAGTGCGAGGAGGTTACCCAACCGGGGGTTTTTGGGCGTGTACTTGTTGTCCGGGTCCGCGGGAGGCGCCTCGCTGTAGTTGATGAGAAGCACCCCTGCAAGCGAGGCAAAGGTGCAGAAACACTTCTTGAGCGTGAACGAGTCCACGCGAAGTAACAGCCCAATGACTAGCGTGAACATGGACGTGGTGGCGCCGAGAACCGTTTGGTTGGACGCTGAGGTATACTGGAGACTCAGCATTATGCAGACGTTGTAGACGAGGTAGATGAGGGCCACCTGGGCCGCGAGCGTGAGGAACTCCGGTGTAGAGAGCTGCTTGGCCTGTGAAAAAGCGTCCTCCGGCTTTTCGAAGAGGTCTGCTTCTGCAAGATTGTCGTCGAGAGACCCGTGGTCCGCACTGGCGTTGCTGTTGATGGAGTGCAGGGTGCCGGTTAGGGGGTCTCTTTCTGAATCGATGTTGTTGCCAAAAGAGTTGGAAAGCGAAGACGCAGGCTCGTCCTTAGAGTCGCTGCGAAAGGGACGGAGGAGCATCCCGAACAACTCCGGAACGAGATTGAGCAGAAACCCGCCTCCGGTGACAACGGCCATCAAATAGGGCTTGTTGAAGGCGTCGCCTTTGAGCACGGCGTTGGCGAGCTCGAGCCCGAGCAACCACGTGACGATGGCCACGAAGATGAGGACCACGCCAAGCCGGAAGTTGCGCTTCTCCTGCTCCTGGATGTAGGTGATGACTTCCGAGGGGTCTGCGGCAACATAAGAGCTGTTGGCCGAGCGCATGCGGATGATTTGGGGGGCATTCCGCTTGGAGCGCGGTAGTATGGGCGATTCCATGGCAGAGCTGTGGTAGTGGGGGTTGTTTCGAAGGAATTGCGGCCAAAATGGGGGTTATATGGGGGATTTTGGTCTAGGGCCAGAGGGACGGTTCCTGGACGTGTTTTTGGGACAGGCGGGGATAACGGCTCGCTCCTGTAGTTGCTGTGTCTTCAAGGAAGTGTTTGGTGGTGCTGGTGTTGGTCGCTATGGGCCATAAGCAGTAACAGGGCAAGTGTTGAAGAGCACGGGTAGTGAGTGTTTTTCAACAGCGTCCAATCTGCCCTCCTTGTTCAGCCCTTTTCAAAAGATGGTTCTCTTGAATGTGAGGTATCCTGGTCCCGATGGTTTGGAAAGCCCGTTTCACGTTGCAGGTGATCTGTTTATGATATCTGTTTCTGGTATCTGTTTCTGGTATCTGTTTCTGGTATCTGTTTCTGGTATCTGTTTCTGATATCTCTTTCTGATATCTGTTTCTGATAGCTGTTTCTGGGACCCACACCTATCCGCTTCTAATCACACTTCTTCCTTATGCCACTTACTGTCTGCGGCACTCAACGGTCAAAACGCGTCGGTGATTCTCCAACCTATCTGTGGGAAAGCCCTTATCTTATCTCTGGAAATTGCCGGAAGATTCCGAAACTTTCATAAAATGCCAGCAGAAAGGCACCGAAATCGAAACCTATATAGACCCAGCCAGGCGATTCTCTTAATAGCTAACGGTTCCAGCCGTGTCGTTTCCTGAGGGATTTCGCACCAGGCTTCCCTTTTGGGACGGCTACAGCTTCCATGCGTTGTGGTGCAAGGGTGGGAATTCCGCAGTGCTGAGATATACGCGGTGGTAGGGGCATTTTCAGGATGCTACAGAGGCGAGGACAGAAACGCCATTGGCAGGAGGCCTTAATATTGTTGCGAGTAGAGCGATTTTCGGGGGCTTTGTGGACAGGCGTTTTGGTGCTGAAAAAGGGCTTTTGGTGTAGGGAGAGTGCGATGATGTGTGCTATTACTGTAGAGTGCGATGGTGCTAGTGAGAGAGTGCGATGGTACTAGTGAGAGAGTGCGATGTTACTGTAGTGAGAGAGTGCGATGTTGTTGTGTAGTGAGTGCGATGGTACTAGTGAGAGAGTGCTATGTCACTGTAATGAGTGCTATGTCACTGTAATGAGTGCTATGTCACTGTAATGAGTGCTATGTCACTGTAATGAGTGCTATGTCACTAGTGAAAGAGCGAGACTATTGGTTTAAGGCAACAGAGGCTTTTGGAGAGTGCTGATACTAGCGTGGCGGTGCCTTAAAGGGCATGCAAAACGAACCCTCTTCTATTATTCGGTCCACATTCGGTCTTTAATCGTTCTCTATCGTTCTCTCAAGGCTGCATTTTGCAACTTTGCCAAAAGCACCTGGGCTGCTCTTTTTTAAGTCTGTTCTTCTCAAACAGGCCTCCCTCTCCCAAACAGGCCTCCACCCAACCAGCCTCTACACATACGCGTCTTCTTCTCAACCTTACTATAAAACACTTCTCGCCCTATTCTCTATTAATACCCCTGGTCGTACACCAACACTCCTCTCTCCTACTTCCACCCGTAGGTGGCCGCCAAACGCTTGTCCAAATGCTGCTTCGCCGTGATCGGAACCTCCGAGCTGTTGGCCCCTCTGTTCTTCACCTTTCTCACTATCTCACTGGGAACAGGCTCCAAAAGCGTGTCGTCATTTGGGTGCGAAAAGAACACAATCAGGTACCTGTCCTGGCCCGTCTCTTGGACGTGGGCCGGGAACTTGACCCGGTGAATGGTGCTCTTCAACAAGCCGCCTGTCCAGTACGACAACTGGTCGGCAATGTTGACCACGATGGGGGCCGCCAGCCTGGGAAACTTGGCCTCATTGTTCTCCACATAGGGCACCGCCTGCCACGCCTTCACCACCGGCAGATAAATCTCCAAGCCCTCCTGGTCCTTCTGCTGGAAGAGCAACGTCATGGACCCGTAGTCCGTGTGCGCACCCGCTCTGATAACCGCCTCAGGACTCAACAGCTTCTGTCCAGGATAGTGAAGAAAGCGAAAAGTGCTTCCAGACGGCTTGGAAGCTTGGTAGCGCGAGTCGAACCAGTCCTCCTCCTCGATTTCGAGGCCCTGCGCGAGGATTCTGAGGATTTTGATCGAAAGAAGGTAGAGCTTCTGGATGGCCGACCTCACCACCTCCTCACGCCCTTTCTCGGCAAAAAAACTGGGAACGGGCCGGTCCGACGTTCCCGAAGAAAAGTCCAACAGACAGAAGTTCATCGCCTCCTTAGGGTCGCCCTTTTTCTGCGCAGAAGGGTCCAAGTTCTCACCCCCATAGTTGGTGTACCCGTGGTTGGACTCGTCTATGGGCACCTCGTTCTTCTGGGCCTCTGGAAGCTCGAAGAACTCTTTGGAAGTGTCAAAGAGACGCTGCACCTCCTCGGAGGTGAACCCGTGGCCCTCCACGAAGAGGAAGCCCTGGCTGGTGGCGGCTTCTAGGAGCTCTTTGCCGGTAGCCCGGTCCACCTTGGAGATGTCCACAACCTGGAGCGGATTGGACGACATTTTAGATGACTTTGGTCTTGCTTTGCTGGCGAAATGAAGGCTCGAAGATGGGACTGGAAGTGGAGGAATGGGCCTTTTATAAGCGTATGGCGATCTAATAGATGCCTATGAGATTGACTCCGGAATTGGTCCGTATCGGGTAATAATTGTCGGCCCGGAATTTCGGAATTTTCACGCCCCAAAGCCTCGGGGACCTCTGGAAATGGGCCGATGAGACAAGACATTTGCGCGAAGCGAACGCCCGCAGCCCGCGGGGTCCCGAGAGGGGCCGCTCTGAAGGAGCCGTCCGAAGAAGCCGTCTGGAGGAACTGTCCCGACCGCCCTCTGGAGCGCTACCAAAAACCAGCAGTCACGTGATAGGTCACGTGACCATTACGCGTCTCACTAGACCACACATCTGCACCACAACATATTTCGTCATAGACCATAGACCCGTCATTAGTTTCGTTCATGTCCGACAGCATACAGATTCCCACAGAAATACCGACAGTGGCCGCAAACATCCTCCCGTGCCACATACAGCACACTGGCAGTGCCAACACTAAGGACTTTTTCACACCCTCCACATACACCTCCACCGACGCAAAAGAGGGCGAGGTCGCCTATTTCAGAGGCCTCAAGCTCGTGGGTGAAAAAGTGCCCTTGAAAGACCTCGGATACACCGGATATGTGCTCGGTAAGTCCGAGAGCGTGGTGAATGCCAGCCATAATGAGGACGACATACTGGCCGACAGGACCGAGGATCTTACCACTGTGCACACGTACGTCGCAAAGGCGGCCTTTGACAGTCTCAAGATATATGGGCACGACATGAAGGTGGAGCAGACAGACCAATGGCGTCTTTTGAGCGAATGGAGTGCGCTTAGTGAGGCCATTCATGGGTGAAAACGGAGAAAGAGGTGGGAATATGGCTGCAACAGGGGACCTGTCATATAGATTTTCGGTATATAGACCCTGGAACGAACGTCGATTGAACAATGGCTGAGAATGCTACAGTCAGATACAGCTGGGGACCGAACTGTGAGGTGTGAGCAACAGAACTGCGTACAGAAACGGGTCCCTTGAACGAACACCTTGGGAGAAGTTTTAGGGAGGTTTACTTCAGTTTTCGTGTTCCTCGTAAACGTGACTTCGTACTAATTCCGAGACACGTCACATTTCGAGTTCCAATGGCTGCAAATTCCACTTAAAAATGGCACGCCATATATTGTTTCTCGTGAAAATCAAAACCGTATGAGTGAAGGCCTCTTTCTTATAGATTCCGACATTGAAAGCGAATATGGCGCCACTTCTGAGGATGAAACCACCGAAGAAACACAGCTAGAACCACCTTCGAAACGGCCCAGGGTCGAAAAGGCCGTTTTTGACGAGTTCTCCGAATCTGACGTTAGCGAGTGGGAGGACGTTCTTCCGCCCCCAGAGTACTTGATAAGCATCCAAAATGGCGACCTCGAGAAACAAAAAAAGCACAGGCAGCGAGTGCGTGCCAAGAGAGTGCGCTCCTCCATTCATTCCCTCAGTATGATGTCGTATCTTCTTCATTTGCGGCACAGAAACCGCTGGCTCAACGATAAGATGGTGCGAAAAAGACTCAGGAACCTTCTTCCCGAGAAGCTCTTGAAACAGAACAAAACGCTCTGGAAAACATCCAAAAAGGGTCTGACTGCGGAGACCGACGAGCTTCTCGTCTACATCCTCAAATATGTGCTAAAGTGGTTTCGCAAAAACTACCGTCTTGACTCCAATGGATTGCGGGTCTTGGGCTATTCTGGAGCTAAGAAAAACGCCTGTTTTCCTAATAACGCGTCCAAGATCGACTCTCCGAGGGCCCTAGCGTCCGTCTGCAGGACCCTCAAGCATAACAGAGACACGGGGGCGCAGATTTTAACAGCGGTTTTCCGGGCCATGGGGTTTGAGGCTCGGGTTGTGTTTTCGGTGCCACTTTTGCTGCTTCTGGGGGCGCCAGAGCAGCCCGATTTGCACCCAAATCATGTCAAAAACGGCGATAGCGACCTTCTATACCCTTACTTCTGGACCGAGGTCGTCAACCCCCTCGATGACAGCGACATTTTTGTCGTCGATGCTCTATGTTCACACGAGGAAAAGAAGCAGTTCCAGCGCTTGAAACGGTACACCCGAAGGGCTGTCAAAAAGAGCACTATAGGACACTACTATACGGGAATTTTCAGCCCCGTTTCGGACCAGCTCAACGTGATGGTGCCCATGCAGTATGTGGTGAGCATCGATAGTGGGGGCTTGATGATGGACGCCAGCCCGCGGTATATGGCCAATATCAGCTACCGGTACTTCCACAAACTTGATCTCCGAACGGACGCTGGACGCTCTGCGATGCTCTTCCAGTCGCTTTTGCGGATCTTCAACACCCGGAAAACATACAGTGACGCAGATAACGCAGAATTGGGCACGCTTAGTCTGGTGGCCCTTCAGAACTACGATATTCCCACCACCTTTTCTGCCATGAAGAGAAATGCCAACTTGGTCACCCCAGGAACTCTCCGGTACAACGAGGCCCTCGACTACGCTAACACAGAGAGCATAGGCTCTGTCAGTCTCCTAGACAAACGCAGTGGAAAGCAGAAATCGGCTCCTCTCTATTTCAAACACGCTGTTTTTTTGGGCCGCTCGCAGCAGCAGTGGAAGTTTCTCGGCCGTTCTGTGCGGCCCGAGGAGGAGGCTCTGCCCATAAAGACGACCTCGGCGTTGCAGCCACGGTCGATGCTGCGAAAACGGCAGATGGGAACCAATTTGCTTGGAATCACCCAAAAGACTCAGACGCCTTTATACGGCTTCCACCAAACGTGTCCGTACATCAAAAAGACGGTGTTTTTGGATGAGAACGGCCGGAAGGCGCTTCCCCGCAACGAGTACGGCAACATCGAGGTCTTCGGGCCGAACATGGTGCCGGACGGGTGCGTTTGGGTAGACCTTTCCAGCATTGAGGTGATCCTAATGAACCACAATAGGGGCTCTTTTCGCAGCGTGAGCGTGGCAGAGAAAATCGAATATGTTCCTGTGGTGGTGGGGTTTAGCTTCCGGACGAAGATAGGACGGGCAATTCCTGTGAAAAGGGGCGTTATGGTGCTCAAGGAACAGGAAGTCGCTGCGAAAAAGGCGTGGTTGTACGGAAAGCTCACGATGGACAGAAAAGCGGGGGAGTTGCAGGCGCTCCGTGCACTCCAAGGCTGGAACTCGGTTTTGCGGCGGTTACGGGTGAGAAGGGCATTGGCAGAGAGGTATGGCGGGGTGGAAACTGAGGGCAGAGACTAGGTGATTGGATAGATGGTCATACAGAGGGAGCGACGTGCTTTTTGGTAATGTGGGGGATGGGCGTGATTCTGGAGGATTTCAAGGGCTTTAAGGAGAAGGGAAAGGAAAGGGGATTCGGTGAAACGGATGAGATGAACGTATAAAGTGCATGCTAGTGTTGGTGAAAAGGTGCTAGAGGGAAGATGCCATTTTGCAGCAATTCACAACTTGCAGGCTGGGAGTGTTCCACCCCGGAATAGGCTTCTGGAGCGTCTTGGGTTAATTTGAAGAGGATTTGGGTGTTTTTTGGCAAGCCCCTCTCACCGAGAGACAGCTACTAATATCACATAGCCGTTCTCAAGCTAGGCCTCATTTTACCCTGGAATGCCACTCACACGCTCTGATCACGTCATCTGAACCCTCTTCACAGTCGCCTGCAATCTCTAAGCCCTTGTTTGCTCTTTCCCATCTGAACACCCTCTTCCCTTTTGCACCCATTCTTTTGCACCCATTCTTTTGCACCCATTTCTTTTGCACCCATTTTCTGCATTTCTTTCTTCTTTCACAGGTACCCCGGTGGGGAGGTACTTATCCTGACTCGGCTCCTCCATCCACCCGTGAGTACGGCCCCCTTGGTGCTGGCGCCCTCTACCGCAGTGCTTTTCGCCAACCTTTTCACCTCCATAAAACAGGCGTTTTTCGCATCCTTGGGGAGCCACACAGTAGGCCGCTGGTACTTCAAACAAGCCGGAAAATACAACATCTGGTGCTCCAGAAGAAACTCCTTCTTTTCAAAGGAGCCCCCACACGCTGCCAAAAGCGGCACGGCCATGAAGTGGCGCATATATCTTCTGTAAACCGTCGCGTTGACGAAGACCGTGAGAACAAGAAAACACACCATCACCACGCCCTGGACACGCATCACGTGGACACCTTTCTGGTCCCTCAGGGTGAAGAAAATGCCAATAAGACAGCACTCGAGGCAGTACACGCCCGTGTAGATGTGTAGAAGGGCCGCTGGGTAGAATCTTCCGTGTGTTTCTGAGACGTTGACCCTGCTGTAGATGTAGCGGAGGGAGTACTTGTAGTAGACAAGCACGAGCGAGAGAATGGCGACGAGAAAAAGCGCCATCACCGGTGCTAGCACGCAGTACACCACGCCTAGGGATGCGTAGAGGGAATAGACGGGAAAAACAGAGCCCCATTGTACCCTGGGGAGGGTGGAAAGTCGGAGGAAGCGGCTTCTGGGTGTTCTATCTCGCCACTTGTATA
The DNA here is from genome assembly GCA_030558325.1 of Wilhelminamyces tanticharoeniae. Classification (NCBI taxonomy): domain Eukaryota; kingdom Fungi; phylum Ascomycota; class Pichiomycetes; order Serinales; family Metschnikowiaceae; genus Wilhelminamyces; species Wilhelminamyces tanticharoeniae. The sequence goes on along the minus strand of JAJMSI010000004.1, from coordinate 554,149 downwards.
ACGTGAGATGGAGGAGAAGCTGGTCGATGCGGAGGAAGTTGCTTCCGCAGAAGGCGAAGGTGCGTAAGGCGAGGAGTTGGAAGAAGAAGTTCGCAGCCTTGGGGATATTCGCAGCCAATAGTATGGGCACCGAGGTGGGCTGCTCAATCACCTGGCGGAACACCACTACTATGGACGACGAAATCGACACCACGAGCACCTGGTGGACGAGGAGAAAGACAAAGTACCAGCGCTGGACATCTAGCTCCAAAACGGCCCCGGTGACGGGACCCCTTTTGCGGGCTAGCCACCGAAACACCACCAAGAGGATGCTGGTCAAAAGAGAAAGGAGCACAGCAGGAAGGAAACCCGCTACTGAGTCCCGGATCTCCTCTGGGAGGCTGTGTGTCCAGCCGAGCCATGGCTCTGGGGCAGAGAGCCGCAAGGGAAGCTGCGCTATCACGCCTACGAAGGAAACGGGAAGCACGTAGAGTACTATGATGGCAACGAGGGCCACTGTGACAGCAAAACGCGAAAGTTGTGTCCAGAGGCCCCCAGAAACGGCCACATTTTCCCAGATTATGTCCTCGGGATGGAAGTCCACCAAGGAGGCCTCCATGGAGCCTTCGAGCGACTGTGGGAGAAGACATTGGTGCGCTATGTAGGCGGCTTTTTGAGATGAAAATTGGACAAAAAGACACCTGTATTGCAGCCCTTTCCCATCAATAAGGTCGGCTTGTAGGGAGGTAATAGTCTCATGAAGCTGTGCTAGGTTGTCGAGAGCCCATTTTGCTGCATTTTGTCGCCACTGGAGGAGGAAAACCCGGAGTACTCCTGTTAGCCTTATTTCCCCAAGCAACGGCACTGGTTTCACGTAGAGGGGCGGGAAGACCTTGAGACTCGGCCCCTGTGAAAGTTCGTACACTTTGCTTGCATTCCTTCTGGCGTTTGGGGCTGAAGGTGGCCGTTCTGGTGGCGTATTGGGTGCAAACGATCTCCCTTTTGGTGAGAACTGTGGGCCCTTTTTGGGTGCAAAAAAACCTGCTTCGGTTGCCAAACGTCTGTTGCTCCCACAATAGTACTCCTGGGGAAAAGGCGACATTCTGAGTGGAAGCGAGCTTACCGCCAGCTTTGGGTTATTTTCGATTCCCCTTGGTAGGGCTGTTGGTGGTAGTCTCGGGACAAGAATAGTTAGCTCCCTTCCCTCGTTTCCACCCACGGAAGGGCCGGTATTTGAGCTCAAACCTTCACTAATGGCCCCATTTCTGTTCAAAGTCTTTAAATAATGCACCTCCGCACCTTCCAAGATATCCAACGCCTCCTCGGCCTTTTGAACGGCTCTTTTTAGTTCCCAGAAGTTATACACGGGCCAAATGTGATCTATTTCGCCCACGCCTTTAAGTGCGCTTTGAAGGGCCGAAGTTTCAAGGAGATTTTTGGGAACGTGGTTGAAAAAGACGGTTCGGGACCTGGATAGAGCGCTGTACCGTTTTGAAAGAAGATACTTCTGCCTAACTTCTGCTGCGTGCTTGAGCTCGTGGACCAAGACCACCTGAAAAGCCACCACTGTTACAATGCCCATAACGAAGTGGAAATTCAACATTCTGGCCTTGACAGGCGCAATATTGGAAACACTGATTCGGTCTAAGCCGGAGGCGGCCGTTTTAGCATCACTTCCTGTCCAATTCACCGGTATGAGAACGGCCATATTGAGGGACCCTATGGCCGCGAAAAACAAGAGTAGAATGGTCACAAATCGCACGAAAAGATAGGCATCCAAGCCCGCAGAAAGGTAGAAACTTGCCGGATGCGCCACAGTAGGCCACAACCACGCGAGCATTCCGTTTGGAAGTGCCTCAGTACGGGCTTTCTGCGGAACACAGCAGCATCTGGGCTGATATAGGTGCTTAAAAACGGGCCGTAGATAGCAGAAAAACGCTAGTTGGACCGTACAGAAGCAGAGTGACGCAAAAATGTTCTTAAGAAGCACCCCGAGGGGGACTCCCAGCACTCGGTGTGCCTGACCTGTCTGTGTGGTGTTGAAAAACCGGATGAGCTCCTCCAGGTAGAAAAGCGCAGTGTAGTTGTGGGTGAGCTCCACGTAGTCGTGGGTTTCGGGACCTATTGCCAGCATGAGAGGTTAGGTGAGGATATTGGAGAGATATCAAGATGTTTCAGAGTTGGTGATTTTCCTCTGGCGTTCTTCTGACGTTTTTGGGCGCCTTTGAAGGGGACCTTTGGGATAGATGTCCCTTCTTATGCTAATTCCTAGTGTGTCGAAAAAGGGTTGAATTCGGGTGCTTTTTGGTTATCCATAGGTATCCTCTCCTTTTCATGAGCGTATTTCGACCACGCTTAAGCAGTTTCCGGTCGTAATCCACGATTATGGGACTCGATCACCGAGGAATTGCTTCTGTGGAAGTGAAAAATGAGGTCAGGGAAAATGAGGTCAGGAAAATATGGCCAGAACTGTCTGCAATGTGCCATGATGGTTTTTGGAGAGGAACGGGACTTTACGTGCTCCTGTAGGCAATATGAGCTTCTTAGGGTGTTTCTGGGTGTTCTCCGGTTTTTTTGGGTGAATTCTGGCTTTTTCTAAGTTGGCTGCAAAAATGCCCGTTCTTTTGGTTAAGTGCCATTAATCATACAACAAAGAAGGGTACAGGGTGTGAGAAAAGGACTTTTCACCATAGAACTCTCTTCTGGCGCTTTTGTCTGTGCATTTTTTGTTCTCTGGAGTGTTTTAGGCACCAAAAACTGGCTGTTGTCGTCGATTAGGTTCCCTAATTTATGTCCCCTCGCTAATTTTTGGGGCTTCTCGCGGGTTTCTCGGTAATTTCTCATTTTTCTGCTGCCAATTTCAGTCCTGTCCACTAAATTTGCGATTTTCTCACTAGTTTTCTCGCTATTTCCCCCAATTCTGCGACTTTCTCGCTACTTTCCGCACCATTAAAATCCTCATCTCCATTCATTATATACATCACTCCTTGAAGGCCACCTCCTCAGGCAACCGGAACCCCACGCAGAACATCGGCTTGGTGGGCGCCACCTTGCGCACCAAGTGAAAAGTACACTGCTCGAAGGGCAACTCGAAATCAAGCAATTTGACGATTTTCGCATGAACCCTTCTGTGCAACTCCTCCAACAGCGGCTCAGGTTCATGCGGAGAGTACTTCTCGAAACAGTGACAGTTGATCAAAGGCAACTGGAAGTCCTTAAGCTCCTTGAGGGCCTTTTTGACGTCCTTATCGCGCGAATAGAGCCCCACAAATTCGTCCAAAAACGTCAAGGCCATGTCGGGCAAGTTCATCACGTAGCTGCTGAAGAAGCGCGGGATGGGGATCTTGTGCACCTCGACATCACGCACGATGTCGCCATTCTCGCCCTTTCTGCGCTTGACTTTCTTCTTCTCCACGTTCTGCTGGCTGTTCGCCCACTCTAGAAGAAGCCGGGGAGATTCTCTGATGAAGTCGCGCCCGTCCATCATATATGGCTTGACAGTCTCCTCCACTTTGTTGAGGGCAATGTTCTCTTTGAGGTACTTGTACAGTTCCGGGTTCAAGTCGTTGGCGAGAACCAACGTGTCCTTCTTTCCGGCGGGCACAGCAAAGGGTCCCACGCCGGCAAAGACGTCGCCCACCACCGAGTGCGGCGCAAAGCTGTCGATGAGCCGCTCGTGCTCGGTGTTGAGGCGCAGGTTCCAGTACACCTTGCTGAAGTCAAAGCGGAATTTGCACCCACACTCGCTCTGCTCCACCAAAAGATCGTCCTTTCCCGCCAAAACCTCCATCTGGAAGGTGCGAAATTTGGTGGCGATGGAGTCTACCTTGTTGACCACGGTCTCCACCTTCAGGTTTTTGTCCAAAATCACCTGGCCTATGAGGTTTTTGTAGGGCTCGAACTCCCTTCTGAGGTTCAAGTGCGCCACGTGACCGGCCTGCGCGAAGCCAGTAGGAATATCGTCTAGGAGGTTCTCTGGAAGAACGGCCCGAAGAATGTCGTCGGCCTTCCAAAAGCTGTAGTCGAGCGTCATGGTGTAGGGGCGGATATTTATGCCGTACTCGGCGATTTTGTCCTTGGTGAGCTGAGAAAGGCCGTTTTCGTAGGTCTCCGGGTCGTTGAGTTCCATTCTGAGAAGAACGCCCTTGCCGCCCGCGACCGGTACTATGTGCTTCACCGAGGGAAGGTAGAGAATGTCCTTTTTGCAGGTCTTCGCAAACTCACCTAGATGCTTGGGATTGGGGAAAGAGGCCACCAAAAGCTCGATTTTCTTCGTGAAAAACGCCCGGTCGAGCACGCGCATCGACCGGTCCACCGGAGGACCCAAGTCAGAAGCCATGAGAGCGCGTCGTGTGGTTTTGCTGACGTGGTGGAAAAGGCGCCGAAATAGCATGCAAAAAACATCACCAGAAAGCGTGCGCCTACCGTGCGATGAACCCACCGATGAAAAGTCGTGCGCCGCCCAGCCCATCTGTGCTACTCTCCAAAGGCCCCAGAATGGACGTTATCGCTATCACGAGGTCTTCGGCGCCTGCGCAGGACGACGAAGAGAACACCAGCGCCATTGTGACGCCCGGCGAGCTCGTCACAGACGACCCGGTGTGGATGAAGGGCCACGGAACCTACTTTTTGGAGGACAAAACATACCTGTCGGTGGCGGGGCTGGTGTCGCGCGTGAACCGTCTTTTGAGTGTTGTTCCGCTCCGGGGCCGCTACGTGGCCGAAACAGGCGACCACGTGGTCGGCCGTATCACCGAGGTGGGCCCTAAGAGATGGAAGGTGGACATTGGGTGCAAACAGGATGCGGTGCTTATGTTGGGGTCTGTGAACCTCCCGGGCGGCATTCTCCGGCGCAAGTCCGAGAGCGACGAGCTCCAGATGCGCGGGTTTTTGAAGGAGGGCGACCTCTTGAACGCCGAGGTGCAGAGCACATTCACAAACGGAATAGCGGCCCTCCACACGCGCAGTTTGAAGTACGGCAAGTTGCGCAACGGCGTCTTTTTGCAGGTGCCGGCCAGTCTCGTGGTGAAGGCCAAGAACCACGCATACGAGCTTCCGGGCGGTGTGAGCGTGATTCTAGGCGTCAACGGCTACGTGTGGTTGCAGAAAACGGCACCCAAAACGGCGGCCAGCGGCCCTGTGAGGGCACAGGCGGCGTTCGAAAACGCCTCGGCAGGCTCCTACGCACCGGGACAGGCGCTGGTGGCGATCACGCGCTTGGAGGAGGAGAGCTCGTGGGAAATCTACAGTGACAGAAACGACGACGTCTCCAAACAGACGCGCCAGAACATTGCTCGCTACCGCAATATCTTGAAGGCGCTTGCGCACGGCGAGCTCGGCATTACGGAGCAGCGCATCGTCATGGGCTACGAGGCCAGCTTGAGCTACGAAAACGTGGGTTCTTTGATCGATAAGGAGGCCATGGACAGCCTTTGCCAGGATATAGTGAACTCCGAGAAGATGAGGGGGGGAAATGACTAGGGAGAAGACTGAGGAAGCAGGAAGAAGCAGGACGAGAAGTGACTCGTTTGTTGAATGGGCTCATTCAAGATGTCCTGACTACATGGCCTTCTTTTATGAGGAGCTTTATGAAACATGGACTGTTCTAGAGTGTGGGAATTGTCTTTCTGAGAAGGGTTCATCTCGAAAAATGACTTTTGGAACCAAGGCATGCGAACTTCTACTTGTGTTCTGGGGGCCTTTAGGAGAAAGTCCTAAAGACCACTTTGAGCGCCTTCATCTCTAGGCCACCTTTCCAAGACGTTCTTTCTCTAAGGGCTAATATTCAAGGCCATGATGCATCAAAAAGCCAGTCTTTAGTAAGCACCAGCGCAGTTTTGGCTCCCTGTTTTACGTCGCCTTATACACCCCAAGGACCCTTCATCACTTTCTCGCCTATCACTTAAATACGATGCATTAGTAAATACACTGCGTGGCCGGAAACCAGCCGCCACAGTACCGTAAATAACCCTGGAATGAACCATGCTGAGAATGTTGTCAGAAATTTTGGATGCTGTTTGTTGCCTTGACAATTAGCCCACTATACGAGCTTCTTTTTCTTGAAGTAGAACCGGAAATACACCATTTGAAGCATGCCAAACGCCGCGATCAAGCACAACATCACAATGGATATGTGCGAGTAGTTGGAATAGATTTGCTCGTTGATGTCCCGCAACTTGAACTCCTGCTCCATCAAGGTCTCGAGAACGATCTCGGCATTCTTCAAGCCCTCGGTGACGTCGTTCAACGAACCCTCCAAAGCGGAGATCAGCTTGTCGAACATGTTCTCGTTGAAATCCACCAGTTGCTGGGCCAGAAAGTACTTTGCGAGGCTGTGGTAGTTGGTCTTCTTGATGGTCGTCATGTTCTTGATGTCCACTTCGAGGGTCACATCGCGGGCCCGTGGCTCGAACGACCACAGTTTGTCCAAAAAGATGTTATCGAAACACACGTGGATGTGAGATTTGCCGCTGTGTGCGTTGAGAAACTCGTTGGCCAAGTCCGTCTCCGACTGAGACAACTTCTTGCTGTAGCCAAGATGGAGGGCATCGAAAAGGTTCAGCCTTTTGGACATGCCCTCTTCGGGATCCGCAATGTGCAAGCGCTCAAGCAAGGTGCTGCGTTTTCGGTTGTCCTCGATCTGTGTGGGTGAGTTCCTGTTGGTGAAGATGAGCTGAAGCTCGTGCGAAATGTCCCTTTTCAGCCGGATGAGGTTGTTTTCAGAGTCGAAAATGTGCAAATTGAGCGTTTGCGATGTGATCTTGTCGCCGGAGTCTACTCGGAGCAAGATGATGTCGTCCTTGACCGTTTGGTAGCTGATGCAGTTGAGAAGATTCTTCAAGGACGAGTGCTTCTTCTTGTCGCCCCCCGAGGCGGGCGGCACCGTTAGCCCTATAGAGGAGGACAACACGGGCGCGAGAAGGAAAAGTAGTACTGAGAAACGCATTGGGAGGGGTTGTAGTAGGTTTGACAGCCTGAAAGTGGCGTTTTTAGCGCCAAATCAGCCTGTTGAGCGAGCGAGAAGACCCCTAACTCAGAGGTGGAGGACTGTATCTGAATTGGAACAGCAGCCCAAAACGGCAATGGGATCGGTAGCCGCGATATGAAGTTAACGAGCGGGCCAGCACGCAGGACTATAGCGAAGCAAAACAAGCGAGTGTGTGGCTATAGCTTGTGGTTATATGAGGCCAGGAAGCCCAAAAAGGCAGAGTGGTGGTAGTGTGAGGGACGCCCAAGAGGGAAGTGGTCCCAGAGTGGTCGATAGTCAAAAAAGGAGCACCCGAAACTGGTGATCGGTAGCAGCCAGAAATGGCGTGAAGAAGGAAAGAGACAAAGGGCACGAAATTGGTGGCACAGGTAATGTGTTTAGTTTAAGATGGAACGAAAAAACCCGTGCCGCTCGCCGACGGCCAGTTCCGGGGGCCCGGAAGTCCCTTCCGCCACATCTGCACATGCGCGAAGAAAATAAACACTATTTTTGGCGCACAATTGCCCGTGCAGCTACTTGACGGACCTCGGAAGTGAGCATGCGGGCCAGCATTTCCCCGGAAGTGAAACTCGCTATATGCGGACTGCACAAGGTGGCTGCCCAACTGGGGTATAACATGGCCACTTTGGGCGGCCTGCATATGTATTTTTTCGATGCAGATGGACGAGCACAGACGGTGGCTGCGAAAGCGATGGCGGCGAAGCGATTGTCCAAGGCCTAAGCCTGCGTAGAACTGGTTAAGGGGTGAATGCGGGGGTTGTGGTGAGATATGAGCTGTTGAAAGGATCCTGAGAGCAGCTGGGTTGACCAAAGTGTAGGAGAGAAGAAAAGTGCGGGTTGAGAAGTAGCTGGGGTGTAATACCTTCATATAAGGTGTCTATACTAAAAGAGGGGGCGATGGGTGCGAATAGTGACTTTTGTGTGGATGCCTTATTGTGCTAAATCCAGAACGTATGGGCGATACACAATGCTATATATCCTGTTGCATGAGGGGCTCATATAAAGCTAATGGGTGAGTGTGTTCAAGTGGTAACTATATATGTGTTTCAGTATGGTCCTGTGAATGTTTCGCGATAGGGTGGTACTGGAAAATGTTCAAACACCAAAGTTGGAGCCATATACTGGTCTACACCCAGCAACAGACTGAATACGTCTATGTCCCTGAGGTGGATGCTTGCGTACCCTGGTTCTATTATGCACCTCTATATACACGTAGGGCCAAAACCGAAAGATTAATAGGCTGCGAGATTCCAGTTCTTGAGTTTGAAAGGCCTTGCTGAACCACTATTCCGAAAGTGCTTCATAGAAAACTTTTTCGTGAATCCCAAATAACGCTTCAGACAGGCTCAAAATCCCCCAAAGGCTCAGGAATAAGACCCCCAGACCTTGGGTATATCTTCTCTTGGCCCTATTATACCTATTAGACCTCCTTTGACCAAATCTCGCACTCCTTTCCCTACTGCTTCTTTTCTTCCGCAACCAACGCGGCCAACCGCTCTTCAAACTCCGCCTCCTCCACACGCTCGATGATCTCCTCCAACCTCTCGCCCCCCATGGTGCCCGCCACATCGTGCACTGAAAGCCCACACCTGTGGTCCGTAACACGGTTCTGGGGGTAGTTGTAGGTCCTGATTTTGTCTGAGCGATCCGTGGTCGTCACCTGATCCGTCCGGAGCTTCTTCTGTGCAGCTATCTCCTTCTCCCTCTCCAAAGCTGCCAATCTAGCACGCAAAATCGCAAACGCCTTCGCCTTGTTCTGCGGCTGCAGCCTCTCGTCTTGCTGTTGTACTATGATCCCTGTGGGAATGTGCACCAACCGAACAGCGGAGTCCGTGGTGTTCACGTGCTGGCCGCCCTTTCCGCCGGCCCTCATGGTGTCTATACGCACTTCTCCGGGCGCAAACAGCCGCTCGTCGCTCTTCAATGAAGCCTCAGTTCCATCACTGATCTTCGGAAGAACCACCACGGCCGCAGTCAGCGTGTGGACCCGCCCCTTGGTCTCGGTAGCGGGTATTCTCTGCACCCGGTGGACACCACTCTCGTGCCGCAAAATGTTGTAGGAGCCCGGCGCGTTTATGCTCAAAATACCCTCTCCGAGCATCTCACAGGCCCACCGCTTGTGGTTGGCGAAGTTGGTGTACATGTTGAGCAAGTCCTTGGCAAAAATGGCCGCCTCAGAACCGCCCACTCCAGGACGCAACTCCAAAAGCGCTGGTTTGTCCGAGTGGCTCACTTCCGGCAAAAGCCGCTTGTTGAGTTCGGCCACTGCCGTTTTTATGCGCGGCACGACCTCGTGTTCGAGCTCCTTTTGCGCCTCAGACGCCAAATCTGCGTCGGTTTCCTCCGCAACCATTTCGGCCAATACCGAGGCGCTTTCGATGCCCTCTTTGTAGGAAGCGTAGCGGTCCATCACAGCGGAGTAGGTGGAGAATTTTTTGCTGGTCTCGGGGTCGAAATCCGCCCCCTGGATCATCCTCTTTTCGAGCACAAGATACTCTTTTTCCATTAGTTCCGCTCGCTCGGCCAAAAGCAGGTGTATGGGCGTGAAAAGAGGCCCAGATTGTAGTGTGCTATTGGTGCGAGCCAAAACTCGCCGCAAAATAGCCCCGGCCACACACTGGCGCCTACCTAGCTGGAAAAACATGGGGTACCAAAGCGAGTAGTTTTCAGGCTTTTTCACTATCATGAGAAAGCGTGCTTGTACCGAAATTGTCCCTACCAACAAACTACCTAATCTCTGGTCTCTCTCGAGAAACGCCTCATGTCCGCTGAAACGCAGCCAATTAGCGTCGGAGAATTTGCGGCCGCGATTTCCGACCTCTCCGATGAGGTGGTGGTTTCTGTTAAGCACAAACTCGAGGTTTCCATCCTGAAACTAGAGGAAACCAATGCATACTTGCAAACGGAAATTGAGAGCGTAAATTCTTCAGAAAGTGACCAGGACGATGTCAAGCTTTACAGAGACACCATGGACGAGAATAAAGAGGTGATTTGCAGCCAGAAAGAGAGAGTGAAGATGATCGAAAGCGAGCTCGAAAAACGGGGCCTAATAGGGTCCACTTCGGCAGTGATAAGCGAAGAAAAACAGGTAGACGACGGCGGAATCGATTTGTGAGGTTGCTCAATGGAAATTTGGGCATCTTTTTAACAAAAACACAACGTTCTTCGATGATGCAAGGAGACTTCAATGGGCCCAAAAAACTGCATGCGATGACCGAAAAGTACAAGGTATGCACCCAGAAGGCATGCAGGAGTATGGTCCTTCACCTCCGTTTGCAAACTCCTTATCCTCTTCCACCTAGCTTTTTAACAGCATCGTCGTCTGTGTATACAAGCACTACTTTTCCACCATCATCGCCCTCTGTATATACAAACACTACTTCCCCCATCCCATTGAACGCCCTCAAACTTTCCCATATATACAAGTTCACTCTTTTTTGATGCGGTTCACCTCGCGGCCGAACAACCGGTTATAGAACGGCTTCTCGTCGTCCTTATACTCGTCCTCGGGCCGCTTGCACACCAACATCCAGGTTGTGCCCAAATGGACCCTTTTCTCGTACGTAATGTCCAAGCCAGCGTCGTCCACCAACTCGCCAATATCGAGATTCCACCGGCACGCCCACGTCTTCATGCGCTTGTTGGCCCGGAAATCGAGGTGGTTATTGACAAAGTCCCAGTTTCCCCTGCCGTGCTCGAGCAACACGATTCTTCCGCCTGGACGGAGCAACTGCCGCATGTTTTTGAGCGCCGCCACGGGATCCTCGTGTGCACACAACCCAAAAGCCTCGACAATGGTGTCGTATTTGAGGTCCTCAGTAGCAAGATCGACCAAATCCTCGGCCTTTCCTACAGTGAAGGCCACACGGGCGTACTTGGGAAACCGCTCACGGAACTTCTTCTGCGCCAACTTGACCATGTTGGCGGACGAGTCCAAAAACGTCACGGAATTGACCCTCTCCGTGTCAAGATACGGGATGTTGCGGCCTGTTCCACACGCCACCTCCAACACGTCTCCCTGGAGCTGCGACATGAGCCAGCGCCTTCTCTTTCCCATCATGATGCCGCGCTCCTCCCACTTGATTTCGTCGTCGTACTGCGCAGCCTTCTCCTCGAAAAACGCCGTGGTGTCCTCGGCCTGGACGACGCTGGCGTTGGTGGAGTTGGACGTCTTCTCGGGCTCCTCCGCAGTCGCCGCCACCGCCGCCGCAGAGCGCTTGGACTGCCGCGCCTGCTTGCCAAACCACTCGTCCAACTCCTCCGGCGAGGGGTTGAAAACGGCGTCTGCATCGAGGAGATGCTGGCGCCTGTACTCCTTGCGCATCATCTGGTAGATGCGGTACTTTCTCTCCTCCCGGGGCTTCAATTTATCGCTGCTGAGCGCCTTGAGCTTGAGATACTCGTACTCCAGAAGACTGGACGGGTCCTTGTCGTACTTTACGCGAATCACACGGAGCTGCATGTCCTCATAGTACCGGTCCCTCATGTAGAAGTAGAACGCCACACAGAGGGCTCCAAACGCGCACACGTAGTAGTACGTCATGGACTTCTTGAACTCCCTGCTGTTGAAGTAAATGGCCCATTGCTGGTACTTGGGCAAGTGGCTGAGGTCCTCCTTTTCAGGGCCCCTTCTCACCGGAAACGGCTCGTTGAAACGCAATATGGAGGAGCAGGAAAGCGGCCTGAATGCCCCCAAGAACACCCGGCTTTGCCCGGTCCCGAAAGTGGCCGACACCGGCCGAGCCTGGGCCGGTAACCTCCGCACTGCCAACCTGTACATGTCTAAAATTGGCCCTTCTCGGTGGTAAACGCTGGGGAAAACTTCGCCAGATGTCGTGCGCGCACCAACGAAGGCAAACCTCCATATTTGGCCACTCGATTTCTGGCTCTTCGAACTACACGTTTACTATGAGCGAATCGAGCCAATCTCTCGAGAAGGCCAGGCTCGCTGCCACCAACGGCAACTACGAGGTGGCTGAGTCCCAGTATCGCCAGGTCATACTCCATTCTGGGCCCTCCCTGGCCAAAACCCTCCAGGAACAGGAGGCGGCAATTCTCGAGCTAGGCAAGGTCTACCAGACGCAAAAGCAGCCGGAGCGCTTGCAGCAGCTCATTGGCGACCTGCAGGATGTTCTTGGGCGGTTCGCAAAGCTGAAGACCGCCAAAGTGGTCAAAACGCTTATCGAGTACTTCGACCACATTCCCGGGGCCAGAGACACGCAGATTGCGCTGGCGCGCGCCAGCATCGACTGGGCCGTGCAGTCCAAGCTCCTGTTCTTGCGCCAGTCGTTGCAGTTGAAGTTGGCGTCGCTTTTGTACGACAAGGGCCTCTTCCAGGACGGCCTCAAAATCATCACCGACTTGTTGAGGGAGTACAAGAAGCTCGACGACAAGCTGTCGCTTGTTGAGGTGCAGCTTCTCGAGCTGCGCATCTACCACTCGCTCAGAAATATTCCCAAGTCGCGTGCGTCGTTGACTAGCGCCCGCACCTCCGCCAACTCTATCTACTGCCCCACGCTCTTGCAGGCAGAGCTCGACGTGCAGAGCGGCATCTTGAACGCAGAGGACCGCGACTACAAGACCGCGTTCTCGTACTTCTTTGAGTCGTTCGAAGGCTTCAACTCGCAGGACGACGCGCGCGCGGTGGTGGTTTTGAAGTACATGCTCCTCACCAAGATCATGTTGAACTTGATCGACGACGTCAACCACTTGTTGAACAGCAAGAACGTGGCCAAGTACCAGCTGCGTGACATCGACGCCATGAAGGCCATCGCTACCGCGTATTCTGACCGCTCGTTGAAGGAGTTCGAGGGCTCGCTCTTGACCTACTCCGCTGAGTTGAAGGCCGACCCCATCATTAAAAACCATTTCAACGCGTTGTACGACAACTTGTTGGAGCAGAACTTGTTGAAGATCATCGAGTCGTATCTGGTGGTCGAATTGTCGCACATTTCAGAGACTATCGGCTTGAATTTGCAGCAGGTAGAGGGCAAGTTGTCGCAGATGATCTTGGACAAGGTGTTTTACGGCGTGTTGGACCAGGGCAACGGCTGGTTGGTCATCTACGATGAGCCCAGAAAGGATGCCTCCTACGAGGCCTCCTTGGATTTGGTCAAGAACTTGAGCAATGTGGTCGACTTGTTGTACGAGAAGGCCTCCAGCTTGAACTAGGAGCGTTGAAATAGAACACGAAAATTCATGAGAAAGACGTAGTCGGTTCTTTATTGGAGCACAGTACAAGTCTGCGAAAAGCGGTCCGAAATGCCATTTTCTCCTGGCTCCTTGTATTGTTGATTTTGCCAATTTTCGACATCTTTTGAAAAAAGTAGTCATAACCTCTTCAAAAAATCCATTTTTACGGAAACCTTTCACAAATTCCCAGAACATAAGTCAACACAACGCCCACTCCCGATCATAACAAAGATCTTTTGGTAACTTGTGTTCTCATGCGCTCCTGAGAACTTCATTCAACCTTTCTTCGTAATTTCTGGGTCTGTTGTAATCATCGTGCTCAAAGAGTACGTCTGAAATGACCGGGGGAGTCTGGAACAGAGATTACATATCCAGTTTTGCTCTCCCAGCCTCTCACGACACCAATTATTCTACGTGTCACAGCCTTTTTCTCACCATACCTTTACCTAAGTCTACATGATTCTGCACTCTCGATGGGTTCTTCTTCAATAGCCCATTCCACTAGTAAAAGATCCCCTTCACGCCCTTTTCGCTGGCCACAACTGCAAGCTCGCCTGCGCGCCTCACAAACTCGCTCAAACGCCCACATGCCTCGAAACATTGCAAGAAGTCCGTTGTGTCGTCGTCTGCCACCTGGTTGACGAGCTTGAATGCCAGTCTCATGTACTTCCAGTCATGGTAGCGTGAGTCTTGGTAGATTTGGAGCAACTCGATGATTACATAGGGGATGTAGATGGACCGAAACTCGCTGAAAATGGCCCTGTCTTCAGCAGACGTCGCCGCTTTAATGGGCCCCTTGAACCAGGTGTTGATCAAGCTAGTGATCTTCTTTGTGGTCTTCTCTATGCTCTTTTCAATATCCTTTGACTTCCAGAAGATCAAGTTCTGCGACAGGTTGGCTGGGTTGTTTTTTGTGGTTTCGGCCAAAAACTCCTTCCAATCGTCGATGGACGTCAAACACTCCACCAACGAAGCGTACTGGAGCAACTCCTCCTTGTTGTCCTCGGACACCAGCGAGATAGGATTGGGGCTTCCGAGCGCCTTTGTCTGGTACTCAATGTCATAGTCTTTGATCAACACCTTGAAGTTCTTGCCTTCGTGGAACCTCTTCAAGCTGCCCAACTTTCCTGTGAGGAGAAAACGACGAATTATAACCAAGGATGAGGAAATAGCATCCTCGTAAATCTTGCCCTCGTAGAACCAATCAACCGAACGACACAACTTGAGGTCCATTTCGTCGACTCTTTCTGTCACCGAAACACTGTCCTGCTGTCTGTAATAGGGCTCTGTTTCTGTCATGACTCTCTCCACGGTTCTCCGCAAAACATTGACCAACTTGTCCTCGTTATTGTCGAAATCGTCGGTGCTAGACGAGTCCTCAGAGGCAGCGGGAACACGGCTGAATTTCTTGACAGTCTCTAGCTGTTTGCTTCTGTGCTCAGCATCCACAATAGTGGATAAGAATAGAGAGTAGCTCTCCCGGGCGTCCTTCTCATCGGGGATAAACGACAAATACACGGGAATCAAGTCCTTGATACCGGTTTCATTGAGATGTGACACGTAGAGCGTCACTGATCTGGTGATCGTTTTGGGATGAAGCCTATTCTCGTTGTCTACAAGCATTAAGAAAATAGACAAGTGGGTCACGAGACGAAGGAGGTAGGGCTGTGCGACAAGGACGTCCCTGTTGGACTTGACACTGGTCTGCAAAAAGGTTGCCAATTCGTTGATCATGACACTTCCAAGAATGACCCGAATCGGGTGAGTGCTTTGCTCGGAAACCTCGTTGTTGCCCTTCAGCAACACGTTCAAAGCGTCTCCCACGGAGGAAAGCGCTTTTGGGAAGTAGAGGCTCTGCTCGGGAGCATCCGCTTGTAGAAATTCACCTAAACTTGAGATGTACAATTGGTGCAAATAAAGGAGCAAGCTCTCCTCCCAGCTACCGCTGGCTTCTCTCAAATTGGCACTGATGTCACCCCCACTGAGATATGTGTATATGAGACGCTCGTTTTTGTTCAAGTTCGGCTGCTGGGCAAGTTTTGACACCGTTCTGAGCCATAAAAGCTTGTGCTTGAGCCCCGACGCCTTTTTGGGCTCGTCCTCCATCAAATCGTGGGTAGCGTTCTTGTCAAGAAGAGGGTCAAAGTGGTCCTGGATTGCGCCCACTATGATCAACGCGAGCGTGAAGTTGCCAGTGCTGTTGGCGTAGTCTATGGCCTCTTGCATTTTGTCAGCGAGAACTAGTCTGTAGATGGTAAGGAAGTTGGCGGAGTCCACGGCCTCATCGTCAACTTCGACCCCTTTTCCCGTCCTCAAGGGCGCATCTGCGTCCAATGAGTCCACCAACGCAATACTGGATGTCTTTTTTGACACCAACGAGTTGAGATCCTTATTTGCGAGCGCAAGCCGCGTGTGGTGCCATTTTCCACCATTAGCAGCGTCACCTGTTTCCACAGTGGGGGAGTTGATCTGGAGCCAGCATATGATGATGGAAAGCTCTCTAATAGAGGGATTTCTCCTGAGAAAATTCTCTGTTTTAACTCCAGTGGATGAAAAGCCATATTCGGCCACTAAGGGTTCGGGCTGTGCGAGTCGGAACGAGTACAAAAGCTCTATTAAATGCCACAATTTTGTCTCGAGGTCCCAGCGCTCAAACAGAAGGGAATGATCTTCTGAGGCCCCCTCAGAAAGGGCCTCTTGGTAATGGAGTGCATGCGCGGCAGCAATGGTCTTGAACCGGGTCGCTATTTCGAACGGATTTTTTTGAGCAGCAAGCTGAAAGTCCAGCAAGACCGCAGCATATGCGCTACTGACGGTATCTGGGGCCACTGCCATATTAGAGGACGTTATATAGATCAGTAGTTGTGTTTTGATATGTCGAAAAGTCGCAAAACACCCGTGAACCAGACAAAATGAGGACCGTTGGTGTATGCAGGACAGAATAGCTTGCAAACCGCTTCTGCCAACCTGTTGGTTTCCGATTTTCCCTCCCTAAGTGAACAAACTTCGTGTGTGCTTCTATTAAGAAGGTCTAGGCTTTGGAATTTTGTGATCCGATAACAGCCTTCCTCCTCTTTCCCAATGATTGAATGTTGCATTATTCGAGCCTGAGGAGAGAACATGAAATTTGCAGTCAAACACCCCCTCTCCCAGCCATCGTGTGCACGACACCCCGACTGATATGTATGAGCTGAAGAGACCTAAATGAGACACCAAGATCCAGAGCGCTATTCACTAGCATACATTGGAGAGGAGCTCAATGTGGATAAAAAAGTGGTCGGAACTCCCCCATTTGCAGCCACTGAATTTTACACGCCGGGACTAGGTGACCACAAATCGGAATAATAGACAAGCGCAAGAGAAGGGTGGCTGAAAGATCGCCCACAACGCAACCGAGGTGTGTCCTGGGGTCGTATCGTCGGCCCTCTTGGAATGGGGCACAAAAGTCGTAATCGAGAGAGATCTGTTGCAGTTGGGGAAAGCAAACAGGGCAGAACAGTAACCAAGTGCAGAAAATGCTCTAGCTGGCGCAAAGCCGGCCTGGGAGGAAGCCGTGCAGCAGTTCCTTGCGGAACCAATCGCACTCAAGAAAGGTGGCTTCTCCACTATACGCCAGTGGGCCCCGAGACCACCAGCAAACAGCCAGCAGCAGCAGCACGTGAAGAAGAGGGCCAGGACAAAACCTACAACGAGGGGCCTGCTCAGTTTCAGCCCGTTTTGCCGCCTTCAGAGACTTCGTCTAGGTGGTGCCACCGCACCCGTGCACCACACCCGTGCACCTTCTCCACCTCCCTCATGTGCAGGTGAGGGTGATAAGGAAGGCAAGTACGGCTAGCAGTGTCAATTCCACCGCCCATGACGACACAAAGCTCGGTGCCGGGATTTTCAGACGACGAGGACAACAGCCCATTTCCACGGATGCAGGGCGTTTCCAGCATGATGGCAGAAAACGACAGAGCCAACGACGACGATCCAGGGTTCGTTGTGGGCCCAGAGACCCCCTCGTTTGAGGACGACGGATCCGTTTTGCTCTACAAAAAAGAGAACGACGAGGGCAGGGCCACTGCTGCGGAAACAGACTCTGGTAGGAAGGCCACCAATTCGTCTTCTGTTGGCCCCGAAAGCGCCTCCCACACCGTAGGGGCCTCCAGCGTTAGCGTGAGCCCAGAGAGCCGTGTGACTCGGCTTCTACGCACGCAGAAGGCCCGCATCCACATCACGGAGGCTGGCAACTCCAACGAGGGCCTGCTGAGCTCCCTGAAAAAGTACGTTGTCTACACCATCAAGCTCGTGGGCAACGGCTCGGACGAGATCCAGACCCGCCGCCGGTACTCGGACTTCAGGAGCTTGCGGGAGCTTTTGACGCGCATCTTCCCGTTAGTCCTTGTCCCGCCAATTCCGCACAAGAACTACTTCAATTTGACCATGTTGAACGGCCTTGTGGCCGGGTCGCCCGCCGCACCAGGCGCACAGGCCCCAAGCACATCTTCTACTGCGGGTGCCTATATAAACCTGACGCATTTGGCCAAGGACAGGCTCATTGAGCACCGAAAAAGGCTCCTTTCCAACTTTCTCAACAGCTGTCTCCAAATCCAACAGGTGCGCAATTTGGAGTTCTTCGCCAAGTTCCTAGATCCCAACGCCAACTGGTCGGATGAAACGACGTTGATTTCCAACCACTTGCCCAGATCCGTTTACCTTCTGAACCCTGAAAATGGCTTGAAAACGGATGCTCTCTATATGCACCTTCCCTTGCCAGTCAGCAACAACGCGCTAATGCCGTTTTTGAAGCCGTTGCTGGACAACAGCAAGAAAATCACCAAAAAGACCTCGCGTTTGTTGAGCAGCGCAAACTTGAGCGAGGCTCCCACCTCAGAAAACGACCCCTCGGAAGGCTCTCCGCCAGCAAGCGATAATTCAGTGCACATAAACACATCCAACTTGGACGCTATCAACAAAAAGATCATTGAAAACTTTATGGGCCTTGCTGCCGACTACACGGACCTCGGCACCATTCTCAACTCGTTTTCGCTTGTCTTGTCAGAGGCCCCAGAGGGCGGAAACAAGCCCAAATCACAGGAAGACGAGGGCAGAATCAGCTTGATTTTCGACAAAGTGGGCCAGATCTTCGACAGATCCTATGTGACACTCAACATGCTCATAGGTGATCTTGAAACTAAATTTTCCGAGCCCTTGGGCGAAGCAGTGCAATATCTGTCGATCTTGCAGACAGTGACAAAATTCAAGGAACGCAAAGTTCGCCAAAACCACCTCTTAAACACGGAAATTAACAGCAAAAGAAAGGAATTGGAGTATCTTTTGAGGGTTGAAGAGGCGGGGAGGAACGGGGCCCTAGCTCCGCTGGCTGCTGAAGCTGCTGGTCCAGAAGACCAGTCCAAGTACAAGTTGTTTCCCAGTTTTAAGAAGATTTCACGCTACGTGAGCGATATCATAGACCAGAACCCGGACCAAACCAGAAAGCAGAAAATCCTCGGATTAAGAACAAAAATTGCCACCTTGGAAAAGTGCAAGGGCATCATGTTGGAGGACATTTCGTACATCACGGACGAGTTGGAAAAAAATGTCACGCTGTTTCACAACAAAGAGTTGAGGGTGATCTATGATATCCTTCTTACTTATAACGGCTTTTTGTTGAACTGGGGGCGCAAAAATATCGAGATTTGGGAGGAGATTCGCGAGGAGGTGAAGTTGATATAGGGAAAAAAGGAACGATTGGCAGGTGTAGAAGAGGTGAGTTATTTGGCTAGGAATGAAGGTGGGCTTCTGGACAATCGAGAAAGAGGACGGTGTGCCAATCATATAGGAGTTGCAGGTGATAAAGAGGGGATTGGTATGGAGGGAGAAAGATTCGCCCCCTTCACATGAGGTTGAAAGGATTCGTAAGGGGCAATCCAAACACCTTAAAAGAGAGTTTGGATAGTTGAGTCCATTTTGCGCGGAAGACTTCCAACAGTCTCTATGCTAATGTCTGTAGATGGTGCATATTTACAATCCACGAATACACTGCAAATTAACAAAACGTCTCTAAATTATTCAATACTTTGTGAATTACAAAGACTGCAACATGAAGATTATTCTGGAAATCATAGGTACGAAACAGCCAAAGCATCATCTTTTGTTATTGTGAAATAACATTCCATACCACACATAGCGCTAGACACAGCCATGTGATCCAACACAAAAGAGGGTGTTTCAAGGACTTCTAGCGAAAAATGACGATATGAAGTTATCAGAGGCTTCGTGGAGTACTTGCCACCTTTATTTTGCAACCAATCTCCAAAGGTTGTTCTCCTTTTTCATGAAAACTTCAGAAACGCTTCTTGGAGTTTTGAAACCAGCTCTTTCTGAGTCCAGTATTCCCAGACACTATAGGGTCAATTTATAACCACTCATATCAAAACCCTTTTTTTCAATTCATGCAGCCTTGCACTAACATATCCTTCCTTAGCCTCCGCCCTCTTCCAAATACTTGATAACAGGAGGCCCCCATTCGCCCGACCTTTTGTATTGCGAAATGTCGTCCGGAAAGCCCCGAATAGCCCCAATGAGCCTTTCTCTGACCTGCACCGGCTCGTCTTTTATCTCGCGCATAGGATGGAGATATGTCCTTATAGAGAAAACCACGGCCCCCAGTTCAGGGAGTTTAGTAAGGGTTTGTCTCTCGCTTCTGTAATGGACATCCTTGTCAAAGTCCAAAGATTCATAGGGAATCGGAATCTGAATATCAGTTTCGGGCGTATTGTGGCCCTTATTGGCGTTGTCCACATAATACTTGGGGTGGGTCTGCACGGAAAAGTTGCTTCTGGTAACAAACTGACCCGGTTCTAGACGTCCAAAAAAACGGTTCATCAGAAGCTTCAACTTGGCCTCGTATCCCGGTATGGGGTGATGCACATACGAAAGAGGCATGTTGAACCGGTCCCGAGGATCGAAACCGGCCGCAAAGGCGAAAACACCACCCTTGAAAAAGTACTCTGTTCCATCCTTTTCATGTTCTCGAGAAGGGTCCTTGAGGAGAATGATAAAGTCCTCCTCTATGATTCTCGATAAATGAGATAAGCACTGTTTTCCTGCAACATCCTTGCTGGAATACGGAACTCGCTCCCCAGTTATGTTGTTGTAGATAACCCCCTTTTCCCGAATAAAATGCATGGGGTACTTGGAACACATGTAAACTGTAACCACATCGTAAAACTCACGAATTGCCTTATCGGCCTCAGGGGTCCAGAAAACCGTGCTAGCCTTCAAATCCTTCTCTGGTGGATAATCGGGATGCGAGTTGGTCACTATGCGGTGCTTTTCTGCCAAAACTCGCTTATAAGAGGACTCCACGAGAAGCCAGTCCTGCGGATCGAGCTTTTTGATCCCCATCGTGAGCTTGTACTCGGCATTTTTGAAGGGGAAAGACTTTAAAGGTGGTTCCTGGTCCCATTGAAAGTCTCCTTTGACTGGCTTAACAGGAACAACAAACCGACGGCGGTTCCCTGGGTGCAAAAAACGGCCTAAAACAGCCACAGCTGCCAAAAACACACCCACGAGAAGGCCCTGGAGCCACAATGGCTGCAAAAAGCCGGAACTCATTCCCAACGCGGGAACAACCAGGAATAAGCCACCCTTATATACCCCTGCCAGTCGCAGCGCGCGCAATTACTTGCCTTATCGGGCGCTATCGCCGACGGCAGTCCATGGCGAGCAAGCGTCACGTGATAATTCATCACGTGACTGCGCCATGCCATCGCTCTAAGTCACCATCCAAAATCTGCTAAAACACCACCATGACTGCGCTCTCGGCTGTTGCTGCTCACCTTCTGGCAATTCAAAGACTATCATTGGCAACCGAACTTGCCAATGACCTTGCAAATTCCGAAAACGTATTTGCATTATGCGAAATAGCCGAGTACTTAGAGACCAACGATATACTGGGTATATATACCCACATCTGGAAGTTTTACGAGCACATTTTGGCTGCGAATTCTACTGAAAACGCCTTCTACGAGCCCATTGCTACTCTCGCGAGCGCCTTTCCGCGTCTTTACAGGGATATAATGACTGTTATTTCCGAGAGACTTAGTCTCTACGCTATTACCTCTCCTGGCTACTTTGTTCCCAAATTTAACGAGAAAATTCTCCCAGAAGGACTTGAATACGTGTCCAAACACCTGGAAAAACCTCTGCAGGATACAATTGAGGCCATTCTCGTTTTCTTGGACGTTCTTTTCGCCAAGGGCCAGCCACCAGAGGCGAGCTGGGCCCAGGAGGTGGATTCCGCCCTCATTTGTCTTCTCGGGGCATCCAACTTAGCTGAAAAAGCATCTCTGGTGCTCCGGTGGCGGGCAACTACCTTTGCCGGCCTTAATTCCAAGTCCGTCTTCTTGTGGGATGCCATTTATGCTCTTATTGAGACCGGAGGTAAGTTCCATAGACGCCACGCTTACGTTCTTTGGCTCCGCATTTTGGCCAGCACAGAGCTCACAGAAGGTGCCTTCTTTCAGGGGATTGTTTTGCCCACCGAGAAGTACTGGAACGCTATCCAGACCGGTCTTTCCAGCGAGCTGCAGGAGCTCAGAAAGCTCAGCTTGTCCGTTCTCCAGCTCTCGATTCTCAGCATTTCAGGGTCATTCTCCAATGTTCTCTTCACGTGGGAGCAGTCCAAAAGGGTCCAGTACGAGACTGAATGGCGCAGATACGCCACGCTTTTCGAGATCTTGGGGGTGGACACCTCCCTTCACCAGGCCGAGGCAGCCATCAACGATATAGTGGCACTCATCTCGCCTCTGTCTCTTCTCCACCCCTCTTGGGGCCTTTGTTTGCTCGGTACGGGTTTCAGGGCCACCATGGACTCGGTGAGGAAGTTCTCGCTACACGTGCTTTTTTCCATCCCCCCAGAAAACCTCCATCTTCTCCAGCATGGTCTCGGTTTGCTTGAGGAGATGTTTTTGCCCTATGCCATGCAGGCACTGCACTTTTGCGCCAGAAACGGCGATAATGGCCTCGACTGTGTCCATGGAAATACGCTCCAGAGATTTGTTGGTGATTTGGCGGTAAATGGGGACGTGGCACTTACAGTCTTGCGGGTTTTGGACTCCATGAGAGATGCCTATGACCCGGCCCGAATTTATGTGGCTACTGGGCTCTTACAGGGTCTCAAAAGGCCGATTTTGGACCACAAAAAGCACTCCTCTGTCCTCCGTTTGGCAGAAAGGGTGGCCGAGGGCCCCATTTTTGGAGAGGCAGAGAAGACCATCGTCCTCAGACTACTTACGAAGTTTGCTTTCACCGGTGTGGCGCCCTTCATCTCCTCTTTAGAAACCTTTGTTCGTCTCAATGGGTTCACCCTCGTTAAAGATCTCCTTCCTGTTCTCGCAAAATACGCCTTGGAAAATGAAGTATCCCCGGATTCACTTATTGATACTGCTGAAGGTGCCTCGCCCAATTCGGCAACCCTATGCGTGGCCCTTGCAACCCAAATGGCCGTAAAACCATCACCAAAAGTGGTTCACTTCGTCCAAACCTCCCTGGAAACATATTTGGCGGCACTGTTGACACTGGGACTTGATTTTGGCTGTTTTAGTGCCGAAAAAGGCATCACAAGCCGTTATAATGAGCTTATTTGTCGTTTAGCTGAAGGAGTGGCTGAAGATTCCGTCTTTGAGGCCTTCGAAGGCGGAAATCTCGGTATCAATAAGCCACTTTTGCCCCAAAAATTCTCTTTAATCGGCCTCTGGGAGTCCTTAAAGTTGCAATTGCAGTCTGAGCGTCCTTCTATGCTTTCCCAGGCCGTTTACAGGTTTCGTGCGCTCAATTCGCTTATTGGCTCTTTTTCAGACGACAAGTTTGAACAAACCATAGAATTTTCGCTTGACGACGTGCTTGACTTCAAGCCAAAAGTGCTCTGCAACGCTCCTAGATCTGCCAGAGACTTCTATAAGACCACAGAAGATGTTATCGGCGAGTATTACCGTCTTGTCGAAGCAATTGTGAGAAGTGAGGAAAAGCTCACCAAACTGCAAATCGACACTCTTTTGACCATTTTGGACGCCAGTTCTGCACACCATACTACCAACAGCGCTATTGTGTCCATTTTAAAGCACTTGGCTACAGAAGGGGTCCATTCTGAGGCTCAAATAGGGCAGATCGTCACCTTAGGGACTGATTTATGGCACCGCCTCGACGCCTCACGGCTCCTTCTTCACCAGAGAGATCTCCATGTGGCGCTCATTGAGCTTCTCACGCTACCTGAAGTTCTCCGGGGCCCTTTTGAAGAACTTCTCTGGCCGTTCGTGGAGCTGGTAGTTTCCAACTCAGAAACTCGCAGAATGCTTTTCCCAGCGCTTGCCAGAGGCATAGCAAATTTTCAGGAAGAGAACCAGGAGCAGCTCGAGACCATTCCATGGCTCCCCCAGTTCCTTATCCAGGCATTTACACTCCGTCAAAATGGAACTCATGCCTTTCTTCTCGAGGAGGTCGTGGCCCGTTTATATGATACTCAATTGGCGGGAAGACCCCAGATCTACGCCAGGAAATACGGCCCGGAGGAGGTCAGCGCCCGTGCTAACCTTCTCGCCATGCTCTGTTCCCTTAAGCTGTGCAACCGGGCTGTTTTGGACTGCGTTTTGGCTCAAAAGGCTCTCATTACACCTTCTGTGAGCACCCATGTGGAATGGCGCCGTCTTCAGCTTCTTACAGTGGCCCTGGCAGTGGTAGGTGGAATAGACGAAAGCACAGTTGTGGAAAACTACCTCCCCAACTTCATAGACCTCGTGGAAACCGAACCCAGTCCACTTGTTCGCGTTTATGTGGAGTGGCTTGTTGCACGCTATATTTTACCCTCAGAGAGATATACGGACGAGGTCTTTTCGCGCTTGGATAAGTGGATGGCTTCCGCAGACCTCAAACCGCGGTTCATCTCGCTGTACCAGCGTATCTTATACATTGCTTTGGTGAAGGTGTCCCCACAAAGTGTGGGGAAGAAGGCTCTCACCCGATTTTGCACCTCTCTTCTCACGGGAACTTCGTCCAACAAGGCGACCATTCGCCATTTTGCGGTCTCGCTCGCCTGCCTGGTTCATCAGGCCATTCAAAGCAAAACATTGGTGGTGGACCAAGCTACTTCTGCGGTGGTTGCAAATATATACAGTGCTGCAGTCGTCTCATCTCAGTACGGCCAGTATCGCAGTGGAGATGCCCTTTTGTGGGACATAGAAGAGGACCTCACGCTTGCTGGGCTCTCGGGAGGTGTTCTCCTTAGAGTGAGCGACAGAGAGGTGGATTTCCTTAGCGCAGATGTTTTTCATCGTCATCTTTCTGAAAAACAGGTCTCTCTTTTGAGACACGCTATAGGCTCCGATATGAGAGAATTATGGGTCAAGAGAAGCGATGAAAACGACGCGAACACTTCCAAAAGGACTGAAGGGACCCCACTTCAGACAAAGAGCGGCGTTTGGACAGTTGAAGGCGTTGTGGATACTCCCACTGCTGTCAACAGAAGTGATCTTGTCGTGGTAGCTTCGCTCGTGAACAAACCGCCCAACTTGGGTGGGATTTGCCGTCTTTGCGACGTCCTTGGAGCTGGTACCATGACGGTCGACGACATCAGGGTTAAGGGACACCCGCAATTCCGTAATGTGGCCGTCACTGCGGATTCGTGGATGCCCATGGAGGAGGTGAAGGTGGCCCAAATCAAGGCCTTTTTGCACCAGAAAAAGCGCGAGGGATACACCCTAGTGGGCCTCGAACAGACTGATAGCTCGGTGCAGTTGAGCGGTGACGTGAAGTTCCCCCAAAAGACGGTTTTCTTGCTAGGAAAAGAAAAAGAGGGTGTTCCAGGTGATCTTCTTGCAGAGTTAGATTTCTGTGTGGAGATCAAGCAAGTGGGTGTTGTTCGGTCGATGAACATTCAGACAGCCACGGCGGTGGTTGTGCACGCCTATCTGACGCAGCATTGTTAGAAGAAGCCCTCTTTCTAGAAAAAGGGCCTCAAAACTACAAAACCTCAAAATGTAAGCACTATTTGAACCACTAAAGCTCAGGGACTGTTCAGACAAGCTCAAAGGACAAGTTCTTCGTTTTCCTCATCCACCAGGCTGCATTTCTGCGTTCTCTTACCTATGCACTTTCAAGTGTATAATTCGCTGCCCACAGCACTATACACCAAACAGATAACCAACCCTTTTCACCAACTTCCCTTCCCTTCCCTTGCCGGAGTCAAACATTTTCGTTCTTCTTTACAATTCCCAAAGGCGCTTCTTCACTCTATTTTCCCTCCGTTCTCTCAGCACACTCAGAGCTCCCTTCTCTTCAGTAGCTCGTCCTCTCCATATCATTCTATAGTACACTAAAACACCGTTCCGTCGTTTTCTACGTCCATTTCCACCAAGGCGTCCAACGCCTCCACTATGGCGCCACAGTGCTGAGAAGCCATGGCTATGCTCTTGGCCACCAAGCGCGCATTCAAACCCTTGTGGTTGGAGTTGTTGGAGTTTTTGGCGAGGTTGATGTTGGCCACCGGCGTGATGACCCTGCCGTCGTACCAACTCACCAACAAGCCGTTTTCGAGCACCTGCTCCTCCTCCAAAGAGGGGTCGAAGACGAGGTTCTCGCCCACCACACCCAACGTCACCACGATGGGCGGCTGGAAACGGTCGTTTTTGAATAGCGTAGCCAACAGCTGCGCGCTCTCCCAGTCGTCAGCGAAGGTCGGCTGCTCCTCAATTTCAGCGTCGTCGATTTCGCTCACCAACAAGGGCAAATGGGTCGTTTTCAACGCCAAATACGCCGTCAACGACATGAGCGTCAACGGGTACAGGCTGTGGCTCACCACTATGCAATCCACGAACAACTTGAAGGCGTATTTGGACGTCAACCGCAAGCCCTCAGCGGGAAGACTCTGCAATAGCAGGCTGGTAAGACTGTAGCGCAAGTTGGCGATATAGTTGGAGTCGTCCCTGAAGCCAGCAACGTCCACATCACACTCCACCAAGTTGGGCTCGCGTGACTGTAGCACAACCTTCAGTTTGACGGAAACGATGCATTCACTGCCGTCCAGAAGACGCATTCTGGCCAGCCCATTGGACGCGGGAAGAAAGCCGGTTTTGGCCTCTACGGGACGGAATTGGTGCTCAGAACGAGCGTCCGGGCGAATGGGTGGTTGCTGACTGAGCGAGTCGTAGAGGAATGCTCGTTCGGCTGGCGAAAGGATCATTAGGGTGTGTTGCGGAGGAGCTAGTTTGAGATGAGATGAAAAAAAGCGCCGGGGGATTTAGAGGGGGGAGTGAAAAAGGCGAAAGTGGAAACAGCGGGGACGTGAACGAAATCTCGTACAGAAAGTGGTGCTTGCAAAGCCAGCCGTGCTATTTAAAAGGGAGCGAGGGTCTTGGATGTGACTCTGGTGGTGATTTAGAGCGAGAACTGGGTCTGAGGGGGCAGGGAGAAAATGCGAAACTGAAAGCGCGAAAAGACGTTTTCGAGAGGAAAGTCTGCCCAGACACTGGACGCCAGTCTGTACTGAAGTGGGATCTCAGCGACCCTCTCTTCTGCTACACACATGCGGACAGATACTTCTTCGACTTTTGGCTCCTCCAAACCCAACTGTCACGACACTCTTCGGTTTTCAGGCGACTTTAAAAGCATGTTCTCCCAGCTAAAAACCTGGTTTTGCTCCCGTCCCGCTAATTCCAAATGTTTTTCGGTCTCCTTCCCACGCAAACCGGCCGTTTCCCGCTAAACCAAAAATTTTCGCCGTGCGAGAAAAGCCATTTCCTCACTAAATCTCAGCCACACGGCCCACTTTTCCCTGGCTAAAAGCCAATTTCTCACTAAACCCAGTCTTGTCTGTTTTTTCTTCCCACTACCAATTCTCACTCTTCTTTTCACTCTTCTCACAACAACATCCCCCACACAACCGCCCAAAAATGCTCAACACGCCCGCCGCGGCGCAAAACACCGACCCCGCGTGGTTCAGCAACCCCAAGAGACGTACTATCCCCAACCACCTCGTGCCTAAGAAGAAGTCCGGCTTCCAAATTTCGCCCTCCTCGGCCTCCAAAAAGGACTCCAAAACACGCGACCTTCTCGCCTCCACATCTAATCCCACCGAGTTTAACTTGCTCTCTTTTGGGTCCAGCCAGCGCCGCTCGCTTGCTGCCGGTCAACCGGACCGCTCCGCCAGCGTGGGCTCGGCTTTCGATCAGACCCAACACTACGACGAAACCATAAATGACACCATAAACGAGGACCTGTTCTACACCAATAACGACGACCTCCCGCCCACACGCTCCATATACGACCTCAACGACGAGGTGCTCATTTCCCTCAACAAGCCCGCCAGCCTGCACGCGGACTCCTTCATCAACAAAGACCCTAAAACCTTCAACAACGTGTTCAATAAGGAGACTGCGAAAAGCACCCAAAACGAGCCCAAAGATACCCAGAAGACCAACCCCTTGGACCACAGCGAGGCTGCGGTGCTCGTTTTTGGCTACCCCGAGTCCATGGCGGGCCAGGTTATTGCGCATTTCCAGGAGTTTGGGTCTGTTTTGGAGGACTTTGACGTGTCCCGCCGCAAAAACATGTTGGTGCGTGAGACCTCTAAGCCGCGGCCCATAGCTCCCATTTTCAGCGGCAAGTCCTGGGTCAAGGTCACCTACGACAACCCCGCGCTGGCGTTGGACGCCCTACAGGAAAACGGAAGCGTCTTCAATGGTGTCCTACTCGGGGTTATTCCCTACACCAAGAACTCCATCGAGAAGTTGCAGAAGCGTAAGTTGACGGGCCCAGAGGACATTGGCGGCGGCATCGACTTGTCATCTGGCGATAAATCCAAAAAATTGGAAGCTGGCGAAAACGACATTCAGGCCTCCTACGTCAAGCGCATGGACATTAAGGATGGGGCCAGTTTTTTCTTGAAGGCCAATGCTGCCGATTCGAAGTCTGAGACCGAGAAGAAGAACGACGAGAACTTGGGCACAGTGGGAAAGGCCATGAAGTTTTTCTTTGGCTTCCACGAGTTGTAGAATGTATTATAATGAGATGAAGTAATAGAAGAGGATTTCAATTAGGGAGATACCTGAGATTGGCTTGAATTTGAGAGCACTGAGGGATGTCAGCCAAGAATGGACAGGTTATTCCGGTTATCAGGAGGTGTCGTACAGTTATGACTAGTGCCCTTTAATTGAATATGGTAAGCTTAGGAGCATTTACCAAAACAGATTATATTCTACAAAGTATATATTACAGGTCTCCGGCAAAAGATCAAAACGCACCAACAGGATTAGTTCGAAAGACCAACCTTTACTAGGACAAGTAGGTGCGATTCCAACATCTGAATAAATCCAGTCTAAAACAACCGTACAGTCAAGGCCATTGCACAATTCACATAACCAACAACACTGCATCTACACCTGGGTCTTCTCACGTGCATCCGCAACTTAACTCCAGCGCAGGTATATGAAAAATTATCCTTCTTCAAATCATTATAGTATACATGTCCCCTAGTACGGCCCCCTTCCGGGAGTAGATGTCCTGTCAAACCGTGGAAGGCTTCTAGTAGGCGATGCCATGCTTCTGGACGGACTGGTGGTCCTCAGAGGACTGGGAGTTCTTCTGGGGGAGCTCATTTCGCGCTTCACAGGACTCAAATCTGTCTGCCGCGTGTTCACCAACCGCGCTGGCAGCCGGAAAGTGGCATTGGTACCCGTCAGTCTGGTGGGAGAAGGCGATCTGAGCACACTGGACTGGTACCTCTCGCCAGTTCTACTGGGAGAAACAGACCTATTCGCTCTTCCAGGGGTCAAATGTTCTCTCCCAGGAACCCGATAAGGCGTCGACAGGATGATCCAGTTCTGGTCTCCTCCGCTATTGTCCTCATCATCCTCATCGTAGAAGCTCTGCATGTGTCTCCCAGCACCAGGTTGCCTCGCAAGCAGCCGCTGCTTGATCAATTCGCGTTCTCTATCGAGCTGCTCCCTCTGCTTCGAGAAACTTGATCTTTCTCTAAGAAGCTGGTCTCTTTCAAAATTCAATTTGGCTTCATAGAGCTGGAACTTGCGATAGTTCTCCTCGTCTTGGCGGCCCTGTAAACGCAACGGGCTCAAACCACCACTATTGACCCCTCTAGCGGTGTTGGCCTCAGAATCGAGAAATTGTTGATATCTCAACGAGCGTGGGAAGCCCTCCGAGTGAGGCGATGCCGATCGCGATTCGCTCTTAAGCGTTATGCTGTTGAACGGTTTTCCGTTTATATCGTGGGTGATGAAAACTTTCAGTTTGCTGTTCCCCAAATGGGCCTTTGTGTCGGCCTTCACAAGGAACTTAGCGGGCACGTCGGGCCCGTAAGTCGCGTCGATTTCGACGTCCTTCTTGAGAATAGACGTCTTCGGCTTGACAAACTTGTTGTTGTACTCCAGGAACATCTCCTGGTAAAGGAGCTGCTTATCATTGAGCAACACGAGGAAGCGCTCCACAACCACAAAATAGAGCGCGCTGTTGACGGTCAACACCACAAGAAGTAACTTCCACACCGACAACTCGTTCGAGAGAATTTTCACGAAAAGAAGGGATATGGGAGAAAATGTTGCGGCAATAAACAACGGAAACTTGGAGGGGTTCCACACATTCAACTGCCAGATACTCTTCTCCACTAGGTTGATTTCTGTGGCCAGCGTCTCGTCGTAAAAGCTCTCGTCCGAATCGGACTGGTCCTTGGCTTCTTTGGTGTGGTTGTAGAAGTACTTATAGACGCGATCAAGAAGTGCCTCGTCGTTAGAGTTACTTAAGGAAACCTGCACTACCGAAGGCGACTTTGGCGGTTTTTCTGCAGTGGAGGAGTTGAGCAACAGATACTCCCGAAACGAGAAAAAGAACACATTAACGGCGTTAAAAAGAGACGCCGCAAACAACACCAAAAGTGACGCTCTGACGGTCCAAAATACATAATTGCTAGCCTTAGGACCTGTCGGAAGCCTGGAGAGCACAGTGGCCTCGTTAGAGGCGCCCAAGGCGCGCTTTTTGATGAGCTCATAGTTATCGTAGTCCGTCTGAAAGAGCCTGTTCTCTCGCTTCTCGTAAACCTCTGCGTAGTAATTGGACACCCTCGTAAGCACAATATAGGCACCAGTAAGGGCACTTCCCAAAGGAAGCGCTACCAGATGGCAGTTTTGGTCCCATTCTATGGAGAGCTGGGCCTCGTTTATCCATAAGAGAAGATCATAAGGATACGACCGGATCTTCTCAGAAAGTGGCGTTTTGCGAACGAAAGGTTTTCTCATGGCTGAAGAGCAGGAATTGCTTCTATTTATGTGTTTTAAAGGCAGCCGTGTTCTTTTGCAGCCAGCGGCGGTTGCAATGTTGTGATGTGGATTATGTGTTTTGATTTTCGCGTTTGGGTGTTTTTCTGAGGCCATAAGCACACTTCACAGAGGCACCAAAAGTGCCATTTTTTTGCAGGAAACCGGCGATAAAACCACGGATTCGGACTTCACGGCCCCGAAATACACCACTGGCGAAGTTTCAGCTACAAAAACCCATTTTTGGTACACTCAACCCCAAAAGTGGTCTCTTACCATGGACGACACACTTCTTCGGTATAAGGCCGATAACAGCAGGCTCAAAGACCATATTCGCAGTCTCGTGGAGGGAACAGAGGGGGGACACACATTCTTCGATGATTTCAAGGAGAATATACACGATATTCGGTCCAGAAACTACAACTTGCCGCAAAAGGAGCATTCCTTGGATTCCGATCCTCCCCAAAATGCCCCCAATACCGACTACAATGTTCCAAAAGCCTCAGGCCACGTCAATGAGCCCTCCAAGTTCAGTAAAACACCTAGAGGCTCCCAAGAAAAGGATAACCAGTTGAAAACGCGTATTTCAAGAAGCTATCCCAATGACCCCCCAAAGCGTTCTCAGAGTCCCCCAAACGAGGCATTTAGGCCTATCAATGGCCCTAAGCTCAATACAAGTCCCCGGTCGCTCCTTCTTGACAAGCTCTCGCGGCAAAACGGCCAAATCGAGGAGCTCGAGGCCACCGTCCGCAAACTTCTGCTCCAGAACCTGCAGCTTTCCGACAAAGTGCACACAAGCGAAGAGAAGCTCGCGGCAGCCAATCGGAAGCTTGAACGGGCCAGGCTAGACGCACCAGTGCCCAAAATTGAGCCCCCACACCAAAAGGCGGAGAAGTCCGAAAACGGCTCAGAAGCGGCGCTTCGGCGCCAATTGGCCGCTCTCCAGCAGCAGAACACGCAATTGGAGCTGCGCAACAGCCAGTTGGCCCTTCAGAACAGCCAATTGGCACGCGAGGCCGCAGACAAGGACCACAAGCTAGAAAGAATCCGGCATTCCGTTCTTGCGCTCCAGCTGAGCTACAAAAAAGCATATGCCCTCAACGAGGATTTACGGTTCATGCAGGCGTACATACGTCGGTTCTGGGGCTCACAAACCGCTGCTGTTATTGGGCAAACGGACAATACTGAATCGCTCCTTCGCCACGATTCCACTACCGAAGTGCTCATACGAGGCCCCACGCCACATGCAGGTGCGCTTTCCGTGGAGCAGGCGTACGTGGCCCCGAGCGGGCCGCCGGCAAACCGGCTCAGGAGCGCGGTGTACGCGGTATTGTTCGTGCACAGGGTCCAGAAACGCATTGACCAGGGGGGCCTCTATGATTAGCAAATGACTCGCCCATGTGCAGATACCAACCAGGGCCCTGTGACCGTGCTGTTGCGAGAAAATAAGCGCCCCAGCACCCTCCCTGAGGGCGCAAGCGACGCATAAAACGTCACTAGGGGTCTATTACAGTGACCCAAAATTGCCCAAAAAAATTCCCTGCCGCCCGAGAAATTGCCCCCGGACCCCCCACAGATTGCCGAGGTGGACCAACCTGCTGCAGAGCCCTGGGCCGCGGAATTCCTGCGCCTATAACCGCACCACACAGACGACGGCCCAAATTGCTTGACAGCGGTTATTTTTTTGCGCGCTAGTTCTAGAACGCTGCCACATGCACAACCGTTCTATGACGTCATGGGCCAATTGGGTTGGTCCTCCACGACTTGTTTGCGAGGGTTCTGTGCCTGACACCCGCCTTGACATACATAAGCGGGCCAGGGTGCAGTTAGAGGATCTGTACTCGTTTTCTCTGCGATTCCAGCGCCCCTGCTGCTGAAACACTCCCTTGTTCTACTTTCGATTACATTAGCTTTGGCTGAAGACCCATGACCACCATTGTATCAGCCGATGCCGATTGCCCTACACAATCCGGCTCCATGCCGCAGATCACCACCAACGTGGCAAGCGAACCGCGAACTGCCCCAGACGCCGTTCCGTCCATTAATATAGTCCCCCAGGAGACCTCCAACTCGTCCCCGAACCGGCCAATTCTCCGTCTAGCGCCGGTAGGGGTGGGCAGACTGCCTGTCTCGCCCACCAGCAAGATGGCGCCCGCGGATCTCCCGCCGCTGGTGCGTGCTGTGGCCGCCAACGACTTAGAAACGTACATGCGCGAAAACAACCCCATAATCTTCGACATACGGCCCTTCAACTCATATTCTGCAGGCAGAGTTCCCGGGTCATGCAACATGTGCATTCCTACAACACTTTTGAAGCGCCTGCTGTATGATTTGCGCCAGGTCTTGGCGCTGGCTCGCATGGATCCGGAAAAGAGAGCACAGCTCCTCCGCGCCGCAGAAAACAGGTCCTCGAAGGCTGAAAATGGCCCCAACAGTGCCACACCCATCCCTGTATTGATATATGATGCCGATAGTCTGGCGGAAAACCTTCTGCTCGGCCTTTACCAGCTGTTTGCCAAGTTTTTAAAACACAATTCGCATCAGGCCTTTGAGTTGGCCTATATTGACGGGGGATTCACAGCTCTTGACGAGTCCTTGACCGTGGGGGACCCTCAATCTGTGTCGCCAATCAGTGACGGGTCGGTTCTGCCTGTTCCTGCGTCGACGGGGTTTCCCGAGTCGCCATTGAAGGGAGAAACTGAAGATAAGCTTAGTTTCTTATCCGGCTTCACGCTTCCGTCAACGACGCCCGCGCGTCAGACCTTTCTCAACGATCTCAAGAAAAATATCGTGCAGAAAACCGATACAAAACTGGGCCGTGAGATGGCGGAGGAGTCGCTCCGTTCATACAACTACTCTTTTCGCCTTCCTCCTGATTTTAAGGAAAAGGCGAGCAAGCTTCCCCCGTGGTTGCAATTTTTAGGACGCCACATCGACGCTGCAGACCATAATCGCCAAGTTATTCGTCGTTTGGACCGCAAATTTGCACGCATTGAGCAAGCAGAACTGGCCAGACTTGATCTGGCCATTTCTAATACGTCTACTTTCGCGTTGCCCAAAAGTCACGTTCCAGGAATATGCCTGCCCAGTGCCCTTTGTCCAGGATGTGATTCAACCTCATATAAACTTCCTAAGGGCATCGAAAACGGGTACAAGAACCGGTATAAAAATGTGTGGCCCTACGAGCACCTGAGAGTGAAGCTAGTGAATCTGCCACTGGCCCACAACTGCGATGACTACTTCAACGCCAATTACATTTCGTGCAAAGATATTCTGGCCAACAGGTATATTGCGACACAGTGCCCTTTAGCGGCCACTTTTGAGGATTTCTGGAAAATGGTGTGGCACAACTCCATCAACGTTGTAATGTGTTTGAACAGCCAGAAGAGCCTGGCCATGGGCCCTTCGCAAGATAACAAGTACTTCAACGATTGCTACTACTCGGCATCACGTCTCCGTGTTCAAAACGTTGAGAGAAAGGATATGGACTCGCACATTTTGCGCACCATCATATTGACGAAAGAAAGAAGGACGTCCAAGATGGCAGGGGAGCCAGAGACTAGAGAAACACCCGAATGCGAAGACTCTGGAAGCAGTTCTGAGGAGTCTGTCAACGTCTCTAAGACTGTACCGTCTTCTGTTCCCTCTCTCATAGTGTACCATTTCGAGTACAAAGAGTGGCCTGATTTCGGGGTCCCTACTTCCGTGCAGTCCATTCTCGGCCTCATCGAGGCCAAGGATGCTCTTGTGGCCAAGCATCAACTCAACAACAATATCGTGGTGCATTGCCTGGCGGGGTGTGGAAGAACGGGGTGTTTTATCACCCTTGACATGATTCTCGACAGCTTTCACAACCACCCGTTGGCGCTGCTGGTACCATCAGGAGCTTTGGACCCTTGGGGAGAGGACGATTTGGTCTACAAGGCTGTGCAGTTTCAGCGGCAGCAGCGCATTCTGATGGTGCAGAACCTTGACCAGTTTATTGTGTGCTACGAGGTGATTGCAAACTATGTGGTGAACAACTTGCTATAGAAGAGGCTATAACGCAATAGGGTAACTTCTTTAGTATGAGCAATTATTGGCAGGGCCGGTATAGTCATGCATTCGGTTATGGAAATCAGAGTGTAGTCATCGAAAGAGTAGTGACAAATGGGGAGAAGGTCCTGTAGAAGTGGTCGAAATGGTGCAAAAGTAGTGTTTTTTGATAAAATTGGAAATTTTTCAACCAGACTAGTGAGGAAAGGACAGAGGATATCAGCAAGAAAACAGCAGTAAATGGTATACTGGTGTAGCGAGCAACTCCTAGTGAATTTCACGGGCCTGAGCCTGGCACACCCCAAGTCTAAAATGTGAGCCAAGACTCTCACTAAGGCACACGAGCCTTCAATACACACACCCCAGGGCCCCCAACTCAAGTGCAGTTGCTGTAATTTCGCAAGTGAGCAGCCCCCAATGTTAGTCAGTCCTACAGGTCTACACTACAGAACGTTCTTACTCAAGCCAGAACAGAACCGAAGCTGGATATAGCAATCGCTCCAAATGTGAACTTGGGGTGGGTTTGTGCAATCAGTGCCTTTTGCCTTCTGTTGCAAATATACTATGAGATAGATTCTTGTTGCTTTCGTAATTCATCCATAAGTGACTCGCACAAAGGGGGTGCTCCTCATAAAGAAACCAGCAGTCCTGTTTTAGGCAGTTTCGCAAGCATTACAGCTCATTTCCTCGCAACGACCAGTTTCGGCTCACTTTCAAGAAAAGGGCACGTATACACACGTACACTGTCTCCACGTAGTATGGATAGTCACGTGGTTGGAGATGTATGTCGTGCCATCTAGGTTATATTCGTCGAGTTGCTATACTACTGATGGCAATATTGGAACCCAGATGGGCAGGAAACTATCAGTAAAGTACAAAATATATAAGAGGCATGCGCATTTGAACGGGGGAACGTTGTATAGCACGGTAGTCTTTCCTCTATTGTTGTCATTTTTGCCTGTTTCTTCTTTTCCAGTCCTGCTCTAGCACCTCTTTCGCTCACTGTATGGGCTCTAAAACGGATGCAAAATCCTACCTAAAAATCACACATGCAACTTACTCAAAATTGCGAAAATTCTTCCCCTGGTACCTTCTCGGGTCTCACAACTTGACTTTCTGTAATAACTCCAACCCAGAATCCCCTTTAAAGGCCCTCCCACCAACATCACCGGAAGATGTGCCCCCACCAATCAACCTCCCCTGCAGGACCTCTCCAGAGGCTATTGCGAGGTCCCAAACCAGCAATTCTACGAAACCATGGCTGAGAAACGCAAGATCAGCTACCTTCTCGGGATCCTCGGCCGGAAAAGGCCTATAAATAGAGGCGAGGATCCCGACTACGAGGAACTGTCAGAAATTGACGCCCTCACGGAACAGCTCGAGACCATGCTAAAAGAGCCCCCCATCGCAGTCCAGGAGCCCTTTTCGGTTTCTGCCAACGACCAACGTGACGTGGAAAACGACATCTACAACATCTACACGCGAATTCTCGACGAAAGAGAGCCTCAGTCAGTACAAACCGAGAGGCACCTTAGTTTCATCAACCGCTCACTAAGGGTCCCACTTTCGCACCATTTCTACGTGCTTGACGCCAATCACAGCTGGATGGTGTACTGGCTTCTCAATTCCCAGCAGCTTTTTGTGGATTCTGGCCCTGTTGGGGCCGAAACGGCGATTTTGGTTTCTGAGAAGATCTCACATAATTTGGTCAAAAAAGGCGCCGGTGGAGTAGGCGGGGGAGCTCACCAAACAGGCCATGTGGCCACCACATACGCGCTGGTTCTCGCGCTCATTCTCGCCGAAGACTGGAAAACGCTTGAAATGATCAGATCCCACATCTACCCCTGGCTTCTCTCCCTCAAACAGCCCAATGGTGCCTTCAGCATGTACATAAACGGAGAGAGCGACGCAAGGTCCACTTACTGTGTTCTTGTGATTGCGTCTCTCCTCAACCTTCTCACAGAGGAATTGGTTAAAGGAACGCTTTCGTGGCTCAACTCCTGTCAGACTTACGAGGGCGGGTTCGCTGGCGTTCCCCATACCGAGGCCCACGGAGGCTACACCTTCTGCGCCTTCGCCAGCTACTTCCTTCTAATTGGCGGAGAGGAGTCTATCAAAGAGGAATTGCACCGAAACATCGATGTGCCCGGTCTTCTCAGCTGGCTGGCTCAGAGACAGTACCAGATCGAAGGCGGTCTTTCGGGTCGCACAAACAAGCTTGTCGATGCGTGCTACAGTTTCTGGATGGGAGCCATATTTCCTCTTCTCGAGGCGGCCCTAGACGTGTCGCTGCTTTTCGACAGAGACGCTTTGAACGCCTATATTGTCCAGTGTGCACAGGAGAGTGCCACTGGCGGGTTCAGAGACAAGCCTGGAAAGTCGGTGGACTTCTACCACACTAACTACGCTCTCAGCGGCTTGAGCGTCACATACTACTCCACGAAATTGGGTGCCGCTGCGGGAAGAAAGCTTGATAGGCACGCTTACGGGATGATTCAGTCGGCTCTTGGAGAGACCCCGTTGCGCAGCGTGCATCCCGTGTTTTGTTTGCCAGAGAGGTATGCGGAGAAATGTCGTGGATATTTCGAGAGGGCCGAGTTTCCCGAGGAGAAGTGAAGAATGGGGGAGGGGTGACGGAGAAGGGACAATGAAGTGTGTGGATAGGTCTGAAAAGAAGCATGAGTGGCTGTTGATAGAACGATGCGGAGGTCTCCTGATTATAGTAGTAGTCTAAATGCACAACGGTGTATTGACAACAATGTAAAAGAAGAGTTTCGATAAGATAGCAATACGCGCTCGAGTTTGACTGGAGCTTGCATCGTAAACCTTTTTGCAGCCGATGAGAGGCCCCTTTTAAGAGCACAACTACGCCCCTCACAGGACATACTCATCAAGCATTAATGCAAAAAGGGCAGCCAGCACTCCAAAAAAATGCGAATTCTGTGGATCGAACACAGGACCTTCAGATTAACTGGACTGAAGTTGACTTCAGTCTGACGCTCTCCCAACTGAGCTAAATCCGCAAGAAACCCACGGCGGGAGTCGAACCCGCAATCTTTTGATTAGAAGTCAAACGCGTTAACCATTACGCTACGCAGGCGAATCTGCCAAAAAAAGGGGGTGGTAAAATAACCCCTGAGGCTTAATTATCATGCCTTCTGACAGAGACTTCTTATCTCTGTGGTCATCTACCAAGGCTGATCCAAAGGCAATCAACCTATTGAAACCACCACCATTCTACATTACCTCGTTTCATGAATTTATTACGCAGAGAGGAGGGACATACTTCTATATACACCAGTCCTCGTATATATACAATACAGTACCGGAGGCATGGATGCAGTCGTAGGAATGCTGAAGAAAGGGGAGATGCAATTGCAGCCGTACCGCCGCTATTGCCATAGTGTACACGTTTACTCTAACGAGGGGATCTCCTTGACAATCTCGTCAAAGGCTTCTCTGTATTCGTCGGTCTTGTCTGCGTTCTTCTTCGCCTTTCCACCGCCAGGCACCACGAAAACCACAGACGTGGGTCTCTTGGTGGCACCAGCAGATCCCAAGTCCTCCTTCGAAGGGATGAAAACAAAAGGAACAGAGGAGTCCTCGCACAAAACAGGGATATGCGAGATCACATCGGGAGGCGAGATGTCACCAGCGATGATCACGAGGCCCTTTTCGCCCTTTCTCAACGCCTTGACCACCTCCTTGACGCCTCTCTTGACGTGCTTAGCCTTGGAGGCCTTCTTCACGGTTTTCAATACCTTTTTGTTCAATTTCTTGGGTGCCAACGGCTTCGCGAAGGGCAAAACAGCGGGCATTCTCTTGTCGTAGTTGTCCTCAGCGTCATCTGACTTGGTCTTCTCGACCTTGGAGACCTTTTCCTTCTTAGCCATAGTGTCTGTGTGGAGTAGATGAGAGAGTGAAAAAATGTGAAAAATTTAGTATGGCGATGGGGAAGACTGAGAAATGTGGTAGGAACACGCCCTTTTGTTTTCTGTGGTGGAACTCTGATAGATAACGGGGCCTCTAAAAGCACGCAATGGCGCCCAATTCCGCCAATAGGAAGCCGCCTGTGCGCAAGCGGAGGCATTTTGAGACACATGGAAATGTACAGGCTGTTCCTGAGAGTCTATTGGTGCTCGAAAACCCGCCTTCTGGGGCGTCCTCAAAGGATAACAAGGCCAGTATAGTCGACGACGACAAAGTTATAAACTACCTACTCAAGATCGGGGCAGCTTCGGACTCCAAAAGTGGAGTTGTACTGTTTAAATTACCTTTGGGGCCATCAGAGGCCCTTTTCTTGGAATATGAGGAGGGTCTTCTTGAGCGCATAAAGGTGAGCTTTCATCTCAAGGATATCGCCATTGGCTCTCTCCCGAGAAGTCTTTCCATACAAGGAGAGTCTAGTGGGGTTGCGGGCGCCGCAGTTTACGCGTCTTTTGTGCTAATAACGAGGGCCAACAACACTACGAAAACGCAGACCTATACTCTCAAATCGAGCAACTATTCGCTCACAGCGCTCCTCAGAGGAAGCGAAAGCGATATCAGCAGAACGGCAGAAGAACAGGGGTTGGCCAGTTTCGATGTGCATTCCAGCGAAAGCGGGTTACGTTTCTGGCTCCGAGGCGATCTCAGCACGCTTTTCAAGTTTGTGAGAGCGGTTATCACGCTTCCATCCATTGGGACGCTGGATCAGATGCTGGTTTATAAGGTGATAGGGTCGCACGAAGACAAGGCGTTGTTTGTGCGGCAGGAGAAGAACGTGGGGTTGTTGGAGGGACATCTTGCCAATGTATTGAGGGAGGTAGGCGAGGGAAGGGGCTTGTAAAGTAATAATGAAGGAAACAACGTAAGGAAAGACCTCACCAAATGGGGTTGTAGTGGAATAAGGAAGTTTAGGAAAATGGTGCACGATGGAGAAATGAGAGAAGCGAAAGGAGAGGGAAGGTCATGATAGTGATAGTAGTGAAGGCTTTGGAGAATGAGAGCAATGTGGAATAAGTATG
The DNA here is from genome assembly GCA_030558325.1 of Wilhelminamyces tanticharoeniae. Taxonomy (NCBI): domain Eukaryota; kingdom Fungi; phylum Ascomycota; class Pichiomycetes; order Serinales; family Metschnikowiaceae; genus Wilhelminamyces; species Wilhelminamyces tanticharoeniae. The sequence continues at coordinate 514,646 of JAJMSI010000004.1, read as the reverse complement.
GTTTATGAAATATGCGAAATAAGTGGAAAAGTGGATAACGGGAGCTGCTGCAAAGGTGGGAATGTCCCCATATTTGGAATAATAGAGGATAAATACAAATGCCTGCGAAAATTGAATAAAAGTCCAGAACTCTGATTGACTAGGACATTGGGGTATGAAAATCACAGAAAACCGAAAAAGCATTAAGAAACTTTCACAGTATTTACCTGGCCGATTGAAACCTCATCATAACACAAGCTGACAATCACCATGTTCCTCTCGCAGGAAAAGTTGGCTCAATCTTTCTGAAATGCCCCAATGAAGGCTACGGATTTATCAAAGTCTCAAGTCAGTCGACTAAACATTCTAAGACAGTTTCAAGTCTACCGATTGCTTGATAATATACACGTTCACCTGTCAAAGGCACTTTTCCAACAATTCACCACTCCTTAACTAAGATGGCCCTTTTGCACCCAGATTTCAAATGTAACGGAAGTCTTAAGGGTTTGTTGAACTTCCCTGATCCTACAAGTCATATCTTATCTCTTTTATTCTCCAAAGTCATGAGCTCTAAATCAGCCCTCAAACAGCAGCAACGGCCGTCTTCTTTTTATTACGCGAAATTGACGCCACCCGGTCGCCCAAAGACAATGCCAAACCCTGGCCTTTGGAGCGGATTCTAACATGGCCAATAATGGGTCCATCAACCTGCTGTTCAATGCACAAGTTAGCTAACGCATCCTCGCCGAAAGACGACCGCAGGTACAAGTTGGCCAGCAAAAAGTGGCACTCCTCGCCCACAATAGCACCCGGCGTCAAACAGCTCATGTTGGTACCAGCCATCAACTCGTCCAAGTACTCCTTCAACAGACTCGAAGGCAGCTTGATGGTGATCTTGTTTTCCCATTCGAATTCGTTCCACATCTTGCGGAATGCACTCTCGGTGCAGACAGCTGGCTTGATGTAATCCATGATATCCACGTGAACGTCGTTCAAAATCACAATAGTGGATTCGTCCAGGTGCTGACCGTCGTACACAATATTGCCGAAAATCACTCCTGTGTCGGCTGACGTCACCTTGATGGTAGTTTGAAGCTTGTGGAAGCCGTGGGGACCGATGTTTACAGTAGCGGGCTTGTCCACCACCTTCAAGTCACCCAAAGTGGCAAACTCCACCAGCAAGTTGCGCAACGTGGTTGTGGTTTGGTTGACCAATAAAACATCCAAAACAACGTCGTATTGGTGCACCTTGACAAACGCCTCGGCGTAGATAGGGTCCAGAAACCCGGTCAATTGCAAGATCTTGTTCAAACGCGACGACAAGTCCTCCTTTTTGCCGGTGTTTCCCGACGCCAACACCACATCATCAGTCACCAGCTTGGCACCGGAGCCGGAATCGAACTGGCGGAAAACCACCGCCTCATCCACCTGCTCGGCGTTTTCGTGGAAGTCACGAGCCTGGGCCTTGATGCGTTTCTGCTCCTCCTCCTGAACTTGGGCTCTGAAGGCGTCTTTGGTGTAGTCGAGGAAAGACTCCTCGATCAACGACAGGTCGTCCTCGTCGGTCAAGAACTTGATGCACGAGAAAATGCGGTCGGCCAGGTCCTCGTCGATCCTTTTGGCAGCGTATTGCGATTCACCCACGCGCAATATCGACACGAGAATTAACAAAGCCTCCGCCTTCAAAGCGTTCAAGTGCTTTTCCGCAGTCTTGAGACGCTGCAAACGCAACACCAACTTGACCAAAGTGGACGCAACTACTGCACCAAGGTAGAAATCGCCGGCCAAAATGAGCTTTCTGAGTGGCGTGGACTCGTCCGCCTCACCCGGTGCCGCCACCTCGGTGGACAATGCACTCTCGGTGGCATACGTACCATCCGGCAATACCACGGGCTTTCTAGCGTGTTTAGCGGGCTCCAGGCCTTCCACAGAGTTAGAATTGTCACCAGAGCCTTCCACGGCACGTTTCTCGCTGGCCAAAATGGGAACTTCGCCAATGGAGGCACGCACGTACTTCCAGGCGTCCTGGACAAGACGCTCCTCCAACGAGTACTCGCCAATGATCCACAATGCACCTCTGAATACCTTGGCACTCTTTACCAGCGACAAGGCCGCGATCAAGCGCGTAATGATGGACTGGCGGAGGTCAGGGAACTTCTCGACAACCTCCTTGACGAAGGTGATTACCTCGTAAGCAGCAGTGGTGTTCAAATCGCGCATGGAGTCCAACAACAAGTCGATCACGTTGGCGGCCACCTCCACAAACTGGATGGCCAATTGGTGGATGGCGTTGATCAAGAGCTGGCGGTAGGCCGCAGTCTTGTCCTCGTTGGCGGAGGCAGCGCGCTGCAACTCGGCCTTCAATAACTTGACGACGTCCTCCACATTACGCGAAGTGACAAACTGCAAGGTGACATCAAGCGCCTTTTTGCGAACGCCCAAGTCCTGGCAAGACAACACGCGCAAAAGCTCGAGCAGCAACTCCTGGAGGACGCCCGGGTGCGCGCGGTGGAGGTCGTGGATACGCTCCAAGGTGATGATCTTGACGTTGTTGTCGGCCTCCTTGGTGGCCAAGTCCACGTACTTGGTGCCCGCCAACAAGATGGAGGACGCGGACGCCAGCAACAGGGTGAGTGCGGCGGCCGCCTCGTACACCACCACGTTGGAGGGGCTCTCAATGATCTCCGTGACCAACTGGGTGTACTGGGCCGCCAAGGCCGGGTTGGTGGCGGCGTCGCGTCGGATGAAGTCCACGAAGGCCAACTGCACCAACGGGTCCAACGTCTCCACCACCGCCACGTTGTCCTGAAGGTACTGCAAGGCCGCAGCCCGGTTCAAGTCACCCAAGCACACGAACGCGTTGCGCTTGCACACCAGGTCCGCCTCGTCCGCCAAAAAGCGGTAGATGAGCTCGTCCGCATCGGGCACCAAGTGCGCCAGCACCTTGTGCACCAGGTAGAGTGCAAACACCGCATTCTTGCGCACATACGCGTGGCGGTGCTCGAGACACTGGCGCACGTTCGGCACCAACGTCTCCAAGAGGTCCGGCTCCTGCAACTTGCACAAAAACCGCAACGTGTTGCCGCGAATGTACTCGTTGGGGTGTTGCAAGTCCTTCTGGATGGCGTTGCACACAAGAATCATCTCCTGGCGCATTTTTCCGTGCTCGTCGTACTTGGAACACACCTCCCAGTAGAAGTAGAGCAACTTCTTCAACGGCTTGCTGCGCAGCGGCATCACGAACCGGATGATGTGCATGAGGAGGTCCGGCATGGGGTCGCCATTGAGCATGGCAACCAAGATGCGCTTCATGGTCTCAACCTTAGCATCGTCCTTGCCCTTCTCGAGACGGGTCTTGAACTCGGCCACCAGGTGCTTGGCGGCCGAGTTCGGCTGGTAGATGAGCGTGTACCCACTGGACATTGTGGTTGTTGATTTACGTGTCTTTTGATTTGAAGGGTGGAAGTGCGACTGGGCAGTGTGCAGGACAGTGCAAGGACAGGAGGTTCGGGTGAGGCAGATAAATAGGGAGCTGGATGCTGTGTATGGGAAGCTAAGTGGAAGTGGGCGGGAATGCAGCTTGTGTACGTGTGCATGTATATAGGGTTTCGGGGTTTCGGGGTTTGGGGGGTTTCATGCGTCTTTTAGGGGGTCTTTTGGCCTTTGCGTGGCCAATATGGACGGGAGTGCCCCGTTTTCGGTGTAGCCAACGTTACGGGTGTTTTGCAGGGAAAGGCCGCTACTAACACATCAAAGGGATGGCAGTCATACGGATGTTCGCCATTTGAGCGCAACTGAGTGCCGTGGGGGTGGCATCTAGAGGGGTGCTAGCGTCCTGCATGGCATTTCGCAGCCGTATGTACACGAGAACTTCTCATAGGAGCCTGGAATTTAGCTACTTTTCCAAGTTCCAGTACTTCGCTGTACAGATGTCTTGAAGCCGAGAGCCCTTCACATCGGATTTTCTTTTTCAAGGGATCTCAGTGTTCATATTCTACTTCTGAACGCGAAGTAGAATTTGGAACCACTCTCAAAAACTCTTCCAGTGATAGCCCGGAATCCTGTGGGTTTTCAGTTTCCCAAGGACTCATTCTCCATGAACTTCCAGCTTGAGTACGCAATCACTTAAAACATTAACAGGCGTATTCCCAGCTTTTAAGACCCGTGACTCTCAAAACATTTCAATCCCTCCGAACCCTCCACCCAGGAGACCGTCTCATTCCGCAACCGTTAACTTCTCTGACCTCATAATCTTCCCCCCTCCCCACGCACATACTTTTTCATCTCTTTATTCCAGTTTCTTTCTATATTTTCATCGTTCTCACCGCATCCAGACCTTTCGTTTACCGTTCCATCTGAACCTCACATGACCACCCCACCAGTTTTCGTTTCTTCTTTTTCGCCCCCTCATTCACTATCACTAGCATCTGGGTTGGCCAACACCAACCGCGGAGCCTCCTCATACTCGTACTCCTCGTCATCATCCCTCTCCACGGCAGTGTCTACCTCCGTAACAACCTCGTCATCACTCAGTTCACCGCCAGACTCGTACTTGTACGCTGGATGCTGGTAGAAGCCTTCAACCGCATTGTCATCAGAAATGCTTCCTGAAGACGACGATGACCGCCTGGAACTGGGGTACGTCGAGGACTTTCCTGTTATAATACTTTGGGCATCTCCTAACGACATTCCCTCAGACGTTCTCGCCAAAGAGCTGCTCCGGGAAATAGCACTGGTGCTTAATCCCGCAGAGCCGGCACCAATACTGGAGTTGGAAGAGCGTAGGGGCTCATTCGCAGGCATTTTCGGCAGCAGGAACAGCTCATTGGTCAGCAGAGGCCTCAAGACGCCCCGAATTCCCATTCCGCATTCGTCCACGTTATCGACCTCGGCCGCAAGCAAACGCTTCTGCAAATGACCGTGCTTGAGCTCCACTCCACTGGCTCTCTTGCCTCTTCCTTGGGAGACTCCACCCGCAAGACGAAGATACCGTCCGTTGGACCCTGACCCCAAGTAGTTAGCATGTTTGTCCACAGGAGAGATTCCCATGGGAAGCTTCCATTTTCCTGGGCCAGATTCGTTGTAGGCAGTTCCTGCGCTTTTGCGGATATTTAACACGTAATTCGATCGTTCGCCTTCGCCTGGCTGCAAATTGAGTGTTTTTTTGAGCGTGGCCAAATTCACATTCCGGTAAGAGTTGGAGCTCATTATTGAGCTGATAGAGCCCGATTTTCTGTGCTGTGTGCCAGGTCTCAGCGAAGTGGGCGTCGCAGGAGTCATGATTACGCTAGAAGATGTGGTTCCACGCGATAAACCCTCAGGATAAGTGTCTAGAGGGTTCGAAGACGCGGGTTTGAGAGGAGCCCTTCCACTGTTTAGGCCTCCAGATCCAATCAGATGGAGTGTGAGCGAAGCCTGGCGCAGATTGAGGCTCCCAGAACTTCCGTTCATGCCGGAAGGCTTTCGAGAAGAAGTTCCACCCAAAAAGGCGTCGTTGGGCGTTCCCGTGTCCCCAGTGATCTGCAGCAGGGCAGAGGAAGCCGATCCACGTGACCTATCAGGTGTCACGTGGTTGCTATTGCTGCTGCTATCGTTCCAGTCGGCACCCATGTTGTCCATAGCCGTTTCTTGGGGTTCAGGGGACGATTCTAGGGGATATGGGGCCGAGGCGACCTGTTCCAGTACCACGCTCAGCGAGGTCTCATATTGAGAGTCTGACGATTCCAGGTTCTCCATTTGGTATTCTGCGAGCGCCATAGATCCTGGCGACCTGCTGAGACGCAAATGGTCGCTTCTTCGCGGCAGAAGCCGCGTTTGTGGGGAGGTAATGGGAGTACTGAGATTCAGCAAATTGGGATGAGGTTGTGGCGAAACAGGGGGCTTCCGCAGCCCAGAAGACGCATTATTGGACATCATGGCATCAATTTCGTGCTCAAGAGACCCGATAATGTCGTTTATCCCGTCGGTAATGTCGTGGTCCTGCTGGCTCATAGGAGTTTGTTCGAGCTGCGACATAGATGGAAGGCGTTCAAGTTCCCTAAGGGGATTATAGTGCGGCAGATCTGTTAGCGGTGGAGGCGGTTTGCGACGTGGAGGGCTTCTAAGAAGCTGCTGAACTGGAGAAGGAAGCTCGTCTCCAGAATCGTACTCATGGGCCAGAAGAGGGCTTTTAGGCACCACTTCTGGCGTTGGAGAGGCTTGTGGGAGCAGCGAGTTGGAAGAATTCAGATGCTGTTTGTTGAGGGCTGGTTTTGAGAGCGGTTTGGTCGTATTATGCTGATATTTAGGCACGACAATCCGCGCAGACGCCGGCTCTGCGTGCGTGTTGAAAATGGATGATATACGCGACCCAAAGAGCTTTGAAGAGTGCTTTTCCTTGTCAGACATGTTTGGTGGATGTGTGTGCAAAAATTGGGCCAATTTTGATAAGAAAACAACGCCGTATGTGGTGGTATAGGTATCAGCCCTTAGTGGTTATAGAACACGCTTAAAGGCACGTCTATAGCTGATTTTGGCTCTGTATGATTTTGAAGAACGTCAATACACGTGAGTATCCTCAGAACACGGGTTAAGGATTATTGACAGAGAATAAAGGGTCTGTAGACCAAAATGGGGTATTTGGATCTCCTCAGCGCAGGCCCCAATTTAGACTCCTTTTAACCAGAGAGTATATATTTCAACAGCGATAGAGTTGACAGCACAGCGTTATCGAAGCCAACGTGTGCTTTCTGATGCCGTTTGAAATGTTTCTGGCACCTTTTGTGATGTATTAATTGTAGTTAGAACACCTCCAGATTCGGTCAGAAAAGAGCTGCGCAAAAAAGAGCGTAACCACTTAGTGTCAAAAATGTTGGCCTGCAACTAGGGAGGCCCCACGGCTATTAAAAGCGTCTTTTCTTGCCGGTAGCTGACTGTTGATGGAGACCAAAACCGCTTCGCGTGGATTTTAGCACAAATTTGGACCTGTATATAGTAATTTCTAGAGTGGCACAGACGAGGCGGTGGGGACCCCCCCCCCCCCCAACAAGAAAATAGCCTAAGAAGAGCGAGAATTAGAGTAGTAAACGGGTATTTCGGGAAATTTGGAGAGAATGGCCTCTTTGGAGTCTAAAAACCGAAATTTGGGGGATTTGGCAGATATTCCACATTTGGACCAACTCTAAAGATAAGCGATGAAGGAGGCAGTGTACAACAGCTATTTTACTCAATTGGAGCGACGAATGACCTGATTTGGATAGAATATGCGAAAAAGAGAGAGCAGTCTTTTCTTGGGCAAATTTGCAGCCGTTATGGGAACATTTGGATCAACATGTAATATTCACCCCATAGACACACGAAAGCACCAACAAGCGGCACCAAAAGGTCTAATGGGCCAGAATTCACTATGTGGTATCTTGAAGCACTCTTCAATACAGATATGGCAATTTCAAGGGGATTCGATGCCAATTGCGCCCAATCAGCTCACATTTGCCACCCTTAGTTTTTCACTTAAAAGTCCAGAGAAAGGGCTAAGAAGCCAGTCCTGGGGCCAGTGGCTGTTGTGCCACGTGTAGAGGTTTTCGAAAGACGCCACGAGCTGCAAAAAGCCCATGCGACGAAAAACGGCCTTTTGCCAGCAGGGGACATCTCGAGCCTTTTCCTATATAAAACACCCTCTCCACACATTTTTTCACTCACAACCACCACTTTTCACTATGTCTACGGCCAGTAAGTAGGCCCGAAAGGGGCGTAAATGGCCCATCAAACGCCCTGAGAACACTACTAACCCCCAGAAAAAGCCCCTGTTGACAACAGCTTCAATAACGCCACCGTTGTGGCGCACTACAAGACCGCTGGAGGCATTTCCAACGCTGCCTTGAAGCAGGTCAGAAACGCTGCCAAGGACGGCGTCACCGTGTTTGAGCTCACGCAGATTGGTGACAAGTTTCTTGCTGATGAGGTGGCCAAGCTCACCAAGGAGAAAAAGGAGGCGGGCATCGCCTTTCCCACCTGTGTGAACCCCAACAACGTTCCTGCCCACTTGGCCCCTGTTAATGCTGCAGACCCCGCCAACCTCTCCTTGAAGGATGGCGACGTCGTTAACGTTATGTTGGGTGCGCAGGTGGACGGTTTCCCTGCTGTTGTGGCTGAGACGTTCGTGATTGGCGAGCTGGCGTCCTCTCCTATCACCGGAAAGAAGGCGGACCTCATGCTCGCTGCCTGGAACGCGCTGGAGGCCGCGGTGCGCACCTTCACCACGAACAAGCGCAACTGGGACGTGACCAATGTGGTGGACCGCATCGCCAAGGAGTTTGGCACCGTGCCGCTCGAGTCCATGTTGCTGCACAACCAGAGCAAAAACTTATTGTACGGCCCCAAGGAGATCATTCTCAACCCCACCAAGGAGAACAAGAACCAGATGGACACCTTCAAGTTTGAGGAGGGCGATGTCTACGGCTTGGACGTGTTGGTGTCGACCTCGGCCGAGGGCAAGGTCAAGTTGTCGGACTACAAGACTTCTTTGTACAAGCTTACCGGAACCACGTACGCGTTGAAGTTGAAGACGTCTCACAAGACGTTGGGCGACTTCAAGAAGAAGGCACTGCCCCACTTCCCCTTCAACATCAAGCACTTGGAAGACCCCCGCAAGGCGCGTGTCGGCCTCATTGAGTGTGTGAACCACCGGGTCATGCTTGCGTACGACGTCCAGACCGAGAAGCAGGGCGAGTACGTGGGCCAGTTCTTTACTACCTTGGCGGTGACTAAGGACGGCGTGGTGAGAATTACCAGCCCCACGTTTGACGAGAAGTTGTACTCGAGTGAGAAGTCGCTTTCGGATGAGTCCACGAAGTTGGTGGAGGGCGAGGTCAAGGCCATCTAGGTAAGCAATGGAGGAAAGTGCGATTGAAGTGAAAATTGCATTTGATGAGGATTGTGCTTTTGAATGAAGGTGCTTTTGATTGAAATGGTGTTGAGTGAGAATGACTTTTTGAATGAAAACGTGCTTTTGAATGGATTGGCTTTGAGCGAAGTTACATGTTTGAGTGGCAATGTGCCCTAGGGTGCTTCTCGCTGAAAATGTTCTCTTTGAAGTAAATGTGCTTTGACTAAACTTGAACTTTTGACGGAAATTGGATGCTGAGGGAACAACGGAAGGAGTATTGGAGAATAATTCCTGAACTAAAGGCCCCATTTTGTCCCGTGATGCCTTCTACACATTGGTGTCACCACAAAGATAGCGCTTCCCTTTTTTTACTTCGATGCCACCCCCTTGCCGGTGGCCCAAAAATCGCCTATTCTCGCTAACCCCCATTTCCCCTCCAGCGTCCCCCAGAAAAGGTTTCTCTTCACAAAACTTGATCCAGCTCATATTCACACCTCTGAGAAGCATCCGCCGTAGCCAGGTCCGTATATTCCCCCATATAGCCCGCGCAGTGCTTTTCTTGTGTTGAACCGCAGCCGTAGAATGCGAATTTTTCTTTCGTCCAAAAACCCCTCTACTCCACCAAAAACCACCCAAAATGGCCCCGTCCAAAAGCGCCCTGCCGCAGCCGCAGCCGCGCCGCGGGCCATCCACAACGCTGTCATCGGCGAGCGCGCCCAAAAAGCGGCCCCGTGGGCGCCCCCCTGGCTCCAAAACAAACGGAACGGCGTTGGCAGTTAAATCGCTGCACCTGCCAGAAGCTTCTAGAAACACCACGCCTTCTAGACCTCTGAAGGGCGGTTTTAGAACACCCTCGTCTCGGGAAGGGTCACACGAGCCGGATAGCGCCCCGAGACTGCAGAGAAAGTCCTCTCGACTCACTATGGTGAATGTGCCTCTGCTCCAAAGCAGCCCAATAATAGTGGAGAAGAACCTCGACGAAGAAGACTTGGTGCACGGCATCATACACAGGAACGGAGAAACGGTGTTTGTGGAGCCCAAATTGGCCGACCCAGAGCCCTCCTACACGGGGTTGCCGTTAGAGTCCTTTCCCAATGCAAAGAACAGGAAGGACGCCTATTGGCCAGCAAAGACTGGCTCGGGACGCCTCAAAAAGAACGGCCCAGGGCTGCGCGCCTCTTCAGAACCGGAAACCGAGGACGATTCCGGCCTCGTGGAGCTCGCATACGTGCAGAAGCTTGAGAAGGGAAGCAGCTCCCAGGAGAGCGATATCCGGCTTCCGGTGACACCCAATGCTCCGAAAAAGCTCAAGCAGCAAAAGCTCAAGCTCACTCTACGAACCCCGAAGCAGCAAAAACGCCCCGTGGCCCCCAACAGCGGACCGCGGCTGGCGGGCCGCCACTCCAAGCGCGTGAAGGTTATTTCGCCCAAAAAGCCCGCTAAAAACCTCCTAGCGCCATCCTCTGCGCCCCAAAATAACACTAATGACGGCTCTGATGACGCTACAGGCGACAACGACGATTTCTGCAACACTTGCGGCGGCCTGGGGGTCTTCATCTGCTGCGATACTTGCCCCAAATCGTTCCATTTCACCTGCTGCGAGCCTCCCTTGGAGGACTGTCCCGAGGATAACTGGCACTGCCGCGAGTGTAGTTCTTCGCAGCAGTCACGGCCACCCCCGCTGTGGAACCATATCGGCCTTTTTGGCCAGCTTCTCAACGGCCACGAGGCCCGCAACCCTAAAGACTTTATGCTCCCAAAGAAACTCCGGGAAAACACTTTTTCTGATGTCTCCACAAATAACGACGGCTTCTACGAGGACACGCTGTTAAAGCCCGAGCTTTCCTATACCAAGGCCAACGGTGCCCAGATCCCCGGCTTCAACAAAAACCACGATTTAGAGGTGGACTCCCTCTACGATGGCCGCGGAAACCCCTATATGTGCCATAAATGCGGCCTTTCGGGGCTCGGTGGGCGTACACTTGTCCACTGCGATTACTGTCCCTTAGTATGGCATTTGGACTGCTTGCAGGAAGACTTATATGTGCCTAAAACGCTCGGTTCCAGGTGGAAGTGCCCTAATCACGTGGACCATTTGCTCCCACAGGGTCTTTTTGCTAGAAGAACCTTCAAGGACGCGACTGTGGCCGACGTTGCGTTGCACTCGTACTTTTTGAAGATCGCATCCATGAACCGGTTTGTGATCCAGCACCAGTCGCAGCCCTACTTCAAGGATAATGCCAGGGCTCCGTTGCTTCTGGAGTACTTGCTGTACGAAAAAGAGGACTTTGTAAGAGAAAACCCCGATTTCGACAAAGACAGGTTTCTCGGAAACAACAACCCCAACGACATCGAGGATATGCATCCTTCGTTCCGGGTTCCCGAATATCTCCAGAGCGTGTCTGAAAAAGACCGTATAGTGGCGCGTGCGGGACCACGGCTCAGCAAGGTGCTTACCATAACCAATCCTGGCTCGGATAACGAGAAACCAAACTCTTTCGTGTACAGAGTCCCCGAGCGACTGATTCTCCTCAGTTTCCTAGCCAAGGGTAGGGAGTCTGTTTTTGAGGAGGTTTCCGTGAAGAAAGAAGCCATTTTGGGCGACCTCAGCGAGTACGAGGGTCGCAAGAGGCTAGAAAATGATCGCGATGGACAGGTGGTGGTGGAAAGCCTACTGCAAATCCAGCAAAACCGCCCGGCCACGTTGAACTTCCAGGAGTTGGTCAAGGTTGCGACCAAGAAGGGTTCTGCGAGCCGCAAGAGGCGGCGCAAAAAGGAGCTTAGTCTGAAGGAGATTGCGGAGCTTCTTCAGGTGAAAAAGCTCATGGAAATCAAGGGCCGGGAGTCCATGATGGAGTTCTTGGAGGGCTGAACATGCATATAGAGGCGGTACGGCTGCGGTACTGAAGTCCAATGTACAATTAGCAGGAAAAATGGAGACGAAGCGGAGGAGTGTAGTGGTTATAGAGACAAGGGAGAGGATAATGAAGAACACGGGACAGGGAGATTGCATCATCAGATGAATGAATGTAAATGGGCAAAGTGAATTTGGTTTTGGTGGATAATATGAGACAAGGGTTTAATAGAGGTTCGGGTAGTGAAATGAGTTTCCAAGGAGAAGAGAATGTTCGTTGAAAGGAGCGCTTTCTAGAGTGCACTTTTCAGAGTGCAGGGGAGCCGAGAGTGTGTAGCGTTGCTGTTGATGGAAAGGAGATATACAGCGAAGAATCCCCAAACGGTGTAGGTTTTCGTTGAAACATCGATGGCATTCGAATTCCCGAAACGTCAAAGCTCACATATTGAGCGCAAGTTTGCAGTGGTGGAGCATTTGCTGAAGATGTAGGTTAGTCCACCGCCAACATGTCACCGACCCTCCATGGCCGCAAGCGCAGTTTTGCGATATATATATTCTCCCCATACTTGGCCATTTCTCCACTGTCTTCAGTTTACACCGCTTCTCTCGTCTTTTCTCTATCCATTACTATGTACATGCTAGAAGTGGTCCTCGGGCGCCTTCACTAGCGGAATGTCCGACTCTGGGACCGAGGTCGCGCTTGTTAGCTTGACCAAGTCCCTCAAAATGCGTTCAGGCTTCTTCTTTGCGCAGTCGAGATCCTTCTTGGTGCCGTCCGTATAGTGCACCACGATCTTCGTAGGAGCCTCCGCAATTTCCGCCTTGGACGCCACCTTGACGCGCGTGACGGCCATGCGGAGGTCCTCGTTGTGGAACTTCAACGTGGGGAGGTTATTGCGCCAGAAGTGCTTCAATCCGAGCGGCGGGCCCCATACGTGCTTCTGCAAAAGAACGAGCTCTAGCTTGGAGACGGTCTGTGGGAAGCGAAACGCCGTTTTGGGTGTTCCCGCTATGTTGTTGAGACGCCAGATCTGCTTGAGGATCTTTGACGTGGGCGCACCGCGCACCATGGCTGCCGGACCTGCCATCTTGCACTGTGGTGTGTGTTAGTGGTGTGGAGTGTAGCTCAAATTTTTCATTGTGCGAGCGCACGCAAATCAGAGATGGAGCCCCTGGGGAGCCCGCCCCTTATATACCCGAGGAGGAAAGGCGGGGACACGTGTTAGCAGCAGGCCATTCGACGTGACCTGCAGCGTTTTGGTCCCCAAAGAGGACATGCACAAGGACATTTGGTTCGGGAAATCCCGGACCCCACTCCTGTGTCTGACTCAACTGGTTACTATAAAGGCACCCAATCTCCCGCACTTTTTTGCAGCACCAAATGCGCCCCACCACGCTTCTTCTTTCCAAGGCTGCGCGCCACGTGCCCTCTTCCGGGGTGTATCCCAAGGGCTTTGCTGTTGGCGGCATCCATTGCGGTGTCAAGAAGAACGGCAACCCGGATTTGGCGCTTCTCCGGAACACCAGCGACAAAAACGCAGTAGCTGCTGCTGTTTTCACCACCAACAAGTTCCAGGCCGCCCCCGTGCAGGTTTCCAAGAGAGTGTTGCGGGAAAAGGGCGGCTCGGTGAACTCCATAATCATCAATTCCGGTAACGCCAATGCCGTGACTGGCGCCCAGGGCCTTCAGGACGCAGAGAACATGGTCACGGTGACTGATGCAGTGGTAGAAAACACCGATGCCTCGTCGTTGGTGATGTCCACCGGAGTCATTGGAAACAACCTCCCCATTGATAGCATTCTTCTGGGCATCCCCAAGCTCGCGTTGGGCCATGTGGGCTCTTCCCACGACCACTGGCTTGCGTGTGCCACGGCAATTTGCACCACAGACACCTTTCCGAAGCTTGTGAGCAAGCAATTTACTGTGAATGGACACACGTACGCGCTTGCTGGCGTGGCCAAGGGTGCAGGCATGATCTGCCCCAACATGGCCACGTTGCTTGGTTTCTTTGCTACCGATGCGCCCGTCACGGCCCTGGCGCTCTCGCAGATCTTGTCCCATGCTGCGGAGCGCTCCTTTAACAGCATATCTGTCGATGGTGACATGTCCACCAACGACACCATCGCTGCCATAGCCAACGGAGCCGCGGGTGGACCCACTATCGACAACATCGCCGAAAACGCCGAGGCTTTTGCTACGTTGCAGGACGAAATCACCTCTTTTGCACAGCAATTAGCCCAGCTTGTGGTCCGTGATGGTGAGGGTGCCACTAAGTTCATCACTCTCCGTGTTTCCGATGCTTTGCTGTACAAGGATGCCAAAACGGTGGCAGCGTCGGTTGCCAACTCGTCGCTTTTCAAAACCGCTATGTTTGGCCAGGACGCTAACTGGGGCCGTATTTTGTGTGCGATTGGCTATGCCGACTTGCACGAGCCCGGTTCGGTGGTTCCCGAGCGTACCAATGTTTCGTTTGTGCCGGCGGACGGGTCTGAGGACTTGAAGCTTTTGGTCAACGGTGAACCCGAGAAGGTAGACGAGGAGCGGGCGCTGGAGATCTTGAAGAACGAGGATCTTGAGATCAGAATTGATTTGGGCACCGGAGGAGGACAGGAGGCCAGTTTCTGGACCTGCGACTTGTCGCACGAGTATGTGACGATAAACGGTGATTATCGGTCGTAATATAGGGGACTTACTTTTTATGTGGAATCATGGACGAGAGTATCGTAATGAATTAGTTGAGATGGGTCAGCGAGTAGACAAGTGAGGTGAATGGCACGAATCTACAACAAAAGGTTTTATATTCGGTATGAAGATATACTAAGTCGCTTTTCGCAGTCTATAGAAGTGCTCCAAATTCCAGATGGCGATCTCATCTTTTTAGGATTATCGCACCAATTTCACATAATCACTTAAACCTACAACACATAAATACACAATTGTGCCAAACAGAAAGACCCTGATTAGAAAGTGAAAGCTTTGTCCTCGAAAAAGGAGTAGTATACAGACACAGCGAACAGCCTTCTCTCGTCATTGATCAGCCCTGCTAGTCTGCCTTTGTTTGCAACATATAGAAACAACGCCCCTCTACACGCGTTTTGGCATGAACTACACCAGCAAGGCCTAGTCCACCATTTCGAGCATTTCCAGAAGCCTAAGAAAAAGAGCATTGTGACCATATATGGCACCTAGAAGTGCACCTATACGAGGATACTCAATTCAATCAATTCCCTAGGATACCTACACAACCCATCCCCACATACTGAAGCCATTTTGATGTCCTCCACGCTCATGAAAATCCAGGACCTTCCGGACCCTACCATGGCCGACTACTACGAGCGATACCTGATAATAGGCTATGCCGTACGACTCCAGATGGCCACCAGCAAGATGCCCTTCAAGCTCCTCATAACGGACTTCACCCACAACCCACTCGTCCAAAACAGGTACAACTGGGCTCCGGAGTTTGCCGGCGTCACCCTCGACCACTCACAGCTATTCCAGGTGGACTTATTTCCCGATAAGCTCCGCGCGCTTGAGCTCGAGTACCGCAATATGGTGGTCGATGAGCAGCTTCTAGGGGGCACCGAGGACGTGATAGCGCCCAAGTTCTGCGTGGTGGACGTGTGTGTGACGCTAAAAAAGGTCAACTCGTTCGTTTTGGGCCGTTTGGTGAATATCACTGTTCTCAACGGAGCCGTGGATTTGGACTCCTTGGGGCCTGCTAAACTGGCCAATTTGACAGCATTGCATGACAAGATGGCTGCCCAGCTCTCGCGCCAGTTCATCCACGCCAACTTTCACAGGGCACTGAGGGTATTTTCCCCTAGAATCTTAGCGCTGTTGGGTGACCCATCTTCCAATGCCACCTCAAATTCCGCCGCTTACGGCTCACAGCCTCGCCAGGTCTCAATTAAAGGGGAAGGGTGTGCAGAAACACAGCCAGCCAGCCTTGAGTTTGATTCTAGAAGGCTGTTTGCGGAAGATGAACCCATAATAGACACTCAGAATCACAGAAAAACATATACCCTTGAGCAAATCAACGCCATAAAACTCGTCCCGGACAACAGGGTATACAGAACAAAGGCCTACATTGCCGGAAGCATGCCAGAAAACTTGGCTTTCGTTTGTGTTAAGGGCTACGTTGCAGATGGCGTGAAGGTGGCTCTAACAGACCCGTTTTTGCAGCATCTTGAGCTCATTTTGAGCGACGTTCAACCTGGAACTGACGATAAGCTACTAGATCACACGAACTCGGTTTCCGTGCACGTTGTGGATGACCAGCTACCAGATTTCTTTGGACTTTCGGGCGTGGAGTCCATATACACGAAATTGGGGGCTCTTAATGAGCGTTTTCAACAGAGAAGGACTAGGAAAGTGAACCTCGAGTTGTACAAACGTGTGGTCAATGAGAAGAGCCCGGTAGTGGTGTGGTGTTTAAAGAATGCCACGTTGGAGGGATTGGTATAACGCGAAACGAAAGAACAGGAAGATGTCGGTATCAGGGGTGCTAAAACTACAAGAGGTGGATGTTTACCGAAAATCTGTTGTCCATTTCGCTGCTGAAAGCTATTTTCTAGGAAGAAGTTTTGTCGTCACCTGATGTGTGCAAACTCCAGGGTGCGTTTGGGATTCTATGAACCAGCTCGTCAGTAATTCTTCCTTCTACTGCTTCTGCTCCAAAAACTCCTTTATGTGTGCCTTCACCTCCTGAAATACCTCGTCGGTCTCGATGAACAAAGCGTGAGCACCTGTGGGGTGCTCCACGAACTTTTTATTCTTCACGTTCAAGTGGTCATAGAATTGGCGCGACGCTGTGAAACTGGTGATGGTGTCGTTTCTCAGATGGAGCATGAGCAACCTCGTGTGTTTCGGCAAGACGGCCTTATTCGTAGTGGCTAGACTCAAGAGGTGTGCTCCGCGAAAGATCATATTGCTGAGCTGGCCCAAAGTGCCCACGCCTTTGCAAAGTACGTCTTCTCGAAGGTATTGCTGCCACTCCTTGGATGTGGTGATAGCTGACTTGTCGCTCTCGGCATCCAGAGCATACACAAAGTTAGGCACCCAATAGGCCACCATCTGAAGCACCGTCAAGACCACCACGGAAGGTTCGATGACCTCAGAGATCTTGAGCAAGGGCCCGGTCACGATGATCGAGTTGAATATGTCCCTGTATTTGCCCTCAGCAGCATAGCTGAGCGAAAGGCCACCGCCCATGGAATGACCAAGCATGTGGTATGTTAAAGAAGTGTCGAGCTGCTGCTCCAGCAGAAAGAACGCCTCCTCCACCATGCGGTCCACATCGATAAAGATGGTCCTGGCACCACGACCCACGCGACCGCGGTATTTTCCAGGCGATGTTTGACCAGAGCCACGCTGATCGAAGGCAAAGCATTCGTACCCGAGGCCTGTGAGAAACTCCATGAGCCGGAGATACATGCCCAGATGCTCTCCCCAGCCGTGGAGGATGAGTATTTTGCCGATAAGAGGCGTGCTGGGAAGAACAGGCATGCGGAGAGTGTGGAAGGGTATGTTTTCGTGGATCACGGACTTGTGAAAAAGGGCCCGCTGTGGCTCCTTTAGGGAGAACGGGGCGACGGGAGATGTTTTGGACATTTTGGGAGTATGTCAGCTGGTGAACTGGTGAAATAGCGAATTGCGGGGTGATAAGCGTGGAATGTCTTAGTGACATGCACTAGACAGGCTTCAAAAATGACACGCTTTAGAGTTGGCAGGCTTCAAAAATGGCAGACTCTAGATGCTTCAGACTAAACTGGATATGGAAAGCAGAGTATGTCAGTGTGGCCTGTGATGTCCGTCTATGAGAACAGGAGCGAGAAGATAAGCGAAAGTGGCTGAAAACAAACTTTTGCAGCACAAGGAGAGGGAGCGGTCGTCAGCACGCAGAGCACTTTTGAGCAGTTTATAGGGTAGACGAGTAGCTAATATTAGGGAGCAATAGTGATGAGCAACACCCTAATAGACAGTGTGCATATGGTCAGTAGATCACAAGTGCTATGCTAGAAAAAGTAGCAAAGCAGCTATGGATATCTGGACGACACCCTTTGCTAGAAGCGCATGCAGAAGCCGTGGACAGGTTGAGCTGACACTTATCAGCGCTTATCAGCTTACATAGGAGGCACTTATCGCGTTTCAGCACTTCTTGAAAAAATGCCCATGTGGCAATGCATGCGAGGATGAAGTCACCCGATACAAATTAGGACTTAGGGAGAGCTATGGTTTTAAAACAGAAGTCGTTTTCGGAACACTACCGTGAAATACAGCTACGTGGGGCTGAAGAGGGCCCCATTCCGTAAATGTGCGACTGGCAAGCCGTTTATACAGAGGAGTTGTGGAAGAGAGGGGGGTGAGAAAACGAAGGATGCGAAAAAGATGTAACGACGGGAATAGAGGGGCTAAGAAGGACGCGGATGAAAGGCACAAGATGAATTCCCCACAGAGCCCCCACCATTTTCAGCGGCTTGTCCTGATCTGGGATTTGAAACACCCATGGCCTTCGCTATTCCAGACAACAGGTTGCAAAATGCCCGATGGCTCCTAGACTCCCTAACTTGCCTTAGCAGCCTCTGAGCCAGCCCTGTAGTTTCCTGTTGTGTTGCTGGGGACGAAAGTAGCCCTGCTGTTTTCTCCCGGGAGAGAAGCTCTGCTTTCCAGAAAAGACACCCTGCTCCCAAGAATAGAGGCCCGGCTTTTGCTCTCCACCGCCTCGTAGACAGAGGAGGCCCTTTCTGAAACCCGCTCGACCACCCCGCGGAAGCTCCTCATGCTCTTGTCCATTCCCAGATAGTAGCGCATGGTCTCCACCACGGGCCACGGAACCGCTCGCAAAACAGGCAAGAAATGCCCGTACAAAGGCACCTTGATTTCGCCCCGACGCCCCAACTCCGTAGCAGAAAAGACCTTTTGGGCCACGTAGGAAGGCGCCAACTCGGGTGCAAGAAGCCGCCATGGCGTTCTGACCCCCCCAAAAAGACCCGTTTGCAACTGTCCAGGGCACACCAACAACGTCTTCACCCCCTGGGGACTCAAGGAGGGCGGCCCGAGCTCGTAGGTGAGCGACTCGTGCAACGCAATAAGACCCGATTTGGACGCCCCGTACGCGCTCAAGCGTGCCGGCAGCATGTACCCCAACACGGAGGCTATCGTCACCACATAGCCGCGTCTTTGCGCGAGCATGTCCGGAAGAAAGATCTTGATAGTGTAGAAGCTGGCGAGGAGGTTGATCTGGACGGTGCGCTCGATGTCTTCGTAGCTGAGGTCGAGGACCGTTTTCCCGCTTGTGATACCTGCGTTGTTGATGAGCACAGAAACGGTGCCCACCTCGCTTTTGATCCTTTTCTGGCATCCCACCACCTGGCCTCTGTCGCTGACATCGCACACGTAGTAATGGACCGCGGCTATTTTCTCCTCTTCCTTGGGCAGATTCACGTCCAAAACCACCACTTTGGCCCCCTTGGAGGCGTATTTGGCAACAATCTCCCTGCCCAATCCCGAAACACCTCCCGTCACCAAGACCACGTCTCTGTCGGGCTCAAAGGTGTGGCCGAAAACGGCGGACGAAACATTGCGGAGCTGCACGTTTGCGTGGTAGAGTAGCACCGCCAAAAGAAGCGGCCCCATAGTAGCTAGGCCAAAAAGAGTGGGTGCAAATGGGTTTCAGATGTGCAAGGGCCTTTTTTATGGGTGCAAATGGCCTTCAACCCGGTACACGCACGCAAAAACCATACTTCCCCATAATCCAAACAACACCAGAGGGTCACGCATTTGCAGCCATCACGGGTAACTAAAAGCATAAAAGGCGGCAATTCCCCCCTCCACCATCTCATTTTCTCAGCCGTCTTTTTGCCATGTCGTTCAGGGACCCGCCCACCATTCTCCGCATCAAACGGAAGCGCACCCAGGACCCCCTCCAGGCGCTCATATTGGAGGACAGGAACCGGGCCAAGCGGTCCAAGCCGTCCTCGCCAACATCTTCAGCTATTCTCACGCCTCCCGAGCCACAGGAGACCAAAAACCTCTACTTTGCGCTCACCAGAACCGACGAATCTACCCAGATAGACGACCAGGCCATCCAGTCTGTTCTCTCGGAGGCAGCAAAATCGCCGTCCAAGTCCAAGCGCAAATTCATCATCCCGAAAAGGCAGATTGAGGAGGACGTTTATATCCCCAATGAGCTCTCCGATATGGTCAGTTCTCTTCTCATGAGCAGCTCCGAGCAGCCGGTGCGCAAAAGGCGCATTCGGGGCCGTCGCCAGAGTTCAGTCGGCGAGGAATCGCGGCCCACGGCGCCGCTGCCGCCCAAAGCAGCTGTACAAGAGTCCCTGGTTTACTCAGATTATGTCTATGATGTGTACCAACTCTCCTCAACAGAGCCCTTGACTGACGCAAACCACCCCCAATCGCAAATCGGCTATATTCGCTTCTTTGAAGACGAGGACACGGAGTTGAATCAGTCTGATGATGATAACGACGCTTCCAGAAGACTCTATTCTGATGACGAGGACTCCAACGCCGAGTCGTTCTACCAGAACGACTATCCCAGCGACGAAGATGCAGGCGTCTACAGCGAAACGTATTCCTCTGATGAGGATGACCTTGGGCCGGTGATAGTGCAAGACGCAGCGGCAAAAGAAGGCTACGAGTACCTCCAGGGAAACGAGCTCGGTGAATATGTCCAGAGGGATGGAAACGACGAATTTGACGATTTGTATGATGACTTCTATGACGAGGAGGGTGGAAAAATCGACTTTTTGGGCGACGACAAGTTTGAAACTGAGAGTTTTGAGCGTCAGAACTTCTTTGAGGGCGAAGAAGATGACGAGTTAGCCATTCATCGCGACCGTATCTTCGGTAAGTTGCAGAGGATTATTGACGAGAGTTGATACAACTACAATTCACGAAGTTTCGAGTGGATGATGTCGTTAGTCAATTAAGAAAAGGGGGATTATTTACAAGCAATTTTCTGGTTACAGACATTCAGGAGAAAAAGAACTCACTTTGGAGCACTTTGGAAAGGTCCAAACTGCCCGTTGGGGGCTCCTGTAATATTTTCACAGGGTAAAGAATGGGCTCAAACTCTTTCCAGCTGATTTTGACTGAGGTCGGGTGGTCTGTTTCAGAGTACATCAGCGCCCATTTTGACGCCCTTTTGGGCTGGAAAAACACAGGTTCCTTGTGCTTTTCAACAATACCAACTATGTCGTCTTTTACTTTGCTCTTGAGTTCGTAAGAAAGGCACCGGTTCAAGTCTTTCTGCGTGAGTCGACCTCGCGAACGCTCTAAATAGCGGTTTCTGCGGTCCCTTATTATTTTGCACGCCTCAGAGTCGTTTCGAATCCACACCAACTGGTAAGATTCCCTGACCGAGTGCATCATATCGAGCCTCAAGTTGGTCACTATGTCCAGCGAGTGCAAGCGGATGAACTCCTCGCGAATGCACTTAGAGAGAAGCCCCACTTCCGAGGGATACGTCCAGAAGGAGTCGTGGACAGCTGCAAAGCCGATGCCGTGCTGTCGGGCCGCAAGGGCCGTCATTAGCATGTGGACGGAGTCGACGGAATGTATGAAATTGGGCGCTATGGCACTCATCTGCTTCGCGACATCTATATGGCTAAGCTTATTGGGTCGCTGGAGAGTCACTTTCTGGAGGGTGGTTGTAACATGAAGTGTTTTTGTGTGTCTGTAAAGCTGCACCACTGGAAATCCAGAAAGAGAGGTCCACATCATGGGCTTGTACACCTTGGCGGAAAAAAAGTCCTGGTCCCAAGAAGTGTTGGAGTCGAAGGAGTTAATGAGGCGGTTGCAGTTGTCGAGAAGCCAGTTTTGGATGCGGGAAGCGCCCGAGAAAAGCTCATCTATGGACCCCAACGTGGTATCTGCCAAATAAAAGGCTGCTCTATCGAGGGAACGACTCAAAATGGCAATTTCGGAAACATTGAGAACGCTCTCCTCAGATGCATCGATATGGCCTTTGGCTTTTTCAAGAATGTCCTTCAAACGGGCCCGGATCTGGTGACATGCTCCAAAACGTGTTACGCCGTAAACAGAAGTCATCACGGTCTGTTTAATCACCTTTCTGTCGACCACACGTAAAATCAATGGCACCACGTCTGACCGCTCCTTATCCATTTCAAGCCTTTGTTTGACAACCCCGAGAACTGCAGAATAGACATCCTGTCGGTCGGCACTAGGCACCAAATTGACGGATTTCCCACCATCTAGATCTGCCCCTAGCGCTGCATAGTGCTGGAGACCGTTGCAAGAGCCGTCCTGGTGGACCGGCATCCGAGTCCGGAACTCCTCTATGTTGTTTGTCTGTGCAAATACCAAGGCTTTCCTGATTTCCATGCAAAACGCTAGGGTTTGAAAGGGCTTGTCGCCGTGTTTCCACCACATGTGTCCGTCTAGAGGATGTTCTGCAGAGTCCAAAATGGCCTCCAAATTCTCGTCCACGAACACGAGTCTGTCGTTCATGGCCAACTTGTCTTTTCCATAGACGCCTGCCAAGTGGTATTTCAACCACTGGAGGCCATCGGGGCCCAAAGGCCTTGCTTCCCAGAACATCAAAAGCAGCCGAAAGAGATCCTCCTCGTGGTGGGAAAGAATCGAGACCATGGGATAGGCCCTTCCACGGAAATCGAGCTGGTGGGGAAAGAAAAAAGCATCTCCGTTGGCCACTAGAGCCAGTGCTACCCTAAAAGCCATATTATAGTATATGCGTCGCCCCCTGAGATTATTGAACTCTCTTTTGGCCGCCAATAGGGCCAAAGAATGCTTGAAAGTCTCTTTTTTGAGGTCCTCAGGGTTGGTGGATTCATTTCTTTCGGGAAGGGCAAGTTCAATGGCCGATAAGGGCCGTGGAAGGACCCCAAAACCACCGGGATATTTCATAACCTTGCCAAAGATGTCAAAAATGGCGGGATTAATGGCCCATGCCGTGGATCCAAGGAAATTGAGGCCCTCGTACACAGACTTCAACTGTCCTGTGGAATGAGCCTTATTTAAGTAGACGGCAGTTGCATTGGGGCTAGCAGAAGACACCATTGGCCGCAAATCTGTCAAATAACCACCTTTTTCAGGCGAAAGCCACGGTTTTGGAGGACATATCATGGGCAAGAACAACGCCCTGGTGTCGAAAATAGACTCATAGAACCTGAATTCCTCCACCAAGTTCGGGTGAATGGATATGTGGCCTGTTTTCTTGAAAATTGGGTCGTTTGGTAGGGCTGAAGAACCCCAGAGAAAAGCTGGATAAGAGTCGTTTTCGTCTGCGACAAAAAAGCGTGAGTCCAGGGCCTCTGTTACAAGAAGGGCCAACAGAGTCTCCTTTTCAAGCAGACGTGAAATTGTGCAGTTTTTCATTATTATGGCGGTGATGCTAGCGAAAAGCTCGACCATTGAAGCGTCATAATCGTCGTTTTGGAAGAAAAGGGGCCTTGCAGACGCCATCTTGGAGTCCTTTTTGACCATACTGGCATACGCCAGGGCGAGAGAGGTGACAAAATCTGTTAATTTCACGTATCCTTCCTCTGAAGCCAAGGTCCTTGAAATGAGGTGTGAGAGCACTAATCGCACCAACAACTCCTTGGAGAAGTGCCTGAGGTACGGGTCATATTTTTTGAGCACGGTTTCGTCTGCCGATAGGTCCAACTGAGAATCAAGTCGCTCAAAAACGGCGTTGAAATAGTCAAAGTTGGTATCGTACCACCGAGAGAGCATTTCAGAGTGTTCTGCCTGGAATTTCGCAGAAGACACCCACAGAGACGCCAGAAAGTCCTCTACCAACTCCGAGCAGTGGGCCTCGACGTTACGTTGCTTATTGGTGGAGTAGGAGTGATATTCGTGCAAGAAACGCTCTTTCCGGTGTGAATCCAAGGAGTCATAAATCTCATATAGCTGGAGTCTTTCGTCTTTATCATAGTTGCAAAAACGAGTATCTTCGATATAACTGCATAGAGCCTCGAAATCAAGCGCCCCGTTGCGCTTATATGACTCTATGGAAGGTTCTAGAGGTTGCTGTGTAATAAAATCTATTCCATAGGCCGCGCCATCGATTTCGTACATTTCACAGAGAGTGACAAGAACGTCGTGGTTTTTGGAATGGCTGCAAAAGTCCGCGACTCCGAAACCGTACGCCTCCATTTTGGCCAGGAGGTACCTTTTAAGTCTGAAAAGAAGCTTTTCCTGGCCTTCTGGAACGTTTTTGCAGCAAATCACAAGGCACTCGAGAAGTGCTGTTTGGCACGGCCTGGCCAGAGATAAGACCTCCTTTTGCAGGCGGTATTTCTTCAAAAACGCGTCCAAAGAGTCGGCAACCCGCTTCATTCTGTAGATATCAAGGTTTCCAGGCAGATTTTGTGCCAAATTGGCGAGCAACATTTGCATACATGAAACATATATGCCCAAACAGGAGGGAGATTCCCTTGGACTCTGAATCCGGAAGTGTTCTAGAAGTTCGAGCGCCTTCTGAAAGTCGTCCTCCAATATGGCTCTCACAAGGAGGTTGAATCTCACACGGGAAGACCCGTGGCTGCTATGGAGAAGTCCGTGGGACCGGGATGAGCCAGAACTGGCCTCAATATATGAGGTGTTGAGGACATGCAGCGGGTCCAATCGGGAAGGAGGGGACGGAAAGCCACTATAGTCGCGTGACACGAGGAAAGGGGGCCTGTACAGAAGCCTTAGTGGGGCCGTTGCGGCCCGGAGCCGTCTCATGGCGGAGTTAGTGCCGTTTTGGGCTGAGATGGATGTTTTCTGGGGAAGATTGAACAAGTTGGAAAGGGAGCAAAGGAAGGAGGCAAGTACAGAGAAAAAAGGCAGACCAAAGGCTCAAGATCCAGAAAGGACTCATGGCCTCTTTTGGGAACACCTACTCGGCTTCAACCGCCAACTCGGCTTCTCTACAGCTTCTACAAGCGCTTAACTATGAGGAACTCATCGCAGGCGCAAAACGGCCGTTTAGGCTCCAAGCACTCCCAATTTTTGCTGACACCATCGTGACCCTAATACTGAATCGAAACTTCCTTCAATGAGAAGTACTAAGATATGCAGACTCAAAAGGTGTGGATCCCTAGGGCCCTCTTCGCCCCCAGAGGAAACGTCCTATCGACGGGGACTCATATTTACGGTTATATGCGTAGTTTTGCGCACGCACATGGCTGGCGGCGTGCGCGCGTGTGATTGGTCAAATTCGCCCCCTCCCGCGGCGCAGAAACGGGCCAAACGCGATTTCCGGCATTTTTGCAGATTGTATGGTAGGCGCACGACTGCCACCACCGACACACCCTTACACCAGGGGCCATATGGCCTTTTCGGGGGACTGGGGGGCACATAAGGGAAGGAAAGGCGTGTTCCAATAGGCGGGCTGACGGCAGCGGTAGAGGCCAGCATTTTGCAAAAAAGTGCTGGTTCAGTGCACCCGCGACCATCTTTTTCCTGCACTTTTTCCACCTCCATTTTTTTTGTTTTTACAGTTACGTACTCTTCCTACACCCACACACCATCAAAGTAGCTGCATTCTGCTACCGCCGCCAGCCGCCCACAGCCACGGGCCGTCTCTCCGAGCCCATAATTATCCTGTCTGTTTGAAAGGCGTTCAAAAACAACCTGCCACGCCTTTTCCCGGTCTCCCAGGAGTACACAGAGGCAAATCGCCCCATATCTGCCTATTAGGCCCCAGAAACGCTGGCACCCGCCTTTCGGGTCCCCAGATCTCTTGGAAACCAGCCAAAGTAACCCCAGGGTTCTCTTCAGTGCCTCAGTGACAGCCATTACCGAAAGTGAAGCTACTCGAAGGCAAATACAACAGTAACTAGGCCCCACACGCCTATATAAAGCTGGCAGCACCTCTTCTGTTGCTCCAATCACTATCCATACTCCACCGCTCACACCTTTCGCATTTTAGCGCCCAAACTCCTCCTCTGCACACGTCTCGGAACCATGTCTGAACCCAACCTCCAGTTTCTCAATGCTCCCGCCAACGGGTCGCTTCTCGGCAACTTCGCGTCTGGCCCATTCGTGCTTAGGCTTTCCAATCTTCCGAGCGACCTTCTGTTGCGCGAGGCAACTGCTGTTTTTGCGCTTGTCACCGATGACATCCTCTCGGTGGACCTCCGCGATTACAAAATCACCGCCCATTTCAAGACTTTGAACGCATGCTTGGCCACCGGCAAGGTTCTTGATGGCAAGTACATCTTCGGTCCGGACTTTGGACCTGTTTCCGTGGACTACGAAAACAATCCCATGACATCCCCGGCATCGCATCCCGTGGCGTCCGCCACCAACCAGTTTGGCACCCTCCGGTTGTCCAACACCAGCATTTCCCCGCCAAGCATCTCTAACCTGGCGCATACTGCCCCCGCCCCACCTACGTCGCATCAGGGTCCTCCCCCATCCTCGCTGGCTTCTAATGCCCCATCCAACGGTGCATCAGGACCCCCTCAGCAGGGACAACCGTTCGACGCGTACCAGAAACGCCAGCTGGTGGGTAACCAGCGCCTGCGCTTCCTCTTCTCCGACCCGTTCTCGGGCCTGGCCACGCCGACAGCATCTGCATCGTCCCAACAGGCCCCGGGTCCAGCAGGCATCGACTTGACCGATCTCACGGGCAAGTCACTTCTTCTCATGGAGCTGCACAACGACGCGCGTGAGTACGAGACGTTGGTACGCGACCCCTGGGGCTCCCAAACCCTGACCTCTATCGCGTTGGGCCTGGCTCCCCAGACTCCAGGTATCTCTGGCCCCAATCCATTTGACTGGCAGCAGCAAACCTCTGGTGCCCCCCCTGCGCAAAATGCCGGAGCTAATGCGGGAGGTGCCAATGCTGCCAACGCGGACCGCAGACGCACTTCCTCTGCCTTCTTCACCAACGGACTGCAGCCCATGCACCCGCAGTTGCCCCACCAGCAATCCACGGCATCCATACTATCGCAGCAGCCCAATGGGGCGGCCCTGATGCCGCCCTTGGGCCTTCATCCTGCTCCAGCATCGCAGCAGCCATCTGCATCCACGCAGGCTTCTCAGCAGCCGGCTCAACCTCCTCTGAAACCAGCGCAGTCTACTTCTAGCGGCCCAGTTGTGGCACCAACACAAACGGGTGAAACACTGCCTACTACAGCTTCCAGTCAGCGCCAGTTTGGTAAAGACATGCCCGACTTGCTGCTCTTAGCCAAGGTTCCTCCTCCAGCTAACCCCGCTGACCAGAACCCGCCCTGTAACACATTATACGTGGGCAATTTGCCCCCGGATGCTACGGAGACTGAGCTTCGCACGCTCTTCTCACCGCAGAAGGGTTTCAGAAGGTTATCGTTCCGCACCAAGAACCAGTCGCTGGCCAACCCCAGTTCCACCAGCCACAACCACGGACCCATGTGCTTTGTGGAGTTCGAGGATGTGGCACATGCTACCCGTGCGTTGGCTGAGCTTTACGGCCGCGCATTGCCGCGTCCCAATGGCAGTAATGGAAAGGGCGGCATTCGGTTGTCATTTTCCAAAAACCCATTGGGTGTCAGAGGCCCTGGAAACCCCAGAAGGACCTCCACCAACCAGTTGGGATCCTCCTCTGCGGCTCCTTCTGCTCCCCAGGCCGGGTTGCAGCCCAACCCGCCATTGGCGAGCACTGCAAATGGCAACGGGGTGGGAAACTACGGTTACCTGAACTTCCACGGTAAGTAAGTGCTTCCGCACTGATACACCGCCGGCTCTGCTGGAATGCTCGTCATTGTCTCATGGAAACTGGCCATCTACTCCAGAAAACCAGACCTTCAGACCTCTACCTCATTGCGCGCCTCTTGACGCTCTCTACCTCATTTTGCTGTCATAGGCGGCCTCGGTCGCCGCTGCATTCTTGGCGCCTTTGGTGCCTTCATGTGGCACCTCTCGTCGCCTACATTATTGTACTTATGTTTCCTTGTATTATTGACATCTTCGAATGCTCTGTTCTCTGTTTCTGTCGGGTTTTCTCGTCTGGCGCTATGATTGCGGGCTCATACGGGCTTCCAGTGTGCTATCTAGTTTATTTCTATATGTATCTGTATTTTACATCGCTGCTGCGTGCAGTAGAATTCGTATAATTCCAGGAGACCAGTGCACCATACAAGACCTGTATAGTAAACACCCGTGCACCAGGAAACCTCCACCAGTCTTACCAGAAGGCCAGTTGTAAACACCCCAATACCCAGAATTTGCCACCGAGAACTATATAAAGGGCTTCTTTTCCATATCTTCTCGTTCTATAATGCCCGACATTCTAGATTCGCAGACTTTCGTTAGCGCATCATGCGTGAACCTCCTTCTTGGAGAAATCGTTCCCACGTCCATAAGAGTGTCGCAGAAGCTTGCGGAATTGCGACAGGCGACAGCCGAGGCTGCTTGTGAGGATGTTCAGTCCAGAATAGACGTCCCTCTCTCGTCAATAAGCGGCGATTTGCCTGGCACAATAGGCATTCTTGACTCCCATACTATAAGAGACGACGAGGTCACAGTCAGAATAGAGACTTACGGCTATACGCTAGGGTTGCGGTTATCGGAAGTGTTAGTGTTTAAAGGCGCTACTTCTAACAGCAAGATCGTGGACATTTTGGATATCATGAAGTTCGTATGTCGCGACGTGTGGAAGAGCTTGTACGGCAAGCAGATGGACAATTTGCGCACCAACCACAGAGGCACGTTTGTGTTGGTTGACAACAACTACAGGCTCATAAGCCGGCTCAATTCGGCGAAAGGGGCTGCTGATACACTCGAAAAGGCACGGGCCTATTTGTGGTTTCCGTGTGGGGTGGTGAGGGGCATTTTGCTGAGTTTTGGGGTGGAGGCCAGCGTGACGGCGGAGGTGACGCAGTTCCCAGCGGTGACCTTCAACATTCAGACATCAATTAATAATTAACGAGCGAACTTAGGGAACAAGACAACGAACCGAGATGGTGTGAAATAGAGAGGTCAAGGGGCCATAACGTCACTAGTGGAGATATCAGTGAATGATGAAGAGCGAGGAAATCAGATCCTATAGGCATTTGAGAACTTACAACTAATAAGAAGTAAGAGAGTGAGGCAGGCAGGTGCTATATGGCCAAATTAGCGGTTCATGCGCAGTTGGTAACTGTTCATTTCGCTGACTGGTGTTTTCGGCTGTATTTTACTCTGTATGTGAATGTCAATCCGGCTTAAGGGTAGATCTGCAAAAAAAATCTGGAGAGGATTTCTGTCATTTACCTTGAAAGTGCTGATAAAGTGCGAAATGTGCATTTATTACTATTGCACCTGAATGGCGTTTTACGAGAATGTAGTCCACGTCTTTTGGGCCTCTTCCTTAGATACGTCACTCAATTGGAAGATTACCGGAGTACGTGGCACGACTCTTTGATTGTCATATGAGCCATTCCGCTTGGCACTGATTGAAGGGGCAGCCGTCTTTCATCCAGTTGTGTCCCCTATATATGCCTCTATCACTGATACTGCTCTTTTAGCATCTTTCAATCTTGCATATACTCTGCCTACAAAGTGTTTCCTGTAGTGGGCCCTGTGTTGGCTTTTTAGTCTCAGAGTACGACCTGTCCAAGATAGACACCTACTGCACCTGTCCACCATCAGAAGGGTGTCCCACATGAATCACATCTACACCGTCTTGTAAGCCAAACACTGCTTGTAACCTCTTGATTATCATTTAAAGGCAAGATCACCAAGAATAAGGCAATTGGCCCTCAATTCTTCCCCTACACATTCCCCATGGTGCTGATATACTATACTGTAATAAATAACTACACGCCCACATTTCTAACCTTGTCGATTTCACCGCTCAACAACACCGGCACCTCCACCGCCTCGTGCTCATTCACGTCTTTGAGGTGCTCCTTCTCCTTCTCCTTCTTCTCGCTGGGTGTCATGACAAAGTCGCTGAAGTTGACTCTGGCGGACTTGTCGTCCTCGTCCAGGCCGGCGGTCTCGTTCCACTCCGCCAACTCCAACTGATGCTCTCTCTCGATGGCAAACTTGACGGCTTCTAAAACGTTGTCACACAAGTGCTTGGGCTTGTACTTGGGCACGGTGCCCTCCTGGTACACACCGGTCTTGACCAAGATGGAGAACCACAGGTCATCGTGGGAGTTGGCGAAACGAATGTCCGACTCGGGGGTGTCACCAACGAAGTAGACGGTGGATGCAGGCGGCAACTGCAACGTGATCTTCTCGTTGACAACATCGCCCACCTTAAGGCCAGTCTTGAAGTCCTCGTCGTCCTCGTCGTCTTCGAAGTCGTACACGCCCAGCTCCAACTTGGACTGGTTGATGATTTCCTCGCCGTCTTCGTTGATCAATATGTCTGCTTCATCAGCGTTGGGGTCGTTGATCAGCAACTTCTTGAGGTGCTCATCCAAAACACCCTCTCTCCACTTTGTCAACACCTTGTTGGCAAACTGGAAGGTACCCTGCTGCGGCTTGCCGAAACGGTTCACCTTGAGCTCCTTGCCAGTGTGTTCGCGGTACAAAGCGGCAATGGACACCTGCAATGCGCCCATACCGTAACGCAGAAGCTTGTAGTTGGTGGCCCAGATGAAGTCCGAGTGGGCGAAGTAGATCTGGGGACCCTCATCAAAGGTCTTCGACTGAGTTCCCATCACACCGTTCTTCGAGAGAAGGAGCTCGAGGATGATCTGCTGGTCGGCAGCCCAGTTGCGGGAGTCTGCGAACACCAACACAGCGTCGATGTTGACCTTCGAGAAGTCCACCTCCTTGGTACAGATCTTCTCCTCCTCCGTGAGATCGTGGTACGGCGACACAGCTGGGTTCCACTTCAATACGTCTAAAGGTGTGTACACGTTCTTGAAGCCGTAGGACTCGGCCACATTTCTGCACACGTTGCCGACACCACCGACAACAAGCACGGTCTCGTAGACGCCCACGAGGTCCTTCATGGGCGTGTGGCCCTGGATGATCTGCTCAGGAGTGATGAGCGTATTGAGGCGCTTGGAGAGGTCTTCCGCACGCGTGGCTTCCGGTTTGCCACCACCGTTGGTCACGTAGATGGACGGCACCTTGATGTTGTACTTGTTCTCACCATTAAGGAGCTTGAGCGCCTCCACGGCCTCAGGAATGGTGTTGGGACCCCGCAAGATGACGCCGTCGATGTCGAAGCAGAAGGCGTAGGAGGCCACTCTGGCGTGCTCAATGATGGTCTTCTTTTTGCGCTTGATGATGGACAGGTTTCTCAGGAGCTTGGCAAGCAGGTCCACCTTCTTCAAGTTGAGGTTCAGCAGCAGGCCCTTCTTGAGGTCTGTCTGCGACAGAAGCTTGGTCAAGCCATTTTGCCACTGGTTGAGGTCCAGGAGAGAGAGCGACAGCACCCGGTGTTTTCTCACCAGCGGCTGGAGCTCGTCGATGCCGTCGTTGTTGAGGTACGACTGGAAGGCCGGCTCGTCGGTCACCGCCAGCGATTTGTTGCGTTCGTCTGTGGACATTGGAAAAGGGAAGGAAGGGTTGTGGAAATGGGGAAAATTGGACACTTAAGGGTGAGACACGGCCCTTTATATAGCTGCGGGGGAGCAGGGGCTGGTTGCGGGCCCCGTGCAGGACGAGGGTGCAAATATTGCTGGTGCACGGGTGTCTGGCAATAGTTGCTAGGAGAAGCGGTAGTCGTTTCAGCTACCAAAGGGCCTTTGCGAGGCCACGGGGCAGCGGATATGCTGGAGGCGGATGTATCACCTTGCCTGGGGTGAGGTGGGCATCTTGGGACGGGTTTCCAACGCTTCGGGCGCTCTTGGCGGGCCCCACTAGCCACATCTGCCATGACGTAATAGCACCAAAATGCCCAATTGGGGCGTGGCTCGTATTTGCGTGGCGGTGCAGGACAGGGCGCGTATGCAGGTGTTTGAGACACCGCAGTCTACTACAATAGCACCGAAAGGTAATTGGGATTGGGTTGCTGGGCTGGGCACTGTACGGGGTGCTTCTTGCCGAGGTAGGCGTAGGGCGGGGGTAGGAGACGCGAGAGCTGCCGATTGGGGGTGTCAGACAGACAAAATTGCGGGATCAGTAAATATGCGGGTTCCGTGTGGCGGTGCATATAGCAACCCAAATGGGCTAATGATGTCACAACACCACGGCTTTTTTGCGATGGCGGTCGTAAAGCAACGGTTGATGGCGCCATCGGGCCCCTTTGGGGTTGCGTTGGCACATCGAGGAATTGGACGAGGGGAATGAGGGGGTGGCGGAGGGTAGGGAACATGACCGGAACTCGATATAGATCGCGCCGGAAATCGCGGTCGTAAAAAGCCCCGGAATCGCCCGGATCTAGCAGCCGGAACTCACTGGCCCGAAGAAGGGGGTCGGAATTTCGGTCGGAGATCAAACAATAACCGGAGTCTGGGCAATTCCGGCCGCGCCTTCCTTCTCCTTCCTACTTTCTATTCGTTCTGACATGTCTCTTAGCGATGCAATGTGCACATCTCCTCGCTACTGCTCTTGGCAAAACACCGCATTAGCCGCGGGTCAATTTGGGGCCTGTGCCGTGTGGGAATGGGCCCACGCCACCCTCCAGACTACAATAGGGTGACACATGCGGAACAATAGATCCAGCGGAAAAGTCCGAAAGCGGTCGTAAACTGCACCAAATGGGTCGTGGGATGACGGGACCTCTTGCTCTGCAGTTTTGGCGTGCGTTGGAATGACTGCGTAGTGATAGGGCCGTTTACTGTTGTGGCCCTGATGATCCGATCCGAGGATGTAGGGTCACAAGAAAAGGGTCGTGTATGCTCGGCATGTGTTGTGTGCAACACAGCGAACGTAGGCAGTCGATTGGGGCGTGTGGAGAGGCATTTGACCATGCTTCGGACATATATGGGGGCCTTTAGTCCAGCATCCAAAGAGCCTGAACACATGGAACAACGCCCAATGTTGCTGTAATACCACAACAGTATCCGTCGAAGGGACACACACATCTCTTTAGTACTCGCGTCTCGGTAGCACTCTTCTTTAGAGACAAGCACGCAGTTCTGTTTTTTGTTCACCTCTCTTCCCTTGGCCCTGGCCCTTTCGCATCTCTAGCGCAGCCCACTAATTGCCATAAGAGGCAAAACTCCGAAACTCAGTTGTGCTATTACACATAGCCGCTCCCCATTGGGCACAAAGACCGTAGTCGGCCAGTGGTGCAAAGCACCCGCTTAGTGCTATACTTGGCACTTTCGCACTCAAACCCAGGCTGAAGAGGGCTTCTAATAATGGATGCATTGCCTATTTAAAGGGCCAGGTGTGCCCGTTGCCACATATAGGTGAATACTCCCCTGGAACTTGTCAGGCAAAATCCCCCAAAATGGTGCTCACTGTGCTATAAGAGGAGGATTTGCACGGTATTAGGAAGCACTTTTCCTCCCCAGTGACTGCCCTCTCTCACCCAAATTGAACACCTCCTACCGCCCAGCGACTACTTTAGCCCATAAACCGTTTACCCAACTCACGTCCTGCCGCAAATCGGCCTTCCCAAACACGCAGACCTCCACTACCACACTGTCCTGTACTATTGCTCTATACCGCAGAACCTACTCCTCGCCCTCGTTGGCCTTCTTCATTCTTGCAATCTTCACCAACGGCGACAAGGTGCTCACGTCGTCGCTCTCCAAAATGAACTTATCGCCGAGCAACTGCTCAGCGGTGCCTCTCTTGTTGAAGTCGACCTGCAAACACCACGACAAAAACTTGCGGATGTCGTAGCTCAATGCCTCCGGCTCCTTCAACTTGGGGGTGCCGTTGGTGGCAATCAAGTACAATGCTCTCAAAGGCGTCTCGTTCAAGTACGGCGGTTCGCCCTCGATCATCTCAATCACCATGATACCCAACGACCAGATATCCACCTTGGGCCCGTACTCCTTGCGTGAAACCACCTCTGGCGCCATCCAGTAGGGCGTTCCCACCATGGTAGTGCGCTTCAAGTTGATGTCGTTGATCTGCGCACAGAACCCGAAGTCAGTCATCTTGATGTTACCGTCAATATTCAACAAGATGTTGTCGGACTTGATGTCTCTGTGAATGACGCCCTTGGAGTGCAAAAACTGCAACCCCCGAAGGGTCTCCCGACACACCGCACCAATCTGGCCCTCGGTCATTACTGAGTGCGTCACGATCTCCGTCAAAGATCCGCCCTCCATGTACTCCATGATCACCCACAAGTCGCCCTTCAAGAGGTACAGGTCGATGTAGTTGACGATGTTGGGGTGTTTGCTGCCCTTCATAACCAAGATCTCATTGATAATGAGCTCTTTCTTGGGTTGCTGCTCCAAATTCATCTGCTTAATGGCCACGGTCTTGCTGGGCCGCGACTGGGTCTCGTGGGCGATATAAACGCCACCCGAGGCACCCTGTCCGATTTTCACCAAATCCTTGTAGAGTTCTGTGGGGTCACCCTCGCTGCAGATCGACTGCAACTTACTGATGATCTGCTGGTTCTTCCGCTTCTTGTCCTCACGTTTTTTCTGTGCTAGAAGAGCAGCCTTCTTGGCGTCTCTTACGGGCTGCTGCTTGCTGTTGGTACGCTGAACGGCTTCCTCAGTGGCAGGTTTTTCTTGGGACGTAGGAGCGGGAGTGTAAGGCTCATCTGAGGTTGCCTGTTCGAGAGCCTGGTGAGGTGTAGGCTTTTGGACCAGCAGAGGCGGTGGAGGAGGTGCCCGATGTGTTTTAATATCTCTTTGCTTGCCGTACTTCAACTCGTCAGTGGACGATTCTGGCCCAAATTGCGCCGAGGACGAAATGGGGGCCGTTGTAGGGCCCTTCTGGTCCACCTGCGTTTGCGCTGCAAGTGAGTAGCTGTGTGACTTGGATTTGGGAATTTTGGCCGCTTGCTGAGGCTGCGGTTGAGGCTGCGGTAACACAGGAACAGGAGGCTCGGCTTTGCGACTTTCGGAGCCTTTCCGTGACACATTTCGCAATGATTTAATCGATTTCGACGAGAAAGAGCGCCCCATAAAGGAGCTTTTCTTGTTTGTGGGCGATGTCTGCGGCTGCAATGCGACTGGAGGCGTCTGAGTGGTCACAGGCGTCTTTGCAGGCGTTGTAGGGGGTCTGGGGGCTGGTCTGCTAGGGATGAACTGTGTTTCGTAGCCCACCCCGGGGGTTTTGGGCTGACTGGAGACCAGCGGTGCCTGCAGAGGCGTTTTCTGGAGTTGCTCTGTACTTTGAATAGGCGTTTGCGCCAGCTCCGGGAGCGAAAACTGACCCACACTGGCGGTGGGTGTCTGTGGAGGCGTGGACCGTAAAGAGGAAGAACTGGTGTTCACTGTGGTAGGCTGACTGGCGCCATTTCCACCAAAAACATGAAACTTTTTGAAAGCAACGTCGTCCGGATTCTCATTAGAGTCCTGGTAGAAGGCCACGATGTCCATGACAGCCTGGGGGTGCTGCTGCTGCTCTTTTCGAGAGATACCACTAGCCAGTAAGAGTCGTTCCCATTCGATGGGCAAGCCGGTATACAGGCCATTATCGTCCACACCCACATGTGCGACGTGTTTGGCATTAAACGGCGTACTTATCTTCATGTTGAGCTCTGGAGACTGACCGCCAGACACAGCGGTGCTGGAACCGTTCTTGGAGCCCTTAAACATGCTGGAAAAGACGCCCTTCACGCGATTTCCACTTTTACGCTTGCGTGCAGAACTGCTGGAGTTATTTCCATTGACTTGGGGCGACGAGGAGGCAGAAGGAGGCGTGATACCCATGCCTAAATGTTCCCTAGGAGAGTTTGCGCCCGCCTGGGGCGTAGAAAACTTGTTAGCGGGCTGTAAAACAGGCGTGATGGCTGCGGTCTGGTTGTGCTGCGTATTTATGGGCGGCGGAGGCGGGCTTCTAATGACCGAGCCCGAAGAAAAGGAGCGGGGCCCAGCGTTTGGCGTTTCAGGAACCACAACGGTAGTTTGGGATGTTGCAGGAGCTACCACAGGTGTATTTTGGACAGTTTCAGGCGAATCTTGGACGGTTTCAGGCGAATCTTGGTTGGTTTCAGACGCATTTTGGACGCTGCCGTCGCCAAAAGCCGCTTTTCCTAGCAGATCCTTACGCGGGGGTACATCGTCGTTCGCTACCCTGCGGTCGTCATCAATATTTTCGTCGTCTGTAGTAGGAATCTTCTCTAAGGTATCGTCTTTGAACAAGTTGGGCTGTGAGCCTGCAGACAGACGGTCTGCCACAGTGGATTTGCTGATGTTTTCATTGAGAAGCGTGTCGATATTCAATTCTGCCGGAGTATTGGACGCAGGTTTCCCCGGATCCAACTTGGAAACAAAGTCCCTATACTCTTGCGAAGGCACCGGGGAAGGGTGGCCCGAGAAGTCATGTATTCTTGCAAATTCCGGTGTTGCCGGTGGCTGGTGCGCTTCTGGGATCTCGGCAACAGCCCCGCTTTCGTCGTTTTCATGGCCAGAAGGATACGAGGCTGCCGACTCGCTGTAGGTGGTGGTGGTAGTGTCGGCATCGTTTTTCAAGCCATTCACGTCGAAAGTGCCAGGCATCCGCGGCAACAGGCCGGCCAGCCGGTCAGCTTCGGGGTCGGCCTCGGTCGAAAACGTGGACTGTGCGTCTGTAAGCGGCAGTCCTAGCTTTGGGGGGTCGTCCTGGGCCTCAGTATGAGGAGGCGATGCCTGGGGGGCCTGTGTGGCGGACATGGGCTATTTGGAAGCGGTAAAAGAGCGTATGCTTGAAGGAGAGGCAGTTTATAGCGTCCAGGGGGCGTTTGCGGGCGCGTGGAGGCCGAATTGGGCGGGTTGCAGGCGGCTCTGGGGACGTGTACACAGGCAGAGGATTTGTTTCGATTTTCGACGAGGATACCTGGTGTACGGGTGCGCACACAATAGCTATTGTGGCCCCGAACGAAAATAAGGTTAGTGGGCGTTGGAGAGCGTGACGCACGTGACAGCGGCGGTATGGGGCCCCTGGAGGCCGTTTACGAAGTTTGGGCCGTTTCCAGCAATTTTTGGTGCTTTTTGACACCGCTTCAAGTGCCTGGGGTAAGCTGGTGTACGGGTGTGAACAGGACCCGACTGCCGTTTTGGGCAATAAGCTGCTGGCCTGCATCCACGTTGCTACTACTAGTGGGTGCAACAGGCCTTCGGCCCCGTTCCAGGTCTAGACGCGTCCTCCACAATAGGCCTGCAGCGCCTGTTCTAAGATGAGACAGCTTCTGTGTGAGTTTCGCTAAGGCGCGAGGCCCCGGGCTTCTGATGACCCTAGGCACTTTCCTTGCGAACTTGTAGCATATTGTCCCCCGACAAGTAGCGAAGTGGCAGTCAATTGGCTTTTTGGCTCAGATTAATTGCGCCCAAAACGGTTTGATGTGCCCGTAGCTCAGACAACGTCGCGTAGACTGCCGTTTGGGGCTGGGTGGTCCCCCGCGAACAAGTGGCGGTGCTTCGTGAAAAACTCGTCTGTAGCCACCGCAACGGCCACACCCGAGAATTCACGTTTGAAAATGCTCAAGTAAGCAGTCTCCAGGACAACGTGGAGCGGCTCTATCTCGAAAGACCTATCCAACGCCCCGTTTGGGCATTTTATCCTAAATGGGTTGTCTGGCGGGAATCACGTGATGTCAATTACCATACAATAGCCGTCTTGCAGGTACCACAAGATCCAGCTGCAGAATGCACAGATGGCAGGCTATGGCGAGCATCGCATATACGAGATCAAGGCGGGGCAGCCGAGTGACGAATCTTCACTTGGGACATGCGGCTCCAAGCGAGGTCAGCCCACTCACACTTTTCCCCTACTCTTTTGGCGCACTTCTGATCTTTTTCTAGCTATTAATGCCGGAGGGCCCTCCTCCTCACTTCCACATCTCCTTCTTTCCCAAAACGGTGAAGCTTCCAGAGAGCTCATCATAGACGTATTTCTCCCTCTCCAAATGGGCCTTGACTGCGGCCCGGATGGGCGAGTTATTGCCACGCGAGTGGATGCCTCTTCCGGTCACTATAGACAACGGATCGACGAAGGCAGCCTCGTAGCCAAAACGGTCCAAACGGCCGTCCTCAATTCTCAAATTCAGCTCCTTCTCCCACCAGGAGCTGAGTGCCTGTGTAGTGGCGCTCATAGCAGCAGAAACTGGCAACATATGCAAATCGAGACTTCCTCCACGCTGCCACTCCTTGACACGGTTGGCGCCCTCTTTGGAGCCCTCTGCAGCATAGGCCGAGCGCTGGCTGGCCAGGTTATCACGAAGAATGCTGGAATAGTAGCCCTTGAGCTTTTCGTCGCTTGTGGCAGCCATTTTTTTGCGAATTTCCTCGCCCATCTGTGCGTACTGCTGTGAGGACCTCAAATTGAGGAGTATACCGTCATTTCTGCGCTGTGCGGCGTCATCCTCAGAGAGGGCCTTTTCTTCCATACTCACCTCGCCAAGCTTTAACCGCGGAACGTATCCGAAACGTGGCTCGAAAGTTAACTCTGAGTCTTTGCACTCGTTCAAGGCAGAGGCCACTTCCACCACCTTAAAAACGTCACCTGCAAAGAACTCAAGGGCTCTCTGGAAGAATTGCTCGTTCATGCGCTTGAACTGACCGTTACTGTAGTAGATTTCGCGCAACTCTTGGGCCTCATCGCTGGTAGGGATGAACTTGTATCTCCCAACAGGAACCTCCACCGTGCGTGAAATTGCCTTGGAATAGGCACCTTGCACTCTTCCTCCAGAAGGCACCCCCTTGATGTTCTGAGCCATTGTTTTGGTTGCCGGCTCAGGAGAAGTGCTCACGATATGAACTAGGGCAGCGTAGAAGTCACCTTCATTTTCATCCAAAAAGTTTGCTGCCTTTTCTTTTGGAATTCCAGTCATCAGGACCAACCGATTCAAGGCTTTTTCGAGCCTCTTTTTCTTTTTGGGGACGCCCAAGTCCTCCGCAGCGTATTCCTGGGGGTACTCACCAGATAATAAGCTCTCAGCAGCAAGCGTCAAGTCTCCATCATGCTTGATATACGCAGCGTCAACAAGCCCGTAATCAAGATCAGGGAACATGTCTCTCAACTGCGACATTTCAGCTACAACCCGGTCAAAAAATTCGTTCTTTTCCGAACGATCAGAAGCGTCCAACTCGATGAATAACTCCTCAATGACCTCTTCCACAGATGAGGCAGTCAAAATTCGGGCCCTGAGATCGCTTCTCGGAATAGAGGGAAACATGATGGCAACCTCATTCAAAGCCGCCTCGTATTGCTGTTCCTGGTACTCAGAACTTTCCTGATTGCAGTCATCTGACTCGTTTGAGGATTCGTCTTGAGATATGGTGCTCTTAAAAGAAGCCTTAGAAGGAGAGATCTCCAGACGTTTTTCTACAGAAACTGAGTCGCTCAGGATGTTCTCGTAAGAGTTGGGAACAGCTGGCTTTGCTGCTGGCGATTTCTCGATAGAGCGTTTGTTCAAGACAGAGGAATTTTGCAAATGGTTCTTTTGCAGAGAGGTCTTCTTTTCTGAAGGCGCCACTTTCTGCGATGGGGCATTCTTTTCCCCCAATTCAACAGGGACGTCAGAACTGCCCCTGCCTGTTCTCACAGACAACTTCTGGAGATCTGCATCAAGGTCCCTGATGATGGCCTGGAAATCGTCGCTTCCTCCACCCAGGGATCGGGAAAGAGAAGACTCTCCATTCAGCAGGTCTGCAGAGTCAGTGAATTTCTGTAAGTTCAAACTCTTACTAACAGGAGCAGGTGTTTCAACTAACTTTTCGTTGGTCTTTTCCTTCTTAGGGACCATTAGCTCAGGCTTCTTACCAATCAC
Source organism: Wilhelminamyces tanticharoeniae (assembly GCA_030558325.1). Taxonomy (NCBI): domain Eukaryota; kingdom Fungi; phylum Ascomycota; class Pichiomycetes; order Serinales; family Metschnikowiaceae; genus Wilhelminamyces; species Wilhelminamyces tanticharoeniae. Next base: position 475,201 of record JAJMSI010000004.1, on the reverse strand, counting down.
TGGAGGAGATGGGAACTTGGGCTCAGCTTTAACGGGAGGAAGAATCACCACTTTATCCTTAGAAATGGGAATACCCTTGAGTTTTTCCTTCTTAGAAACGGTGCTCTTGCTTCTGGGTGTTTCCTTCTCCTTTTCTTTGGAGGCTTTAACACCTTCCTTCACCTTTTCTTTGGACTTTTTGGCCTCGTTCTCAATGTCTTCCTGGTCAGCCAACAAGCACAGAGGAATAGAATACGTCTTTGTAGAGACATCTGCTAGTTCTCCGAAAAGCATCTTTTCAAGGCACTCGTATTCAGTCGATTGTGGAGGTTCTGTAGGAAAAATTGGCGCTTTTGCTTCCAAAGCAGGTGGCTGATCGGCAATTTTAGGAACTAACGCAGTCAAAGGCTTCCTCTGCCTTCTATTAGTGAGGGTGAGGATTTTCAACTTTTGAGCCGGATTTTCATCTGATGATAATTCTTTTGTGGGCAAAGAAGGCAAGTATTGGTCAGAGATGTGTTTCGGTTCTGTATGGGGCTTTGCTGGAGAGAAAGAGTGTGCATCATAGAACTCATCCTCTGAACTGATACTCAACAATGAAGAGTTATGCAAGAGCCCAGGTACCTTCTTTATTTCAGGTTTTGCTTCAATGCCAGATTTGGACTCCACAGAAGAAAGAACGGACGCTTTATAAGTGGTGGGTGACTCCAAAGGAGCTTTTTCCGGCACATCAGCAGACGGCAAAACAAGTTCTTTTTCCATTAAAGAAGCAGTAGCAGGCATTTTCGCACTGTTGAAGGCTGTGGAAACGTTTCCTGTCGAAATATCGACAGAGCGTTCAGAAAGAGGCGAGCCTCTGGTCGTAGGGCTGGAAGTCTCCTCGTCCACCAAGAAAGTGGTTGGAGCCACAAAGGGCTTCTTTTTTGAGGGCGTACCCGCATCCCATAGCTTAGAGTTCTGGCTCAGGTCGGGAAAAGAACTTGACCAGATGCTGGTACTATTGGCAGATGGCTGAGGTTCACGAGTCGATTGCGAATCGAGAAGCCCGCTGGAGTGAATGGGAGGAGTGGAGACCCCATAATTGGGGAAAGGTACTTTTACATCCAAAGGAGTGAGAAGAAGACTCGACAGACTAGAGTTGTGGACATCGTTATGCTGGGGGATCGGGTGTGCTAACAAGGAGGAGGAGCCAAAACGAGAAGTGTGAAGGCCGGGGTGGCTGCTTTTGCGCAGGTATTGGCCCAACAGGTCCATAAGAAGACTGTGATGGGAGCCTAGAAGGGGGCTATCGTAGTCGTGGTCATTATTTAGTGACACAGAGTCCGAGGACGCTCGATGGGAAAGTCTTCCAAGGTCCAGCAGGTGCCTTAGAAGACCATAGGGCGATTCCATGCCGTTCTTCGGAAGGGCGGAAAACAGGGCATTTTCGGGCGTTTGTAAGGCATCGTAGGGCCCTCCCCAGCCTACTCTGGGCACCTTTTGATCGTTTTTTGGGAGAGCAAGGCCTGGAGGCTTGGAACGGCGTCCGTGGGGTTTTCTAGAGTCGATGGCGTCCAAAACCTGGCGCGCATTTTCGGCCTGGGTGGCCATTCTGTCTCTATAGTGGAGCAAGTACTCGTCGTCGTAGTTCTCGTGATAAGGAATGGTCAAGATGGATGTGAGCGAATGCACCAAAACAAGAACCACCACGAAGGCAAAGTAGGTCTCGGAACCGCCTACAAGGTCGTAGAGGCGAGAAATGAATTCCGTTCCTCCTAGCATGGAGAGGCCCTGGTAGCGGGTCATGAACGCGTATTTGGCAGCCGAGGGCTCGGAAGACGTCTTTGAGGAGCCAATTTTCCTGAATATCACATCTATGGGAGGCGTGTTTCGCAAATCAGACGCAACAGAAGAGCCCAATATGCCGATAAGAGCCGAGTGTAGCACCAGCAGCTCGTTATTCACCGTCAGAAGGGCCCTCACAAACGCCAGCGGGATGGGCGCCGACAGCAGAAATAGGGGGCCAAGACCTACCTCTGCGAGAGCCAGCAACACCGAATCTCGTGTTTTTTGGCACGAAACAGGGAACGATAGGGGGCCCAAAGTGATGAATAGCAGAGGCTCCATGATTGAGTGTGCAGCAGTGTAATTGAGCAGGTTTAGCGAGGCCAGCACATAGGGGCTCCCTTCAAGGTCCAGATCGAAGGTTTGGGGCCGAAAACTGAAGTCTGAAGGGCTTTGAAACGCCCCAGAATTGGACATTATGGTGTGGTGACAGATGTGTAGTGAGGGCTACAGAGGGGGTATCGGCACCACGAAAAAGTGCCTGAAACTGCCGCAAAAGTGCCTGAATGACTATGGTGGTAGGTTAGCCGCAGAGGCCGTGGCTGGGGGCGTGGAAACGGTTGGAGGGGCCGATATATGCACACGGAGGAGGCGTGGGGAAGAGCGTAAAATCTTTTTGAAATTTTCACCGGCTGCGAATGGCCGCTGGGCACAATACCAGCCTGTCAAAAACTCTTTTTTAGAGACTAGACGTCCCGAAACGGAACAGGATGGCTTCTTTGGTCGAAAAGGGGAAGCAGGCCGAATTTGGGCCGAATTTGGGCCGAATCAGGCCATTTTTGCGCCCCTTTGGGGCTACTCTATGCTGCCATATAGAATTCCTATGCTAATGCTATCTGTCCCCATGCTGGGCCGCCAACGCCTTCAACGCCGCCAACCAGCGCACCATTTCGTCCTCGGACGCAGCGCAGAAGCGCATGCGCTTGGTGGGCGTGATCACCATCAAACACCATCTTTTGGACCTCAGCAACGGGTCCAACTCGATCACATCCACGATTTCCGCCACCAGCACCGTCCTGTGCGGCGTTTTCTGGTTGCTGTGGCGCCGGAAGTACACGTGTGTGTTAGTGAGCACCACGTAGAGCCGTCGCCACTGGTTGTAGCGCTTCCGGAGCCGGAGAAGATAGCCCTTCTCGATGACGTACTCGTAGGGGTCAAGCGAAAGGGCCTGGATATCCTCCACCGGAGCCTCGTCCGCCCTTCGTGAGCCATCCGAGACACTAGAGGAGCCGTGGCCGTCGTCAGACCCGGAGAACTCCGCGTCGTGCACTGTGGACGTGTCGTTGGCGTGAGCCGGCCCGTCGTGCTCGACAAATGCCTCCAACGCAGCCAACCACGCCACGTACGCCTCCAGCGTGTCCGCCCGCAAGTGTAACACCCTGTTGCTGGTGTACACAGCAAAATGGTAGTTGTGTGAGCCCGCTATGGCGCTGTAGGAGAGAAGATGGCTGCGGGAGATGACCCTACAGGGCTTGTGCTCGTTCAGGTCCTTGTAGTAGCTGAGCTGGCAGTTGCGCAAGACCACCCATCGCCGCTGCCACTGGCGTGTTTTGTGGGACCTCTTGAGGAGCCACAGCGCATGCACGACGCGGTTGGCGTCTATGGGGCTAGCTAGACTGGAAGTGCGGGGTAGCTGGGAGGGCGCCAGCGGCACCGTCACCAGGGCCATATTAGTCGGGTTGAAAGGGCCTTTGTGCTTCTGTGGGAAGCGGCTTCTCTGTGGAAGCAGTTTGGGGGGCTTTGGTCCCTTTAAATGCTTTTCTGGTTGCGAATCAGTGTCTCTCGTGAGAACTGGGGTGCATACGCCTAATGCAGAAGTAGGCAATTAGTGCGAATACTGTCAGCTATATGTAACATAGAGCCCTTTACTCTGCCCCATAATGGGCCAAAAGTGTCTCTGTAGATGTGCAACGGTTATGGACCCCTGGTTGCTCCTGGCACATGCGGCTGGGGAATTTGCGGCTCTTTTGGTATGCAACCTACTTTTTGGATGGGAGCCTGTGTGCTTCATATTGCTGTCAACAGCTGCTGCAGAAATTGCCTCGGTCACGCTGCAGACGGCCTCTCCTCCCCCATTCGGGCCAAATAAGGACCGTTTTGGGCCTGTTCGTGCCTCCATGCTCTATGTTTGCTGCGTTGTGCATAATTTGCGCTCCCCAATGGGCATCGGTGTAGATCACTGCCGAAAGCAGCACACATCGTGCCCTTTTGGGATGCCTCTCTGATTCTCTATATGGCCCGAGTTCTCATCGGTCTTCCTTAGATTCGCCCCCGGCACCAGCCCCTCACGCCTTCTCCTCGGAGTACAAGCGCACTACTTGTGAGTGCGAGCACTGGCGCCTACAATACGCCGTTTTCGGCCCGGGCCCGGAGCGCACACGACCCAACTTCCACTAACTAGTAATCGCCGTGGGGAGGGTGGGGCGAGCGATGTCCTAAAAACACCAGAACAGACTACTGGTAGAAGCCCTAATAGTGTCCGGTTCCAGATTTACGCATCTGCGCAATTTTCGGGCTGGCATGGTTTAAAATGCCAGAGAAAAACTAGCAGAAGTCTTCTCAAGAAACAAAAAAATGTGTTAAAATCCAGTGAAAGCTTTAAAATGCGGTCAGCGCGCCTTCTGCTTAGATATGGACGTCTGTCACACTGAAAACGGGCGGGCCGATAAATTGGAGATTTGTCTTCTTTCTGGCTTTACCCTGATACCACTAGGCCAGCTGTCCATTACCTAAGGCCCAAACTCCAAGTCACTTTCCTAACAGTATGTACCGCCCAACGCAACATGATTATAACGAGCCCCGGAGGCTCTATTCTTATAAACCCAGCTCTTCGATACTTTTGTTTCATGAGAAGAAGAATTAGATATATGACTGCGACCCTCTTTCGAGAATAGTACTAACATAATAGGTCGGTTGTCGCATCGTTGTCATCAATGAGTTTGTAGTGTAGATGAACGGGGCAATAATGAGGAAGTTAGGAGGTTGATTTCCGTGGAACGCTTTTCTTGACTTTCTACCTTCGTTGGTGCGTCGTCAAAAGCGTTGCGTTCTCTTACAAGCCGTTCTTTCAAACAGGTCTGGATTGTCCTCATAATGATTCACGTTCGGTAGAATCGAGAGCCACGATACTTTCACTGCACAATCGCCATTGCAGAGGCGTGTTCCTCGGTCTTTTGGTGTAACCCCAGAGTCTGGGAGATTTGTGAAGATAAAGCGAGACCCACAAAGGCCAAGAGGGGGCAAGAAATGCGTTGCAGTCGAGCCGGAACTCATACTGGCAGTTCAGCATCTATGAAACTTCGAGCGTTTAGTCTGGGGGCGTTTATTTGAGTGGCTGCGAATACAGTCAGATGTCTGCAACTCTTCTCTTATTTTACAGAGGTACGGAGTATCTACATGACGGCCATTAAAGAGCTTTCAAGTTCGCCGGTCCTCTTCAGAAAAATCTCCTTCCTCGTGGTATATGTTATAGCATCTATACCGCTTATATCATTCTTGGGCAAAATTGCTGGGCCTCGATGTTTTCGCAGTCACTGCTCCATGGCCAAAAGTATGCCCTTTTCTTCCTTTTCTTTCTCGCTCTCTCAGGCCTGGTTCTCCATCGCGGCCTTCACCACGCCTATTGTCGCACTGGTCTGGATCTTCTCACTGCCGCCCTTGGAAATGCTGTACTCGATATCAGAGAGCCCCTTCAAGATAGCCACCCTTGTTTTCGGCAGCAACTCGTAGTTATTCAAAATGTCCACAAAGGCTGCGATCAAGTCCACCAATGCCAAGCCCTTAGTCTTCTTGTACTTTTCCACTGTGAGGAAGCTGGTGGTCCAGTCGTCTTTGAGAATGGAGCCCAATACCGTCTCAATATCCTCAGGATGCGGTGCTCCTATGCACTCGTAGATCATGTTTTTATCGATCTCCTCGCCGCTGCTGGCAGCCTGACACGCCTGCAACACGTTGAGGGCCCTTCTCATGTCTCCCTTAGAGAGGGAGAGTAACGAGCGTGTTGCGTCCGGTGCTATGGACAATTTTTCCTTCACAATCACACTCTGGATGCGCTCCTCAATGGCCGACTCTGCGATCGGGTGGAAGCGGAACCGCGTGCAACGCGAGATCAACGCCGGGTTGAGTTTATGGGCGTAATTGGCCAAGATGCAAAAACGCGTGTTTTTGGTGTACTTTTCGATGATTCGGCGCAACGAGTTCTGTGCCACCGCCGTCATGGCGTCCGCCTCGTCCAAAATGATCAACTTGAAGCCCTTGCTGAACATCTGCATGGTCGAGGCAAAGTTCTTGATCTGGTTACGCACCACATCTATGCCTCGGTCGTCGGACGCGTTGAGCTCAAGAACCATGTTTTTGTAGTTGGGCCCGTAGATTTCACGGGCAAGCGCAATGATGGTAGAGGTCTTTCCTGTTCCCGGAGGCCCGTAAAAGAGCAAATGTGGTAGTCTTCCCTCATGAACGAATTTCCTTACGGTGTTCACAATGTCGGACTGGCCGTGAACTTCGTCGAGCGAAGAAGGCCTGTACTTTTCAACCCTGGAAATTAGTATGGAACGTGTGCTTTTGATGTCTTGAGTGTACTTACCATGGAAGGTTGTCTTTGGTGGAGTTCTCCATAGTGGTGGGCAGATACGCGTGTGTATTTTCGCGTTGAATTTTTACTTGGAGTCAAAAGGGCCCAGCCATTGGGAAAGAAGGAGAGGTGCAGTGCGCATAAAAATGGCCTAGACGTGCTCCTGAGGTGGTGCATGGGTACTTGGCTCTTTCAACGGGGGAGCTGGGGCCGATGGCCGAAAAGTTGATATATGTGTGTTGCGATATTAAGGGTATGCACTGAGACACGAGGTCAGGAAACGCAACTACAAACGTTCATATGCACTGTTGTCGGATATAAACTCGTAACTGCTTACTACTCGACATCCCTCCCCTGCTTTCCTTATCCTGCTTTTTTTTCTTTCTTTCCCTTCCTTCAGTAGAGGCCCGCGCACATCACCGAAGCGAGCACCGCCAACAAGGCCCAAACGCTAACCTTCACTGAGGGCACGCCATTCAGCGTGACCACCTGCGGAACTCCCACGAAATTGCACGACGCGTAGTCCGCGCCTAAATCCCAAAAGTAGCTCTGGCTAATGGAGGCGTTTCCAGTGGGACAGAGGAAGCCAAAGTCCGCAGGACAATCCCTGACCATGGCCTGGCACACGTTCACACACGGAAGAACCTCGAAATACGCCAACGGCGGCACCACCTCCGAGTTGATGAAGTCGTTCCGCGACTCGCCCACGTCTCGAGGCATCAAACCGGTGTTATTGGAGGTGGAGCACCGCGGAATCGTCACGGAACACAACCAGTCCTTGTACAGCTGGGCACAGTCCGGGCACGAGCGCACAGGCAGAAACACCGCGTCGCTGGTGGTATCACACGCAATCTGGTCGAGGGCCTTGGTGAAGTTCTCGTAGAGGGCCTGACTGCGGTTGTCGTAGACGCTGCAGAGACCCTGGTAGTCCAAACTGCTGGAGGCTGGCACCGCGTAGGCGACCTGGTCGCAGAAATCGAGGTCGTACACCAATTGGCAAGCATCGGTGTCCATGGTCTTGAACTCTAGAGGCTGGTAAACCGCGCCTCCAAAGTTAGTGCCCCTGAAGTTCGCCACAAGGTACGCCAAATATGTGGTGCTCTTGTTGAGCCGGTCCACGAAAAACTGCTGCTGGAGGGCGCCTGTTCGCTGCGTGTAGCTGGAAACGAAGTCCGTGGTGGAGAGAAGCGCAGGCCCGTTGCGCACCGCACACCACGAGCTGTTGAGCTGGTCGAAGTAGTGCCGGTAGTCCTCGGAGTAGATGAACAACAGGTACTGCGAGTGCGACGCGTTGAAATGCAGCGTGTTCTCGCTCTTGGACAGCAAGTTTCCCGTCACGATCAACGCCAGCAGGCTGTCCGCGTCCACAAGCAGGGACCATGTTCTGTCGTCCCACTGGAAAACGAGGTCGTTCTGCGAAACGCCTATCTCGTACAGCCATAGGGCGGTCTTATTGGTGTTCTCCGGCGACCGAACCGCAATGTAGAGAATGGAGTCCATGCTCTTGTCTTCCGAGATGGGCGCGTCCGCAAGCGCCTGGAAGTAGCCGTTTTTGAAGTGCACCATTTGCAGATTCAGAAGATCCGTGGTCATCAGCGCGTTGAACGAGTAGTACACCGTTAGGGACGGGTCGCCTATCTTCAAGTTGTCTGGCTGCAGACAGATATTGCCGGCTATGAAGATCAAGAACTCGTAGTACTCTCCGAGGCCCGTAGAGGTGTTGACGCTGAAGGAGTAGTACTGCGTCTGGCCTTCACTGATGGTGTTGGCGATGGGCGTGAACTCCTGAAGACCCTTGGATGGGTCTCTTTGGTAGCCTTTTTGTTCTGCGGGCTGGTCGATGTCAAGGTTGAAACCGTACTTGTAGGCAGGGTGAGGCTCCCCCGCTGCCAGGACCGCTGCCACAAGGGCGAAAAGCGCTAGTAGAAAATGCATGGGCGGTTATGGGGCCGAAGTAGACAGTGAAAAAGTTACAGTAAGGGCTGGGATCCGATACGGGAGTGGTTGGTGGCAGTCTGCGTGGCTAGCTGGGGAGAAGAGGAAGTGCTTGCTCCCTTGTAACGTGTTCTGGCGTGTCCGTGAACAGTGAAAAGTGTCCGATGGGGAATGGGTTACGAGATTTACAGGCGATTTGGCATACGTGCACGCTGATAAAGGCGAAGGTGAAGTACTATCTCTACACTAATGAGGACGTTTGGCAGCCCTAACACTGTTGGTCTCAGACGAAAACGCGAGAGTATGCTACGTCTAGGGCCTTCGGGCCATAGATACGCACATCTGTTTCTGCAAAATCCGTGTCTTCAACAATACGCTGGTCTTCCTTCGTGCATGAGAGGCAAGTCTACTGAATGACTTGTCACTACCTCATACTGCTGTAGCTCTTTCTGCACACTACGTAGGGGTATGTTGGCTCTTCTTCGATGCTGATGCTGATTTCTGGAATCTGATTTCGGTACCTCAGACTCTTGTCGAATTCTCTTAGATTTACGCACAAATACTTCAAAATTCACTGTTGTTTTACATTTCGAAGATTTTGCAGAATAACAAGCACATTCTTCATGCAACCTCACTATGTAGCCCCTCTTCATTCTTCTCCTCGCCCACATCCTCAATACACCCTTATACTCACCACCGCTCTACATCGCATTTCTTTCCTTCCTCTATGACTGCATCACTTCCAAAGCCGCCAGAACTTCTTCCGCTTCTTGCCCTTGTCTTCTGGAACCCCATCCGGCGTAAGCACCGTGGTAATATCCGGATGCGACTTCTGCGGCTCCAACGGCGGCCGCGAGTGCTTCAGCTGAACCTCGTGCGAGAACGACTTCTGCAACTTGGCGCTTCCCTTGAAATCGTCTCTACTAGGTGACCGGAGACCCACAAAACGAAGCAGCTGCTTGGGCGGTCCCACCGGCAGCTCGGGGCTTTGTATGCTGATTTTGGGCGGGCCTGTGCCATCCGCAGGCGGGGAGGCGGACTTTTGGGCCTCCAACGCCTTCAATTTCAAGTTGCGCTTCATCTCCTTATAAGAGAGCCCCGTGGAGTTGGTTGGCGAGAGATTGGAGTCCTGCTCCACAGGGTCCAAAAGCAGCTTCGTTTTGTACGGTACGTGGCCGAAGGAGTTCGATCCGGTGATGACCCGTGCTAGCTGGGCACCTTTTCCCTTGAAATCAGGGTCCACCAGCCGAATTTCCGTACACAAATGCGCCAGCTTGTCGGAGATGGACTTGACAATGTCCACGAAGTAGTTTTCTCCAATTTCCCTCGCACTGAGCTCCTTGAGGTCCCGGTTCATGGCCGAACAATACTGTTTGTAGAGGTCCAGAATCTCGTCAAAAGACGAATAGGAGCCCTCACTGGAGCTGCTCTCAACCGAAGCGTCCGAATTGATAGACAGCACATCAGAACCGACCCCTGATTCCACCGGAGCGCTTTCAGCAGAGATATCAGATGGTGCGGGCGTGATGTTGGAGTTCGACGATGACAGGAAGTCCATCGGTTGCAGAGCAGCGTAATCGGTGCCAAAAGAGGCCTCCAACTCGGCCTCAAACTTGCCCATATTCAACGCTGGAACTGCAATGACCGGCAACGGGAAGTTTTTCACAAGCCGATCCGTCAATTTGGACAGAAGCCAAGACTTGAGGGGCGCCCCGCGCTTTACATTGGCCTTCGAACCTGTGCACACCAAGTTGGGCTCGTAGAGCTTGTACATCTCCTTGAGAACATCCTTGGTTTTCCCCTCGGCGATTTCCACCGATACCTTGGCGATGATTTTGGGGTTGATGACCTCCATGATGTACAGCATGATGTTTTTGGCAATGAACTTGACGAATTCGGGCCTGTTGCGTTGGCGAAGGCGCATTCGGGGCGTTTTGGACGCCACCACCCGTGGCGGCGATTGGAATACCGAGCTGCGTCTTCTTTTGACTTCGAAATTGTGGTTAATGGCCGAAACAACGATCACCAGGTCGCCGTGTTCGATGAAGTTCCGCAACACCCAGTCAAGTGCTACCCACGTGTGTTTTCGGGCAGATATATAGACGAGGATCACACGCAGAGGAAGAACGGGTCTCAAAAAGCCGTGCTCCGCGTTGTTGAGTTTCTGCAAATACAAGTTCTCGTAGTCGTTGTGGAACTTAGTGAAGGTACATCCGCGATGGGTAATGATAGGCAGCGTGGGATACAGCGGTTTTAAGACAAGCAAGCGTGAGACATCGAGACCCGGTGTAATTGGCGAAAGCGACCTTCTGCTGGGCGAAGGTGTAGGCGAATAGACAGCCAGATTGCGTCTCCCTGGCAGAAGAGAGCGGCCCCTCTCGACCCCAGGCACATCCAAGAAGGCCTCGCGGCTCCCGCGCATACCGTAAGAGGGTCTGGGAAGCCCGTCATCGTCATAGTCTTCTTCTTCGTCGTCGTCATTATACTGGATGTTGATGGTATCGAAGGAGACTCGTTTCTGGTAGTGGCTCTTGGTAGTGGAACTGTGGTCCCGATGCGCATTGATCTGTAGCTTGATATAGCGATAAGCGTCCTGCTGCCGCTTCTCTATGTGGTCAATAAGGTCCACGGACAGTTGCAGCCCGTGGGTTGTGCGGCCAAGATCGTGCGGGGGGGCCGGCGTGGTGTTGTTGCGGAGCAAAGGACTGCGAACAGGGGCCTCCATAGTGGAGTGGAAAATGAGGAATTCTCGAGATGAATGTGGGATTGGAGTATCTTGCGGCTCAAGAGATGAAAACAGCGTTTCGGGTTGTTTGTGATTCGGCTGTCGTTGTTCGGGATGTATATGCGTGGCTAATGAGTTTCAACAAAAGAGCTCTAAAATAGATCCTGGATTGTTTCTAGAGCCAAAATTCGGCCTGTGGGTATTCAGGAGGGGAATTGACGGTGTCACAGACTCTCAAAGCCGTAGTGAATCTTTTGGTGCAGTTACTGAGGCCCTTAGTGTGACCCCCGGTTGTGGAGTTGCGGCTGTTAGAGTAGCCGGATTACGCTCGTTTTTTGAATGTAGCACGCAGCTCAGAGGAAAGAATTTAACAGTACTCGTACTGCAAGCGTGGCTTATCAAGAAACCGCCGTCTTCCTCCAGCGGCTAGAGTAATTGAAGGGAATGTATTCGGAACGGGCGTCTAAGTGCTTATGCACCATAGGCTGGAGTGCATACAGGGCGGCTATTCTATCTGCAGGAACTAGTATCAATTATGGGCTCATCGGAGCCCGAAAAGGCAAAGACAGCCGATTCTGTCGGCACCGAGCCATGGCGATGGAAGGCAAGAGGAAAGGGAGAGCGAAAACGCCATTTTAAAGTCTTTCAGTGCTCCATATGAAATTGGACGCTGGACTCTGTTCTCCTGAGAAGCTGAGGTACGGGTGTTTTTGCTATTTACCCAGTCTATATATGGATCAAGAAATGGTTAGGGAATTAGTAAGGGAAAAGCTCAGATGAGTGACTTCCTACATGTCGTTAGTAGGCGTCTGAGAGTGGTTGAGAATCACTGAAGGGGTCGCGTTAAGGGTTGTTCTCGGCAAGAAATCTATGAAGAGGGCATACAAAGAGACTTGAGAAGGTCCCAAGAGTGTCTGCAGAAATCAGAACTAAAACCCCAATGAGTGTTAGAAAACTTCCAGAGGCTGTAATCTACTTGAACTCCACAGATAGTTTCCTAGAAACTATTTTGTCTCTTTGTTAAAGCTGTTGAATAGATATTTACTTCACAAACTTTTTGGTGCACGAAACTGACTGTTCACCACAGACCTGAGGAACTACTTATAGGTTGGTCAGTACGTCACCAACGACCCTGCCTACTTCTCTTACTCAATATTGAACGGATCTTCCTTGAGTCTCACTTTTTTTTCTGAGAGTCTATGTTCTCCGCCGCACTCGCTCAGTTGTCTAGTAAAGTTACTCCTCAACCCGAGTCTGTCACCTTCTAAGCATTTTCTCAATTTCGCCTTCCCCAGTATTTCTTCTGTAATCCTGGTCTACCTACCTTCTTCTCTTTCTTTTTTAAGCGCCCCTGCTGGCCCTTTTGGCGTTATAGAGATGGGCCTCGCGATGCACGAAGCTCACAATAGCAACACCAATCACAGCCGTGGCCGCCACCAACGCCAAGTTCACGGGAAGCGGATTCATGTGAAACAGCGTGTGGGTTATTTTGTCCAAGACACTCTGGAAGAAGTTACAGATGCCCGAAATGCAGATGATGGTGCCATAGAGAGTGCCAAAAGTGTCGAACCCAAACACCTTGGCGCAGTAGTCCGAAACAGCGGTGTAGAACAACGGTCTGTAGACCACGAAAAGCGAAACGTTGACAATTCCCGCGTAGTAGTTGCCGACCAACCCAAAGAGGCCGATAGTGAGAGAGATCAGTAAAAGCCCAGCCAAAACCACCACTGTCGAGCAGTGGTCCAAAAACAAGCCCACGAAAGGCACAGAAATCACGCCTCCCATGGGCAAGGCCACGTCGAAAAAACGTGTCAAGCTCTCAGCAGAGGCCACCAGCCCGAGCAAGTAGGTGTACTGCGAGCCCACAGTAGCCACAAAGTAGTTGAGGCGCAACATCAGGATGGTTGCAAAAAAGCACATCAAGAAGAACCACGGCGTGCGGAGCTGGAAGCGGGCTGAGTAGCCGTGAAGAATGCCGAAAACGCCACCGGAGTGCTTGATAAGGAGCTCCTCTCCTTCCTCAGCATAGGGCTGTTTGAGGGCGTCTCCGATGGAGTCTCTTCTGGCAAAGGTTCTGGGCTGGCCCTGCAGCAGCAGCTCCAAAAGAGGGCTGGTTTCGGCGGGCACGGAGGTCTGCGGCAGCTCCTCCTGGAAGTCGTCCACGCAGAGGGTGTTCTCGGAGTCGCTCTTGTAGGAGTCCTTCTCCATGACGAAGATCTGGGCGAAGGAGATGAAAATGGGCACAATGAGGTAGACCTTAAAGAAGGTGTCGAGGGTCCAGGCGCCCTCCGAGAAGTTGTAGGCGAGCTTATAGAGCAAAAACACCGCCAGCGAGGCGTCGAAGGCACCCGTTAAGAGCGCCAAGATGGTTCCGCTGGATCTGGGGAACGAGTTGGACAACTGGAAAGACGAGATGAACGCAAAGGGGCCGCCCAAGGCCATTGCCGCGTAGCCAACCAAATAGGGGTCCACAAACCACAACCAGGGGTGGCCCAGAATGGCGTCGGCGTAAATGAACACGAAACAGGCAAAGTACAAGCAGGCGGCGCCCACCAGAGCACAGAACCGGGGCCCGTGGACGTCCAACAACCGGCCAATGAGAAGCGCGGACGCGTTGGTGGCCACTGCTGCCACTGTGAACATCATGTTCAACTTCAAGTCCTGCGGCGTGCACTTGGCCACGGCATCGTCTTTCGCAGCCAAAACCGACGTCGTGACGGTGGAGAAGAAGGCGGGGTCGAGGGCGTATTTGGCCATGCCAACGTTGCCGGAAACGTCGCACATGTCCTCGTAAACGTGCTCCCTAACAAGCACCGTCTTGAGAGCAGCGAACCCGAAAATGGGCCCTCCGGACAACAAACACCACACAAAGGCGCATGCCACCTGCGCCATACGCCGCGAGGACGGGATGTCTGCTGCGTACATGAGAAGGGGAAAAATGGGGTGGTGGAAACGGCTTTTCAGCGATGAGATGCGATGTCTGACCCCAAGAAGGGAGATGCAGAGGAAAAGTGCAATTGAAGGTGCCAGCCGAGCGCAGTATTGCCTTCTCAACGGATAAGCAGAAAAGAAGCCAAAAGCCCAAAAGCCCAAAAGCTTCGATTCCAGAAGAACGCCGACCACTAGGAAGACGTGAAATTAGGGCAGGTCTTATCGCGCGCTTTGTGTAACGGAGAGCCCAATACCTAGATAAGGTAGGAAGGACGCCCACTCTCGCGGCTTTCTCGGCCGAAAACGGCCAGTGGGGTGCCAGAGGGGTACCAGTGGGGGACCCCTTTGCTACCCGCATTACGGGTCATTTATGGGCCTAGCCGGAGGTGGGTCAAGGAGCCAGTATAGGTGTTCTCTGCAGTCTGAGGGAGTTATATAGTGCTAAGGGGGCGAAGAAGAAAACGGGGCTGGATGAACGGGGCTTGGCCGAAACCGGCTGCTATGGTCTAGTTGTGATGTGCGCTGCTACCAGGGTGTATAGGGAGGCGCAATTGGGCCCCATGGGTGCCCTTCGACAGCCGTTCGTTTGAGGTAAATGGCATTGAGCGCGAGATTGCACTTAGACAAGCGGCCCATTGGCCCAAAAAACCGAGCTTCCGAGTCGAACCGGTAGCCCTTGACAGGAGTTTCCGCGCTAGACGGAAGGATAAGCTTTCGAGCTACATTACGTACTTGGGAAAGTGGTGGGGGTGGATGCCTGTGGGTTCTGGCAGCTGCGAAAAGGCCCACAATAGCGTGAAAACTCTGCAAGAAGCCGGTGAGGACCTCCAAAAGCCAGCCATCTTCCAACCAAGCAGCTTGTTGGGCAAGTGGCGCAACATGTGGAACGCCAGCCAAGTCCCATCTTCGAGGTGTCTTTTAGCAGCTGCTATGCACATTAGCGAACTACAGATTAGCACCTGGGCAAATTGCTGCAGCTAATTACGACAATAGGCCATACACCAAAGTTTCAAACAATCGTTTGGGCCACTCGCAGCCACCTGGCTGGAGTCCACGCATTCTCAACTCTTGTTTCGGCCCCGTGCCTTTTCGCCTGGTGACGCCTCTTTCTGGGCGTCTGTATGAGGGAGCCCCGTAAGCGCATATTTGTTTTTTCAGCTGGTGCGATGAGATTTTTGCTATTTAAGCCACTGATTTCCTCCTCCATTTGTGGGCCAAAAATGTCGCAGCTCTCTTCGCAGGGCAATAACGCCATTATTTGGCTCACCTACGTGTTTCTCCTCGCCACCGGCTGCTACATCGCCTTCCGATATGGTCGTGCCAAGGACTTTCTCTCGTCCAACGGCACCCAGCGCGGTATCCCGCTAGCTTTGAACTTCATCGCTTCTGGTACGTGAAATCAAATGCCTCTAACTCGCAGAACAGGAAAAGCAGCCCTACGGGTGTTCTGGCGGTCGGCTGCGACCGTCGGGACTGAGAAACACCGTTGCACTCGATCAAGTTAGCACTTGCGTGGGAAAGGGCTCTTCCTGATACTAACCATAGCAATGGGCTGTGGCATTCTCACCACCTACGCTCAAATAGGCAACATCTCCGGCTTGCACGGGTTGTTGGTGTACACCATCTGTGGAGCCATTCCCCTTGTGGGGTTTGCAGTTCTCGGGCCTGTTATTCGCAAGAAGTGCCCCGATGGCTTCATTTTGACCGAGTGGGTGAGGCACCGTTTCGGCGTCGTGACCGCGTTGTATCTCTCGTTCTTCACGTGCTTGACCATGTTCCTCTTCATGCTTGCTGAGCTCTCTGCCATCAGGGCTGCGATCGAGACGCTCACGGGCTTGGATGCGCTCGCGGTCATCATCGTGGAGTGCGTGGTCACCTCCATCTACACCTCCATTGGCGGCTTCAGGGTCAGTTTCATCACTGATAACTTCCAGGGAGCCATCGTGGTGATTTTGATCATCATCTGCTCGGCCGGGATGGGGAGCTACATCCACATCGACTCAAGCCTTATTGGCCCCTCCAAGCTCTTGGACGCCAATAAGGTGGGCTGGCAGCTTGTGTACATCTTGTTTGTGGCCATCGTGACCAACGACTGCTTCATGGCCGGTTTCTGGCTCCGTACCTTTGCCAGCAAGTCCGATAAGGACTTGTGGATAGGCACGTCCATTGCCGCCTTCGTGACCTTTGTTCTCTGCACCTTGGTGGGAACAACAGGCTTTTTGGCGGTGTGGACGGGCGATTTGCAGGTAAACGACCCCAACGGTGCCAACGCCTTCTTCATTTTGTTGGATAAGATGCCCAGGTGGATCTTGGCCTTCGTTCTCATCTTCATCATCACATTGTCCACCTGCACGTTTGACTCGTTGCAAAGCGCCATGGTTTCCACCATATCCAACGACGTGTTCAGAAACAAGATGAAGTTGATCTACGTGAGAGTCATGGTGTTCCTCATCATGGTTCCCATCGTGGTGTTGGCAGTCAAGTTGGTGGACGACATCCTCAAGATCTACTTGATCGCGGACCTTGTTTCCGCGGCGGTGATTCCTGCCATCTTCTTGGGCTTGAGCGACAGCTACTTCTGGTTCTTGCGCGGTTTTGACGTGATGGTGGGTGGCTTTGGTGCTCTTCTTGGGGTGTTCGTTTTTGGTACCGTTTACTACGGCAACGCTAGGGACGGAGCGAAGCTTCTTTTGGTGTGGAACGGCTTGTACGACCCCGAGGACTGGGGTCCTTTCGGTGCCTTTGTCATCACTCCCGTGGGAGGCATTATTTTCACATTAATGAGTGCTGGTCTTAGGATCGGTTTCTGGTGGACCGTCTCCAAAGTGAGGGGCACTCGTTTCACAGCCTTGGATCGTCCCGAGGTGGTAGATACGCACCAGTTTGCGTCATCCGACTCTGAGAGCTCGTACGGCTCGACAAGTGACAAAAAGAAGGGTATTCAGGACAGTTTATAGACCTTAATTGATACCAGGTGTTTGCAGCCAGTAGCATTGTGCGGGACACGACCGAGCTTTTATCTGTCTTGAAATCTAAGGTTAAGCACGGCAAAATGGTGGAGTACAAAATAGGCAAGGAGGACCGAAATGGGCGTGCTAAGGCCCGTTCCGGAAAGCTTCTCGAGAAGGTGGATGATGACATTTTGCTTGTTAATCAGATAAAGCGAGACATACGAAGACAGAGAGGAGGTGTGGCAGAAGGAGGCGAATTGAAAGATGACATTGAAAGTGTCGAAGAGGGAGTAGATAAGGAAGAAATGGAGGATAAGGAGGCACATGAAGATGATATCGAACTTCTTGGGGGAAAAAACAGTGACGATGGTCCATCAAATAGTCAAAATGGTAACGATGAGGGCTCCGATACCAATCAGAGTACACTCATAAAGGAGCACGAAAACGACAGCGACGTTCTCAAAGTTAGCGAAAAGGCTACCCAGCTCGAAGAGCACCATAATGAAGATCACGAAAACGGTACAGCGCCCAAAGACAGCGAAAAATGGGACAAGGAGTCGGACTTCTACAAGAACATCGACACCAAGTCGTTTCGGCAGTACGAGCTCGCGTGCGACCGTGTGAAGCAGTTTTACGAGGAGCAGCACGAAAAGCAGACAGTGGCGTACAATATCCAGGCCCGCATTAACTTCAAGACGAAAGTCAGAGCGAAAATGACCGTCTGGGAGGGCTTGGAGAGGCTCAACAAGTTGCTAGATGACAGTGATCCCGACACAGAACTTTCGCAGATAGACCACGCTTTGCAGACCGCCGAGGCCATTAGAAGGGACAAAAAGCCGCGGTGGTTCCAGCTCGTTGGGCTCATCCACGACTTGGGCAAGCTTCTCTACTTCTACGGCCTGAAGGGCCAATGGGACGTTGTGGGAGACACGTTTCCGGTGGGATGCAAGTTTCTGAAGAAGATCATCTTCCCAGAGAGCTTCAAGCGTAACCCGGATATCTTGAATCCGTTGTACAACACCAAATACGGCGTCTACTCCAAGCACTGCGGGCTCGATAGCGTGATGCTCAGCTGGGGCCACGACGAGTACATGTACCATATTGCGAAAAACAACTCCACATTGCCGCCCGAGGCGCTCGCCATGATACGCTACCACTCCTTTTACCCATGGCACCAGGAGAGCGCCTACAGCTACTTGATGGACGCACACGACACCGACATGTTGAAGGCTGTCAAGGCGTTTAACAACTACGACTTGTACTCAAAAACCGACGTGCAATGCAACGCCGAGGAGCTCAAGCCGTACTACTTGGAGCTTATTGACGAGTACTTTCCGAAGAAGATCATCGAGTTTTGAGCGCTTGTATAGCATGTATAGTAAATGAAAAGGAATGGTACGGTCAATGGCAAGAAAAGCACCAGAACAGCGCAAATAAAAAAAGTAGTGTAAGCGTATGTTACCCGTCTCAAGAAACCACAAGGGAAGTATAAGGACCCAGAACCACCATAACCAGCTACAGCACAAACCCTCGTGGTCACAGTTTTGCATTCTTATAACTTCGCTGACGTAAGCAGCGAGGTAGCGGCGATGAAAAATCTTCAATTCTACATGCATTTTCCACCCACCAGAAACACCCAAAATGCACAAAGCATTATATACATCATTGGTCAGAAGCGTGGTCACACGCCGGAGCATTCCTATGGGGCTCAGTGCTGCTAGAGCGGTGAGAATGGCGCCCGTTTCCAGACTCTCTGCCGTTCGTTTTTCGTCAACTGATGCCACCAAACCTCAGGAATCTGCGAAAGCCGAGGAGACTGCTAAGGCCGATAACGCCGAGGAGCCTGTGGCAGAGGAGGTTGCTGCCGAGGCTGAGGAGGCCGCTGCTGAGCTGGAAACCGACATTTTGAACGCCAAATTGGCCCAGAAGGACAAGGAGTTGGCGGACATGAAGAACCACTATGCCAGGGCCATTGCTGACTTCAGAAACTTGCAGGAGTCCACCAAAAAAGAGGTGCAGAAAGCTAAGGACTTTGCGTTGCAGAAGTTTGCGAAGGAGTTGTTGTCGTCGCTCGACAACTTCGGGTTGGCGTTGAACGCTGTCAAAGACGAGACCATCAAGACCAACGAGGAGGTGAAGAACCTCTATGAGGGCGTCAGCATGACAAGAACCGTTTTCGAGAAGACGTTGTTGAACCACGGCATCGCCAAGATCGACCCCATGGGCGAGCAGTTCGACCCCAACCAGCACGAGGCCACCTTCGAGCTTGCGCAGCCCGACAAGGAGCCGGGCACCATTTTCCACGTACAGCAGCCCGGATACACGTTGAACTCGCGTGTCTTGAGACCCGCCAAGGTCGGCATCGTCAAGGGCGCCGATAACTAGGCCCTCCGTGTTTATAGTAATGGCTTCTTGTATATAATTAACGACATGTCAAAGGGGGAGGAAATGACCAATGAAAAGGGAGAAGAGCTTGAGGGAGCAACAAAGTAGAGACGGCTTTCAAAGACAAGGGCCAGGATGAAATCAGACAAAACCACAGCATTGGTGTGTTTGGAATGCAAATGTGAACGAGAATTGTGCTGATTGGACGTCTATTTGGGATCGCAAGAAGCTGGAGATAGCAATATTTGTGGCAGATTACAGCTTCCACGAAGACACACTTTAGGGAAACCAATAGGAGAACCACCAAATTGTCTGCGTGGCTCGAATGAATAGGCACCAAGTATAGTCCCATATATACCATAGAGGGTAGTTGCGGGAGCACTGTATCAGTGAGAAGCAAGATCATGACGCTGTGGTGTCTATACCCGCCCAGACGCTCACCTCTTTTCTGAACCTCCTCTCCTTTCTACTCACTCGTCTTCACGCTGTTTTCAAATTCTTTTCCTTTTGCAAAATCCTGAACTTCCGTCTTTCGCAATCATTTGCGATTTTCGGCAATTTCCGTTTCGCAGCCATAATCCGCCTATAGCACCGTTCAAGTCCCCATTTTTGCCCCAAACCTGCCCAAAGTCCCCCGATCTGCTGTCCTTACCAACGCCAAACAACATAAATGGCATAACCTGCCCAGCCCCAGTTTTCCCAAAACCCTTCCTCCTCTGACTCACGCACGGCGTTATCGGGCCGGTACCGGCGCACGACCCATTTTTCAGGTATATCGGACCTCGGGAAACGTTCAATTCTCCACCACCATGCTTTCCAGAACCGCCTCCAGAACCTTCTCAAGCTCCGCTGCTTCTTTGAAGGCATTGAAGATCGCGCTTATTCCCGGCGACGGCATTGGCCGCGAGGTTATTCCCGCGGGCCAGCGGGTGTTGCAGACCTTGCCCCAGCTGCTTGGGTTGAAGTTTGACTTCGTCACATTGGACGCTGGCTTTGAGCACTTCCAGAAAACCGGAACCGCTCTTCCCGACGAGACCGTTGCCGAGCTCCGCACCTGTGACGGGGCCTTGTTTGGAGCCGTTTCCTCGCCCTCTACCAAGGTGGAGGGATACTCGTCCCCCATTGTTGCGTTGAGGAAGAAAATGGGCCTCTACGCCAACGTGAGACCCGTGAAGTCTGTGGACGGCGTGGGCAGACCCGTGGATATGGTCATCGTGCGTGAGAACACCGAGGACTTGTACGTCAAGGAGGAGCGCTCCTACCAGAAGGAGGACGGCACTATGGTGGCCGAGGCCATCAAGAGAATCTCCGAAACCGCCACAACTAAGATCGCCAAGGTGGCCTACGACCTCGCCTTGCTGAGACAGGCCATCCGCGAGGCGTTTCCCGACTTGCAGTCGCTCCATTCCAAGGCCCTGGTGACGGTGACCCACAAGTCCAACGTCTTGTCAGTGCTGGACGGCTTATTCCGCGAGGTGTGTCGCAGAGTCTACGACGCCAACCAGGCCGAGTACGGCTCCGTGGACCACCGCGAGCAGATCGTGGACTCCATGGTGTACAGAATGTTCCGCGAGCCGGAGATTTTCGACGTGGTGGTGGCGCCCAACCTCTACGGAGACATCTTGAGTGACGGGGCTGCTGCGCTCGTGGGCTCCTTGGGAGTGGTTCCCTCGGCCAATGTGGGCGACAACTTCGCCATTGGCGAGCCCTGCCACGGCTCTGCGCCCGATATCGAGGGCAAGGGCGTTGCTAACCCGGTGGCTACCATCCGTTCCACCGCGTTGATGTTGGAGTTCATGGGCCACGGAGAGGCTGCTGCGAAGATCTACGAGGCTGTGGACGCCAACTTGAGCGAGAACAAGATCACCACGCCGGACTTGGGCGGCTCCTCCACCACCGAAGAGGTGGTTCTGGATATCGTCCGTCGCTTTTAAGCAGTTTAAGCAGTATAGTGAATGGCTATAAAGAAGCTGTAGTGAGCGAGGAGGAGAAAACGAAGTTTCTTTAGTGTTTTGCCATCGGTGTGTGTTTGAGTTATCTCGAGATTGAGCTGTGGAGGTAGAATGTCGTTATAGTTGTTGGATATTGAAGGAAGCGTGAATAAGACTACAAGGCAGGAAAATTCACTTAGCAAGATTAGCCTTTCATTACTGAACTCATGCTGGTGAATTTCCAGGAGCCAATTAATGAATGGCAGCTTATGGAGACGCTACTTTATATAATTGGAAGTTTGAGCACCCGTTGACCTCATGATCACATGTCTTTTTCTGCTATATAACCCCCCAAACTGGGATACATAACAATCGCTCATTTGGGCCAACCGTTCAGCTGGCTGCTGCGGGCCACCTTGTTTGAGGATCATTCAAGCTTATGCATACTTAGTATCACCGAATCAAGTAGTGTTCGTGGCTCTGGCTTCTAGAGCGCCCAGAAAGTCCCCATATACGTTCTCCGAATGGCTTTTCGCAGCCAAATTGCCCAACAACTTCTGTCAAAAATGAATCATCATATAACCCTCACTAAGATATTCGCCTTACTTCGTACCTCTCTTCGGCTGCAACCAACATTCTATTATACAGTATGCTCATCTCGATCTATCCACTTACTCGAAACCCGTCCACTCTTCGTCCACATCCAGCTCCTGCTCCTCCTCCACATCTTTCTGGGCCTCCCCCTTCATTCCCATCGCATTCTCCGTTGTCTCTCCCCTCACAAAACAGGCTGCAAAAAAGCCTATGCCACCGTCCTCCTTCGCAACGGCTCTCACACAGCCTCCAGCCAACTCTCTTCTCTTTTCCTCGTCACTCCCGCAAATGGAGGAAAACTCTTCCTCCCAGCCTCTTCTTGGCCACAGCGGAATCACGACCTCCCTGGGGCCAAGAGTCCACCCCTGGGCTGCCACTTGCGGGTCCCTCAATAGATCCACCACCACCCTTTCGTTCTCGTGAGGATGGATGGAGCACGTAGAATAGACCACTTTCCTGGCCGCCGGAAATGATAAAGCGTGCTTCACAATCAAGAACTGGAATGCAGCAAGCTTGATCAAGCGGCCCTCGTCAACCTCCTCCTTGTCCTGCTCTTGCAGATCGTCCTCAAGAGCCCTTCCAAAGATGCCAGAGCCGCTACACGAAGGGTCCACCAAAAGGCCCGTGACGGACGGGAAATCCGCCCCAGAGGTGGTGGTGAAGTCCGCATGCGTCACATGGATCATGTCCTTAAATTTGGTGCCAGTGGCCTTCTCGCACATGGAACTGAGTATCTTCACTCTGCGCGCATCCCTCTCGAAGGCGTAAACCACAGATTTGCCGTCCTTGGGCAAATATGACGCTGCGTGCGTGGTCTTATTTCCCGGGGCAGCACAGGCATCTACCACCAGAGTATGCACGTCGTTGGGGTCGTTGTTGAGAATGTGGGCGGGAAAACAGGAGGCCCTGTCCTGGATAATGACCTCTCCATTTTTGTAGGCGTCCGTGGCCATAAGACCGTCTTTGGGATGGATTCCGTATAAGTTCGGCACGTACTCGTCTGTGTAGAGAACACCAGGCTCCTCTATTTGGTCTATCAGAGATACCGGTTGAAGAGATGAGAAGAACAGGTGCGTCTTGAAGAAGGTCTCCTTGTCGGTTTTTATGGTGTTTATTCTGAACCAGCGCACCGGCGTCTCGTCGTCAGAGTCACGTGTGGGGAGCTCCTCAGCCAGTTTGGCTCCGTACTTTAGCTTGAGTTTGGTGAACTCAGCCAGGAGTCTGGTTCTGTGCTCCAAAAACGCGTTTTTTATGGGGTGCTTGCCCAGCTGGATGCGGCCCCTAGAAGAAAAGAGCAAGTCGTGCACCAAAAGAAGGAGGAGAGCATCGCTGATACGCACTTTTAGCGCCTTTTTGATCCGAGAGCTGCGGATAACGGCCTCGATGTGCTCCTTGTATTTGAGGGTGGAGTAGACCACAGCAAAAGTGTGCTTTGGATTGGCGAGTTTGGTGTTCTGGAAGATGCGCAGCTTGACGCTGCCACGGCCCTTTCCCGCCACAAAGGGCTCGGCCTCGAAGTAGAACTTCATGAAGTTGCAATGTGATGTGAGCTTGCAGACGAACTTTTGCAATGAGTAGGTCTCGGTTATATGCAGGTTCTTGTGTTAGGCCAGGAAGGGGTGACGACTTAGTGACCAAAGTGATGGCGTGAAGCTGAAAAGCGGGGGGTGGCGTTCTACGTGTGGGGAGGTTGGTGTGGGTGAGTTTGGGCGCGTTTGGAGCATTTTTGGGCCACTTGCAACAACCTGTTCGCAGCCATATAATGTATGGAGAAAAGACGAAAGGCGCCCATTTCCCACCATCGTGTGCGGTGATGCCCTCAAAAGAGGTATACCAGTACAAAAGACCCCTTCGATCTAAGAAACTTAGCACCACCATCAAAGCCTCCCTGCAGCGCCAGGTACACCCTCTCCCCGGTGCCGCCCTACATTTTGCACTGCCCGGTGCACGGGTGTGATCAGCAGGTTTGAAATACTCCACAACCGCAGCAAAACCCCCAGCCAAAAGCGCCCCACTGGCCCCCCAGGCGCCGCACGACCCGTTAATTCCGCTTCTAGCTCTCCAGAAGGCCCCCCATAGCACTTTTTCCCCATCTGTCTAGCCCATTCTGGCCAATGCCCCCCGCGTACGCCTATGCCCCCGGCACCCAGCTAACGGTGGGTCTGCACCGGATCCAGATCATCAAGTACATCTCAGAAGGAGGCTTCGCTCACGTGTACACGTGCAACGTGGATCCCCCGTTCCAGGGCCTGCTGGTGGCGTGTTTGAAGCGAGTGGCTGTCCCCAGCAAATGGCAACTCAACCTACTTCGCCAGGAGGTGGACGCTATGAAGCGTTTGCGTGGCAACCCCACCATCGTGCTGTACATCGATCTGCACGCCAGCCGAATGGCCGGCGGAGGCTCGTCTGGTACTCAGCAGTACGAGGTTTTCGTGCTCATGGAGTACTGCTCCAACAACGGGCTCATTGACTTCATGAACGCCCGGCTCACACACAAGCTCACGGAGCCGGAGATCCTCACCATCATGCGCGACATCACCGTGGGCGTGGCCATGTGCCACCACCTCAATCCGCCGCTCATCCACCGCGACATCAAGATCGAGAATGTGCTCATTGATGCCCACGGAACCTACAAGCTCTGCGACTTCGGGCTGTCCGTGGCCTATGCGCCTGTGCCGAAGACGGCGTCGGACAAGGCCGCGCTTCAGGCAGACTTGCAGCAGAACACCACGCCCCAGTACAGGGCGCCGGAGATGATCGACCTCAGCTTGGGCTTCCCCATAGACGACAAGCTGGACGTGTGGGCGCTCGGCGTTTTCCTCTACAAGCTCTGCTACTACACTACGCCGTTCGAGCTGCCACAGCACACCTCCATGGACGACTTGGAAAGGGCCATCCTCAACAGTGCGTCCACGTTGCGGATCCCCCACGACGTGCGTGGGCTGGCGTTTCTGGCCCGCTTGAAGCACGTGATCAAGTGCTGTTTGCGGGACGACCCCCGCCGCCGCCCCAACGCCGTGCAGTTGCTCGAGGAGATCTGCGCTATGAAGGGCGAGAAACCGCCCAATGTGGTGCCGTACACAGTGAGACACCACCACGAGCCAGCGAAGCAGAAGACGGCCCACAACCCTGCAAATGGCGACCATTTGAGCGCAGCAAAACCCGCCCAAAGCGCCACTACTGGTGAGACTGCGAAGCCCCATGTCATCGAGAAAACCCCCGATCCCTTCTCCACCATTGACAAGTCGCGGCTTTTGAAGCGGGAGGTTTCGCGTGACGCCACGCGCTCGCTTCCTCGGCCCGTGAGCCTCTATGAGGAGCGGCCCTCAGCCCACGCCCTCAAGAACTTCATCCAGCAGCAGCTCAACGACAGCTCGGACGACCTTCCCAGGCGCAAAAGCGACGAGGACAACACGCTTGAATTTTTGCGCAATCGCGAGGAGGCCCAGTCGCTTGGGCTGCGCCAGAGCACCGGTGGAAGTATAAAGCTGTCTTTCAAGAACGGCTTGCGCAAAATCAGCACGGGAAGCAGCTCCTATAGCCAGGTTCCTGCTGAAAACAAGCCCAGTAAACGCTCTAGCATTTCCTCCCTCAAACAGCTTTTGACTGGTAGTCGCAGAGACGACGACAGAGAGTCTGTTCGGGTGGTTTCCAACCCGGAGGAGGTCCCAGTCCACAAGTTATCCATACAGAGAAGAATGAAGCTTCTTCTCAACAACAACGACGAGACATTCCAGAAAACAGCCCTGGGATACGGCAAATTTACTGACGACCAGGACGATATAGCAGCAATTAACGATACTGGAGGCTCTATCTCCGTCCACGCCTCGCCCACTCCTGAGCCTATAGTGAGCAAACCTGCAAAGGTGCCGAAAACGCTTATTAAGGCGCAGACCCATATGCCTCCTAAGGTTCCTATTAGGTTATCATCGCGGGAGAACAGAGGAGTATCCAAAAAAGGATCGTTCAACAGTTCTGAAGTGCCTGTTGTGCCTAAAAAAGAGCCTGTTGTGGCCCCAAAACTATCCGTTCTGACCAACCGTGGGCCTAAACCTCCCCAAATTACAAAGGAGACTAAGGCGGCCCCCAAGGAGATAAGAAATACTTCCAAAGAGATCAAAACAGTGCCTTTGAAGGTGACAGGAAACACTGCGCTTGGCAAGCGGCCTCCTCCCAAGCCCAAGAAGCCCGTTTTCTTGAAGTCCCCCTCGAAGGGAGGCAGTCACGAGAGGCGCCTCAGCAACTCGAGCGAGATTTCGTTGCCAGATATTGATGATTTGGAGCAGCAGTTTTCTAAAAGGTTTCCAAGTTACGTGTGAAGAAAAATTTGACGCTTAAAGGGACCAGGGGCCTGTGATGGGATGGTTTGACTAAAAGACTCTTCAGCCATGCACGCTGGCTTTCTTCTATGAGACGGAATGTAGAATAGAAGTGTTATTTTACGAAATCGTCATTCAAAGCAGCGGGGGTTGCGAAAAGACATTCGTCCAAAAAACTTACCGGATTCTCTTTCTCAAAGCATTTCTTCTTTTCCAAGTAGTCTACTTCAATCTGCTGCTTTCTACGCCGCCCATTATAGAGGATGTATTAAAAATCTATACCAACAGTAAAAGTACACCCATAATGTTACATGTATGTTCCCGCGATACTTTTTGAATAGCCGACATTTTGGCTAGCTGGACTCTCCACTATAGTCTTCGATAGAATCCAAGATGAAATCCACTCCCTCGTCAAAACGCTCGCTAATGACATCCCACAAGCCATCGGAGGAAGCCTTCAAAACCCTTCCAAATTTGCGCCGGGGGCGTTTGTTGCTTTCGTCGGCTGTTTCGGCAGCAGATCCGTTGGTGCCGTTTCTGGGACCAGTAGAGGACCCGCTCCAACAGGCATTTGAACAGGAGGTGAAAACCACCGAGTTTTGATAGTACCAATCGATCATCAGCTCGTCCATGACCGGCACCAACGGCTTCAACGGCGACCGCGAGACGAACACGACGGTGCCCTGCACCAAGTCCTTGATCTCCAGTGACAGTCTTTTAGCGTAGAGGTGCACAATGGCCTGGTATGCATCACCATATCCCACGAAAACCACCTTTTTAAGCTGCGAAAAGTACGTCAAGTAGTTGTCCCAGAGATAGAGCAAGAGCTCCTGTCCAAAGACTGTCGGATTGTACGTGGAGATGGCCGGGTTTCCTCCCAAAGACGGAAAGGCGAGCGCAAAGGACGGAATGTTAACGTCAATGTAACCCACATTGGTGTCACCGAGCTCCTTACTCACCTTATCCATGACCTGTGAGAGCGGATGCTCCAAAACCACGGACAGTCCACCCTCAATGTTGCCATTGACAGGGTTGATGTTGGCCCAGATCTCTGGCGGATCGTGTACCGCTATTATGGCCGTGTGGGCCGTGTGGATGTCCGAAGAGGCCACTATCAAGTCGTCTATGGCCGCCGGAAGACCGGTGGAAAACGCCTGCTTGTCTTCGGGCTGTGCTAGAACAGGAAGCCCCACAAAACCATGTTTTTGGAAGAGAGTGTGCGCCTGGTGGGCGCGTATGGGGTCAGCCACCGTGGAGAGTTTGTATGCTGACAGAGGGGCCAAATCGTAGACATCGTCAAAGGCAGAGTTGGGGTTTCCGGGACGTAAGCAGCGCCAGTATTTCGAGTGGAACTTAATAACCTCGTCCACAACCTCCAAGGTCTCCAAATGAGGGTCCAGGGGAACGATTTTCTCGGGAGGCTCGCCCACGAGCACCTTGGCCACTGCAAGTGCACTCTTACTGATGGAGTCGAGGTTGTAGCCACCCTCCAAAACCACCGCCAACTTTCCCTTGGCTAGCGCCTTTAACTGGTGCGTCATGTAGCCGTAACCAGCTGGTGTCACATGACACCCACCAATGATATCGCCGTCGGCGGCATCGAAGCCGGAGCTAACGATGACCAAGTCGGGGTCGAACTCGGTGATAACGGGGATGACGAGCCGCGTGAACGCGTACATGTAGTCTGCATCGCCCATTCCGGCGTTTCTCCAAGGGATGTTGAGGGAGGTGCCCTCGCCAGCACCCTCGCCCGACTGCGTGTGCAGACCGTATTTGGTGCCGGGGTAGAACTTTCCGTTTTCGTAGCGGTGGAGAGAGATGTATAGCACACGCGGGTCGTCGTAGAAGGCCTTCTGTGTGCCGTTTCCGTGGTGGATGTCCCAGTCCAAAATGACGATTTTTCGCACCAGCTCAGGATACGCCTTCAACACGTTTTTGGCAGCCACCGCGACGTTCAGAAAGAGACAGAAGCCCGCTGGCAGGTCGGGCTCCGCATGGTGGCCTGGCGGCCGGACCACGGCCAACAGGTTCTTGACCCTGCCCTCGATAACGGCCCTGCACGCCTCGATGGAGCCTCCACAGGAGAGTTTTGCCAGGAGAAACGAGTCGTTGTTGACGTAGATGGAGTCACCACGGTCGGTTTCGTCCAAGAGCTGCTGGCGCAGCATTTTTTCTGTCAGCTGGAGAAAGTCCCAGTGGGCCTCCGAGTGCACTTCTAGAATCTCCTCCACGGTAGCCTCGCGAACAGGAATTTTGGTCATGAGAGGCCCTATGTCGTCGGCACCGGAAAGCGTGGGGTCCTGGATGAGCCCGGCCTCGGCAAGCCGCTTGTAAATCCGATAAATCCGGCGAGGGTCCTCGGGATGGGGGTCAATATACTCGAAGTAGGAGGTGAAAATTTTGGCGTGGTAGCGCATCCGAACATCGTATACGAGGCCCGTTTTCAACGGCGTGTAGAATAGTTGTGGATCTACAGCAACAACCACGTTGGCCCTCCGGAGGGCAGCTGTAGTTCCGTTTTGGGGTGCCTCTGGGGCCCCGTTTAGGGGGACCGTGGAGGCCTCGCTGGCGGCCTCGTCTTTGACGCCGTTGGCGTCTAATTTTCTCTTTTTGGTCTCGGGATCGGACATGTGCAGGCAGAAGTGTCTGGGGTCAAATTCGGTCCGTTTGCGAGTGTTTGGTGGGGTGTCTTGAAGTATGTCGTATGACATGTCCGTAAATAGGTGCAGGAGACACATGGGCCGTGTGCAGGATAACGCATGGGCTTGTGCAGGATGGCATTCCTCTCTGCAGTACTTTTCTGCTCTGTCGGGTGCAACTTCCTACCTATTCTTGCCCATGTCGCTTCTCACGCCCACTTTGCGGGACAGGCACGACGCCCACGGTGACCTTGACGAGGACCAGCGCTACCATGCCCTTGTCGCGTCGAAAAATGGCTTTTTGTGGCGGTTTGAGCCCGTCTCGGGGCTCTTTCTCCAAAGTGACTCAACCACCGACGACATGGCCTTCAATTACGCCCTTTGCGACTTCGGAAGGGTTCAAAATTGGGAAGAAACTATTGGTACGGTTACCCTGTTGAACGCAGCTGCGCCGAAAAACGTACGCTACAAGCTTCTTTTCCTCGCTCGTCACGGTGAAGGCTTCCACAATATCGCCTCGCTCAAGTACTCCAAAGAGGAGTGGTTTTCTAAATGGCGCCATTTGGGGACTGATGGCGATATGACGTGGGGCCCAGATGCCAAATTGACTGATTTGGGCGTCCTTCAGGCTGAAGAAAACAACAGGGTTTGGCACCAGCAATTGGCCCTCGGGGCCCCTGTACCGGGCCAGTTCTACGTTTCGCCCCTTCTGCGATCCGCCAGAACCCTCGTAGAGACGTGGAAGGACATAGAAATCCCCCAACCTGTTGTTAAGGAGTCCTTGAGGGAAACTATGGGTGTTCATTTATGTCACAAGCGTTCTACGAAAAAGGAGATTGCAGCGCAGTTCCCCCAGTTTGCCTTTGAAAGCGGCTTTTCGGAGGAAGATGCGTTGTTTGAGGCCCACACTCCCGGCAGAGAGCAATTGTATGAGCAGTTTCTTCGGATCAACGGCTTTATGCAGGGTCTTTTTGAGGAGGAGGAGCTGGTGGTTTCCATCACATCGCATGCGGGAACTATAAGGGCGTTTCTTACTGTAATTGGGCATAGGAAGTTCACCATTCCCACGGGGGGGATGATTCCGGTGGTTGTTCGTGGTGAGAAGGCGGAGGCAAAGGAATGATGGGAGGAAATGTTCCCGGCGAATAAGACTGCAAGAAGTCAATACATAAAAAGGGACATTCTGGGTCTACAAAGAAGGACGTCCGGAGACACAGAAATGACGAAAGGAAGATATGACCAAAAAAATTCTCGGGGTCTTCAATGAGCTCTGATGAGGTAAAAGAAAGGGGCTCACACTCAGAGAACACGCGAAATGGGCCCAAGGGCCCCCTTTTGAGTTCCTTGAACTTCACTTAATTCTAGACCGTCTACTCGTTTCACATTAATACAAAAGCTAGTGGTCACGAGAACCATGATGGACGTAGTAAATCTCTGGAGGGCTTTGGAAGGTCCTTCAGTGCCAAATTGCGGGACCTTTGAAGCTAAGAGTCCATTCAAACCTCGGGCAGCCCTCTTTTCGTAGACTGGATCAAAAGGACTCCTTTTGGCGAGTCCAACTCATCAGATGCGCTCAATTTCAGACAAACACACGTGGTCCTCAAGATCACAGAAGCCACTCAATAAGGGCGAAACCGCAGCTCCTTCTTGCTCTTGCCCTTCTTATGGCCCTTGTCTCGCTTGTTGCTGTGCTTTTTCTTGTCACTAGGGCCCTTTTCAGAGACGTTCTCCTCATGGCGGTCACCCAGAGCTTCCGCATTTTCCATTTCTAGATCCTTATCGTTTTCGTCTTCCTTTTCATCCTCCTCCGCAAAACTGCCAGCCCACTTCAGGCCACTTAGAGCATATGGCAACTTCCAGGAGCGGATTATGCCATCTTCTCCGCCCGTGAGGGCCACAGAGCCATCCACGACCACCACATCGCGCACCACTTCCTCGTCATGAGCGCCAGGAAACCATACAGGCCTTCCCACGTCCACTTTTTCTGCCTCCAGATCAAACGGACAAAGCGCCAATTTCAGGCGCAGATTGGCACCATACGCCACGTAGCCGCCGCCAGGGTAGAGATCGACCACATATTCACAATCGGTCCATGTTTCCCTAACGTCGCCCCAATCATTGGGGGCGGGCTCGTCTGGTGTCTCGTAATCCGTATTATTCAACTCGAAGAAGGCTAGCGTCTCCATATGCGAAAGCACCGAAATTCTCTTTTCGCGAGTAAAATGGCACGAATGCACCAGCGAATACGACACAACCTGGTGAAGCAGGTCGTCCTCGTCTGCCTCGCGGGTATCGTATATGTGCACAGCACCATCGGTGGCCCCCGACATCACGTAATGGGCCATTGTGGGGTGGAACTCCACGGCACAGACGTCGTCGTGGTGGGAGTCCACAAAATTACGCACTGCATGCTCAGGATTACGCCAGTCCCACACCGCGAGCTCGGCGTCCACTCCCGCCAATTCTGTTCCCGCAGCGAGAAAATGGCCCCCGCCCGCGGCTACCAGCAAAAAGTTCAGGCTGGCGAGGCCCGATAGCAGCACCACCGGCCGGCTGGCGGTGCCACTTCTCACGTCCCACACCTTGACGCCGTCCTGGGCGCAGGAGACAACAGTGTGGGGGCCGATTGCCGCCAACCCGCGGACGCTGGCCCCGTGGGCGGCGATTTTGAACTCAGCTTGTGGGGCCTGTCTGTCTAGCGAGTAAACCAGAAGAGACCCGTCACTGGAGGCGGCCACGAGCCGTTTTTGGCCCGGGAGCTCCTGTAATGAAAGTACCCACGCATCAGGTGAGTTTTTCCATGTGTGCTGGAGGGAAGCGCTCATAGGGGGCGGTGTATGTGAGAGATGGGGGGGAAGAGATGAGGTTGGTGGAGTGGGAATTCGGCACTTTTAGTGAGGAAAAAGTAGCTAGCCAAAATTTCCCCAGTGCTGCGAAAAATAGGGAGAGCTGGCTGCGAATTGCTGGAAAGCGAGACTTTGAAGAGGGAATCGAAGGCATAAGCCGCCATGTGGAGGCGAACGCGCCCCACGGCACTTTTTAAGATATCACCGTCATCGGGGCCGCTCACGCAGTTCTGTGGCATCTGGGCCACCTCCGGCCTGGGACCCTTTCTCAGGCCCTTATGAACACTCCATCCACTTCACAGCAGCAAAATGGTAGAGACAGTCTGAATTGACCATGAATGGCCCCAAACCACCTCTAGGTTGTCAGAATTGCCGGCTCTTACGAAAAGCTAGAGGCTTTTTGCTCATAAACGCAGATGCTCTTTCCAATGGGTGGTGTCTCTGATCTCTAGATGGAGCGCGAAGAAGCTGTTAAACGGCAATTGGCCTTTGGCTGCCACCGAGCTCCTCTATTGCGCCTGTACCTTCCTCTGCCCTAGAAGGCCTCGTGGGTTCGTTCACGTGGGTGCGAAATATGGCCGCCATTCCACAGCATGATATCTGCACTATCAGTCGAACCCTGTACTTTTCTGTTTCCAGCACTAATGGGTTTTTCAATTACAACTCTATTGGTGGCAGGAAAGCACCGGAACCTTGGCAGAGCCCCTCCTTTGAGACTTTTCTTCGACCTCCTCTAGACCCTTTGCAGCGAGAGTCTTTCTTCTGTGCTAAAATGCATTCCCAGGGGGTACTTTTGGCTTTTTTTCTCGCTATTTCCTATCAATGCTCTGACACAACCGTGGCATGGGCCCTATATGCCGAAAAGAGCCCCCATAGCACTTTCTGTATATTGCAATTCTCTGAAAAGCCCATAAGGTTTCATTAGCTATAAGCCATCATCTCTTCTTATTTCTCTGAAAATGTCTCACGCTTATCCTCCGCCCTAGCTTTTTCTTCCCAGCATGCCAAATTCATCACATCCAAAAATCCTAAAAACATTGTATACTGCGAAACTCACTTTTCTCCATACTAAACACAACTGGCTTCAACCCTTTGCTCCTCTACAGTTTATACCTCGCCCACGATGAGTAGTATTGTCAAGAAACTGTCCCACTTCACGCCGCGGCTCAAGAAGGATCTCAAAAGGAGGGGAAAGGTGCCCTCCACACCCCCATCTACTCAGCCCAAAACAGCCACCGATGAGACCCAAAACACCCCAGAAGAGGCCCCACCACTTCCCTCTACGCCCCATTCACAGCACGGGCTCCCTTCAGACTTTAATTTCGGACTGTCGCTGCTGAACCTGGACCCCTTGCCTGAAGCTCCCGTTTCTGAGGCTGTGGATCCCAAAGACACCACCGTGCCCACGCAAAAAACCGCCCACGACGAACTGGGGGACGAGCACGATGAATACGGTGATAACGACATTTTCAAGAAGCCCTCGGAGGCCGTGCGCCGCCACCTGTCGGTGAAAAACCCGCGCCGTCTTTCCGGAATCTCCCAGCCCCAACTCCGTCATCGTTCGGGCTCCATTTCCATGGTGGTGGCGCCCACAAGCTCTGTACCGCCGGAGCTGCTGCCGGAGCCGCCAATGCGTATTGGAATTCCTGTTTCCAAGCCCGTAAAACGCCGCCGGCAGCTGCTGGCCGGTGCTAGACCCCTGCGCAAAAGACTGCTGGTTTCCACTGCCCTGGTTATTGCCGCGCCACGTGAGAAAACTCCTTCGGAAGTCCCGGAGGAGGAAGTCGAAAGGGACACGCCACCGCCCCCAGAAATCGCCCCAGGAACCGTCTTTATTGCGGGAGTGGATCCTGTCACCAATAAGGTACGCAAGTTCCGCGTCCGTACCGACGAAAACAGACACTTGGTGGACACAGAGGAAAACCTTCTACGCAAAAACTACATTCCTTTCGCGCCGGAGAACTTGGAGACGCGCATCACCAGCATAAAGCAGCTTCCGCTGTCGATTCCCGACGAAGACGCAGAGATTTTCCTGAGAATCGTACTCCAGTCCGATAAGATATCCATGGCTGAGCTCTGTAAGCCCACCTTGTCAATTGGTGCGCTCAGCTCCAACTTTGAAGCGGCAACTGCTGCCAAAAAGGTGCTACAAGAACGCAAACAGCAGCGAAAGCTCCATCGCCAAGTAGCTCGCACGGAGCGCATTTCTCTTGAGGATGCCAGCGGCGAAAAAGAGGATGAAAAGCCCGTGCGCCCTCGCCAGGCGCTGTTTCTCGATGCTGAAGAAGTGCCAGCTGGGACCCAGAACACCCTTAAAGTGCAGTTGGTTAACGGAAAAATGGAGGTGGACCAGGAGTCCACGGTGGTAAACCGCCACCTCCAGGTCCTGGGCGGCGACCGCGAGGTGGAGCTCTCGAACGATTTTTTGAACCCGGTGACCTCGTCCACCTACTCCAAACGCCGCCACACCGACCGGTGGACCTCAGACGAGCTCACGCAGTTCTACAATGCTCTCAGCACATGGGGCACCGACTTCACGTTCATCGCACAGCTCTTCCCATACCGCACGCGCAAACAGATCAAGCTGAAGTTCAATTTGGAGGAGAAGCGCGTGCCGGAGGTGGTGGCTATGGCGCTCAAGCGCAAGCTTCCGGCTGATTTCGAGAAGTACTGCCGTGACCTGAAAAACAAGATTGAGACCATGGAGGTCTACAACGAGCAGTTGCGCCAGGTGCGCGTGCGGCACGAGGCCCACATGGCCGAGATCAAGACTGAGCGTGAAAGGGCTCTCCAGGAGGATCTTCAGGCCAGCAGAAGACGTGAGATTGAGATCCGTACGGGTGCCAAGCCCATGACGCGGGCGGAGCGCGTTCGCGAGTTGCGCAAAAATGAGCTGGTCTTGGGCTCTATTGAGGACGTCAAGAAACAGCGCACCGACGTGGAGACGGAGGTTTAGACGGTATATAAGGAAGGACTAATGGATAGCGATAATACGATGGGACTGGTGTATGAATACGTCTTCAGCGTGAAACTTTTGGGTCGTAATGCGCTTTTACTACTTTGGAGAAGATGTGCCTTGCGTCGTATTTCCCATGTCGTATTCCTGTCTTTTTTGGGTTTCAGCTTTGGTCCATTTTTGCAATCTTCTCACAAAATTCCACTCTTCCAAAAGGGTGCCGATTTCCACAGAACTCCCCGCCAGCAGCACAGGACCCCACTAACGGTTCCCTTTCAACGCTGTGCCAATTGCCACATCGCGCTCTTCTCGTCTCATTTAAAGACTGTGACTCAGCTCCTGCGCACGTCTATTCTATCATGTCACGTGCGCGATCTGACTCCGGTGACTCGGACTCTTCAGCATGTTTTCAGGCTCTAAGCACTTTTCTCCACTCTCCATCCCCTTTTCCAAAGCCCTCTGCTCCGCATATACAGCCCATGCTTCCCCTGCTGTCGGCAAAAGACTACATTTTGGATGTCCATCCTCTGGAAACGGGCCCCCATAGTGTGGTTCGCTTCACAGTGAGGCCCCAGCCTGGGGTCTTTCAAAAGCACCTTCGGGGCCCTCTTATGGGAATTCTAGCTGCTGTATTGGCGTCCTACACCATTTTTATATGTCGCCAATGGTCCTTGGCGATCGATTTTGTTCGCCACATACGCCACGAGGCGCCTACACGCGGGTTTCCTACCAACGGATCCTTTCCACCAGTCCTTGAGGCCCTTTTTGGGCACGCTTTTCCCGAAAAATTGGAGTGGACAACATACGGAAGCTTAATAAGAAGTGTTGCTGTTATTTTGGTGCTGGCAGCTGCTCTTTTCGTGGTCTACTGCCGGCAGGACGCCCACGAGAGCATCCTTGTGATCAAGGATGTGGGAATACAGCTCAATTCCAGACCGCGGTGGAAATTCCTCGCGACAAGTGACAGCGACAGCTTCATTCCTCTCGCCAACATCATGGATTTGGTGATCCACGAGGGCTTCCACGGCTATGGCCAGGTGATCTTCTACATGTGCATTTTGCTACAACGCAAGGAGAACGACGGAGAAACAGATGAGGACGCTATAAAGGTGGTTTTTCCGGGGCTTCTACCGAGAAAGGACCTTTTACTAAGGGTCTGGACCCAGAGTCGCACTGTCTTGTTTGGAGATACTCGGCGTTACTGGCGTCGGGTGCCCGGCCACGGCCTCAAAGAATGCATATAGAAATAGAGATAGAACCCAGTCGAGTGTAGGATAGAGGGAGGGTATGTTGAGTTTTTTAAAGCTTTTAAAGCGAAAAGCCGTTATTCGGTATATTAGTGACACTGGTGGAAAGGAGGTCTGGATTGGACAAGGGTCTTCGCCGCGTGATTTGTTCTGAACAATCTGCATCTTTTCAGAGGTATCTTAACACATCTCGAACTTCTGTAAAAACAGCGCACACTGTGAAATAGGCGATTTCCATGCTATTTATGCCTTTTGCTTCCTTTTGCCTTTTCGTCCCTACAGGCGATCTCCCGAGAAGTGCCCGTTCGCTTATAAATACATCTTAAGAAGAATCCCAAAATGCGCAAAAGGTCCGCATCTCCGTATCTCAGGCTGAGTTTCTCTTTATCTCAACTTTGTCCTGTTCCCTATCATTTGCACCCAATTCCATTCTCCATTTTTTCCTCTTCCACAGGCCCCTCCTCATCTCCTACGCTCTTTTATAGTACATTCATTAGCACCTACACGTTGGCGGTCTCGCCGCTTGACTCATTAAGCACCTTGGAATGGCCTCTGCGGACAGTGTTTTCGTGGACCACCGAGTCGTCAGAAACCGCCTCGAAACGAGTGAAGAAACCTGGATCCTCTTTAAGTGCCTTCTCCACTTTTTGTGTGATCTCCTTGGTCGAAGGTACCTCGGATTTTGCAGAGAAGCCACACTTCTCGTAGAATGCTAGCAAGTCCGGCGGTACCGTGCTCAAGTCCTCATGAATCTCAATCAATTGGTTCACCACTTCAATGGCGAGAAAGTATGCGTCGCCCAGCGGCGCCTGCTGGTCGCCACTGGTCCGGGGATAAAGGATGTTGGGCGAGATGACCGTGGCCAAGTTATGCACGTCCATTTTGGAGCCTGTTTCGTCGTCAATCTCCGCAAAGGAGGCCACCCAGCTGAAGAAGTAGAGTAACACCTCCACCAAGTTGCGGTGGCTGCGAGGCAACATACAATAGGCCAATTGCAACATGCGTTTACGGTGGCGTGGCTCCACCTGACGCTGCGAGGCGATCCACACGTCGTAGAGGCCAAATGTTAAAAGTGGATTGGGCAACTCACGGAGCCATTTCTTCATCAATGCCGCCAATTGTACCGCCAGTTGCGCTGCAAAATCCGGCGATTTGACCGGGCTCTTGTTAATCTCCTCCGAAAGGTCCCGGAGTCGTTTGATGTTGCCGTTAAGCCGGAAAATACCTTCAACAGACATGTCTTTCTGGCGCAATGCGTTGATCACATCGTCAATGACTATCGGAATGCGCAACAGCAGCGGGCCCA
Organism: Wilhelminamyces tanticharoeniae; assembly: GCA_030558325.1. NCBI lineage: Eukaryota > Fungi > Ascomycota > Pichiomycetes > Serinales > Metschnikowiaceae > Wilhelminamyces > Wilhelminamyces tanticharoeniae. The sequence goes on along the minus strand of JAJMSI010000004.1, from coordinate 438,060 downwards.
CTCCGAGGTCCAGGTCAACTCCATACTTGCTCGTGAGATCCTGGAGATCCACACCAAACACCCCGAGCACCTTTTTAGGATCGCCAAACCGGAACTTATCCCAGAAAGTGCCCAGCTTTTTAGTCTGGAAAGAGCTCACAAGGTCTTCCTTGTTGGCCACGTCTTTCTGTACATCCATTAATGCTTCGATGGCAATATGTCCCAAGACAACGTGCTGGGCTGGCGTCAACTCCGAGTAGTAAGTGGTCTTTTTGGTCCCCGGGCTGGTATTCGACGTGGTCAGGCCCTGCGAGCCACCAGCTGCCGCCACCGTCTTGACGGGTTCAGGCCGGTTGCGCAGATACAATGTTTGGTGGTGTTTGAACGCATTGGGACGCTGGTCACGAGCCTGTTCGGCAGCAACAATTCGTGGGATGTCGTCTAACGTAAGAGACTTTTCATTTTTGAGGAGATCCGACGTACGATCAAGGTTATTGGTGGCCTGTCGCACAGGTTCATCCCGAATAGCGAGAGACTGTGAGTTTTGAGCCACAGAAAAGTGGTCTGCGTCCTGCTGGTGCGCAACATACGATTGAACGGAAGAAACGCTGGAGACCCTGTCGTTTCGGGCCCTGGGACCGTCGCTTTTGTCGTCGTCCTCGGCCGAGTCTGGCCGCGCTTGGTCGCCCTCGGGGGCACGAAGAATCACCGATTTGCGAGCCTTCTTCTTCACAGAACTGGACATGCGCTGGCTCTGGCGCAGACTGCGCAACCGCGTCACGTCACTAAGAGTTTGTGAATAGTCAGTTTCCGTGGCTGAACGAGCATTCTTCTCCTCGGCAATGGTAGCCATATTCGTAGCGGGAGAGGGGTCAGATGCATTTTCCATGGCCGTTCGAGACCTGCCCAATGCTATTTTCAAGAGATAAACCAATTGTGATAAATCTGATACCGCCTCGGCGCCAGGAACACCCATATGGCACTGGGAACATATCACTGCGTTATCAGAAGCGGGCTTTCCATAGACATCGTTTGAAATTGCAGACTTCTCATTCGAATCCTCTTCACCTGAGGAGCCCTTCTGATGGCAATTCTGGCACTTGAAACACTGCCGGTGCCACCTGCGACGGCCCTGCCGAACACATGCAGTCTCGATGCTCCTGTTACACGCCATACAAGCATCTGAAGCCGAAGGGTCGACTGTTAAGCGCTCATCAGCCAATCCGGCCTTGTAGGCTGGACTTTCGGTGGCTGAGAGAGCCTCGTAGAAGCTGGTGGCTGAGAGAAAGCGGTCAGAAGCGTCAGTAGATCCACGCACGCTGTTGAGTTTCAACGCGTTATTGAGGCCAATGCGAATCAAAAGCTTCAAGTAGTGGGCGCAGCCAGTAATAACTGAAAGAAGATCTGCAGATAAGCTACCGGAGGCCAGAATATGGCCACATTTGCGCAAAATCGCGAGATAGCTCATGATCTTGCCGCATATGTTGCGTGGTTCCTTGCGAAGCGGTTGGAAACGGTCTGTGGGTTCGATGGTAGCTACCAGCTCGTTGGGGCCGAGATAAGACTCGTCGTTTGCCCGGCACAACACCTCCACGCCATCGAGGGCCCCAAAAAGCACCTCCACGTTAATGATCAAACGAGCAGTAGCCGCTAATCCAGAGGCTTGATTTCCTGTACAAGCATTCAACAACATGTCTGAGATGCAGGCCGCACTATTCTCCTCGTATCCTGAAAGCGTGAGCCAGCAGCCCATGACAGTAGCCTCGATCTGGCGCTCAGCAGCTACCAAGACCTCGGGATCCATTGGAGACTCCTTTAGAGATTGCACCTCCAAACTGTGAAGTTGAAAGCGCAGGTCCAAGCCCACTGCATCTGCTGTAACACACACATTCCAGAACTTGTGCACCATGTAGCACTCGGGGTGCCACTGTTGGTTACGGCCACCGCGGAAAAGTTCCACAAACTGCTTTACGATGGCCGAGCGGCAGCCTTCACACCGTGACGCATGGAGCACCAGGTAATGGTAATGGCAGTAGATGCTGCTGTCGTGCTCGTAATAGCTTTCGTCTGCCTCAAAAACTTTGGAACAGACTGTGCACCGGAAATGCTCTAGATGGTACTTGTTGCCCAAGGCAGTGATGTAGGGACCACGGAGAGCGCTGTCGCAGCTGAAACAGAGAAGCTGCAATTTTTTGAAGTAGTCGTACTCGCAGAGGGCCACCTGCTGCGAAACCTGCGTAACTGGATCCATCTGTTCGTAAGGAAAGAACTTGGCCAGACATGCCTGGCCACATTCATGGCAAGTAAAGCACTCCACGTGGAAGGAGCTAGATAACGCACGCACAAACTGGCCAGTGATCTCGTTGCCACAGCGCTTGCACAACTTCTTTTTCTTGCGAACGGTCGGGGTTCTCGCATCCGGTGCGTTCTTGCGTATCTCAGGTACGGGATTTGGGCCTCCCGGAAGATTCGTTCTTTCGACGATGGATTTGGCATCGCTTGGGTTGGTCTTCAAGTGTAGCTTTGCGTCCATAGCCGGCCTTATGGGCGTCTGGTCATCGACGAGCGGCTTTCTGTCGCTTGGAAATGCGTTTAGCCCTTCCCGGGGTGTAGTATTCGACGAGAAGCTCAGGGCCTGTAGAAGAGGCGGGGGAAGCTCACTGGTCGGCGCACGGGGCGGCTTTGCTATCGCTCGCGCATAAGGATGTACCAGTTTGGAGTGTGGAGCAGGTGACGTGGGCCGGCCATCGCCAAAAAGGTCGGGACGCAGTCCGGAGGGAGAAACGGCAATCGAATGGCGCTGGTTCGGACTTTTTTGGCCACTACTCAGCTGCTTCAGCTGCGAGTTGTAAACGGGCGCCGGTTGCAGTGGCAACGGTGGTATTAGAGACGTCCAGTTTGGGTTGGCATGGGTGGCAGGCAAATGGCCCGAAATAGAACTGTTGTGAGAATGGCTCCTAGAATGTACGGGCGGCCTGGCCTGCGACGCCTGAGAATCCGCAAATGTATTTTCGGTCACGAAGCGGAACGGCAGAGTGCTGGGGGACTCTTCTCGCGTATTTCTGTCTGGAGACATCATTTTTTGATCTGGCATTAAAGTTGGCAGAAAAAGACGAACAGTGGTCCTTTTTGCAGCCAAACGTCGATATTAGTGAAGCAACCGTGGGGTGGTGTGCAATACGGTTGTTTTGGGGCGACAGGTGGTCTTTTTGAGATCGCTGGAACGCAAATTAGTGGTCTTTTGAATGGAACGAGAGGCGTTGGAGGTCCAGACAAAGAGGACTTTTAAAGAAGTGTTTGGGGGCCGGTAGAGGCACGTAAAGGAGTGTAAAGGAGTGACTAAGTGGGAGTAAATGGCATCAAGGTGGCGGAAAAAGGGCCCCTACGCGTGGATCCCCGAGATGGGCTCAGCGGGCTGAGACCGAGTCGTTGGCACGCGCGCAGGCGGAGATAACAGCAGGACACACCGGAGATACGGTGTGATGACGACGGGCGGGTTTCTGGTGCGGTCGACCTGGGGTTCAAACGAGGAGGTTTATTATGAGTTTTTCTTGTTGTTTTTTGGCAGACGGATACTTTAGTTTTGTGCGCGGGGGAAGGTGCAGGATGGTATTAGTATGCAGGATACGCGTTTGTCCAGCCAGATTGGGGGGGTCACGTGACATGGGAATTTATCGGGCGCTCACGCGATGACAGTGGGCCCACTGGCTGCGAAACGGCACCTGACGATTTTGAGGATATAAAGGGGGCGAGTATGGCTGCTTGGCAATTCAGTGTACTACACTACTACCAGATGCTTTTATCCGTTTTGACCCGCTCGCTCCCGGCCGTTTCTGGCCTGTTGGGCCACCGTTCTATTGCCATGGCATATAGCCAGTTGCACCTGCCGGGCATGTCTAATAACGCCAAAATGATGTTGAGCGCAGGGGCATACTTCTTGGCTGCGTATGTAGTGGCCAGCGTAGCAGAAAAGAAGAATTTCAAACATGTTTTTAGGCAGCTTGGGTCATGCTAGGCCCCGGTATGGTATATGAATAGACGCTGCTACAAGAAGTGTATGAGGAGAGAGTGGGTTGAACAGTTTTGGATCTTTTGGCGTTGTGCAATAATCGAGAAAGGGGTGCTTCTTCTAGATCTGTGAGTTGCGGTTCTGCTATCAGCTTCGCAAAGTGAGACTGCCTACCTCGCAGCAAATTATGAGGAGGTTTTAGCCTCTTTTTACGATCTTTGCAAAAAAAGGGCGAATTGAAAGATAACTCACCTAAAAAACCAATAGTGGATTTCTCTGGCTACAAGCCCCCCACGAGGCTTCAAGTGGATGAAAAGGCTTACAGTGCACTTCGAGCTGCCTCAGGTGTGTTAGCTTAGCCTTTGGCCACAGCACCACGTGATAAAGCTGTCACGTGACTGAGTTTGCATTTTGCACCCCTGTCTCTAGCGCCTAAAAGAGCCTTACTGCCTGCCATTTGCTAGGGATTGACGAGTAAACGTTATTGCAGAATGAGAGGAGTAGGGCTCAACAGAGAAAGGTCAACAGAAATGGGATCAACAGCACCTTATTGGCCATTTTCAAGGATGCCTGAAACCGGGGTGCTGATTAGTGAGCACGCGCCTGGGCAGTGCCCTGAAAGTGGCAGTGTTCAGAGGGAGTACAACTTCTACAGAAGATAGGAGCTTTTGCTGAAGCTGAAAACCACGCAAATTTCTTCCGACGTGAAACTCGCACCTTCTAGGAAGCCCTGAAAAACAGAAGGGTAGAAAAGAGGCACTCTTATGGCATCCCCTGAAGCTCCGCATTGGAAGCCTACCGGAATTGGCACGAACTTGTTTAGCACCCAGAAGTGCCATAAGTGGTCGAAGTGGGTGAAGAAGACTCAACACAGCCGCTAGGTTGCACATATTGCATGACAAATAAGACACGTATAATGGTTCTCGTAGGCTCAAAGATGTCGGAGGTTTTTAAGGATTGAAGCGTATAAGTGGCCGCGTCCATTAGCTCGCCACACCGTGTGGAAAGGAGAAGGAGGATTGTCTTTCGTGGTTGCGAAAATGGAAATTTTGGCACCCACAAGAAAAGACCAACAGCCCTCGGATGAGGCTCACAAGTCCAAGTCATTCCCTAGAATGCCTTAAGCAGGATATTGAGGACAGAGTCACCCCAAGGGCCTTTCTCTGGTTGTTTCCGTTCACAGAGATGCCTAAGTCTCTCTCCCAAATAGGCCCATTGTTCCCACCTTCACCCACAACGCCCCTTTCTCTCCAAAATAATCACGAAGAGCACGTCAGCACCAGCCACAGCACCAACGAAGACTCCAGAAAAGTTCTGGCACCAAAGGGGAGTCCTCTTTTCCACAGTACACCTGACAGACTCTGGGGTCTCCGTGCAGGACGTCTTCGGCTTATGTGAGCACACCTCCACTCCACCAAATCTCCACCATGAGCTTAACAGCGGACGCTTTGAAGCAGATCATCCAGGAGCGGCTCCAGGCGGACCTTGTGCAGGTCGAAGACATGTCCGGGGGCTGTGGCCAGGCGTTTGCGGTAGTGATAGTTTCTCCACTTTTTCAGGGCAAGAACAAGCTTATGAGGCACCGTTTGGTTAACTCGTCTTTGAAGGAGGAGATCGCAGGCATCCACGCCTTCACACAGAAGGGATTTACGCAGGAGGAGTGGAAGGCGCAGGGCGGTGCTCTATAGGGCAAGGGGCGCCAGTGGGGGCTCTGAAGAGGGTTGTTGAGTGAGTTCAAGGGTGTTGAGTGTGTTCAAGGGTGTGATGAAGGAGCTGCTTCAAGGTACATGGGTGTTTCGGGTCTGAAATTGTGAAACAGAAGAGTTCCTGAGGTGGGGGAAAGCGTCTTTCACGTGTTTCAGTGTGTATTTGTAGTGCTCACTGCACTGCCCACCCAAACGCTCACCCGCAAAGCTCGTATTGTTGGCTTCTTCTGCCCGAGGCAGCGGCCGCTCATAGCATCGGATGCAGATCGACAGAAGTTGCGCTCCGTGTTCGGTGGCGGACGAGAAATAATGAGATGGCAGGCCCCGGAACGATGTCTTTCCAGCTTTTTGGTCTCTGAAATGACCAGTGTGTACATCTCCCGAATAACAATTCTTATAGCACAATTAATATCGCATTCGGTACGCTGCACTCTAGTGACACGGCATCTTCGTAGCATTTAGCCGAACATGCCTGAGAACTCACCTACGCGGTAGCAACTCAACGAGATGAAAATGCCTTGGCTCATGCATTACTTTAGCCAACTATACACCCATCTGGAGTCTATTTTAACCGACACCTGCACTGACCAGCACTGCACTTGGCCCGTTTATGACAGCCTTCTTTTGCACGAATTTTCAACTTTGTCTCGCTCAGTGCAACACGTTTCGCTTGTACGTGCTTTTAAATCTTCTCATCAACCCGAGCCACATGGCCGTCAACATCGCAAATACCACCACCACAATAAGCGGAAAGAGCCGCAATCCAAGGTCGCTGTTATCTGCCACTAGACCCACGATAAAGGGTAGAACTGCGGCGCCTCCGCCCCCGAAAGCACACACCAAGCCGAGCCCCAGGGCGTGGAACTTGACTGGCAAGATATTGATGGAAACAACGATGTGAGTGGGGAATATGGGGCCTATAAAGAGGCCCGTGACGAACACCACCGGGAACAACACCGCATTCCAGGGCCCCAATGCGAGAAACCAGAACATCAAAAGACCTCCTAAAGAGCCGCCCAAGTAGACAAGGTTGGCGGTGAGCTCGTTGGAGAAGTAGTGTGCTGTGACGAAGCCCAAGCCGATTCTGCCCACCGTGAGGCCCAGCCAGAAGGCAGTGGCCATGTAGGAGGAGTACTTGTAGGGGAGGTCCTTTATGCGCATCAAGAAGGAGACGAGCCACGAGCCAAAAGCTACCTCTCCGCCCACGTAGATGAAGAGAATAAACAGAAGCACCCAGATGAGCCGCGACAGAATGGTCTCTGAAAACGTGGCGTTGGGCGTGTTTTCTGGGGCGTTCTCCTCCGCAGGATCTTCGGATATTTCTGCATTTTCGGCATCGGGGCTGTCGTTCATGGCCATATCTGCCAACGGAATGCTGGGCGAAGAGGAGACGGAATAGTGGTACTTCTGGGGGGTCTCGAAGCGGAAGAAGACGATGAACTGCGCCACACACACGGCTCCCACGGTGCACAACACCAAGTAGTACTGGTTCCACTGCCAGGGGTTTTTCTTGCGCTCCACCAAGTGGGTGATGAGGGGCGGTGAAACCATGCACCCAATACCGTAGCAGCCGTGCAAAATACCCAAGAGCTGGTTCAGGTCCGCGAGTTTGCCCATCCACGCGTTCAAGCTGGCGTCGAGACTGCCGAAGCCGATGCCGTTCATGATGTAGCAGAAAACGAGCACCAGAAAGGGCGGTCGAAGGGAGACTATAAGGTAGGCTATGGTCATGCTGGAGGCGCCCAACGTCAACACTCCGCGAATGCCCAAAAGCCGGTGCGACTGCTCGTTGATAAAGGCCATGGTGAAGTAGCCCATCACTGAAGAGAGGAAAATGAAGCTGGTCTGGACGTCGTTGATGCGGTACTCCTTCTGAAAAATGGGAATAAGCGTTCCGACCGCCTGCTCCGCGAGCCCAAAGAGGACAAACATGCAGTATGCTGCTAGGATCTGGAGCTTTAGAAGCCCGCTGTGGCGCCAGTTGGTGGCGTCGATGTAGAGCAATTCGCCGTTGAAATCAACTGTGTATTTCTGGCTGGGGCTGTGCGCACAGCTGGCACCAGAAAGAGCGTCACTGCTGACGCGCCAGGACGCCTTGTAGACATCCTGTGGCTGCTCTGTGTCTGACGACATGAAAGGGGTAGTTTAGAGGAAAGCGGGCGTTTTGGGCGAAAGGGGCTGAAATTCGCCCTGTTGGATGTGTAACTTGGTGCACTCTGAGCTCAGATAAAGGGCCTGGGTCGAAACCGAATGGGGCAAAGGTGTGCCTTAATGTTGTCCGATTAATACACCACAACCTTTGGAGCCTGCGGTTCTGTTTTCCAGTCCCTGTGATTCGCAATCCGGGGTAATACGGGGCTCTGGCTATTTCTGAATTTTCCAAAACGTCACCGGGACTGATGCCTGATTGAGATGCGCTCCCCATGCAGGACATCTCGGCTCGCAACCGTTCCGGTGCCGGGCCGTTGACAGGTCAAGTATACTAGAACGACCTCCACACTGCGGTCCCCGTGACCTGCTTAGGGTGGCACCCGGGGACCCCCGGGTGCGTCTCGTCCTCTTCCGGTTCCACCCGCACCCGGGAGAAACTTACCACTGACTTTTTGCTGTTTTCCTTTGCAGCCAGACTCTCGGAGGAAGCCTAGGAATAGTCCGTGGTCAGGTTGCAAGCTAAGTTGGTCGCATTGTGAAGAATGCTTGAAAGATTTTCGGTAGTATTTCTTGAAACCGGGACTTGAGCAACAATTTTCAGGGGTGCCTCTAGACGCCTGTACTCCATCGTTGGTGTCTTAAATTCTGCTTTTCGATAGCTGCAAAAATGGCAGAAGCATTATATAGAATCGCAATCCCATATTTCTCTCAACTTTCTGCGGGTGTTCTCCACATATTTCCTCCTAAAACTCGCTTCCCGGTACCTTCGAAAGCTCTACTCCCTATCCATCTCATCTGCTCCAATTTTGCAGTGTCTCCCCTGACATGCCCTATAAATCAAAGGATTCCCTTTGCTACACCATGGTCTTCTCTGGCACAAAGCCCCTATGTTTTGGTACCCTGCTCCCACTATGCTTTGGCCGACTCGGCCTTTATATACACATGCCACATGCCTCTGTGGAATATATGCTGTTCCTGAGAACCTTTTTTTTGCCTCCAGGAGAGACCCTCTTGTGCTTCCTGACGTCCTTAGAGTGGTCTCTCGGGCTTCGCTCCCATCATTTCTATCATCTCATCACTTGTATCTCCATAACTTTCATCTTCATCACTTCACTCATTACTCATTTCATCACCGTTCTCGTTCCCTCCTCAAAACTCCAGCCGCAAACTCACGTTCTTCCTCGAGTACCAGCTGACAAAATCCTTGATGGAAGAGCGCACCCTTCTGTTGTCCTTGTTAGGCAACGCCACACTGACGGTGGAAATCAACTTCTCCACCTCTCTTCCATTCACGTTGGGCAAGGCATTGGCAGCAGCGGCAAGCCACGAAATGGTCAAATTGGCGTCCGGAACCACCATCAACACCTTTAACAAGAGATCGTTGGCATCCTGTTGGATATCGTTGTGGAACTTGAAGATGAGGCCTTCTATCAACACCAGCACCAACTTCTGGCCATTTCCATCGACCAAGAAACCCTTGACCGCCGCCTGAACCTCCTCCGGGTTCTCGTCAAAAAGCGATACCGGTGGGTACGGCAACCCCCACAGAACGAGGTCGACGAGATAGTGCAAGCACGAAATCAATGGCTCAATCTCCACAACATTGGTGAGCGTGAGAACACTGGCCTCAACAGACAGCTTCAACAAGTCAGCGTTGGGAATCAACTTGAAAGGGTAGTACATCAAGAGGTCGTTCATCATGCGGAAGAAGTCCTCTATCACGTCAGGCATGGCCTTGATATCGGAGCCGTTGTGCAACAACTCATAAAAGGACGCCGTCTGCAGGAGTCCGAACTGATATATGCTTTCCTTGACTTCCTCGCTGGAATATTCGTCGCCAAACTCGCGTATTACCACTCCTGAAACCCACAAGTAGCAGCCGTAGGTGGTCTGATGGAAACCATCGTGCAAAAGACGCGCCAAGTCCCCCAAAATGCCGTTCAAGTAGGTGCTGAAGCTCTGAACTGCAGCCTTCACGAGCTTTAAGACGCGCTCACTGACCTTGAGCGACTGGCCATATTTGTGCAATATCAGCGACGCAACAGGCCACACCTTATCCACGAAAAGGCGAGCCACAGGACTATCGGGCTTGTCGAAGTCTTTGCACCGCAAAATGCTCACGTAGGTGGTGAGCACCTCGAGCTGGTCGGCAATGGCCACATTGGTAGCCTCCTCAGAGGGCCTCTCGGCCAAAGCGTGCAACTTATCAAGGGTGGGTTTCCAGAACATCAGCACAGTTTCGTACAGAGAGTCTTCTGGAAGCTGCTTCAAAACGTGCGCCAACCCGTCCACGAGCTCGTAGGTGGACTCAATGTCCAAGCGGTTCAGCACCTGGCCGTAGAGCATGTACAACTGCTCAAGGTAGTTAACAAGCAAAGGCGCACAGTCCTGGCAGAAGTACATCAACGCATGGGTCGCAGCCACCACAATGTCTTTTGCGCCGGCGTCTGCCTCGAAACCTTTCGTGATGTAGGCCAATTGGGGCTCCAAGAAGGCGGGGTTCTTCAGCGTCCATTCGGTGTACCTTCCCAAGACAAGAGTGGCCGCGTAGCGCACCTTAGGATGCTCTGGAAGCTCCACAAGAAGCTCCATGATGGTGGGGAGAATGGTCTTCTCCTTGAGCGGCACCTCCTTAGCCATGGCTCTCATCAGAAAAAGAGGGGCCTCCAAATGCTGCCACTTTCCTTCTGAGGAGGATATGACGGTCTGGATCTGCTGAAACGGCACTTCAAGGGCACGGGTGGCGCCCACCACGGCACAGCAGTCCTTGAGAACGTCGCCCATCTCGTACCGGAACTCCTTGAACTTGTCCTCCAGCTCCTTGTCGTAATAAAACAAGTTGCTCTCGTCAGCATTGACAGGATAGGTGAGGTGGAGGATGATGATCGTGATGAGCTCCATGTAGGGCTCCTGGAGGGCGGTGCGCGCGTCCAGAAACCGCGGGAGAGTGAGGAGCTGCTTCAACATGTTCCAGAAGTAAAACGTGTACTTGACGACGTCCAAATCCTCGTCGTAGCGGCAGCACTTCACCAAAATGTCGACCAAAGGCCGGAAATGCGCCGGGTTTTTGGCCACAAGCACGTGCCAGCTCTCGGCGGCCTCCACGTAGAGCCTGGTGAGGCTACCGAAGGTGTCAGGGTCCTCGAGCTTGTACGGGTGGGAGGACATGAAGGTATAGAGCTCCACCACCTGCTGATAAAGGGCATCGATGAGGACGTGGTTGTCGATGTCGCGGGTCTCGCGAAGAATGGTGCAGAGACAGTCGATGGCCGCGTCAAAAGTCGCGTCGTTGGTGAGCGACTGGAACACAAGCGCAGTGAGGGGCGCCAGGTTGAGGATGTTCTCTATGGGGCACTCGGCGATCCACAGGTTCAAGCACTCGAGCACCAGTGGCGTGAGGGCGGCATTGTTTGTGCATTTTTGCGCCAAATCGCTCAAGAGCGCAAGCACAGGCTCCACGTTGGCAGAAATGAGCTCGCGTGTGCGTGCGTTGAACTCGTCGTCCGTCAACAGCAGTTTTTTGGCATCGGAGAGCTCCTCGGGAAGGACGCGCAAAAAGTCCAACAAGCACGGAAGCGACGCCGGGTCCGCCATTCTGGCCATTGCCTCGTGCACGGCGCCGTGCCAGCGCAAGTTCTGCAACGCCAACTGCGCCGTAGCCACCGCCAAGGGGGTGCGCAAGATCTTGTCTGAGGGCCCCGTGAACAGCGCCAAAAGGTCCAAAAGCAGGCCCTTGAGCGGGTCCCACGCCGTTTCTGGCAACTGCGCCAAGTCGTAGGTGACCTTGGAGCGAAGCGTCTGGGCCGCAAAGAGCCGAAACGGGCCCAGGTTCTGGCTGTTTTGGAGGATCTGGTGGGAGAGCTCCCACGCGTGCTGCGACTTCTGGAACTCCTCCAAAAAGCCCGTGGCGTCCTTTTTGGCAGCCTGGGACGCGCCCAGGTACATGGTTTCGACCGCCTGCTGGAGCTGCGCTAGCGACATGGCGGGAATGGGTGCTTGGTTTGCTGGGTGTCTTTTGGAGACTTCACTTTTGGTGGAGCGCGCACGAAATTTGTCGATGCCCCAGTGTGTCCTACAGTGCCATGTCTCGCCACCAATACGACCTCGTCCAGTGTATGAAGCGGCCGGGCCGTGGCTTTGGCTTGGTGTGTGGCCTGTGCGACGGGAAATGCCCCGTTTGCGACTCCATGGTCAAGCCCACCACGAAGGTGCGGGTCTGCGACGAGTGCTCCCTAGGCGGAGTGAAAAACAGGTGCATTCTCTGTGGAAACGGCTTGGGCGTGGCTGCGGAGCACGGAAACCCGGCCTACTACTGCTTGGAGTGTGTTCGCGTCGACAAGGACCGCGAGGGCTGTCCTAGGATCACGAACGTGGGCAGCTCCAGGACAGATATGATCTTCAATAAGCGGAAGTAGGGGAAGGGGAAAGGGAGAGCAGAAGACAGCTGAATGGGCGGGTCTGCGGGGCAGCGTGTTTTTCTGGAGCAGGTCTCTGTTACTTTCTACTGCTTTTCTACTGCTTTTGCTGTGTTCTCGTCCTGTGTTCTTTTCTCCTGGTGGCTGTTTTTGCACTGACTTACTGCAAAAAAGTGGCCCTGCAAATCCCAGGCGTGATGACACTTCAAAATGAAAGGCACTGAAGGTCCCTGATCTGATCTTTGATGGCGGTGACCCAGTCCATCAGTTCCCGGCTCCACCGATGGCTTCCAGGCTGCTGGCACAAGCGGATCTATGCTCATCTGACGGAGTGCTAGCCACAACAGGTGCATCCAGTAATGACAATGCCAACCCTGAATCGGCACCGCCTTTGAACACGCTGCTCGCGTCGCCTCAAAAGGGCTCCTCTGTAGAGAAGGCCTTTAGAGGCCCATGGCTACTGCACAGTAGGACGGCTGGTCCCTAAGGGGACGCTTGGCCTTTATCTAGTACTAACAGCTCAATTAATGCCACTTCACGCCTTCTTACGCCCCACAATAGGCCCAGGGCCCTTCCGCACCTCTATTCACCTCTTCAAGTTGCCACTCTCTCCAGCCACATTGCCAGATCTCTCCGCTTCTCTACAGCCACTCATCCAGAGCAATAATGCCGTCGTAACAATACCGTAACTATGCTAGTGGTTCTCCAAATCCACACGGGCAGTCTCCACGCCCAAATCCACCACAGACCGGATTCCCTCACGCCATCTTTCGCTGAGATAGTCGTTCACAGGCCCAAAGTCTGCTTGGCGCCTTTTTCTGGCGCTATTTACTTCATCCACCTGTTGTCTTTTGCGCTGGAGAGCCGTGTCGTAATCCTCCTCTAACTGCGCCAACTGCGCCAAATGCTGCTGCTGAAGGATCCTAAGTTGGTCCTCGTTTTGCCCCAACACCAGAACACTGCGTTCCAGAAGAACCGCGTACGATAGCGCGGTGTAGAGCTGGTTGTGAGAGGCGTTTTCGCCATTGCTGGAGAATTCCGTGTACCGCCGCATATCCGCAGGCTCCACTATGTGTTCAGGATCTTCTTCGTCCTCTTCTAGCCGTTCTATCTCCTGTAGAAGCATGGGCTGGGGCGAAAGCCGTGCTGAGAGGGGCACCATCTGGTCCACTAGCGGGTGGAGCAGGGCGCCATCATGGGGCCTGTTTTCGCGATTCTGCTGCTGTTGTAGCGTTTCGAGCTCGTGCTGGACTAGCTGTTGGACGTGCTCACGCTCCTGCTGGGTGATAGATTCGTCAAGGTCTGTAGTTAGTACTGAGGCCGGTGTGGGCGCAGTAGTGGCCCCTCTGGGGCTGTTTTTGCACCCGTGAAAGCGCACGCTTCCTCTCTAACATACACGGCAAGTGCTCGAGCGGGTCGTAGTTGTTCAAAACCATCGGTGGGCACAGTTGAGGGAGCCCCGATTCTATATATGGCGTTTGCTGAATAGGCCCAAGTCCCGACCTCATTGTGCTGTGTGCAGGTCACGGCATTAGGGCGATGTTTGCGCCATACGGCAGCAGCGATTTGGGGGACCGTGGGGCGGTTAAAACGGCGATTTGGTGCGAGTTGCCGCGAACAGTGGGGAGTCGGCTTGCTGGGGCCGTTTTCGGACCATTTTCGTGTCTAGGGCGGCCTTTTGGGACCACGCATGCGACCGGTATCGCCTGGATCTGTGCCTTGCAGGAAAATGGAAGGCCCCAAGAGAGAGGGACAATGCAGCAGCGAAATGGAAGGCGGAGAACGAATCACAACTGAAATGACAGATAGTGCTGGTTTGAAGACTGCAGATTCGCCTGAACCAGGCAGCATGTGGCGATGCACAAGTGGGCCTGTGGTCTCATTACCTGAGCCATGCAACGCTGGTCCTCACTACACGAACTATAACGATTATCGATTCATTATACACTCCGCTTACAACACGTCGGCGTCGTATCTCTGCTTGAACCACTGGATGGTGTCTTCCTGGGTGACCTTGTGCGAGTTGCCAACAACACCTCTGGCTCTCTTTCTTCTGGCGATTCTCTCACCGGCTCTGCCAACAACGACGTAGAAGTCCATACCGTAGATACCGATACCGGGGTCGTACTTGATACCCAAGTCGATGTGCTCCTCAACACCGAAACCGAAGTTACCGGTGGAAGAGAAGTTCTTGGTCTTGAGCTGGTACTCCTTGACCTTCAAGCCTCTCTCCAAGATCTCCTCGGCCTTGGGGCCTCTGATGGTGACGTGGACGGCGATCTTCTCGTTTCTTCTGATACCGAAGGTTCTGACGGTGTATCTGGCCTTGGACTGCACAGGGGTCTGACCGGACAACTGCTCCAACACCTTGGCGGCTCTGGTCAATCTGTCACCGGACTCACCGACACAGATGTTCAAGACCAACTTCTCGATCTTCAACTCACGCATAACATTCTGGGCTTTGTCAGACTGGGGTTAGTACTGCCCTCGGCAATTTGTGAGACTAGCAGACACGGGAACTCTGTGATGGGGGTGCATAAGGGAAGACCTAATTTTCACTTCGGATGGGCATCAGTCTTCTGTTTCAAAACGCTTTTCCTCGCTGTTTCCTGCTCTATGTGAAGAGTCCTGCTCTGCTGGTCTCGGTCTAGGCTGTTAAACATACCATATTGGCTATATTAATGTTACTGTATCAGAACAAAAGACTCTCGTTTGTATGTGGTTGAAAATTTTCAGACTGTGGAGCCTGCGCACCCAAGCTGCGTGCAGGATTTGGGTGTGCGCGGGAAAGGTTGTCACGTGCAAAAGTATATTCTAGGGCTACAGCCCTGGACCTAATGTAGCCTGCCTAAGGGGCCTGTTGGTGCTCTCATGCCCTTGGTACTATCTATTGTAGTTACATAGTTGCCACTATGGTGTGGTCTGACCCCTCAGGACCTGCAAATAGCGCTTACTTTTTGTCTAGTTTGGATGTAAGTTTCGTATACACCGTACCTCTATTCGCTCGTATGTATTCCCTGGCATGGATATTGGACCATCTGCAGTGGCATCTCGCTCTCCAGTAGACTTGGTTCTCCGCAACAGCAACGAGATTTTCGCCCTGTGCCTGTTCTTATCCTACTTCATTTCCGGCTCTTATTTCTCTAACCATCCACGTTGTTAAACGACTGCTCCTTCTCCTTGATGTCGTAGAAGATGTCGCCCACATTGTGGTTGCCGTGGTAGACCCAGCCGGATTCCGTTACGTGGTACAAGTTGATGGAGCCTCCCGAGTACGCGTCTCTGTGGGTGGCTGCCAAAATACTTCTCTTGCCCAAGTACAACGCCTCCTCCACGGACAAGTCCCACTTGTACTCCGAGTCCAACACACCGTATGCGAAGGTCTGGCCCGAGCCCACACAGAAGAGGTCGCCCTTCAACCGCGATCCATCTGAGTCCACGTAGTAGATGGTGGGGCCCTCCTTCTTGGTGTAGCCGCAGACCATGGTGCCCATAGACAAGCCCATGCCCTTGTACTCGTACACCAAGTTGCCCAAGATCTTGGACGCAGCTGCCACGGAAATGCGCTCCTTCTCACGCAACTCGTGCAAGCGGCACTGCGTGCCCAACCATGTCTCCCAGTACTGACAGTCGGCAGCTCCACCGGCCATGGTTCCCAATAAGAACGGGTTAATTCTGATCACCTTGTTCACGGTCTGCGAAGCCACCCAGTTTCCAGCAGTGGCACGCGAGTCCACTGCCACCACGATTCCGCCCTGAAATCTGAATGCCAACGTGGTAGTTCCGTGGGCGATTTTGATCTTGCAGTCGGGGTTGGAGGCGTCGTCAGTGTGGGCCCTCAAAAAGGCAGTGGGCTGTGAGATGGGCGGCAATGACATAGAGGGCGCCAACTCTAGTTGAGGGGCGGCGGAGAATTCGGTGCGAGCAGCCTGGAGCTCGTTCGCCACCGTGTTGGTGTTGGAGTGGGAGAACTGTTGGGCAATAGAATTCATGCTTATTTTGCGTGTGGAAAAGCAGTCACAGGTGGTGATGTGGTGGGAGTGTTCTGGTGATGTTTTTGATGCTGTGTATTGTTCGTGGGCCGCCGATTGACCTTGTGTGGTGCGATTGGTGGAGGTTGTGGAGTTGCCACCGAAACTGAGGGTGTTTTTGGTGCGGGAAAACCCGTGCACCAGGAGAATGGTGAAGATAAATGCCCATGAATAGAGGGTGAAGTTTCGTCGTTTTTGGGGGTTTTACGGGGCTTTGCGTGTCCTTCAGTCTTCCCTGTCTTGAGACTTTGGTAAAATTGTCCACTTTGGTCATTTTGGCATTTTGGTTGAAATCAGTTGATTGTTGCCTTGTTGGTCTCTAGGCTGCGAAAGGTCAGAAATTGAGTGGGGACTGGCCAAAAAAATGCAAAGCACGAGGAAGGGAGAAAGGAGAAAGAGAAGTACGACGAGCACGGACTTTCATACCAAAACCGTCGTGGCGTTTCACTGGTTTTGTTTCACTGGTGTGACTCCATACTCTGCGTGAAGCCTCTGATAGTAACTACCGAAGAATCAGTATGCAAATATGCGAGCTCCTGAGATATTCCACGAGATTCGAAACTGCCGCTTCTCTCTCCTCGCTTATAGTCCCGACCTGGTCCCTTTGTGCTTAGGCGACAGGCTGTTCTCTCAGGGATTCGCTTGGGCCCCCATCCAATTGCCAAAAATTCCCTTTTGGACAACCAGCACGACTTCAATAGCCTCCAGTACTTCTAATTCAGTCCTTAGTACTATTTCAGCCCTGTTCAGCCAATTTCCACAATTAAACGACATTCCCTGGAATTATCACATTTTGTCATTTTCAACCAGGAATTGCAAATTTTGCAACAAAAAAAAACTGCGAATATGGCCACCAGAGGAATATCATTTTCAACAGGCTTTGCAAACACATCCAACCCCTTTCCTTTAACACCATCAAACGTTGATTTGCTAGCACTCCCCACTTTACTCTACGCGCGTTTTTCTTCTATCGTACATGCTATTAGTCTATCTTACACCTATTCTATCTTTACACTCTTGGAAGGGCTCCTATCATCGTCCCCCTCGTGAGGCCTCTTATTATCATCCTCCGGTTTCTTATTGGACAAGAACACCGGCTTATTTGACAAAAACAGCGGCGGCTTCGAGAGCCCTGGAGAAGCGTATCCTGGTCTCGCCTGGCCAGAATTGAAGCTGGGAGGCTTCGAGAGGCCTGTGTTGAACTGGGGTTTTGCCAAAGTCGACGCCCTATTAGTGTCGGTATCGGTCGTGCCGACCTTCTGGGGCAGTTCCGTGCCCGAAAGAACGGGTTCAGGGGTGGCCGTTCTGCTCACCACAAGACCCTGTTTCTCCTTGATGGACTTCGTCAAGGCTATATCTAAGATCTTGCTTACCTGCTGAGGAGCCTTCTCCACCAAGAAGCCTAACGCGTTGTCACCACAGCCTGCCTTGGCGCCAATCACGTTGACCTGCGCTATAGTGGTGGCCAAAGCCTTCGTGATGATTTCGGTGGTGGTGGCGGTGTTGTACGACAATTTGCGCGCCTTGTATAGCATGAATAGCTCCTTTTGCAAATATGCTAGGGACTTTTTGGTGTTCAAGTTCATTCCTCCTTCCGTCTGTGGTGCCGGCGGCGGCGACTGCGACCGGTTGGCAGCCAATTGTGCCTTTATGGTGCCTGGAGAAGCCTCCTTGGGCGTTCGGGAACCCTCAACATCTCCTCCCTGAGGCTTGAAGTATAAGGGGGCCTTGGAACCCACCAAACCGTCCCGTCTGATCTCGCTCGCGAGCTCGGCGATGGTCTTGGGCTTCTGGCCGTTGTTTTTCTGGAGCTGTGACATGAAGGGCGTTTGCGGCATCCTGAGCCCACTGCTATAAGGCAAGCCGTAGGGGGAGGCAAAGTTCCGCCCCACTATATTGTGGGATACGGCCTGCAGAGCGTCGAAACGCTGCTTCTGTTTGAGCTCCTCCGCCTTGAGCGCCGCAGCCTTTGCTCTCAGCGCAGCGAGTTCCTGCTGCTTGATTTTGACCTTTTCTCGTTCTGCAATGTAGGCTTCGTCGACAGCAAAGAAAGGCTCCACTCCATCAGAGACCTGCTTGAACACCTTATTAAGCTTCACGTTGTGCGAAATAATGCTCTGCCAGCCATCGGGACAGTACTTGTAGTAAGGATACATGTCCTTGATGCCCTGGACTATGTCTTGGATGGGGGCCCCCAGGGACCGTGTTTTCAACACGTTACTTATGAGGGCTGGGTATGAGGACGTGGGCTTTGTTCTGTACTGCTCAGGAATCTCCTCGAGGGCGTAAGAGTTCTTCGGGGGCCTCTTGATGGGTTGTTCCCGCTTCTTTCGTGGGATTTTGGGCACATTACTGGGATCTGTGAGGGATTTCGTCACGCAAATGGGCGCCAACTCGATGGTGGACTCATTAACAGTGATAGCCTTGATGGGAATGATGGAGGAAACCACCGAAACTGAGGTTATGGTGTTCACAGGAACCTCCAATTTGGGCGGTGGTGGTCTGAGAGGAAGCATCTGCTTGGGCATGGGCGTTCCAGGGATCAAATGGGCCATGGAATTAGGTCCCTGCTGGAGTTTCAAAGGATGCCCAGCTCCACTCTGGGCCATCAAATGGACCGGGAGACCGGCCTCCGGAACCCCATTTACGGGCTGCCGGCCGTAAACCCGGCTTACCGGAGGCTGTATGGTGGCTGGACGGCCCATTCGGGGCACCGCCGGCTTGCCCATAAGCGGCAGGGAGCGGTAGGGCGAGTTTGAGGAGGAAAATTCAGGGAATTTACCGCCTTTTTTGAGGGCCTTGAGCTCTTTTCTGCGCTTTTCGTGTTCCAACTCTCGTCTGCGTTCCTCCTTCTCTTTCATGAGGTCTTGATTATGGGCATCAATTAGGGGCGCAAGACTGGCGATCTCGTGGTCGAGCATCAGAAGGTCCATGTCGATGTCGTGGGAGTCGTCGACGTCGTCGTCGTCGTCGTCTTCTTCTTCGTCATCTAAAACAACACCCTGGTCGAAGTTGTGCTGCTGCACAAGCTTGTCGATTTCATCTTCCTCATCCTCTATATCGTCAATCACAGAGTCGCCCATTCTGGCTAGTCTGGAGTTGCTTTCTTCGTCGGGACTGAGGTCCCTGTGGTTGTCCAAAATGGACTGTATTTGGGGATCCAAGGCTTCGTCATCACCGCCAAAATCAAGGGACGTAGAACCTAATTCGCTGAGAATCTGGCTAATTTCGTCGTTAGAAACCAGCAGCTTTCTGCGCGCAGAAGAGAGCCTTCGGATGATGTTGGCTTTGGCCTCCTCTATTCTTTTGGAGTCTCTGCTTTTCTTCCGTGCTTTGTCCTTCTGCGGTGACGTGCTGTAAAGATTGCTTCTTAAGTTTATGGCGTCGCTGGGGTTGAAGGGCTTGGCTCCAACGCCCTCATAGTTCTCCTGTTCCTGCAAGTCTATGGAGGGAAGAACAAAGGAAAAAGGAATGTCGCCGATCTGGATCTTGGTGCCGTCCACTAAAGGCACCGTTATGTCTTTTTCCACGAAAAGGTCGTCCACGAAGGCCCCGTTTCGCCCAAGAATCAGCAACTCGAACCGCTGGGTTCCGAAGTTGTAGAAGATCTTGGCGTGGCGCCGTGAAATGGCCTTAACGGAGCTCAAATGTACGTCCACTGCATGGTGCGACGACTGTAGAAGTTCGTCGTTGCTTTTTCTGCCCAAAACCACCTGGAGAGTTTGGACGAAGAAGGTATAGTTTTCGAAATCGAGTCTGGCGTAGGCTGAAATTCGTGATGTTTCGTCGTCGTCGTGAAGGCTGGCGGAGCCGAGGGCTGACTCTGTGGTCACGGGAACGAGAGGGGCGCCCTTTTTGACCTCCTCCTGCGAAAAAGGCGTCTTTTTCGGGGCCAGTGTGGGCGCCTGGGAAAAGCTAACTGTTTTGCTGTGGGAATCGCCGCTGACAGCAATTTTGGGCTTGGAAGGTCCTAGTAGATCGATGTCTATGCCTTCCAAGTCGATAGAGTTGCTTCTTTCCGTTTTGGGGGCATTTGGGTTCTTATCAGAGGGTCCCTCGAGGCCTGGAGACGAGCCCAAAAAGCGTGTTTCAGAGTCTCGTTCTGGGCTGACTTGGACCTCCTTGGAAGCATAATTGGGCCTGCTTTTAGGACTGGTATCGTCTTCCATACTTAGCGCCATCTGCGATGCTGGCGGGTGGCTTTTGGGGCTCTGTGCAACGGGGTCATCGCCTAAAGACACGCCGCTCATGGTTGATTCGGGCTGAAAAAGCGGCCTTTTGTGCTCTGAGTTGAAAGGTGGGGATGTTGAGTGTGTGTTGGCCGCTTATGGAGGCGAAAAAGGGCGGTTTAGGCTGGTTTTGATCGCCTTTGGGGGTCTATTTGGTGGTAATTTTGTTGTGATTTTCAGCTCCAGTGCGATGTGCAGGATATAGATAAAGTAGATGAGGTGAGGAGAAACCAAGAAGTGAAGAAAGAAGCAGAAAACTGGAAAGGAAGACGCTTAGGATGACCAGGTGAAGAAGAGATAATGGCACCGTTGAAGCGAAAACACTGAATTGCCGGCTGAGTGGTCGTGGTGGCTCTCTACCATAAGTCACGTGACTAACATGAGATCAGAGGTGGACGCCGAAGAAGGGCCATTCTATAGACTTCTGCAGCATCTACCGTCCCACAATATCGCACAGACAAACAGGGCTAATTTTCGGCCCACTTACTCCTCATATTCATCCCTTGTATTCTTCACAGCCTAGCATTCTGTCACTATATTGCACCAATTTCGCAGCTAAACGGCATCCCCAATTTGCACACTCAAGCGTGGCAGGAGCCAGTAAAGAAGAATGTGGTACATAAAGTGACTATGTAGCTGTTGCCCCTCCTTTTCCCTGCTTTCCCCTCCTTTCTATCTAGGGCCGTTTAATGCCATACCCGTCCAAAGTACCTCCTGCACACAGCCTACTCATCTCCATTTTTCATCCTTTACATCTCCACCAAACACACCAAAATGGTACGTAAAATGCGCAAAACGCCTTCTCAGTGTCCCAAAATGACATGCTAACAACAGGCGCTCAAGAAGAGAACAACAATGCGGAGCAAGGCCGCTTCCAAGGCCGGATCCAGGAGCGTGAACGATAAAATCGCAGAGATGAGATCAGAACAGGGGTACCACGAAAATCCGCTTTTGAAATTGCTGAAGACCTCCAAAAAGGAGAAACAGCAGACAAAGGCGCAGAACTTCAATGAGAGAATCCAGAAGTCTGTAAATATGTCCAGTGGCGTTTCCAAATCTACTCTCAGAAGACACAAGAGAATAGCCCGTGAGCAGTTAAAGCCCAAAATGGACGACCTCTTACTGAGCTTGCCAGACACTGGAATGGAGTGGCCCAGCTCCGCTACGACTACCATTAAGCCCTATATCAAGTCTTCCAAAGCCAATGTGCACCAGCCCAATGCCAATAATAGCAAGGGCCATAAGGTGATAATGGCACAGGAGCACAAGAACTTCAGCAATGTTTTGAAGAACCCCGAGTTCCGGTCTTCTCCGTTCAGCGCATTGAAGAGTGCCATTGCGCATAATTTGGAGCAGCGCTAGGGAAATGACCATGGGATATTTATGTGTGAGAGGAGCGGGTTCTGATGGAAAAAACCTGTTTTTCGCAGCAAGAGACCAGATACTGGAATAGTGGGCACTTGGGTACTCTCTATCCGACAAGTGGCCATATATGAGAAGCTGCTGTTCTTCTTAGAAGAAAAAAGTCCAAAAAGGTGATTACTTTTACTTTGCCTTCCTTGGCATTTTCCTGTCTCTTTCATTACCGAGTCACCTCGCGTTCACCTCCAACACCACCCTCTCGCTTACTAACCACTGTATATTAAGTGCCTCGCACAATGAATGAGAGCACATTAATCGAAGAAACCAGAACGTGGCAAGTAGACGGTCGTTTCGGTGCTTTTTCCCTCTCCCCCCGGTAGGCTCGTAAAGGGAAATGTCATACACCCGCCTGTTTTATCCCAATTTTTGACCTTTTTCGCCGATTTTTTCGATAGCCCCTTCGCGAGCACCAGCAAACAACACCCCTTCCATTTGAGCCTTACTCAGCCCCAAATGGCAGTCCACGCGACTCTCCTGAGAAAGAACCTGAGGTTTGAAGATATGCTATCCTGCACATAAATACAACGCGAAATTTCGTTCGCGAACATAAACAATAACACAATTCTTAGACGGTTGCCAACAACAGAATTTAGGTGTTGTTTTACAGGCGAGAGCAGCTGCCTGGTTCATTCCAACTTCAGGCTTCTACCACTTCTGCTGTCTTCAGCTTAGAAAAAGGGTTTCAGTGCCTCCACAGCAGCTGTAACAGCCTTTGAAAGCCGATAATAGCGCCTCCAACAGCACGTAGAAGAGCACCCGAAGTTTGCCGAAAAACTTCGATATCTGCCCAGACGACCCCAGGAGCCTTCAATAATACACAGAGGCGTGCTTCAGGCGCCACTGACCTGGGACGTGACTTTTGACACACCTTAACGCCTTCTACAAACATCTTTTAGAGCAGCTAGAGGTTCGCTACCCGTCTCTTGAAACGCTCCGATTGGCCTCTACAAGCCTTCTAAAGCCTCCAATAGCGTGCCATAGTACCCAGGAGCTTGTCTATTGCTTCAATTTGCTCCTAAGCGCCATCACCTGAAGACGTTATAATGAACACTCCCGAGCGGGCGCTGCAGGGGTCCGTCATGCTTCCGTCGCCCACGGCGAGGTCTACGGCGCTGTCTCTTGAAGAATTGGCACACGTTCATCCCGATTTCGTGTACAACAAGCACAACGAGCTGGTTTTCGACGATGAGAGGCTCTTCCCCAGTTTGGCGCCCGGCCATCCTGAAACCGTCAAATTTGACGATGCCAGCCCGGAACTCATCAATAATGCCACCATCAGAGCGCTCATAGTGCAGCTAACGTCGCCAGAAGTCATCGACTACAACTTGATCTGTGATTTTTTCTTGACATACCGCATTTTCTGTGACTCGAGCACTGTCATGGGCTTATTGTTGACCAGAATAGTGTGGGCACTCCAGTACGTCAACTCCAAGAGTCTGAGCAATGTCAGAATAGGCAAGTTGGTACTCCTTCGCACATTTGTAGTGCTCCGCCATTGGCTTTTGAATTACTTCGTGGACGACTTTGAGCCCAACCTGGCGCTCTGCGACTCATTCGTGCGCATACTCAATGGTATCACCAGCGACTCCAACCTTATCAACGCACAAATGGTGTTTGAAAATAAGATTATCTGCGATTTAAAGGTGCATTGGATCTCCTTGATGAACGAGTTCTGGAAGGCGGGAATCGAGGTGGACCACATAGACGTGCTTACGTACGCCTTGCCCGCGACCCAGGAGATCTCCAGCTTCAAAAAACTTTCTAAGAGTAACACAGAGATGCTGCTCCACACAAACCCATCGTACAGAAGGTCAGCCATGCTATCTCTATATGACCAGCGCACCCAGCACAAGTGTCTCATATTGGACGAGGCCAACGCCAACGATGAGAACCCGCAGTTTTCTGTCAATAACCTCTTATTGCAGCATTCTTCTTCTCGAACTTCGCTTAACAACAAATTGCAGGAGTTCCAGGATAAGCGGGCCAAGGCGCCCAAGAAACTCACCGAAAGCAGCAAGGTCAATTCTAACACTCACAAGCACAACCATATGAACCTACAAGACTCATCGTGGGGCTTGAAAAAGACGGCTGTGGTGGAGGATAAGGAGAATGCTAAAGACCGCAGCTTCAAGAGTAACGATGTGGGTTTCTCCACCAACGGCCACATTAAGCTTCCACTGACCAAAGCGCGAGCCATAGTGCCGCCCACGCCTGCCAAGAAAATGGACTATGTGATCAAAGACGAGCCGGAAGCGTCTCCTATCAGACACACCACTGTGAGCATGAAGAACAGCAAGTCATTCAAGTCATTTGACGACTTTGACGGCGAAGTGGGCCGCAAAACTTCTATCAAGAAGCTTGTGGACGGTTGGAAGAAGACGTTCAACCACAATAAGCCACCTACCGGCTTATCGCACTCAGTTTCGAGCAACGACCTTGACGCTTTGATCGACAATGCCAAGAAGGTGATGCCCGAGGAGGACGACGCTGAAATTGCTGGAAGAATGGATATTTTGAGTGCCAGAATAGTGGACGAGCTCGAGTATCTTATACGCTACTACGTACAGCTGGACACTATTACAGAGGGTGAGATTCAAGGCAGTTACGGGCTCCATATTCCGCAGGACGAGTTTGTGGACGTGAACCTTGAGGACGACAAGTTGAATGAGTATGATTCTGCCTCTATTGCCATCTTGGGCTCGCCCACCAAAAAGACCCGGTCTCGTGAGGACAATGAGCCAGTTGAAGAAGTGGAGGAGGTTTCTGAGCTTAACATCACAAAGATCGACAACTTGATCAACAGTGAGGAAGACAGCGACTCGAAACGGTCGTCCTTCCAGCGTGCCGCGAGCCTCAACTGGAACGATGACGGCAATGTGAATTTCGACAACTCGGTAGAGCCCTCTAACGACACAAGCGGAATTCTTGAGACCAACAGAAGCAACAGATTGGCGAAAACTGGAACTCAATACTTTGATGTTAGTAGCGAGCTTCCCGTTGGACCTAGCAATCTTGCATTCAACGATTCGCAGCCATCGTTCAACTCGTCCATTTCCACTCCCAGTAACTTGACACAATATGATGCCGAGATTGCGGATTTGGGCATCGCTATGAGTCCCCATCACGGTGCCAGCAACGCCCAACCGCGTCGGATCAGCTTCAACGAGCCTGCCTACAACAATAAGCGTTTTTCCACCATGTCGCGTAACTCTAACAGTTCTGCCTTCAAAAGAGACAGCAAGCAGCTGGCGAAATCGTATGTTAGCTACGATTCAGCATTTTCGGTACCCAATTCTGGCCCCCGAATGGAGCTTGACAACGGCAACTTGCGCAAAAAGGCAGGCATAGCCGATCTTAAGGCCAACTTCAATAACCAACGGGTCTCCTTGGATATGCCTGTGAGAATGAAGGCTTCTTCTATCGGGTCATCTTCTTCTCTCAGAAGAAGCGTTCGATTCAGCACCTTGTGTGCTTTGACGGAGCTTCCCTTCAGCGCTTTTGTGGATCCTAGCACCAAGAGAAACTCCATTCTTCCCGACCGCATTTCTAAGCTGTCAGATGTGGCAGACAGCTCCATCTTCTCGGTGGCTATAAAGAGCGGCAAGAATTCCGTCAAGGATGAGAGAAGCGACGGGTCGTCAGGTAATTCCGTGGCTATTCCCGGAATCTCCAATTACGTGTTGAAGGAATTGGCTGCGATCCCTGACGAGTCCTTCCGCTCCAACAACCCCATCGAGTTTGCATTATACAAACTTGAGGGCAAGAACTCGGGATCGCATGTGCTCCATTTGAAGACCAAAGAGGTCCTGGTCGTTCAAACGGACGAGGAAGACATTCACCTGCAAAAAGCGAAGATTGAGGATGGAGAAGACAACGGGAGGTCGCCTGCAACCGACCAAGGTACACCGGTTTTGGCCTCAGACAATACCCAAGACATTCTTAACGAGATCAACAACGCTAACACTTTGGATGTGGTGGATTTGAGCATGGATATGACCCAGGAGGCGCCATTGACGCCCATAAAAACCAAACAACTGCCTATCAACCAGTTGACTTCGACCCCAAACAACGACAACTTGTTCTTTTTCGGCAGCAGCCAAGCAACGAGCCCCCACTTGTTCCCGTCGCCGAGAATTATCTTGGAGGGATACAGGATTTCTTCGGAAATGCTCTCTGCGGAGAAGGTGATGGAGAACAGCGGCCATATTTCGTTCATCTTAAGCCACAACTCCGTGTCGTTGGCCCAGCACTTCACAGCCATAGAGAAGGACATGCTCCAGGAGGTGGACTGGAAGGAGTTGATCGAGTTGAAGTGGAACACGGAGTTGACGCCCGTCAACTCGTGGCTCGAGATCTTGGTCAACGAAAACTACTACACCACCAACAAAGGCGTCAACTTGGTGATTCTGCGGTTCAACTTGATGGTAAACTGGGTCATTTCTGAGGTTCTATTGACGAGGACACAGCAGGAGCGCATCAACCTCATTTCTCGCTTCATTCACGTGGCGCAGAACTGCTTTGCCATGCAGAACTTCAGTACCTTGATGCAGATTATCCTAGCGTTGACGAGCGAGAAGGTGCTGAAGTTACGTGAGACGTGGAAGAACCTTCCGCCGGGTGACATTTTGATGTTGAAGAACTTGGAGGAGTTGGCGCTGCCGTTGAAGAACTTCCTCAATATCCGCTTGTGCATCAACCAGATCACCCCGTCCAAGGGCTGCATCCCGTTTGTGGGGTTGTACCTTTCGGACCTCATTTTCAATGCTGAAAGACCCAAGTTTGTGAAGGCCCAGAAGCCCGACACGTCGCAGAACGAGAACACCACTACATCTTTTGACTCCAGTGTGGAAGAGAAGCTTGTTAACTTTCTGCGGTTCAGGACGTCGGTGCACATTGTCAAGTCGTTGTCGCAGTGCATTGAGTGGCTGTTGTCGTACCAGCTTGATACGGATACGGACTTGTTGAGCAAGTGCCTTTATATCCGGTCGTTGGATGAGGCGGAGATGAACTTCTGCTTGGAGCAGATTGGCGAGTGAAGAGTTGAGAAGCGAAGGTGAAGATATGTCCGTAAACGAGACAGTGTACATTAACGGGCCACAGTTTGTAACATACGACTAATAGGGTGCCCAGGCGCCCGTAATACACTACAAAGACACAAGGTGTAGCTTGGGAAGTTGCGGTGTTGGGATTGGAGGAAATTGAAAATGAAGGAAATTCGAACTTGCCATAAGCACTGAGATGGGTTTACGAGACGTTGCGAGGGAAGACCAAAGTTGATCAACTTCCAGAAAGAACACCGATAGTTATTAAGTATCGTCTGAAACGTAAAGGAGAGGTCCAGACTCCATAGGAACAATCCCGCCATACAGCAGCTCAGCCGCGGAGGGGCTTGTACGCTAAGCACTGTTTTGCAGCAACTTAAGGCCCTTGCGAATGGGCGACAGTTAGCGGAGATGTGAGGCCAGCGGGGGACCAGAATGCGTAGTATTCAGGATACTAGCTAAGTAGAGATAACGGAGAAAAGCACGCCAGAAAGTCTTTTGGGGTAATAAGTGGACTGGGGGTATTTCCGGGGAACTTTCGCAGCAATTCCCAGTGCGCAGTTTATAGAGGAAAGTAGTGAGGACTCGTTGCAAAAGAGGTCTCCTGGGACGGCTCCTTTATTGCAGATATTATGCGGGATGTTTCGGGGGTTCAGCTCCGGACTCTGAACTGATGGAAAAGGGGGTTAGGACGATTTTCGGGTGCCAGGCACACGGGTTATGGATGGTGGTTCTGGAGCAGGTGTAGAACGCCGTCCCCCCGAATATCCATGGTGTCGTGAACGGGCCTCACGAGTACTGCACTCTCATCTATGGAGCAACATTGTGTTGGAATTCACTTTCTCGAGAGCACGTCCAGAAACGACGCAGAAAACAGCCTAGGAAACCACTTTCTCGAGTTCTGGTACCACAGTGGTGTCCCCCAAAGCCACGTCGTGATATGTCATCGCTTTTTTGGTGCCGATTGGTTCACGTGACGCCCTCCTTATCAGCAGCAAGAGCTTCCATTGCACAGCAAACCGCCCATTCCACACCAGCGGCACGGGTATATCACGAGTTGCGAGCAAAGGTTTTTAGCGATTCGCAGCCATTCGTCCGAGGCCAATATCCCGGACCACTTCCGAGGCACCGAACTGAAGAGACCAGACGCGAGACATGGGGTCGTACTTCAGCCGTTTGGAGCCCTTCTGGAGCTGCTTAGTTCCACGCAAGGGCAGCCCCAATCGATCTAGAGAGATCCGGTCGTCTTTCGAGGAGATCCGGGTAGCCTTGGCCTGCGAATTTGTTGGGCGGCCACTTCCGGGCAGGGGTCCGCGCGACTTCCGGCCGCGCCCTGCCGACCGGATCTCCGCACAACATTTTCACCCCACATCAGGGCCCTCCACTGGTATATAACAGCCCCTTCGCTCGTTTAAATCGGGGTTTTTGCTGCTCTGAATCCTCATGTCGCGACGCCAGGGCCCCAAAATCTGGCTTACTGCCGTGGTCGCCACGCTGGTGGCGGCACTCTCATACAAAATCTACCACTCGCTAACTCGGTCCCAGGCGCTCGAGCTGGACGGTGGCACACGTCGCAGAAACTCCATGTACACGCTGAAGTCCATCGCGTTGACGCTCCTGCACTCGGTGTTGAGCCTGGAGTTGCCGCTCGAAGACATATTGCTCAATCTGGAGAACGTCACCTTCATTCTTCCGCCCAACTTGCTGATGGACGACTTGGCCTGCAACATCAAGAACGACACCGGGACCGGCGACTTGCCGGAAACGCTCATTCGCAACTACAAGTTGCTCAAATGCTCTAACATCGACGGCTACTTCAACGTGGTCAAGAACTTGCGCCCCGACATGTTGCTTGTGTGCGAGGACGACTTGGGCATCTCCAGTGCCATTCCCAAGGACTTGGGGCGGTTTGTGAAGGAGATCGTCACCGTGGACCAGAACAGGGACGACGTGTATCACAAGCTTGCGCCGATTTTCTTTCGGTAGGGGCGGGCTCCCCTAGTGAGTGCCAGTACTGGTGCTGGCAGACAATGTACGGTGGAAACAAAAGTGTAGAGCGGAGAGGAAGGAAACAGAGACCGAGGAAGAGAGAGAAAGAGAACACTAGCAGGGGCAGTGTCTTGTGAAGGTTTCTGGGGCCTTTTGCAGAGCTTCTCAGTTTCGAGTGCTGGAAAGCCATTGTGAGGAGACGTGCAGTTCCAGAGAGAAAGGAACTTTCAGACGGAAGTGCATGACATAGTGCATTTCAGTGCCATTCGTCTAACGCGCTGTAATATAACAAACTGGTTCACTTAAGTAGCACCCTTTCTGGGCCCTAGACACTCGGTAGCACAGCACCCGAGTTAAGGGTCTTAACCGTACCCAGCCCAAGGCTGCACCCTTTGCGTCTAATTCAGATCCACGGCCTCCTACACATTGTTACAGTCATTTGTCCATTTTTTGTCACTGGTCCTTCTCGTCATCACTCACCACCCTCTGGAGGACAACTTCTGGTTTTCCTGCAACAGGTCAATGGCCACACCAAACATCAACTCGCCAAGGTCCGTCAGGTACTCCAAAACCTTCTTCGGGTCGTTGTAGTGCGTGGTGGCGTTGACGATGGCCCGGGCCAACTTCTCGGGGTTCTTGGACTTGAAGATACCAGAGCCCACGAAAACACCGTCACAACCCAACTGCATGACCAAGGCCGCGTCTGCGGGCGTGGCAACACCGCCTGCTGCAAAATTGACCACCGGGAACTTGCCCTTGTTTTTGATCAAGTCGTGGAGAAGCAGCACGGGCACCCTGTACTCTTTTGCAGCTGCGGACAACTTCTCTTCGTTGCCCTCCAACGCCAAAACCTCGGCAATCTGCTCCTTGACCAAGCGGATGTGGCGAACGGCCTCGGAGATGTCGCCGGTGCCGGCCTCGCCCTTGGTGCGCAACATGGCGGCTCCCTCGTTGATTCTGCGGAGGGCCTCGCCCAAGTCTTTGGCTCCACACACAAACGGAACCTTGTAGTCGTTCTTGGGGATGTGGTACTTCTTGTCAGCAGGCGTCAACACCTCCGATTCGTCAATGTAGTCCACGTCGAGGCTCTCGAGAACCTGGGCCTCCACAATGTGGCCGATTCTGCACTTGGCCATCACGGGGATGGACACCGCCTCCATAATCAGCTTGATCATGTGGGGGTCCAGCATTCTGCACACCTGGCCAGAGTTGCGCATATCGGCGGGAATGCGCTCGAGCGCCATCACAGCACACGCGCCGGCCTTCTCGGCGATTTTGGCTTGCTCGGCGTTGACAACGTCCATGATAACGCCGCCCTTGAGCATCTGTGCGAGCCCAGCCTTGATCTTGAAGTCAGACATGATGCGATTGAAAGGGTCTTTATGTAGTCTGCGGTTAGTGTGGGTTGTGGGGAGAGGGGGAAGGGAGAAAAGGCTGGCAGGGGAAGGGCGTGAAAACCCCACAGTGACTGCAACGGGGTGCCGCATACCAGTACCAAGCATTGGAGCTAAGTACCGGAACAAGCATCAGGAGCATCAGAACCCGGTTTCAGATGCATCAGAAGCGATTACCAAAACAGAATATCGGTAGTAGTAGGTAAAAGCAGCAGATCTCCGCACCGGCTCTCAAGAGACGTGGGTGCTTAGATCGAGTCATAGATTCCAGCATTGGAGTGAGCAACAGAACATGAGCTAGAATCAACACCAGAAACAGTGCCACACAGCACGACATCAATGCCAAAGCCCTGTTCTCCAGCACAACAGCTTTCTTCATCTCAACTCACCCCACGCTTTCCTGACACCCTAAACCATCCCCTCTCAAGGTTTCCATTGTACGTACCAACAGTGTACCGTGTAGTCAGCACTCGATGTCTTTATCTCAAAGCACACCAGTATGCCAGCGCTCTGAGAATTTCAGTTGTCGTCAGATTTGCCAAGCAAAACCCGGCGGGAGAATCCGTCTATATATTCCACTCAGAAGTATGCCTCATACGCGCATAATGCACCTACTATCACACCCAGACACCCAAATTTGCCGCCGAAAATGCCTGTGACACCTACGTGGCCCGTACATTGTCGTAGTGCACGCACAGAGCTCCCTAATCTGGCGATTGCGCCCTCAAAGGGCCGTTGGATTGGGGCTTTGACGCCCACCGGCCGAGTCAGCCCGAGTCAGTGGCTGGGTCCTGCATACAACAACCAATGTGCAGGCCACTCACATGTCCAGGGTTTCTTGGGGGCTATTCTGCGCCGAGAACGCGCCGTTAGCTGCCGTTTTGGGGCTCGGGTGGAACCGGGACTGTTGTGAGGGGCGTAGGGCGGTTTTCGGGGGGGGTTTTCGGCGTTTTTGGTGAGAGATGGCGTCCTATTGCCGAAGCGATTTTGCAGTTTTAGTCATCGGATCGGTAAACGAGAGAGTGGAATTGCGATAGGAGCAGATCGACTTAGAAAGAGGGCTTATTGAGAGGGTGCCTTATTAGAGGAAGTCGTCAGCAGCAGGTGACTCCGCGCTTGAGCCCATATCTACAGAGCCAGTGAAGACTGCTATTAGCCCTTTCTTGAGAGGGTCTGACGAATCAGCATTTTTCAGGGCACAATACCCGATTCCCCACTACTGGTAGAGCCGGACGCTTCCCGAGTCAAATCTCAGGCTTTTGCTACAGGTCACCCACACAGGTATTTCAGCATTTCTGGACACAAACCGCCCCACATACGGCTATACTCAACAGGCTTCGCATTGACAGTCTTCCTACCAAGAAAACAACACTTACTGAAAGCGCAAGTCATTTCCACACTGATGACCTCTGAAAAACACCTTACTGTGGGCGTTCTTGCCCTCCAAGGCGCCTTCTCAGAACACATCGAGCACTTCCAAAAGGCGTGTGTTGGGCTTCCGCACACTTTTGTCTTCACAGAGGTGAGAACCCCAGAACAGCTTTCCCGCTGTGACGCCCTCACTATTCCCGGCGGCGAGTCTTCTTCCATGTCGCTTGTTGCAGAGCGCACGGGAATGCTTGAGCCACTCATGGACTTTATAAGGGCCGAAAAGCCTCTCTGGGGGACCTGTGCTGGGCTCATTTTCCTCTCCAAAAAGGTGCTCAACGGCAGAAGCGGCCAGAAGGTGCTTGGAGCGCTAGACATACTGGTGGCCAGAAACGCCTTCGGGAGGCAGTCGCACTCTTTCGAGGCGCCGTTGGACTTTTCCTCGTTCATTCGGGGTGAACACGCCTTTCCTACAGTGTTCATCCGTGCCCCTGTGGTGAGTGGAATATTGCAGAAGAACTCGACCGCTACGTTCCCAAAGCTTCATTTGGAGGGCGGAGATTCCATTGAGACGGAGAATAGCTACAGGAATGAGAACGAGGTGGAGGTTTTGCACCAGTTGGACGACGGCTTGGTGGTGGCCGTTCGCCAGGGACATGTTTTGGGGACCTCTTTTCATCCGGAGCTATCAGAGGAGTACGGCTTCCATCGGTGGTTCTTGGAGGAGTTTGTGGGGAAAAAGGACGTCTTTTAGGAGGGAAGTTGGGCATATAGAGAAAAAGAGAGAGTTAAAGAGCTCAGAGAAAGAGGAGATACTTCGGGAATTTAGGATCTAGAGAAATTAGAACAAAGAGAGTGAAATAGAAAAATTGAGAACGTAAAGGACTTGAAAGGGCCCAGAAGGTGTGCAGATCTGGTTGAGCATTTGGGAAATAGCTGAGAGCATTCCAGCAATAGCGACACCACCATAGAAGGCTTATTCACCTGTATTCACCAAAAGTTGCAGAATGGGTGAATTACACGAAACTTGTGTAGCTTGAGCACACGGACGAAACAGCCTAAGGTGCCATTCTTATGGACCCAGCTCATATTCCTCCATTTATTGGCCCCTCTCATTTGTCTTTTGCACCCTTTTCGCGATTGACCAAAATAAAGGGACATTTTCATCTCCATATCCAGCCTTTGCACTACACCAATTGCGCCACGCGGGCCCCAAATTGCGCCCATACTGCCCAGGCCGTACCATTCACCCCACTACATTCAGTATATCCCTTTTTTCCGGCCGAAAACGCCGTTCTGGGGCCCTTGTTAGCACATATTGGCCGAATCAAGTGCAACATTTCTGGCCCGTGTAAACCCCCCAAGAGCACCCATGCAGCACGTGCGCAAGTTCAACCTGACCAGTGATACGCCAAAGATCCCACCTGCGGCTCGCAGAGTCAATTCAGCCGGTCTGCGGCTTATGGGAGCCAGCCAACAGAGGCCCAGTACGTCCAGAGGCATAATGAGCACCGCTAACGTCGCCAGCACCATCACTATAGGCAGAGATAATGTCAAAGCCAGTGCTGAGGCTAATAATAAGGTCAGTAACACCATTTCGGCTTCACCAAGGGCCGATAATTCGGTAAAGACCCCACTAAAGGACCTCATAACAGACCCTGTTTCACTCACTGTGTGGTTTCACGAGCTACGGACGTCTGAGGAGGACGTTTTGATCGACCACGATGCCATCCCGGGCCTCAAAGACGGCGACTTGTGCGAGCTATCGCCCGCCAAGGGCTCAGATAACAAGCGGTTGGTGTTTGTGGTGAAAACCCGACCCGCCAAAGAACTGCCTGTGAACACCCCTGTTTTGAACCCCAGCGCGGGGATAGTGTCTGGAAAGCCCAAGACCACGTTCCAGATCTCGCTCCTCTCGAACCCGCTCCAGAAACTCCTAGACTTGCCCTCCAGGAGCCTTGTTCAGCTCAAACACGTTCACATCCCAGATGTGGAGGCAGACACGGTGGAGGTGTTTATAAAAGACGTGAACATTCTGCGCGACTCCATGTGGCTCTTTTCGTCCTCACTCGTGGGCACTTCCGTCTACGTGGAGAAACGGCTCTCCTTTCTCAAGAACAGAACCGGCACCGTGAAGCACATCTACAGGGGCGGAAAACGCACCTTTTCGGCTTACGTGGGCGACAACACGAAGATAGTATTTCGGTCTGAGAGCGCCAAACTCACCTTTCTCGTACAGCTCTCGCGTGAGATGTGGAATTTCGAGGAAAACGGCGAGATCATGTTCCACAAGGTGGTTAACACGCTCTTTCCGCGCATTTTCAAGCGGTGTCGTGACAAAAACACCCACCACCTGATCACCATCGTTCTCTTCACCAGCGTGGACTTGACGAATATCCCGTGGACTTCCTTGGAGCAGGGCGAGCGGCCCAACAACCGCCGGGACTACTTCCGTGTGGTGGTGGATCAGGTGAACGTGTTTCACTGGGACAAGATCATGGCCAACTTGCGGCTTGAGTTCGCCAACTTCAAAAGAGACATCTTGCTCCATACGCAGGACGACGACGGCCACCGCTACATCATGGAGGGCGAGATGCTCCCGTCCGTAAAAGGCAATGTTCTAGAAGCCATCAACCTCGGGCTCACGCTCGTGAACGACCGTTTCCGCGGTACGGATTTGAAGCACTCGTTGAGCCACTTTGTGGTTATCACACCTGGAACCGGTCTTTTCGACGTAGACTACAGCTTGGTGCAGGAAACCAGCAAGAAGATGCTTCGCTTGGACTGTGCGTTGGACTTTGTGTGTTTGAGCCAGCCGCCCCTCCACATAGTGCCCCTATTCAGGTACAAGGACCCCACCAAGGGAGGCCAGATTTCGCACTGCGTGCCCTCCTGGTGCGACATTCTGTTCTACAGACCAGACTCCTCGGGACTGTGGATTCCCCGGTGCAAGATCTACGAGCTTCAAATGATGGGGGTTATGGAGAACGAGATGAACGGGGTTCAAATAGACCGTTTTGGGCCCTTGGAAGGCTCGGGATCTGCCATAGAGACTATGGATCGCTACGACAGCGAGGTTTTCCGGCCTGTGGATAGAAGCAGGAAGAAGCCGCGGCCCAAAACTAAGCTCAAGGGGCCCGTGGACGCCAATGCCACGCTCTCCCTCATTTGGAACGCCCGAACGACGTTGGCGCCTGTTATTTCTGCTAACTCGAATGTCTCCACCACCAACTCGTCTGTTCTTGGAACGGTTTCGAACCCCGCGAAGGACGCCTCTGCATTATCGTCCCTCTATGTGCTCAATAAGGTTCCAGAGGCACGCGGTATCAAAATGAGGTCTAGCAGCAGCGGTTCCAGAAAAATCACTCCCGTACACACCCTTCGGAGCGCCAAAAGCTACACTCATGTGCGGGAGTCCGAGGAGACTAAAAGCATCTCTTCAGAAAAACCCAAAAAGAAGGCCCGAGACACTGGGGAAAGCTCCGCGCGCCGTCCTCGGCCCTCCCCGGTGCCAGAAATCGAGCCTACCAATAACTTGTGGACCAACGTGGAGAACCCCTCCAAAGAGATGCATCTTGACGTTCTAAACTACATAAGGGCGGGGAGGTGGAACGACGTCTTTCCGCCCAACATCAGAAGACGCCAGGTCAAGTGGCGGCTGTTCCAGTCGCCAGCCGCCTTGCCCATCACGACTTCTGTTTTTCCCACAAAACACCAGTTGGACGCCGAGTACACTTTTCAGATCTACACGGTGTTGCTCAACTGGGAAAATGACTACAACTTGGAGACCACACGAGACTTGATGAGGGAGATGATCCAGCTCCGTCTTTCGCTTGGCTTTCAGATTTGCCACGGCTCCAAGGTGAGAGAGGTGGAGGCCAGCCGGAAACCCGGGGGCAGTGCCGAGAGCATCATCAAGTACTTTCCCACCGGAAGCTTGCACGGGTCGCGAATCTACATGTGCTGGGGAGACGAAATACACCGGATTATGTGCGACTACAACGGCACGTTGAACGTGCAATTGTACCGAAAAATCGAAAAAGACACGGAAATGCGTGTGAAGTTGGGCTACCATGATAACGTGGGCTACACACCGCTTATCAGAACGCGGTATGCGGACGAGTACACTCCCGCGCAATTGGATGTCATCAAGACGACGTCCCGAAAGTACAACTGGAACCAGTTTGACCAGCTTTTGGCGGGCTACGACGACGCCATGTCCGAGAGCAATAAGGACTTCCACAAGATGAAGTTTGTGGTGATGCCCTCTGAGATCCCCAAAAACGCCTATTTTGTGAGCAACGAGAACCTTTCCGATGAGGAGATCCGGGTGGAGGGCTTGCGGAAATTGATCGCTTTGATTGAAAGAGGCCGGTACGTGAAGCCCAAGGAACGGAGCGCCAAAAAGAAGGAGGAGATACTCCCGGAAATCAGTTTCTATACCGGAAACCTCTACGACTTTCTTAACGAGCAGACGGAGTTCACGCAGGGCCATTCGCTTCTTATTCCTGAGCATATGCGGTTTCTGAAAGAGATTAAATTGGCGCAATTAGCGCGCGAGCTTCAGGGCGAAAATGGCATCAATTTGGTGGACAGGGTGTGGCACTTCAAGACCCACGCACGATGTTTCCTTGGAAACGAGCTCGTTTCGTGGATTTTGGAGTGCTTTGAGGACGTGGAAAGCCGCGAAGAGGCTGCTGAATATGGCCAGGGGCTCATGGACAAGGGCCTCTTCAAGCACGTGGAGAACAGACACGGGTTGCTTGACGGCTACTACTTCTACGAGTTCGACGACGAATACATTGACACCAGCTATAAGGCTGCGAAAGGGCTTGCGGGCAGCTGGTTCAGAAAGAAGCTGGACAGGAACTTGGCGCCCAAAAACCCCTCTGATAACGAGTCTGCCAAATCGCCCGTGGTAACGGCTGCAGAAATGGACCTCAGAAAAGTGACGTCCAACGTCCAGATCGGGTCCGAAACGTCGTCTTTTGCAGACTCGCTGACGAAGAGCAGAAACACGAAGAAGTTCATCCTCAGTCGGTGTGTGAAGTACAACGCGGACCCGCTCTACAAGTCCAACCGGCCCGAGATCGTCAATGTTCATTACGACAGGGTGCACAACCCGGACCACTGCTACCATATTCGCTTGCAATGGCTCAATACTTCTGCGAAATTCATAGACGAGGCCATCACCAACTGGCTGCGCTTGTGCGAGCGACACGGGTTGAAGTTGGTGGAAACTCCCTGGAAGGAGCTCTGCACCATCCCGTCCATCAACCCGTTCCACTCGTTCGTGGACTTGAAGCTCAGTGTCAACCCCCTAATTGAGACGGAGTTTGTGGACCCCCGAATTTTGCGGGCCAACAAGTTCTACTACCACTTGTACCTCTTGAAAAAGCACGACTTCTTCCTCGACAACCGGCTGAGCGTGTTCTTTTCCAAGGACAACATCGACATCGCCTACAGCTGGGGAAAACCCACTTTCCAGTACGCCCAGTACATCCACCGGACGGGCTCCTACATAGTCGAGTTGCGGGACAACGGCGACTTCTTCTTGGCACCCAATAACATTCATCTCATCCGGTTGAGCGCGCTTTTGACGTCGCTTCCGGACTACGACCTGAACATTCAGAACTACGCGTTGGACTCGCAGAAGGTGATGCTCGACTTCAGGAAGGTTTGCCAGAACCCGGCGCTTTTGAGGGAGACATTCCGCGAGGCAAAGCAGAATTGGCGGGAGGAGTTCCAGCATCACGATATGCCGGCTGTGGAGAGCGAAGCTGACGGTGTTTAACGTATGGGCTGAGGTGCGAGGAAACGGGGAATGAGGTGTACGGGAAGATGAAGAGTAGGTGGCGTGAGGTGTGAGAGCAGCATGTACTAGCTATTCTCCAGAAAAGCATGTACCAGTTATTCCATCTGTATAAGCACGTCTAACTACTATTGTGTAGATATTAGAATCACTTTTACATACAAGCTCATGCCAACTACCGTCACCTGGTATGCAAAATTGGCAATAAATACTGGCCCTCTCAGCTCCAACAAAGTCTTTCAAACCTGACAGATACCAAACTCGTTCTTTTCTGGATATACCAGTTGATCTTCTTCAAAATCAACGGCTTCTGGGCCACCATTTCTGATCTTACACCCCCATTTGTCTTTTTCTGTTTCTTCGACTAAACACATCGCGAGACATCTTGCCTACTTTGCGACTCTCTCGGCGATCTTGAGAGCGTCTGCCAAAACACCATGAGCAGTCACATCCGCACCCGCACCCGCGCCCTGAACAATCAAGGGATTGGGGTATCTGTCAGTCTGGATCGAAACCACGTTGTCGGAGCCCTTCAAAGAGGCAAAGGGGTGGTCGAAGGAGTACTTTCCGATCCCCACAGAAACGGTGTTCTTGGAAAAGTCCACCTGGCCCACAAAACGCAACACCTTGTTCTCCTTGAGAGCCTCGTCCTTAACCTTCTGGATGTCGGCGTCGAATTCCGGCAAACGGGCCAAAAACTCGTCCGCAGAAGCCACGTTTTCCAAGGCCTTGGGAATGAGAGATTCCACAGGGAAGGAGGTGGGCGACTCCACGTTGAAACCGGCGATTCTGGCCAAGATGGTCACTTTTCTGGCCACATCCAAGCCGTTCAAGTCGTCCCTGGGATCCGGCTCAGTGTACCCAAGCTTCTTAGCTACCGAAACGACGTCCGAAAACTTCACGTCCGAGGCGCTGGTGGTGGAAAACTCGTTGAAAATGTACGATAACGTGCCGGAGAAGATGCCCTCGATCTTCTGCACCTTGTCGCCTGTGGAAACAAGGTCTCTCAACGGACCAATGAGAGGTAAGCCGGCTCCAACGGTGGCCTCGTGGTAGACCAAGCCGCCAGAAGCAGCCGAGGAGTCGAAAATGTCGTTCCAGGTGGCCAAATCGGACGAAAACGCCTTCTTATTGGGCGTGGCAATGGAAATCCCGGCCCTCACAAAGGCAGGGTAGTTCTCCGCAATAGACGCATTGGACGTGTTGTCAATCAAGATGGTGGGCTTGCCGGTGGCTGCCAAAAACCTGGTGAGCGCGTCCAACGCCAAAACGGGCTTGGCTGGGGCGCTTTTATAGGTGGCCAAGTCCACAGTGTCGTAGCTCTCGGTGTAAAGGGCCTCCTTAGAGGATCTGGCAAGATACACCACACGGAGCGCAATTGGCGCCTTCAAGTGCTGCAATTGGCTGAGGAAGGCCTGGCCGACCACGCCGGCGCCGATGATGGCCACGTTGACAGATTTGGGCATTTTGGGGGAGAACAGGCGGTGGGTGCGGTGGAAATTGTGACTCAGGGTGCAAAATGGCTTACGTAAGCAGGAGTAGGAAGGGGCGACGGAGAGGGACGGAGGGGCTGCTGGCTGGACCGGGCGGTGGGGAGTGGTTTTCGCGTGCACGCGGTTCCTGTTCCCACATTTTGACTGGTTTTGGTGGGGGTGTTGGAGGGCTTTCTGCACTGGGGATTTTCGCAATTTGCCGAATTTCGTCCATTTTTTGCAATTTAATGCTAAGGACCAAGTAGTGAGAGGAGCCCAAGGAAGAGGCTTCACAGTGAAAGCGGCTTTCGGAGCCCATAAAAGTCTCCATCGCTGCCCATTGGACCTGATTGCTGGCTTTTCAGTGCGGTCGTCTGCCCGAATCGCCGTTCGCGTGTTACGTCACAATTGAGCTTGCTTGACGAGCAAGAACGCACCTTCTTTATTGCATCTCCTGACGAGCAAGAACGCACCTTCTCTCCCTGTACAAATGCACCCATGTCACGCCGCTACTCCAGACCACCCGTTCCTTCTCTTTTACTCTCGTTCCTATGTACAAACCACTAGTCCAAATCGGCCTCGGAGGCCTTCTCGGGGCCCGCAGACGCACCGAGAATGTTCGTCACGGCCGCAGGCGGCTGCACCGCAATCATCATCACCACGATCTCGTAGACGTGCTCAGGAACCGATCTCTGGTAAATGCCCAAAATGTCCGTGGGGTTGGGGTACACCGCCAACGCCTTGTAGAAGCACAACGCAGCCTCGATCTCCTTGTTGGGCAACGTGGCGAGCTGCTCGCCTAGGGCCACCTGCTGCATGAAAAACTCCTCCTTCTGCTGCAAGTTGGTGGGAATGGGGTTTGCCTCCAAGTCGGCAGCAAGGGCCGTGCGGATGGCGTCCAACTTGGACTTTTTGGACTCCTCGTTCTCCTTCTTGGCAGCCTTCTGCTGCTTGACAGCCTTCTTTTTCAACAGCTTTCTGAACGCGGGAGACGTTCTTCTGTTGTAGTCAAAGTAGACGGCGTACGCCACCAAGGCGGTGGCAGCCACAGCGGTGGCAGTGAAAACCTTGCTCATGGCGTTTCCTGTGTGTGCTGCTGTGTCGTGAGGGCTGTTTCAGGGCGCTCACGTGTATTCGCCAAAAAAGGTGTTCCTAGAAGTCGTGGTCCTTGCAGCAGTAGATTCGGTGTCTTGCTAAAATTTTCGCGCCTGCACACAGTCGCCCGCTCCTGCACACGGCTCTTCGCAAATGGGCTTCCATGATTGGAGAAAACACACCCACCAGAGGCTGCCAGTACAACACACACCTTTGCAGCACAATGGCGGAAGAAAACACGCGCGTGTTCCCGGACGCCACCCACAAGTGGCCCACGCCCTTTGTCAACTTTGCCAACGCCTCGGCGTACCCGAAATGGAGCCCTGTGGACACCAAGAAGGAGACCACCCGGGTTTTCAAGCTCGGCTTCTACACCACCGTGGGCGCTTACACGTGGTTGTATTTGTTCAAGAGAACGTCCTTTAAGGTGGGCTTGCCGTTCACGGTGGTTGGGTTCGCCACTGTGGCCACCGCGGCCAAGGGCATTGTTACCAATTTGAGAGAGAAGAACGATGGCTGGAACACCTTCTGGGCAGTGGGTGCCGGAAACTTGGCCGTGTTGAGCGTGGCGTTCAAGAGCATGCCGTTGAAGCACAAGATCATGACCGGTGTTTCTGGTGCGGCGGTGGCCGCTGTTCTCGACCACTTCTCGTGGGCGCAGTCTGCCAGCTACGCTGGAAAGGACGCCAAGCACGCGGCGGGCAACGAGAAGTTGGAAAACACCCAGCAGTTCTGGGACGTGTGGAGAAGACGCCCGTTGTCGCAGACGGTGGAGGCGTTGGGCGAGGGCCGTGGCATTTTCAAGGCGTAGAGCATATTTATTGGACACCGAATACAAGTGAACGAAAAGGGGCGTAAGGGCGGGGGCCACAGAGCCCATCATTACTGTATCAGAGGGGACATCGATACTGTAGATGTGGCACGTTACACTGTATAATAGGGCCTTCGCAGGTCTTAGCGCGGCCCCATACTGAGGCCCATAAGGCTGGCCAGTTCGCAGAATTTCGTCTCGCAAGAGTCCGAGGATCCAAGTACTCAGGTTTCCATCTTTGGCCCATTACGACGATTCGCAGCACTCTGCTTCTTCCCCATTTGTCCCTACTTACGTCTAGTGCTCTTAAGCAGGCCAACAAAGATGTCCATGACTGAAATTTACATGCAAATTTGCACCAGGTAGGCTACTATGCCTTTGTAGCACCGAAAACTCCATCGCGTAATGGTATTGAAGTTCTGTCATTCCGTCTCTGAAGTTTACTGCCTTCCAGACCCATCAGAGGAGAAGACCCCACCCTTTCCCCTGTATTCCTTTCCCTCTCCTTTGTCAACTACACCTTCATCTTCTCCTCTCCGCCTGTCATACTATATACATCAAGTCCGCTTGTAGGGGTAATCGAACTCCTTGTTCTTCTTCAACTTCCACAACTTCTTCTTTCTCTTCGTGACCGCGTGCTCCGCGAAAAGCTCATCGCAGTGCTTGGCCTTCCACAAGCGCGTGAAAGAGGGGTCCCACAACTCGCTGGCTATGCCCAAGTCTTTGCAACAGCGCATTAAGGCGTTACTTTTGCAGCCTTCCAAGGCTGTGGTGATCTTCTCATCTCCACCAAAGTAGTCCTGCTCGCCCCTGGCCACGCTGACAAGTCTTCCGTGGGCAATAAGCGCATACTCTCGGCTGATCTGGTTGGGCGTGATGAGCGTTTCTGTTCTGGGGGCAAGGCCCCAGCCACCGGGTCCAAAAGCGCGGTTGAGAATGCGCCTATACTTGATTTCCGGGAGGTACAACAACCCGTCCGGCTTGATTTCGATGTCCTCGTCTTTGAGGGGCGCCAAAAGCACATCTGAGACGTTTCGCGGGAAGGGCTGGGAGCCTAGCCCGTGGAAGGAGTTGGACCAGTCTATGTGGGCCTTCGGCGCCTCTGAGGAGATCACTGGCGAGTCTCCAAGCGACCGTATGGTGGAAACAGCAAGCTCTGGGGACTTTGCAGCCATTTTAGGCGCAGCAGGGGCCTCTGGGACATCGCCATTGGCTGTTGAAGGAGCTGCTGAAGTCGGACTTGGTTTTGTGATTTTGGGCGCTGCGGTGGTTGGGACGGCCGTTTTGAGCGCCTGTGTGGGCAGCTTGCGCACGTAGCTGAACTCTCGCGCTGGCTGCAGACGCACAAGCTGTTTGTAGGGGAGTGAAAGCATGGGCTTGATGTGGTGGAGAAGAGTAGATTTTTTTTAGGGAGGCAGTGTGCAGGAGGGAGAACATGCAGGAGGGAGAACATGCAGGAGGTGCTGAGAGAAGCTACTGAGGAGGGAAAGATGGAAGTGAAGGAGGTGAGAGCAGATGGTGATTCGGAGATAGAAGGGATGGGCCAATAGGAAGGGGATTGAAGGAAGGGGAAAAGCTAAATGGTTAAAAATGGGGACGTGGTTGCTGGGCGTCCTAGAGAAAGCTGCAAAAAAGAGCACACCAACGGTTTCCCTTTTCACCTTGTCAGAACAGCTACACAACTACTACTTCAGTGCTAGACATCCCCTTGGAAACATTCCCTGGCACCTTCTCTCGGTTCTGGTCTCGCTCCTTTTCGTGGTGTCTTCCCCCAACTCCCGTAGCCACCACAGGCTGCACGCCAACTTCCCCCGGCCCTTGCCCTACACTCTTTCTGCGTCATGTTATTCGTAGCACCACATTACACCTTCTAGCTATGCTTCGCACGCTCCACATACTCGTAGTCGAACAACGCCTTCCGCGCGGGTTGCCCCATCTTGAACTGCGCCGTGAGCTGGTTGTA
Source organism: Wilhelminamyces tanticharoeniae (assembly GCA_030558325.1). NCBI lineage: Eukaryota > Fungi > Ascomycota > Pichiomycetes > Serinales > Metschnikowiaceae > Wilhelminamyces > Wilhelminamyces tanticharoeniae. The sequence goes on along the minus strand of JAJMSI010000004.1, from coordinate 395,172 downwards.
GAGGTCTGCGTGGGGAATTTCACCCAAGTTGGTCTGTTCGCCCAGCGTGTCCAACAAAAACTGCTTCTCGATCTCGTGCAACTTGGTCTGCTTGTGCGTGAGATAGTACTCGACGAGAATGTCGTCGTTGGCCTCGAGAAGACGCACCTTCATGTCGTCGTCCATGGCCCGGATGAGCTTGACGAGGCTGCGGCTGTCCACGGACCCGTCGCTGTTCTTGAACTCCTTCTCCTGGAACAAGGGCGAGATCTTCTCCTCCTTGATCCAGAGCCGCACGCAGGGCACGTAGTAGTGCCCCTCGTAGTGGTACGCGGTGGTGCCCTTGTCGTACTCCTGGTTGAGCATCGTCATGAAGTCGTTGGGCACGAAGAGCGGCACGCCGTCGAGCTGCGTGTAGCGGAGAGGGCTGATCTTCTCGTAGTTGAACCAGTGCTTCCGTCTGTCCATGTAGAGCTGCACCTCCTCGTTGGCGGCGCTCTTTTCGCGCACGTAGGCGTCGTACTCAGCGGGCGGCTCCTCGCTATTGCGGCCGATGCCCGTGATGTCGATGTAGGTGCCGGTGTCCACGTCGATGAAGCGCGCGTCGATGTGGTTGTCCTTGGCGGCCTTGTCGCGGTGGTGGAGGAAGGTGGAGCAGTCGATGAGGAACTTGCCGTAGCCCTCGGTCACGTCCTCCACCACAAGCGTCATGTTGTAGGACGCCAGGAGCCGGTTGAGCTCCGCACTGGGCATCTGGATGTCGATGTCCACGTCGAACGGGAACATGAGCCCGTCCCAGTACCACGCCAACAACGGCCCGTGCGCGATCCACGACACGATGCCCTTCTCCTCGGCAAAACGGAACCAGTTCCTGAGAAGCCGCTCGAGGATGATCTGCTCCCTGACCTCGAGCTGCTGGGGCGTCCAGCCCTCCTTGAGGTAGCGGAGCGCGCCGTTGAAGAAGCGCCACTCGTAGTGCCAGCCCGCGTCGCTGTTGGACTTGTCCTTGAGGAGCGTCGCGAGCTTGTAGTAGGTGGGCTCCTCGTCCACGGAAACGGAGCTGGCATACTTGAGCCCGTTGTAGTGGTTGAGCTCGTGCCGCGAGAGCAGATTCTTCTCGATCTTGGCCATGTCGAAGCGCAACTCGTTGGTGAGCAGCTCCTCGATGGCCGTCAAACGCCGCTCGTAGTCCTCGATCTGCTCGTCCAACTCCGGCTGCCTGTAGTTGAAGGAGTCGGTCTCCAACACGAGCAGCCTGCTGGCGTTGCGGTCGCGCAGCCGCGCGGTCTGCTTCATGTGGAAGATGTCCATGCTCTCGTCGAGCGGCCTGGGCTCGACGGCTGCCAATAGCTGCTCGTACTCGTCCGCGGGACTGAGACTCAAGCTGTGGCCGATATCCTCCAAGTGGTTGGCGTTGACGCCCCGGCGGTGGAGGTAGTTCTCGAACATGTCCGAGTGCACGATGCGCCTCTTGTCGCCGGCCACCTGCGCCTCGTACGTGCCGTCCTTGGTCAAGAACACGATCGAGAGCGGGTTCTCCTGGTACGTGAGCAAGTGCGACTTGCCCTGGAGCATGGCCTGGCGGTGCGGCACCTTGTTCATGGGCGAGTTCTTCACGAGGAAGCCGGGCACGTACAGCTTGGAGGGCACGCCGAAGGAAAGAAGGTCCTCGACGGTGATGTCGTCGCTGTTCTGGCAGAAGTCGGGGTACTTGGTGGGCTTGTTGACCACGCTCTGGAGATACTCGCACCGGGCGCGGTCCTCGTCCACCTTGTCCAACTCCTCGTTGAGCATGGTGAGGTCCACCCAGTCGGACCAGGCGAACAGCACCACCACCTCCTTGTCGAGGGCCTTCTTGTTGTGGGGGTTCTTCTGCTGGAGCTGGTGCCGGAGCTCGCTCAAGTACACCAGGAGCGTGAACCGCGGGTCGTAGAAGAGCTTGGGGCTGCTGGCCCACGAGAACACGTCCTCCTCGGAGAGAAACTGCCGGGGGTTGATGTCTAGCAGGGGCTGCGAGATCGCGGTGTGGGCCAACCAGAAACGGGCCTTGTCGGACTCCACCTGCTGCAAGAGCCACGCGACCTTCTGCTGAGGTTCGAGGAGATGGTACTCGGTCTGCTCCGGCACGAAAATGTCGGTGTCCGGGGTGTAGCTGATGGCAGACATGAAGGAGGCCTCATCGTAGACGGGCTTCTGGGGCTGTCGCTGGTACACCTGTGTGAAGTAGACCACGTTCACGAGGAACACGGCCCCCAAGAACACCTTGGTGAAGCGGTAGCTGAGCATGGCGGTGAAGAGTGTTACGGTCCCGAGAGAAGAAGAGAAGGCAGTGAAAAAGACCTGGTTCACTGGCCCCGGAAGTGGGGTCGGAAGTCGCTGCAGGCTGCGCATGTTTCTTTTGGGTGCGCGCGGCTGTTGCGCAGCATCCGGCACACAGACACGCGACCGGAAGTGATCGTGGCGCCGGTGGGGGATGGCCACAGCCTACTTCCGGGCCCTTCTGGGGCCTGCGGGCGCTGGCGCACCGTAAGATCTGGGGCTGGGGCCCAGGAGCGCCTTTTCGGTGGCCAGGGCCGATGACGTAGAGGCGGGCTATTGGGGCCAGTTTACGCTAGTGCAGCATGCGCCATGCAGAGCGGCGAAAAGTGTCCCCGGAAGTCGCGCCTGCAGTGCAATGCGCCAGTCTTTGGTCACACGACACTTCGCGGAACAATGCACTTTTCCGGGCTGGCTTGCTGTGCATCTGAGGCGACCCTTCGGAGAAACTAAATCTCACCACACCTCATCGAGCAGCCTTCGTTGCAGATCCTTCGTGGCGACGGCGCATGCGAACTTCTCGCGTGCCTCTGGGGGCGCCAGGTCACTCAAATTACCCCAATGACGTCTTCCGCTTTTGTCAACACAATTTCCGCTTTCAGAACCGCGTTGTACAGGCCCCTGGGACACAAAGCCAACTAACACTGTTCGCAGACAAACACCTTTCTGGGCACCTGCAGGTTCCAAAACGAATGGATTTGCTGGTGCCTGATTGGGGCCAATAGCCGCCGTTTTAGGAAGCAGGAGCCGCTTGAAGAAGGGAGACGTGATGGCGACTAAATGGATCTTGCAAAACCGGCTGTTTCATAGGCGGTGGCGCATTCCGGATCACGCGTCTCTGGAAGGGGCTTGGGAAGGGGTGTAATTGAGAAGAAACGAGATGTGCGAAGGGAAGCTTTGGCAAAAGTTGGGAGTGCAGTTAGCAGCCGTTGGTGGTGTGGCAGCCGTTGGTGGTGTGGCAGGCGAGGGCCATAACAGGCGTGGAAATGGCGATTTCTTGTGGGGTGCACAGGGGGTGGAAACACCCCAGGGGAGGGCTTAGAAGTGCAGTTTCTGGCGTGCAGTGGTGGGGAGCGGGGCTATGCGATGAGTTGAGGGGAGCGGGAGACGAGGCGAAAGGACCCATGTGGATGAGGAGGTGGAAGGTGCGAATGGAAGAGGTGGAAACAACGAGCGCAAATGGCGTAGATAAAACGAGCAAAATGGGTGTGAAAACGGCCGCAAAAAGGCAGTCAGAGAATAGGCGATGCGATAGTTGCAAAACACTGGCTTACGAAGGAGTCTTCTTAGCAAGCAGGCTCCAAACGGGCGCAAAGCGTTCTTTTGGAGGCCTTTCAGCACGCTTCAAAGCACAGCCGTTTGTGGAGCGTGCTGTTGGGACCATATAGCCCATAAAACACCACGGTGTGGTTTTGAGCAGCAGCAAAAGCAGCACTGAGGGCACTGAAGCACAACAGGGGCACTCCCCACCAGAAGCAGAAACGTAAGTACTGCAACTCCCTTCAGGCGCTTCCTAAACACAGCCTGGAACAGAGGAAAACGGCTTCAAGAGGCAGACCCCACCGAAGGAGCACATCCCAAATGCAGTCACCATGGAACGTACACCTGATTCTCAAATGGCCATCGAGCCCATTTCTCTGGTCGTCTCTTTGCGAGTAAGCCAGTTCCAATATCTCAGACACAGAAATGGTACACCTAGCCAACACAGAAATGGTACCTAGCCAACACAGAAATGGTACACCTAGCGAACACAGAAATGGTACACCTAGCGAACACAGAAATGGTACACCTAGTCAACACAGAAATGGTACACCTAGCCAACACAGAAATGGTACACCTAGCCAACACAGAAATGGTACCTAGCCAACACAGATTTGGTACACCTAGCCAACACCCATGCTACACCTAGCCTACACCCATGCTACACGCTGCCCAGCTCATACACAGACTTCGCTGCACCACTGCCCCTTCTCGTCATTTCCGTGTGAATTAATCTCAGCTCATACATAGTCTATATGCTTGTCCAGCTCCTTGTGGTGTCTGGGTCTGTCGATGGTCTCGTAGTTGTACAAGGGCCTGCGGAACGGCTTCTGGTGCTTGAACAGCGCCGTCAACCTGTGGTATTCCTCGTTGTCGCTGATCTGGCCCTGGGCCTTCTGGTCGCCCACGTCGCCAATGAGGGTGTTTTCGCCGTTGGGGAGGTCGAACATGAACTGGAGCTCTTTGCGGTGGGTCTCGGTGGCCTCCTTCGTCAAGTAGTACTCGTGGAGCGTTTCCTGGTCGTTTTCGAGGAGCTGCAAGATGTCCTTGTCGGTGAGCGCCTGCACCAAGGCCGTGAACTTCTCGGGGTCCACCAGGCCGTCCTCGGCGGTGTAGGAGTCGTCTGCAAAGAGGAAGTCGAGCTTCAGCTGGTGGATCCACAACCCGAGCGAGTCCACGAAGAAAAAGCCCATGTAGTGGTACGACTTCATGCCCACGCTGTACTCGTCGTTGAGCATCTCCTGGATCTTGTTGGGCACGTAGAGCGGTACACCGCCCAACATGGTGAAGCGCAAGGGCAGCAACTCGTCGTACGAGTAGAAGTGCAAGTTGCGGCAGTTGTACACGGGTCTGGGCCGGTTCTCGTCCTCGGCCTTCTGCACGATGTCGTTGTACTTTTCTGGCACCTTCTCGTCTGAGATGCCCAAGCCCGTGATGTCGATGTACGAGCCGGTGTCTATGTCGATGAAGCGGGCGTCGATGTGGTTCTCCTTGTGGGACCTGCCGCGGTGGTGCACGAAGGTCAGGCAGTCGATGAAGTACTTTCCGTAGCCCTCGTTGAGGTCCTCCACCACTAAGGTCTGGTTGTAGAGCCTGGAGAAGCGCACAAGCTCCTCCGCAGGCATCTGGATGTCGATGTCCTCGTCGAACGGGAAAAGAAGCCCGTCCCAGTACCACGAAAGGAGCGGCCCGTGCGCGATCCACGAGATGATGCCCTTCTCGTTGGCGAACTTGAACCAGTTGCGGAGAATGCGGTCGAGCAAGATCTTCTCGCGGTTCAACAACTCCTCTTCGTTCCAGCCGGGCTTCAAGTACCGGAGGGCGCCGTTGAAGAAGCGCCACTCGTAGTGCCAGCCGGCGTCGTGGTGCGGGTCCTCCTTGTCGTAGTCCAAACGGGCCATGCGGAAGTAGGTCTCCTCGTTGCGGATGTCGAACGTGTCGGCGTACTGGATACCGTTGTAGTACATCTTCTCTTTTCTGCTCATGTGGAGGTCGCGGAGCACCTCGGGGTCGAAAAGAAGCTCGTTCGTGGTGGCCTCGCGGAGCCGGTCCATGCGGTCCTCGTACTCCATGATCTGCTTGTCCATCTTGTCCTGCTGGTAGTTGAAGGCAGTCTCGGGAAGGTAGATCTCGCGGCTCTTCAGGGGGTCCTTCTCGTTGATTTTGGCAACCATGCCGTACTCGTCGTCCTCGGGGTCGAGCCGGACGGCGCTGATTTGGGCAGTGAAGTCGCGGAACTCGCGCACGGGGTCCAAGTCAACGAGAATCTCCTCGCCGCCGTCCTCCATGTTGATGCCGTTGTTGGCCAAGTAGTTCTCGATGAGCGGCGAGTCCACAAGCCGCTGCTTGCGGTCGATCTGCGCCTCGTACACGCCGTCGGCGCTCATGAAGATGATGGCCAACGGCACCTTCGCGTAGGTCAAGAGGTTGGTCTTGCCCTCGTACATGCGCACCTCGTTGGTGGCCTTGTTGGCGGGCGACTTCTTGACTGCGAAGCCTGGCAAGAACTTCGTGGACGGCACCCCCATCTCCGCAAGGTCCGCCTCCGTCAAGTCCTTGTAGTTCACGCAGTAGTTCGGGTCGCGCGCCCCCACATGGTGTGTTTCCTTCATGTACTCGCACGTCTTGCGCTCTTCCTCGGGCTTGTCGAGCTCCTGGTTCAAGAACGTGAGGTCCACCCAGTCGGACCACGCGAAGGGCACCACGATGTCGCTGTTCTTGTGCTTGTCGTTGTGCGGGTTCTTTTGGAGGTACTGGTTCTTGATCTCGTTGACGTAGATCGAGAGCGTGAACCGCGGGTCGTAGTAGAGCGTGGGGTTGTCCACCCACCTCTCGCGGGTCCAGTCGCGGGCGTTGACCTGGATGGACGTTTCCTCGAGCTCCGTGTGCACGAGCCAGTGCTCCTCCTTGTCCAAGGTCACCTCGTTGAGCTTGTGGAGGATTTTCTGCGCGTCCGAGAGCTGCGAGTACGGCGCATCGGGCACGTCGTAGAGGGGCCGGGAGGGGGCCTCGGCAGGCGACTGCGCCCTCTCGGGGATGGACGTGATGAAGGGCACGGTGTGGGTGGTGGTGGAGGGCCTGCTTGTCGCAGGCAGTTTTTTAAGCCTGTTCTGGAAGTCGGCCGGCTTTTCTAGCATGAGCGACGAGAAGTAGAAGACGTTAACCATCACTAGAAGACCCAACATCACCTTGATGAGCTTGGTGCTGAAAAGCCTGCTGACAGCCGGGGCGGCCCGGGACTCCTTTAGCTGGGACAGTAGCGACATTATGATGCTGGGTATGTGCAAATGGCCTGGGGCCTATACAGATGAGTAGAAGAAGCGAGAGGAGAAACCTTGTGAAGATTTCAGAACATAACCGTTCCTTATACGAGCGAAGCTGTCCCACAGCAGTTATGTACGGCGCCTAAGGTGCAGGGAAGCCGCGCATGAAAATAACGCGGACGCGCCAGGGCTCGCAACCTCGGACGAAAATACCGCCTATGTGCAGTCCGAGGACTATATTGCATATGCACCCCTGCACACAGGTGATCTTGCTCGACTTCCGGTCGACTATAGAACCGCCCGCATCTGGGGGTTTCGAAGCCTGGTCTTGGCGGCCGGCTCGGGGCACATACGCAAAAGTACATCTCAGCGTGTTTACATAAATGCACCGCGATTCGGGCGTGCTGATAATCGTGTTTTTAGGCTGGTCCCACAGAGGAGATCCAACTATCTTCCTTCTTTTAGTTATACGAGCCCCGACTCCTCGATGGGCAATACTAACATACACGCCAGCGACGAACCAATACTGGCACTCCCCTAGATGCCGTCGCTGAAACCGCTCACAAGCGACTTGTTCAAGCCACCCTCCTTGACAGCCAACTCAAAGTAGCCATAGATGGTGGTCACCGCCAACAAAATGGACGTGCCGCTGCCCAAGGTGCCCATCAAGTCACAAATGACAGACAAAGCACCAATGGTAGCGCCTCCGAAGGCGGCAGCAGTGGGAATGATTTTCTTCAACTCCTTGTAAGCGGAAACATCTCTGTGGCCCGCGATGACCAAGCCCTGCTCCTTGAACTGCTTGGCAACGTCACGGGGCGACGAGCCACTGATCTCAATCCAGGTGGTGGAGAACACCGCGCACGAGCCCAACACGAAAACAATGTAAATGATGGTCTTGACAGGGTCCAACAAAGCGTCTGTGAAGTTAATGGGTGGCTGGATGTAGTAGGACAAGCCGCTGACAGCGTACATCTGCGCGGACTCGGTTCTCTGGCCCCAAGAACCCAAAACCTTGACAAAGAGGTTGTCGGGCCATCTCTGGAACAACATCTGCGAGATGATGAAGATGTTGGACGTCAAGGCGCTTTGCAACATGATGGGAATGTTGGAGGTGTAGAACAAGCGGATCGGGTACAAGCCGTAGGGACCCCTCTGTCTGGTGGACTTGACAGGCAACTCGATTCTGAAGCCCTGGAGGTAAACGACTGCGAAAAACACACCCACGGTGGCCAACAACTGGAGCATGTTGGGAAGGTGGCCTCTGTAGAAGGCCTCCAAAAGCGCGCGCTTCTTGTCGCGTCTGGAGCCAAGCAAGTGGAACAAGGCCACCACGGCGCCTTCGAACTCGGTTCCCTTTCCGACGTTGGAGGTGGTGGGTGCAAACGCCTTCCAGAAGACGTTTTCGCACACGTTGGTGGCGGTGAAAAGCGAAATTCCAGAGCCCAAACCGTAGCCCTTCTGCAACAACTCGTCCAAGAGAATCACCACCACACTGGCGAACACCAATTGGAGCACCAAAAGAAGACACACGCCCGTTCCCAAGTTGGAGGGGGGGCCGTACATTCCCGTGAGAACGTACACGGTCGCCTGGCCCACGCCCAAGAGGATCGCAAAGAGCTTCTGCGCCATCTGGAACTGGTCTCTGTCCGTCTTGTTAGACATGTCAACGTGTATCAACTTGGTTCCCTGCAACAACTGGAAAACCATCGAGGACGACACAATGGGCGAGATTCCGAGCTCCATCAACGTGCCTCTGTTGGAAGCCAACATCATTCTGAGCCACATGAGCGGGTCCGAGCCATCAGACGACACGATACCGTAAAGAGGCACCTCCGACATCACCAAAAAGATGAGGAGCGTAACACCCGTCCACATGACGCGCTGCTGGAACGCCACCTTGCGCTCCGGTGCAATGACCTCCGGCACAAACGGCGCGAACGGCTTTACGAGGTCGAGAACGCGAAAGCTGCTCATTAGATGTAGAGAAAGAGGGTGTAGTTGGGTGTTTTCTGTTACGTGTTCGAAAAATCGCCTGCACAAAGGGGGAGTGCGCGCACCGACTCTATCTGCAGGAGACATTTCCACCTTTCAAATCGTAGTGGCGGTCCATCGGACGGCAATGACTTCGAACTGGGCGGCCAAGTTGGCGGCCAAGGGCCTGAAGACGGGCACCGCGGCTGCTAGCTCGCCGCAGAAGGGGGCTGCACGTGGCAACAGCAGCCCAAACGGGCTGCAAAACGGCCAAAACGGGACGGCTTCGCAGACGTCCCACCACAACAACCAAAACGGTCCGAGTGCCCAAAACAGCCAGAACCTGGGCCAAAACGGCAAGCTCAACTACACCGAGCTCCTCGCCCACTTCCACTCGCAGCACACGCATTTCCGAAAACAGGCCTGCGAGGGCCTGGACGTGAGTTTGTACGTTCCGGGGCCATTTCAAACACAGTGGAAAACGAAGCCCTCGAAGAAACAGGATCCCACCAAGTACGTTCCCAAAGAGGTGGTGCGCACGCATGCGGACCTGTCTGGGAGCTCCACAGGCAGCATAGATCTCCTCTTTGAGCTCAATCGCAGCATTTACCAGCAGCAGACGGCCGCTCGGAAGGAGAAGTAATTGTACATAGTGAAAATTATTGAAGGCATGTTTGCATGAGTGGAGAGTGAATGAAGTAAAGCTGTGCTCCGTGAGCACGCAGAGAGCATGCAGGTGGAACGCAGAGAGCACGCAGGTGGAACGCAGAGAGCACGCAGGTGGAACGTCAACAGCGTACAGATACAGCGCAAATTGCAAGCCGCACGCCATCTGCGCGCGTTGACGATTATATGTGCGCGCCAGAGAGTCGCAAAATTGCCACTAGTGGCCCACCGCTCTCGATCCGCCACCCCCCTCCCCCACCAGACGCAGGTGCGTCCAAAATTGGCCGCGATCCATTCCCAAGATGGCCGCAGTTGGGCCCCAACTCCCGCTCAACAAATCGGCATTCGACAGAGTTTGCACCCGCAACCTCCGGCCAAATTGTTATGGCGCAGTTCGCACCCGCAACTTGCACGCACTTGCGTCGCAGTTCAACGCATTTTGCACGCACCTTCCCGCACTTCGCAACCTCGACGCAATTTGCACACACCCTGTAATGCTGCATTAGTTGCGCAGCAAGTGAAGCTTCGGACTGTGCCCACCGGCGTTCCTTTATCCACCTACCATTAAGCGCTCTTCTCTACATGCCATTTCCTGCCACATCACCCGTCTCACACCCCCATATCACGGTCCGCGCGAAAACCGGCCCTCTTAGGGCCCAAAATGTTTGTGTACCCCACACGGACTTTAAAACCCGTTGCTGCCTTTGGCCCGAAACCGCTCCGGGAACAAAACCCGGGGCAATCGGAGCGCGCTCCTGCATCCTCCGGGGTATATATATAGGGCCATTCCCCGATGTCTCAGTCAATTTTCCCCACCATTGCATCTTTTCCTACCAAAACAGCTACAATGTCCCACAGCGCCGTCTCCGAACAGATGAATGTCGAAACCGACATCGTGACCCTCACACGCTTCATTCTTGAGGAGCAGCAGAAGTACGCGCCCGCTGCCACCGGAGAGCTCTCTCTCTTGTTGAACTCGCTCCAGTTTGCGTTCAAATTCATTGCCCACAACATCCGCAGAGCCGAATTGATCAACTTGATCGGTATTTCGGGCACTGCCAACTCCACCGGAGACGTGCAGAAGAAGTTGGACGTTATTGGCGACGAGATCTTCATCAACGCCATGAAGCTGTCCAACAACGTCAAGGTTTTGGTTTCCGAGGAGCAGGAGGACTTGATTGTTTTCGAGGGCGGCGGCCGCTACGCCGTGTGCACTGACCCTATCGACGGCTCGTCCAACATCGATGCTGGTGTCTCGGTGGGCACCATTTTCGGCATCTATCGCTTGAAGGACGACTCCTCTGGCTCCATCAAAGACGTCTTGAGAAAGGGAACCGAGATGGTGGCTGCTGGCTACACCATGTACGGCGCCTCGGCCCACTTGATGTTGACGACCGGCTACGGCGTCAACGGTTTCACCTTGGACACTCAGTTGGGCGAGTTCATCTTGACGCAGCCCAACTTGAAGATCCCCAACAAGAGAGCCATCTACTCCGTCAACGAGGGTAACTCCTACTACTGGTCCGACAACATCAAGCGCTACTTCGAGGACTTGAAGAAGCCCCAGGACGACTTGAAGGGCAAGCCCTACTCCGCGAGATACATTGGCTCCATGGTGGCCGACATCCACAGAACCTTGTTATACGGAGGCATCTTCGCGTACCCCTCCGACTCCAAGCTGAAGAACGGAAAATTGAGAATCTTGTACGAGTGTTTCCCCATGGCCTTCTTGTTAGAGCAGGCGGGTGGTAACGCGGTCAACGACAAGGGAGAGAGAATCTTGGAGATCTTGCCCAAGGGCATCCACGACAAGTCTGGCATCTGGCTCGGATCCAAGGGCGAGATTGAGAAGTTTTTGACCTACATCAAGTAACCGACAAGTAGGGTATTTATTAGAGTAACGAACATCCAACGCGAGAGAAAGACTGTAGAGGGTGGCTGCTGTGGTGAGTAAGAATTGGTTGAATTCTGAGTGTTAGTTACTGTTGGGGAGGTGGTTTTGCAGCTAGTGGGTTCACAGATGGAGTGCTTGTGAATAACGCTATGCAGGAAGTATTCGCAGCCTATACATTTTTGACCCCGGATTTTTTAATGTGGAAAAGTGCTTTGGAAAGGAGTGGACTTTCTGTGCCCCGGAGGACTTTGCAAGAACTTCCAGAAGTGCTGGTTGGTGGTGTTGTTTCTGCATGATGTGCTAGGCTCGTATAAATTGCCCCACAGAAGGGCTGAAAAGGGAATACATCTAGCTGGTTGGGAATACCAACCCTTGCTTAGACATTGGTAAGAAAGAGGCTCGTACCAAGAAGGGGGCATATAGGCGTATGGGGTGTGTCATACGGGGGTTCAGCTAAACACCAGTAGAAGTCAGCTTCGAGTGTCCTTTTTGGTGTTCCGTCTGGAGTAGCAGAAAGGAGAGCACATCATTTCCTCTTCCTCATGGAAGGTGTGGAACCACCGTGGTTGTGTTGTTTTCGAGTAGTGCTCATCAATAAGTACAGAGGGGAGGTTTGGGCCTTTCTAGCAACATAAAGGGGGCCTTGCCTAGCTTGTGCTCTCGCCCTGTTCCATTTTGGAGGGTTCTTTTGCAGCCGCACCCTATTTATATAGGCCCTTTGGTGCTACCCCTTACGACAGGTGGATGGCGAAAACGTGCCTCTATATATATCCTCCGTTCTCGCTCCGTCGCCTTGCAAAGCATTGTTTTACGCCCATTTTTGTTGCTGTGTTCGTCCCCATTTCAAGCCCGATCTCGTGACTAACATTTTTCCACACAATATTCAGCCTGAAATTTAGCCTCAGTCAGCCAAAACCAGCCCAAACCCCCATCTCTTGGAGCAGCCAAGACCCCGCATTTCAGCAGCATTGCATGGGCCTGTACACGTCGCCAGAATAACAGCCCTTCCCACAAGACGGACGTTTACTGATTCGGCCAGACTGCTTTCCATCCGTTCAACTACCACCCCCATATTCGCCTGCATCGGTAAACTACCACCATATTCGCCTGCATCGGTAAACTAGCACCCGTTTTGCCAGCGGCCTTTCAGAACCCTTTTCCTGAAACCTTCTCGTGAACACGGCACAGCTAACCATGCGCAAGTCGCTCATCCACCGTGCCACACACACCATAAAGTTCTACCTTTCAGTGCACTTCACCAGCTCCACGCTCAAGAAGCTCGCTTTCGCCATTCTGCTCATTTCGTGCATCTGCGATGGGTCCATCTTGCTATACTCGCTTTTTGCATCGTCGCTCCACAACTTGGCGGGCTTGTCCTACCTTTCCATCAACAGCATAGCGTCGTTGTCGGCGTTTGGGATGTACTTGTTCTTGCCGCTTTTGGGCTACTTGGCAGACTGTTTTGGCCCGGCACTCCTCTCATTGATATCCATCTGGTTCTTCGTGCCAGGCTACTTTGTGAACGCGTATTTGCTCAAGCTGAGCACCAAGTTGGAGGTTGTGGACCAGCTTTCTGTGTTCGAGGTGAGGGTGCTCAGCGGCAGTTTCTTCTTTATTGGCTTGGCCACGTCGCTGCTATACTTCCTGAGCTTGCTCACCTGCGCCAAAATCTACCCCCAGCATAAGAGCTTGGCGATTTCTTTGCCTGTCAGCTGCTACGGCTTGTCGTCGCTTTTGGGCTCACAGTTGTTACGTTTGGACTACTTCAAGAGTCCCAAAAACACCGCGTATTTGAACTTGGGCCGCGTGTTCTCCTTTTTCGGCTGCCTCTACCTTGTTATGGGCACGCTCAACTTCGTGGCCAACTCCATAGTCAGCATGGAGCTGGACGTCATTTTTGCAGACGAAACCTCCGAAACTAGGCCCCTCATGGAGAGACGCAGGAGCAGACACTCCCAGCACGACGTGGAGGACTGCTCTGAGAACGACGACGGCTTGATTCCCATAAGACTGGTGGTGGAACCCGTCAACCACGGCGACCGATACATGGCGTTTTTAATCGATCCGTCTGCGTGGGTCCTCTTGGTGTCCCTCATTCTCAATATTGGGCCCTTGGAGAGCTTCCAGAACAACTTGGGGTCCATTATCGAGACCACCACTGCTGCGGCACCAAAAGTGGCACGCAGATTGATGTCCCTCTCAGGACACATTCCGGGGACCAATCTCTCGAACCAGGTCAGCGTCATGGCAGCGTCCTCTACTGTGACAAGGCTTTTCGTGGGCGCGATAGCAGACTACATAGCGAGTCCCGATAGACGGCATCCCGTCTGCAAGATGTGGCTTTTGGTGGTGGTGATTCTTCTCGGGGCCGTGGGCCAGTATGTCGTCACTCAGAAGGGCCTCACCGAGGAGCACTTCACGTGGGTTTCGGTACTCAACGGCTCCTCCTATGGGGGTCTTTTCACGGTCTATCCCACAGTCATCGCGTCCATCTGGGGAATCGACATGATGGGCCTGACGTGGGGCTCTTTCATGGTGGCCCCTGCGGCCGGACTGGTGGTTTTCTCGCTCTTCTACGGCCGTGAAAATGACCTCAAATGCGGAAAAGGAAGTCCCATGTGTTTGAATACGTACTTTCAGTCCACGGCCGCGGGCCTCACAATCAGTCTCGTCTGCGTGGCGGTGGTGTGGCGCATGTGGTGGTTGAGAGGATTTAAGATGTTTTAGATACGTGCAGCTGGAAACGGAGCACACAGTCAAGGCGATGTCTTACGTCGGCCACCAGCACAGCCCTTATGGCCAGGATTCTCCATAGACACTTTTCAAGCCAATAAACGCTGTGATTTCTGCTCTTCTAAGGCTGCACCAAAATCCCATACTAAAGAGCGTCGGTTACAGGTGTCAATAATGTCGCATACTGCCCTATTGTAGCACCACCGGGCACGTCATTGCGACATTTCTCCCTCCAGCTCGTATGTTTCAGCCCAGAACGCTGTCTACAGAGACTGGCTGCAAAAAGGAGCATGTACACGTATTAGGCTTCGTGAAGCGATAGCCAAAACGACCGCTGGTGTCAAGCAGCTCGCCAAGTGCGGTTGCAAAAATGCTTCCCGGGTATTGATAGCCGATCCGCAGCCACCAGACTAAGTGAACAGTAGTAAAACGCTCATACGCTGACAGCACGCATCTAACACGCAGATTGGGCGCACGGACCCCCGATGGGTCTGGAATTACGCCCAGGCACCATGCCGGAACGGCCCCAACCCGCCCAATCGGGACACGCCAGCGTGCGCGGCCAACGTGCTGCTATTGGCGGCGACCTGCAGCCCGTCGCTGAGCTGCCTGCATAGGGGCGCCGATCGTATGTTTGCGCGCGCATGTTGGTGGACGCGCGCAGCCACTGGCGCGTTTAACACGGTGTTCTCTAAGCTAAATGCGCCGGTCCAGCGTCGCCCGCCAGCCGTACGCCTGCGTCAGTCGCGCTGCACGCGCCGCACGTAGCGCCTTGCGCCCACCCATACTCGTCCAAACCGCGTCCTGCACGCAGCGCCCCATGTGCCACGCGTTCCCACCGTTTTGTCGACGCGATTCGCAAATATTATGCTGGCATTTTTTCGCCACGCCTATATAAACCTGGCATCCGCACATCACCCTTTTGTTCTTTGACCTTGACTGTTTTCTTGTCAAGCACACATACACACACAAAATGAAAGGATTGATTTTGGTTGGAGGCTACGGTACCCGTTTGAGACCGTTGACGCTCACGCTCCCCAAGCCCTTGGTGGAGTTCGGCAACAGACCCATGATTTTGCACCAGATTGAGGCGCTTGCCGCTGCTGGTGTCACCGACATTGTGCTCGCTGTCAACTACCGTCCCGAGGTCATGGTGTCCACATTGAAGAAGTACGAGGAGATCTACGGTGTTAACATCACCTTCTCCGTGGAGGAGGAGCCCTTGGGCACCGCCGGTCCCTTGAAGTTGGCGGAGAAGGTGTTGAAGAAGGACTCGTCGCCTTTCTTCGTGCTCAACTCCGACGTCATCTGCGAATACCCCTTCAAGGAGTTGGCTGCTTTCCACAAGGCCCACGGCGCCGCCGGTACCATCGTGGCCACCAAGGTGGACGAGCCCTCCAAGTACGGTGTCATTGTGCACGACAGAGTCACGGAGAACTTGATCGACCGTTTCGTCGAGAAGCCCGTGGAGTTTGTCGGTAACAGAATCAACGCCGGTCTCTACATCTTGAACCCCGAGGTGATCGACCTCATCGACATGAAGCCCACCTCCATCGAGAAGGAGACCTTCCCCATCTTGGTGGAGAAGAAGCAGTTGTACTCGTTCGACCTCGAGGGCTTCTGGATGGACGTCGGCCAGCCCAAGGACTTCTTGTCCGGTACCGTGTTGTACTTGACTTCGTTAGCCAAGAAGTCGCCTGAGTTACTCTCCAACGAGAAGTTCGTTCACGGCGGCAACGTGTTGATCGACCCCTCGGCCAAGATCCACCCCTCGGCCTTGATTGGTCCCAACGTGACCATTGGCCCTAACGTGGTGATAGGTGAGGGTGCCAGAATCCAGAGATCCGTGTTGTTGGCCAACTCCGAGGTCAAGGACCACGCTTGGGTCAAGTCCACCATCGTGGGCTGGAACTCCAGAATCGGCAAGTGGGCCAGAACTGAGGGTGTCACCGTCTTGGGAGACGACGTGGAGATCAAGAACGAGATCTACGTCAACGGTGCCAAGGTGTTGCCCCACAAGTCCATTTCCTCCAACGTGGAGCACGAGTCTATCATTATGTAAGATAGTTATACAGATACTAATCGGGAAGTGTGTAAGAGACGGAGGAGAATGTTGGATGGGCTGGCTTGGGCCATTTTGCAAAAATAACTGAAAATCGAAAATCGGACCATTTTTATGCGTTGGGACAACTTTACGGAAAAACCGTGTTCTATTATTGGCGTGATGTAGTCTAATTTTAATTAGACGAGTTCTGTTTTTGAAGGTTCCTGCAACAACTGAATACAGCAATGGGTATGTTAGTCGGTCTGGCGTTATAAATTTTTCGTGGGCTTTTTTCTTGGATAGCCAAGAGTGGGGTCAAAGGAACTGGGAACAGGGTCAAGATTGAAGATTCTTTTACAAGATTTAATTGCACTTTTTTGATATGCAAACGGCGCCCGGGGCATAACCACACCCGGGGAAATACATGGTGCGTTATTCGTCTTTCAAAGGCAAATTTTGCAGTTGCTGAGACGGAAAGGAGCGGTTTATGTGAAACCAGTTTTTCAATATTCGTACAATAGCGTGACAAAGGGCACATTGACAACCAGAAAACGCCTTCAAGATAACCTGGGTTTCGTATGTGGTTTTATTTCTGGAATTTGTGTGCCCTATTGTAACAATTAAAAGCAGTTCCACGGAATTCAAGCTTTAGTGTAAGACGCTCTCGAAGCCCTCTTGATAAAGCTAGTGAGCAAACCTGCTTCGTTACATATGCTCAGTCTGCAAGGTTTCCTTTAATGGCTGTCTTAACACCCTCAAAAAGTACATTACTCAAACCATTTTAAAGAGCCATCTTACCACATACATCCTTGAAGTTGACCTTCTATATAGATCTCGGAGCGTTAATTCCTATAAAGAACATCCTATGGTTCTTGAGGTGCTCGTTCCAGACCTCTACTGTCAGTTATTCACCTACTCATATTTCAGTTGGTCATTTGTCAGTTCCTCTCTTCTCCGCATCTTCCTTCCTGACTTGCTCATCCTCTCCCATACTGTCTCTTCTCACGTCACCATACGTTACAGCTACAACCCCACAAAGCCATCCACACAGCTCTTTCGCAATGGCTCTGACAACGGTTTGCTTCCGCTCAAATACTGCAACATCAAGATGTTCGAGATCACCGGCTCGTTCACCACCCCCAACTCCCTCACAGAAGCAGAGGCGGTGTTTTCGTAGGTAACCTTCAATTTTCCGCCATTCAAGACCTCCATCCAGAGCAAGTGGTTCTTCGGAACCGAGCCCCTGGTTTTCTGAAAAACGTCCCGCAACTCCTCCAAGCCCGATCCGACGATTTCCCGCAACTGCTTAGCCTTCTCGCTGGCGAGAATGGACTTCACCAACCCGTCTTTCATGTGGTTGAAGTCGGTGTTTCTCACCGGAGAGATTCGGATAAGAAAACGCACGTCATTCTCAAGCAACCGGTTCACGATCTCTGGAGAAACCTCCTTGTTGTTGAGAAATTCGCCCAACGAGTGGTTTTCGGTCCCAAAAGAAGCCAAGTACTCCCTTGAAAGAAGCTCCTTCGCTTTTCTCACGTCGCCATCGCAGATATAGACACCTATTCCGTACACTTTGAACCCCACAAATGTCACACTTCTGACGCCATATCCAAGCAAGGTGTAGTTTTCGACGACGTGAGGGTGCTCCTTCAGGCTGATTTTGACAGGAAACGGCGAAATGGACAGGTCAACGTTAATGGTGCTGTCAATTTCTGCGGCCACTTTGGTTTCCTTTTCAAGCCTAATGGCCGAACTATACGACACCAAGCCAGCACCCAAAAGAGCGCCGCCAGCCTTGTAAGTCCGCGAAACGCTTCTAGCACCGCCAAAGAGACGGAATGGTCCACGTGCACCGGCCCGGGCGGCCTGTGTGAAGATTCTGAACATTATGGGGTTTGGTGTGGAACGCTTTTGATATTGAGAAAATGGCTAGTGAAAATTCCGTTTGCAGCTAATTGCACCACCACCTATAAAAAAGATGCACACCTGTAGGCATTGGGTACACTTTTTACTACGGTATAATGCCAAGATAAAAGGCCTGTTGCACCAACTGCTATGAACAGTGTTCATCTCATGATGTAGACTGTCTCACCAGTCTCGAAACGGGTCATAAAGGCGCCCGTAGTGTGCGCTACATTCAAGCCTTCTCCTATGCCACCAAATGAAGCACTCCCTAGGCGCCTTGAAGTGCCCTTTCCTCTTATCCGAATGTTTCAGAAACCTATCCTCAACCGGTGTATTCTTTCTTCATCTTGAAAGACCTAACTCCCCTCAAAGGTGCCTGATCTCCTCGCTGACGGCAGTCTCGGTCCTGATTGAGAGCCCGCTCGCCAACTGCGCCCTATATATGCTCTCCCATTTATTCCATTCCTCCTCGACGGTGTCAATTTCGCTGTTCAACCACTCACTTTGGGTAGCCAACTTCGCGGAAAGGTACCCCAAAAAAGAGTCCCCTGCCCCGGTCACATTGGCCACCTGTATGCTCTCATTTTCGGTAGGAATGGGGAAGTACTGCACCACAAGTCCCATCTGCTTGCTGGTGCCACCATCATGAAATTTGGTGCCCTTGGAAGTGACTGTGAAGTACGGCCTGTATGCTGAAGTCGTTGGCAAGGAATCGTAATCGTTGATAGAAGTAGAAAGTCCAATATAGAGAGCCCCGGAAGCGCCCATTTTAACCAAAATATTGGGAACGTACGGAAGCAACTGGAACGCCTGCTGGAGAACACCTTCTTTAGCCAATCGCTGCAAAATTCCGTACTCCTTCTTTCTGGAAAGCAGAGCCAATCTTTCCCTGAACTCAGCATTCACGCCCAAAGAGTCCAAAACCGGAAACCATTGGTCATAGTCGTCAAAGAGCTCCCTTTCGCTGAAACTGGTGTATATGGAGCTGAGCTCCTCAACAGTGGGCGTGATGAGCAGCACAAGATTATTGGGGAAAACCTGCAAGTATCTCGAGTTTATATGTCCAATTCTGGCAGCTTTGAGAGCGGAAGTGGGCTCCACCACCACCTTCACGCTGTTGCCCCATTTAAGCTGCAAAAAGCCCAAGATTTCACTCAACGCAGAGGGTGCCAAATTGCAATCAATGAGTACTTGTTTGGGGTGGGCCCTTTCCAACTCCTTCTTTACGTGGTCAATAAGAGGAGACAGTTCCACTATGGTCATATCGGCCACAGCAACAAGCAAGTCCCCGTTTTTTCCGTGAACAGAACTGTACTGTGCGGTTCGGGAATCAGAAAATACAGCAATTCCCGAGGTGTCCACCCCGCTGGCTTCCAACTGACTAAGGATGTTTCTGCCGCTGAAATCGTCCGCAACAGCAGATACCAAACGGCTCGAAGAAGTGCTCCTTAATGATTGCAATGCATAGGAGTGGGCCAAAGACACGTTATATCCCACCCCTCCAATGGAGCTTTTGATCGCCCCGGGGTTGGAGTCGCCCAAAAATGAATCTCCCGCTATGGTACTGATCGTGTCAAGGGCGAGGGAGCCTATTACCACGGTGTCCACCTTATTTGAGGTTTTTGAAGGGCCCTTTTCGAGATAAACTTGGCTCATTTTTGCGGCTTTTCCAGGCTCCTTTTTGACCTTACTGGAAGACTGGAAAGAGGGCTGGAGCTGGCTCGAAACAGGCACCTTACCTGTTTCCAATCTCAAAAGCTCCTTTGAAATTTCAGAGGCACACTCGGCGTTATTAAGCACAAATTTGATGTTGCATTCCACGGACCTGCCGCCCGTATCTTTTGCAATTTTGCTGAGCAAGAAGGGGGTCAATTCTTTCCCTGAAATGCCCCTAGAATTAGCCTCCTCGTTCGCGTTGGCAATGATTTCGTCAATGAACTCTGAGTCCAAAGCACTTTCCTCTGGAGGAGGGATGCATAGGAGATTTCCAGATTTCAAGCCCATGACATTAGTGGATTGGTGCACGATCGAAGCAGCTTCAGAGAAAGAGGAAAACGAGTAGGGCGACAAAACGCCAGACTCACGGCAATAAAACCCTGGAACCTCGAGCTCTTTACGACCGTTGTCGTTGTAAGTTCCCACGAAAACTCCCTGGGTCTCCAAGTACTCCATAGTGAGGCCAATATCCAAGATGGACTTGGGTCCCGAGCACACCACAGAGACAGGGGTTCTTCCCAATTCCGTCAAATCGGCGCTGACATCCATGGTGTAGTGACCATCCTTGTGGACGCCTCCGAGGCCGCCCGTAGCAAAGACCTTGATCCCAGATAAATGCGACAAGATCATTGTCAGCGAAATGGTGGTCCCGCCCAAGCTTTTGGAGGCCAAGGTGTAGCCGATATCTCTTCTGGAGACCTTATTGGCTGTTCTCAGCACCGCCGACTCGGCCAAACGGCCCAATTGCTCCTCGCTGAGGCCCACATAGGGAACACCGTCGATGAAGGCGCAGGTGGCAGGAATAGCGCCCTTCTTGCGGATCAAATCTTCGACCTCTGTGGCCATGGAGAGGTTCTGGGGGTATGGAAGACCGTGTGTGATGATGGTAGACTCAAGAGAGACCACGGGGGCTGTTTTGTCGCTGTGCGCCTGTTGGACCTCCTCTGAGATGACCACGGGGAGGGACAGGAGGGTGCTCAACGGAGATCTTGGGTTTTTGTGAAGGGCAATGAGGTCCCTGTAAAGGGACAGGAGAGCTCTCGTGTTTCTGAGCATGGTGAAAGGGGGATTGCTAGGACTTTAGTTTTGCAGCGCTTCGGTGTTACAAGGTGTTGTGGGGTAAAGGGGCACCAGCGTATACGTTAGGTATGTGATGATTGAGGGCAGTTGTTGATGTCGATTGAAATAGTGCGCTTTCTGTAAAGCTGTTGTTCAGGGTACTTGCTGTGAGGTCGTGGTGGTCTCCGGATAGCAATTTCACAATGTGGTTGTTACTATGGGCTGTGGTTCTGTTGTTAAAACACTATCCTCTGTATGTCGTGTTATAGTACTATCCTCTCCAGCACTTTTTTTAATCTGCCTGTTGTTCTTGTGTCGTTTTCTATCACAGAGGCTCTACTTGGTGGCTATTAAGCACCTGTTGTCAAAAGTCTGCTAATCTATGTGAGGTCGAACAGCCTTGTAACTCCTGAGTCGATATTCCTCAAATCACAATTCCACTTCCTTTCAGGACTCTTATCGTCTTTTAATCTCTTGCGACGCCTGTGACTTCAGAACCTCAATTCGAGCCCAATTGCAAATGCTCTAGGTAGTCTTTTCAGAGATTCACTGTTCCAAAAAAAGCTGCAAGATCTGCGAACATCAATCCACTCGATAACCAGCACAAAATGACACAACATAGCCTACTACCTAACCTCAATAAAAGGGTACTTGGCTCCAGACCTCTCTCTCTGCAAGAGCTCTCCTCCCTCCAAAAAGAGCCCTCTTTTAGCGTGCTTTCGGCCTCAGAAATAGCCACCTTTTTGCATAAGACATCTTCTCCAGAAAACGACACCCCAGCGTTCATTCCCATAGAGGCGTTTATTCAGCTGCTGGTGCTCACAGCAGGGGAAATTGAAGCCATTTCGGCCGTTTTGCGCCCCAAAACAACGCCCCCTCAAAAGGACTGGGACTGGCTCCATATAGGCCAGAGTGAGGCCTACTACTATAGAATACGGCTTCTTCGCGTGCTTCTCCTAAAGACCGCAGACCTCCATAACACACCTGAAGACTGCATTTTGGGCCTTTTGGAGACACTCTCCTACCATGCAAACCCCCATCTACCTTGGACCTCTCTTTTGACCTGTACTATTGTTACCAGCTGTCTAGAGACAGAGAGTATTGCATATTTTGCAAAAACACTCAACGCCCAGTTTTTGCAGCTTCTCAGGCCCCAGCTTCTTTCTCTTCTGGACACTTCTTCCCGCGACATGTCGCTTTCCAATCCCAAACTCTCAGCAGCAGGATACTCCTCAAAGAGAGCTGCGGGGCTCCTCAATGGCGGTTTGAGGCCTAAATTGGGCTTCTCGGGAATCAACGAGAACATCTCCGAAGAAGACCTGCGACAGCAATGGAAGACCTCCTCAAATGTGCGGTCGCTTTCTATGATCTGGTACCTCATTTGTGTTTCCAAAAACAACCCCCAATTGGACACCTACTGGCCTCTTATTACGTCCTTCATACTTAACGTCCTTGACGACCACCAACCACTATTCAAGGCCCAGGGATGTCTTCTCCTTGACAACTTTCTTCAGCTCCCCAACTTGAGAAACAAGCAGGACAGCCACCTTTTGGTGCGCAGCGGTCTTTTGGAACTTTTCACCACCTCCACTAAAATGTGCTTAGCATTTATTCCCCTGCTAACCCCACCAGAACAGTCCCGGTTCCTTTTACAAATAGCTTATCCTGTTCTTTACCTGTTGATTGATTTGAAAGAGGATAAAGACGTCAATGTGGAGTACGGAGACATCGTCACAGCTAATATTCTCACTTCCGTTTCCCATTTAAGAAATAGCCTCAGCGATGAAGAAACAGAAAATATCGTGGTTTTTCTCATAGACCAGCTCGATTCCATCATCAGGAAACACTTGGGGCCGGGCATTTTGATCTGTCTTTCGCGTGTGAACAGCGCTATCAATCTGATTATTGTGGACCCGCTCATTTCGGGTGCGAAGAAGGGCCTAGGCGAGCACTGTTTAGGCGTTCAAAAGACC
This sequence comes from Wilhelminamyces tanticharoeniae, assembly GCA_030558325.1. Classification (NCBI taxonomy): domain Eukaryota; kingdom Fungi; phylum Ascomycota; class Pichiomycetes; order Serinales; family Metschnikowiaceae; genus Wilhelminamyces; species Wilhelminamyces tanticharoeniae. The sequence continues at coordinate 372,390 of JAJMSI010000004.1, read as the reverse complement.
ATCTTGGGCGTTTTCGAGCATTTGAAGGACCCCAGTGCTGCTTCCCTAGTGGAAAGCTACAAGTATGATTTTTTGGGCTGTTGGGCTCTTTTTTTGAGAAGAAACGGCGTCTCTGAGATGGTTCTGCAAAACTTCCAAAGCTTGAGAAGCATTTTGGCTCAGATTGAAGGGGCGGTAGAACAACTTGATCTAGATGTGCAGCGTATACAAGAGCAGCATCCAGCCGTGAAATTTGTTTAATCTTCTCGTGCAGCTTGCCTGTTCTCGTTCATAGGTGTGAGGAAGCCTTCCAAAGTGTATAGAGTTTTTCTTAGACCGTCTCATAATACCAAATAGATTCTCAGACAGCCTAATAATTGCAGCCAGCTGTTCGGGATACTCTTGGTTATCCGTGGCCTTCCAGGAGGTCTTCATCTGTAAGTACACCCTATATTGTTAGCCTCTACCGCCGTCACTAGCCACCTCCGCCGCCTGCTCACTAACCGTATTTCGTACGATTCACTTGCTAGCCCTCTCTCTATAATCTGACGAAAACTGCCCCCTCCATGCGTTCAAGTCTCTGTCCCATTTCACCCTAAACCTTCGTGGTCTTCTCCCCATGATCTAACCTTCGGTCTTATAAACAGCCCGATTCATTCTACACCACCCATAGTGCTACTTTTCACCTGTCTATACTTCTTTATTCTATATACATTGTGGGGCTATGTACTCTGCTCAGCGCTGGCCTCCCTGCAAGGCCTGCACCACCTTAATATTGGTGTCCAAAAAGCGGTTCAAGCAGTTGGTCAAACACTGCTCCTCGGAGCTATCCAAATTTCCCGAGGCAATGGGCCTGTTGGCGTTGCACTTCTTGAAGCACATGTCTGTGAAGTTGTGGATGGACATCTGCACCTTCGATTTGGAGTTTTCAGACTCCACAAACTGCATTATGTCTTTTCTGGAAGCCTCGTCTAGGCTCAGAAGGGCCGCTTGCGAAATGGACGACATTTGTGTTTCCAGGCTGCTTTCACTGGCTTTTCACTGTTCTTTGGACAGCTTTTCAGTGGCGATTTCACAGATTTTCAAGGTGTGATTTTTCGGTGATTTTTCATCTCTCGTTTTGCCTGAATGCGAAAACAAACCTAAGATAACACTAGACCACACATACAAACACCACTTTAATGGCGGAAACCAAAGGCGACGCTATAAGGCGTCTTCTCGCCAAAAATGATGTCATAAGCACGCCGCCCAAATCCCGTCTTTCCAACACCATCCAATGGAACTACCTTAATCAGCTAGAAAACAACATAACCGCAACAAGGACTTTCATAGAGCAGGCCAACGAGGCCATACGAAAGCTTGAGGAGAGTGTAAAAGTCAATAGCGAAACTGAGAGGCCTCGAAAACCCACTTTGGAGGCCAAAAGACGCGTTTTGGCCCTCCATGATGCCTACAGGAGGCTAGCCTATACCAACGACAAAAACGACTCTATTGGAATAGCTTCGGCGTCCAAAATCACCAAAGATCTACTTCGCGAGCAGAAGGAGGCCAACAGCTGGCTAGTGGCCTCGAAAGACGAATACAAGGAGTCTTCTGCCTCCTTGGAGGCCCTCATCAGCGATTATCGAGAAATACTTCTGCTGGCAGAGGAGAAGTTGGCGTCGAATCCACGCAAAATCGAAGTAACTACCAAAAAAATGGCACAAATAGCACAGGAGGAGCTCACTCTAGATGGCAGCATACGTGTTATAGACGAGCAGCTCGCGGAAGCGGCGCTTGTTCAGAAGTCTCTCGCTTCCCATTTGAAGCGTGTGATCATGAAGTTCACAGCCTTTCTGGACTTTAAAAACGAGAGTGCGCTCGACGAAAGGGCTCTTAAAGACACGGTTATTGCCATTTACAAATTGATAGACAAGCTAGTGGAGAAGTTAGTGAGAACTGTTTCCAGGGGGGACGATCCCTGGACAGAACACCGCCCTGGGCCCGACGAGTACATCGTGAAGGTGATGTTGAGGAACGAGCTCGTGGTCTCGAGGAACGACTCTACGAGCGAGGTGATGTTCTTGAAATTGCGGGAGTTCGGCGTGGGGTTTTGAGAATCGAAGGTGCAACATATTGGGTGCTCCTGGTGACAGAAGAGATGGTAGAACAAAACCAAAAGGGTGTCCTGGGGGTAAAATTGACCTGTTTTGGGGTACTAAAGTCGAAGGCTGGGAAGATGTGCTCCAAGAATTGCATCTGGTTGACCCATCGGTGGTTCGTTCAGTGTACGGGGGTTGTGGGATGTATCTCAGAAGGCGTGTTCTTGCAACCAGGATCCTATTCGCTCGCGTGCTGTATACGTGGTTGCTTCTGTTTTCATATGGATGGCGTTTGTCTTCGCACCAGTTTTCCTTTCCCTGAATGGGCCCGAATAGGTTGCAAATGCTGATTTTGCAGCCTCAGTACTGAACACTTCAGCATATTGCACCCGGCTTGTAAATTATTCTGCTTGTATCTGGCCTCAGGAAAGGCCCTTACCCTGCCCCTGTCACTTCGGCCATTTTCCTTTCCCTTCTTCGAGGCCCTGTCGCCCATTGCCAATATGACGGTTTACAGGGCCAGAATTCCACCTAAAATGCACCAAAATGCACCAAATCGCAACTTTCACAGAAATTACAGAAATTACAGATTCCAAGAGGCATCACTACGCCAAACCACCTCCTTCGCCGTCACAGTTCCCACTCTCCCACGTTCCATTCCCGCCTCTTCTCTTCTCCCCATGACAGGCCTCTGTGTTTCCTGCACACAGTCCATCTCCAGATAGCTTAACTCCGCTAGCTCCGGCACACCCATATAACCACCGAGTGTCCCAATTCGCCGAATCATGTCCCTGCGCAAGAGAAACAGGCAGACCATCGTCTGTCGCACGTGCCGGATCAAAAAGACCAAGTGCGACCGCGGTTTGCCGTGTTCGGCGTGTGTCAAAGCTGGCACCCCCCAAGACTGCCACTACAGCTTCTCCAGGGATGCCAACATCGACGTTCTGCCACCTTTTGAGCACGGCCCCAGTCACAGATTGGAAGAGAGCGAACAGCAGGCCCTTTTCAACGAGCTCCGGATGCTCAAGCAAAAGGTGAAGGACTTGGAGGACACCGGAGTTACGCAGGAGCCCACACCCAACAACCTGTATCTGACGCCTCTGTCAGTGAAAACGGTCAGCGGAAGACCGTCCTTTCTGGGGACGGTGGACCCCGTGGGCTTGAACCCCATTTGCCTGTCCGACGACGTGTTCAACTTCCACCACGACTTTAACACCGGCACTAAAACCGACGTGTACGCCCTCAAGGTGGTGCATTTGCTCACGGTGGGCAAACGGGACCCTGGCGTGGCGCTTTTCTGGGACTTCAAGGCCAAGAAGCAGAAGCTGTGCACTTTCAACTCGTCCTACGCCCTGTATTCTCGTGACGCCAACTCCGTGAGCCCTGCCCTTGTAGACCTGGTGAAGACGCATTTTGGCGCCAACTACGTGCCGTACCTGGACAACTACCACGCCCAGCCCGACTTGCCGGCGGTACGGCGCGCTATCTCCGCCTACGGTGCGAACCTCGGCTACTCCCTTTCGGAGGTCTACAGCGACTCGGACCCCATACAGGTGGCGGCTGAAAAACTCCTTCCGCCCAAGCACTACCTCTACGGGTTGCTTGAAGTCTTCTTCTCGAACGTCTACCCCTTTTTCCCCGTAGTAGACGAAACCCAGTTCCTTAGCGATATCAAACGCATGGTGCACTACAATCCCGCGGGAACGGAGGTCAAAATCGCCAATAAGACCGATCTCGCGGCTCTTGCCATGCTCTTCCTCGTGCTCAGATTGGCCCACGTCTCGCTCTTCACCAATAACGCGGCCAAAAACACCACTCTTCTCCAAACGGAGCCCTTGTTGCAGTTCCCCATTCCTTTGGAGTATATGACAATTGCCAGTCGATGTTTGAAGGAGTTCGATTTCGTCAAGGTCAACTCGTTGACAGTTCTCCAGGCTATGATTCTCATGCACATCTGTAAGGACTACTACCCCGAATATGGCCACGACTCCAACGGAAATGAGCTGCAGATGGGCCTCTGTATCCTCACACAGATGGCCTGCTCCTTGGGGCTCAACAGGGACCCCGATTACTACCAAGACTCGTCCCCTGAGGCAGTGAGACACTTGAAAAGGAAGATCTGGTATTTTGTTCTTTACAGCGACCGGCTTCTTTCCCTTGAGTGTCCCAACATTGCCAGCATTAGACTATCTGACTACGATACCAAGCTCCCTTCTTATGTGGACGAGACCAACCCCATGCGAGCTGCTATTGAGAGGGACGTCATTAAGTCGTTTGAGATTTTGAGTACTCTCTATCCCTTGACCTCGCAGCTTCTCGGCTATATAGTGGACGTCAACAGCAAGATCAGGGTCAACGACCTTCTCCTGGCTTTAACATCGTTGGAAACGCTTGCCTCGAAGACCTTCGGAAGGGCCAAGGACTATATTGTGCGGCCCACAGTGGGAGACGCCTTCTTGAAGGTGTTCAAGTTCAGGACCTACTACCAAATCAAGATCTTCACGGCCTATCTCTACCATTTTCTCCATCTGGTGTACGAAAAAAAAGGCGAAACCAACCTCGACCACTTTTTCTTACGGAAGCTGTTGATGATTCTTTTCAGCGAGTTGCGACCTCTAGGGGGCAAGCTCTTCGACCACTGTGATGCGTTCTTTGGCCAGGCTTTTCTGCTTATAATGAGCCCCATAGCAGAGCTGTACGGACACCAGCTCGGATTGGTTAGTTTAGGCTTGTATATCCGGCTGGTGTGCACCATGAAGTTCCTCGAGAGGGACGATCCACTCTTCAACTTGATATACGGGGTTCTTCAACGATTTGCGAAGACCATATACGACCACACCACAATGATTTTGCACATGTTACGGTGTCTTGCAACGCGGTACCTTTTTGCATGGAAGTGCAGAAAGGCCCATGCTTTCGGCTACGAGTTTCTCGAACGGAGCGGCCAGTATTTAGCAAACGACCACGGAGCAAAAAGCGCCATTTTCACTTTCACCGTCTCTCAATATAAGGAACTCGACGGGGCCTTCTCCAAGGCCAACACCTCCATTCCATCAGACGATATTGACGATAGCGCGCCAATGACGCCTATGAACTTGTCAGATGCAGACCCCCTTGATCACAGGTTGTTCGACTCCATTCAGAGGGATAATTTCATGCTCCAGATCCACGCGTGGAAGATGGATGCCGAGGTAGGAGTGCTGGCCGGCTACGAGCCTAACCACACGCTGAAACTCCCCACCACACCTGAATATAACGACTTGTTGAACACAAATTGGGGCTTCCTGGACTTTTTTGCTCCCGATTATTAATACCCCATTCAGGAGAGGGCTACTCGATTCAGAATTTTGCTTTATGGAAGCCAAAAGTTACTCTCCCAGTAGTTTCAAAACTCACAAGAGAATGGTAAAGGAGAATACAAATTAATCAATGCGATGGAGCATTCACGTTGCCTTCGCTTTAGGCATAAAATTATAATACGCTGACGCATAACACATCAACATGGCCAAGCCATTTCTCTAAACTACTGTTCAACGTAAAGGACCAAAATTCATGAGACCATTTCTATGAGGCTAGAAAAGACTTCCTTTTGACTTTCACGACTGCCTTTGCGAGCCTATATTAGACGATATATTTCTGCACCGAACAATGTCAGAATACGTGCTCCACTTGCCTCTTTGATACCGGCCCCTCTAATTTACTATTTCTTCGGACATAGCCGAGATCTTTATCATCGATGCGATCGTCAAGAATCCTTAAGCGGTATTGCTCAATTTCGGGTCGGGTCGGGTAGGGAAAGAAGTCAAAGTTGCAAATTATTCGCAATCGCGCCACCACAATATACGAGTGATTTGCGTTTTGACGTAATTCTCTCTAGGGAGCCTGAAATCGGCAAACCATTACTGGAATGATGGTGGATGCCAAATTTGGGCCTCCCCCATGGGTAGCGCCCTCAGAAACCGCCTATGCGCTTGATTGGGTCTAGTTGACAGTGGTAGATTTGTCAAAATTTGACCTCCCAGGAGGAAAACAGCAGCTAGCAGACGAACTCAAGGAAGCCGTCAACAGAGTTGGTCTTTGGGCCGTGGTGGGAACGGGGGTCTCTCAAAAAGATATCGACCATCAATTCAGCTTGGGAAGATACTTTTTCGAAAACTACTCCGAGGAAGAAAAGCGGGCCTAGGAGTGCCAATTTGAGAAGGGCGACTACTTCGGCTACAAATGCGTGAGAAGAAGACCATTTTTGGCATTGACGTTTTCGATAATACGGAGACATTGAACATTACGAAGTTCACCAAGAAAGGCCATTTTGAGCTGAATTTCAAATAGAGATTCATTAAGGAGTATAGACAGGAGCTAGGGGACCTTTTCATAAAGGCCTACGAGGTGGCACGCAAGCTCTTTGTTTTATTTGTGTTGATCTTGGAGTTGGGCGAGAACTACTTTGTGGACAAGCACCTCTACGACGACCCCAGCGACGACCAGCTTCGGTGCATGCGGTACCACCCTCGTTCAGAAGCTGATGGTAAAAGGTAGAGAATATATGGGCCAGGGTACACACCGATTTTGGCAGCTTGACCCTTCTTTACGACCAGGTGGTTGCGGGCTGCAGTTGAAGACTGCTGGTGGAGAATGTAAGTACGTGAGGCCGGTTCCGGGTGGCATCATCTGCAATATTGGTGATACCCTTTCCTCCTGGAGCGGAGGCTACTTCAAGCTGACCATTCACCGGGTCGTGAGGCCCCCACCGGACCAGGTAAATTCCCCTCGGATTGGTACGTTCTACTTCGTTCGTCCAGGAGATAAGGCTGTGATCCAGATTGCACCTTCGCGGATTCTCAAGAGCTTGGGTCTATACCGGGAAATACAGCCAGTTATGGGCACCGATTGCGTGCGCGAGCGAGTGAAGGATTACCCCGCTATAGCGGGTTACGGAAAATAGGCCAATGTGAAGTTCCGCGTGTGAGAGTTTGAAATCGACGACGGGTTTGAATAGGCAGTGGGGAGGTGCTCTGGTAGAGTTTTTAGGGCGGTTTCTGGGGGTGAGGCCTGGAGTGACCGAAATACTTGTGAACACCGGAGCAGAGTTTGAAATGTCAATGAATATCGAGACTGAGCCCTACAGCCTGTCGTGCAAGTAAATAAGACCCCTATTCTGCTCTTCGACCTTCAGTGCTGTATCGAATGGGCCCCACCGTGAGCAATGGTTAGCCAAGAATTGGGCAGTGTTTTCAACAGGCACATTTCCACAGCTATCCAGCCACCGCAGCGCAACCTCAGCAATTATAACAAGAAAGGTGTAATCACGACAATAGCTACCGATGCAAATTTCTCTTCACGTGCCTTCCTCCATCTGGACACTTCCACATTTATCGCACTGTAGGCCTAATTCGGTTTGGGTTCTCTTCCCACCCCCAGCTCCGCACGGTGGCTCCAAATGTCATTACCGTCCCTGCACCCTTGGAATCCGCCATTCTCGCCCATTCTTGCAACTTCCTCCCTCATTCTCTCGGGCCGGGCTTTTCGGAAGCGAGTGCCAATTTCGCAGCCACATCTCCCTGTCACGCCATCGGTAGCCATAGTCCTGCAGATACGTTCTGGTTGCAAACCCAAATCTGGCCTTTGACGATGGCAGTATATAAGAGAAAGCACCCCCTCTGGCGGAATGGGCACCAATGGCGCTTGGTTTTGGCTCGAAGCAGCTGGAGAAGCAGCCGGTTTTCGACCACGTCTACGACGTGGAGTCGTCCACCTCCGCGGAATCCTACGACCACGTCTTCCAGGACCCTGTGCTTTGCAAGTACTACACAGATCTCTACGAAAAAACAAACTACGAGTGCCGCCACCATGTGGACCCCGAATTGAAGTGGGAGCCTGAGGAGGAGAGGAAGATCCTCTTGAAAAACGACTGGTACGTCACGTTCTGGGGCTTCGTCATGTTCACCGCCCTCAACTTCGACAGAAACAACATAAAACAGGCCGTTTCCGACACCATGTTGGAGGACTTGGGGCTCACCACCAACGACTACAATTTGGGCAACACCATCAACTTGGTGTGTTTTCTTGCGGCCGAGCTCCCGTTCCAGTTGATTTCCAAGAAACTCGGCTCCGATATCTGGATCCCCATCCAGATGTGCGTCTGGTCTATTGTGTCCTTAGCACAAGTGGCTTTAAAGGGAAGAGCGTCTTTTCTCGTCACCAGGGCGCTTATCGGTCTCTGGGAGGGGGCGTTTATTGCAGACTTTTGTCTCTGGCAGTCGTATTTCTACACCACGCTGGAGCTTCCCTTCAGGTTATCGCTTTTCTACATCTCCAACCCGCTAACCAGTGTTCTCTCAGCATTGCTTGGGGCAGCCCTCTTGAACATCAGCACACCCTCCATCAAATCAGGCTGGCGCTGGATGTTCCTCATCGAAGGGCTTCTCACGCTCGTTATAGGCGTGATTTCCTTCTTCAAGATGCCCCCCTCTGTCACCCAGACCAAAACTTGGTACAGAAAAAAGGGCTGGTACACCGACCGAGAAGAGCGCATTCTCGTCAACAAGATCTTGCGCGACGACCCCACCAAGGGTGACATGAACAACAGACAGCCCGTTTCCTTCAGGGAATTGATCGTGACGCTTCTCGACTACGACCTTCTTCCCATCTACCTTATTCGTATCCTCGGAGACGTAGGCACTGCACCGACCAACACCTACTTGACCCTCACTTTGCGAAAGCTCGGCTTCTCCACCTTCAGAACAAACATCCTTTCTATCCCCTTCAATGTGATCACCATCATAATGATGTTGTTGGTGGGTTGGTTCTCGGAGAAGTGGAATTCGCGGGCTCTAATGATAGCGACCACGCCCATCTGGATCCTAGCATGCTTGTTCCCCCTCCGTTTTTGGCCTGGGGCCTTAAAAGACGCTTGGGGCACGTTTGGCTTGCTAACGGTGCTCTTGGGGCATTCTCCCATTTGGGCCCTTAGTATTTCGTGGTGCTCTGCCAACTCCAATACTGTCAGAACGAGAGCAGTTTCTGCAGCTGTGGTCAACATTTTTTCGCAGTTGGGAGCAATAATATCGGCAAATGTGTACCAGGACAGCGACAAGCCCTTGTATCACCGTGGAAATGAGGTTTTGATAGGGCTTGCGTTCTCGACAGTGGGAGCCTGTGTTTTTGCAAGGTACTACTACATCTTTAGAAACAAGCAGAAGGAGGCAGCTTGGGCGAAGTTGACCCCTGAGCAACAAGAGACGTATCACAGGGAGACAAGCGACCGGGGCAATAAGCGTTTGGATTTCCGGTTTACTTATTGAAAGTATTTAGAGGTATGAGAGTATGGTTTTTAGTGTAAGCATTTTATATTTGCAGCCATTTCGCGAAAAAGTCCCCAGCTTTGGGAAAAGTAAGTGAAAACGAAGGTAAGGCGAATGTTGAGATTTAAATTAAGCTTGACGTTATTAGAGAGAGAGGTCTTCACAGGAGGAAAATAGTGGCAGTGTGACTGTTTTGAGTGTTACTGAGGGCTTATTCAAGTAAATGTGGAAAATTGCATATGGGGGATAGGATATAAATATAAGGAAAGAAAAGGGACTTTTAGCTCATAGAGAGGGAAGAGGCCCGAGAGCGTCCAGTCAGAAGACGATACTCGATTTTGAGATCAATGTGGAGTTGGCTTGACTGAGTCAAGAACCCGAAGAAATGACGATTGCTAGCTGAAAAAGCATAGACCTAGAGAAGGCCCTGGCTATCCAGCTCAACAAATACCATTTATCAAGCTTTTGTCTAAGCCCTCCCTAATCCCCCAGATTTCGGAAACACTCAGCTACGAAACGTCCAATATGACAAAACTATACACATATCGCTTGATGACAGATCGACTAAGCAAACGTGTATATTAAATGACCAACACTACTCAACCACCGCAGCGTGGTGGTGGTGGTAGTCCTTGTACATGTAGAACTGCAAGAAAATGAAGCTGTCCTCGAGAATGGTGCCCAAGGACCCCAACAACCAGCTCAAGTTCAACACGACATACTTGGCGTCGCTTCTGTAGAACAATATCTGGCCTGCGTAAGTCAAGTTGCCCAAGGTGGAAAACAAGAAGAACAACAAGCTCAAGCCCTCCACGGACTTTCTGTGGTGATTCTGAATGATTTGGGGAATTCGGGCGCCCAAGTACAAGAACGCCGACAAGTAGCCCACGATTTGAGGCCCCAACTTGATGTCTCCGTCAGCAGGAGAGCCCTCTTCCGGGTCGTGGCCGTCAGAGAGAAGGTAGCCAAGGATCCCTGCGCCCACCACAAACAAAATGGGCAACACGTACTTGGTGAAGATGCTGTGGTACTCCGGCTCCAAGGCGATGTCTGTAAGGGTGGAGGACCTTCTTCTCTCGAGCAAGGGTGCGGTGTCGGAGGGGTGGCTGGCGGTTCTTTTCTTCTTGTCTGTGTGTTTCTTGTAGAGATGGGTGTAGTAGACGTAGGAGAAGATCATCAACGAGTCAGCGATGCAGAACCAGATGGCCAAGAAGACCACTTCTGGGAGTAACCTGGCCCACAACGAGCCGATCAAGTTGAAAACGTCTCCGAGGAACCAGATGGTGATGAAGCCGATGGCGATGCCGTCGGCGGACTTGAGCCGCCACTGCTCGATGAGCTGCGGCATGAGGAGGACGATCCAACAGGCGAGTCTAGGGTTAGTAAGGGAGGACTGAAGGGTGGCGAGACGTGGGGCTGATTTGTGACGGGAGGAGATTCCAGGAATGGGAGCCAACTGAGTAATGGGAAGGGTATGAGCATAAGCATATGAGGAATGAGGAATGAGGAATGAGAGGGATATGAGGGGAGGGAGGGATGCGATATGGTGGTACAGTGGAATGGCGATGGAATACAGCAGCGTCTTGCACCTCAACAGGGCAGTTGTCGGGCATTGAATGCTCCAAACAGCACGAACAGGCGTCTTTGTGAAACTCGCCCGTGAACCGGTATTCAGCCAATTCTGGCTCCTAGCTGAGGTGCACATATTGGGTAGCATTGAAAACGCCCCCAGCACGCCACCAGTAGCGCAGAACTCCTTATTAAAAGCTTAGACAGAGCTTGAAACCACCTGCCTTTCCATGCTTCCTCCCTTCGGTCTCACAGCTTATCTCAGGCCTTCAGTAGCAGACAAGCTCCCAAGTTATCTAAAGAACACCCAATTCATGGTCTTCTATACGTACGAGGTGGAGCCCATGATCCCGGAAACGGCCACCCGCCACGGGGCACCGGAGTCCTGCATGGCATGGGCAGCTAGGGCAAAGAGCATGGCTGCGTTATGGAGATGTGTGACTATTAAAGTGCCCTTAATTATGGGTCCGGTCGACGAAAAAAGGCAGCGATTCCGCGTTTTGGCGAAATTCCGTCCATTATGAGATAACGATAGACGAGATTGCAGAATAAGGATATTGGGAAGAGGGCTGGAGAAGAAAGGAGCGAGAAGAAGAGGACCGGGAGGAGGAGCAACATGGAGGGGAATATATCTTTGATGAAAGGCACTGTAGCCCTGTGAAGACTATAAGAGAGGCCAGCAAGAGCATTCTCAGACAACCGAAACGAGGTCTCCTCTGAAACATCCAGTGCGGTCTATTCACCTTCCTTGGGGGATATCTTCGAACTTGCCTCGAGGAAGGCCCGTGCACCTTAAAACTCTGTCGTTGCATTTGCAGCCTTTTCTGTGCGTAAATTCACTCACGCGAGTAATTTTTCGCCCGCCCTTCGCACATAAAAAGTGAAAACTTTTTCTACATCTTCTTCCATCCACAACCTACACCAAAATGGTATGTTCATTCTTTTGAAAGACGTCGGACCTCCTGCATAACCTCTATATACTGTTGTGCACCGGGAGTGGAGCCACGTTCTTACTTACTATTCAGCATCTGCGCAGGCGCAGGCGCTGAAGTATTGTGTTGACCACGTCCTCCGATTCGTGTTGCACTTATTGCAGGACCGCTGGTCACTGAGAATGTGAACTTCACTTCTTGGTGCACAGGCTGAGTATCGCTCGATACTGTAGAGTTTGGTAGTTGAAAATCGTTCGTTGACTAATGAGAACATTGAAGCTAACTGACTTAATGACACAGCCTTCCAAGAACGTTGCCCCCAACCCTTTAGCCACCAAGGCTCTGCCCGCTTCGGCCGGAAACCCCTTGTTTGAGACCACCAAGAAGAACTACGGCATTGGCCAGGCTATCCAGCCTAAGAGAGACCTCACCAGACACGTGAGATGGCCCGAGTACGTCAGATTGCAGAGACAGAGAAAGATCTTAAACTTGAGATTGAAGGTTCCCCCTGCCATCGCCCAGTTCCAGCACACTTTGGACAAGAACACCGCCACCCAGGCCTTCAAGTTGTTCAACAAGTACAGACCGGAGACCACCGAGGAGAAGAAGGAGAGACTCACCAAGGAGGCCGCTGCCATCGCTGAGGGCAAGACCGCCAGAGACGTTTCTCCCAAGCCCGTGGTCATCAAGTACGGCTTGAACCACGTCGTGTCCTTGATTGAGAACAAGAAGGCCAAGTTGGTGTTGATTGCTAACGATGTCGACCCGATCGAGTTGGTCATCTTCTTGCCTGCTTTGTGCAGAAAGATGGGTGTTCCCTACGCTATTGTGAAGGGCAAGGCTAGATTGGGAACCTTGGTCCACCAGAAGACTTCCGCTGTCGCTGCCTTGACCGAGGTCCACTCTGCTGACGAGGCCGAGTTGGCCAAGTTGGTGTCTACTGTCAACTCCAACTTCATCGAGAAGTACGAGGACAACAGAAGACACTGGGGAGGTGGTATCTTGTCCAACAGATCTCTTGCAAAGATTGCCAAGAAGGCCGAGGCTGAGAAGGTGGCTGCTGCCGCTGCCGCCGCCGCCGCCGCCACTATGGCCAAGGCCCAGACGCAGTCCGAGTAACTTCTATCTCTCTATGTACCATAATCCACGTCTTTCAATCGATATACAAGTAGAACTGTGTAAACTTGATTTCATGTATCACGTGATTAGGGCACCAGCCCTCGTCACGTGAACGCTACTTTGAAAATTTTTCCGCGCAGGACCAGTGTGAGCGCCCAGACACCGTACAGTTTTTTAATATCTTAGAGTTCTTACTCCTGTTAGTACAGCAAACTATTTGTTAACGAGTATGTACAGACACCTACACGAAGGCTAGATGCCGTGCGATGCGACCACAGAATAACGGCGAGAAATGAGCCGGAGATGACCTCTCTGGATGACGTGAAGAGAGTCTTTCAAAGAGTGTGAAGCCCCATAAGGAGAGTACAGAAGCCTCAGAAGGCCAGGAATGGATGTGAAAAGACGCCTGCTAATGTATTAGGCCGTTTGCTTTCAACATAGGGAGATCTAACTCTCAATAAGCGGTTTTTGAGAGAGACATGCTTCACCTCAGTGCCCCACAGGCCATCTCACAGGGCACGTTATTCTCGTCTCCAGGCTGCCCATCCGTTCCAAATCTATTGTATCAGTACTAACCCTCAGCACAATGTCTAAGTCTAAGAACCACACAGCCCACAACCAGACCAAGAAGGCCCACAAGAACGGCATCAAGAAGCCTAAGTCGCACAGATACCCCTCCTTGAAGGGTGTTGACGCCAAGTTCCGTCGTAACCACAGATACGCTTTGCAGGGTACCGCCAAGACCTTGGCTGCCGCCCGTGCTGAGAAGGCCTAAACGGACTATTGATGATGGTATTAATTGTATATTGTTAATAGTGATAGTGCCGGATTCCGACGAATAAAGCTCATCGAATTGACGCCAGGGGCAGTGTAGAGAGCTGATAGTACATTTTTGAGCAAATGCCATGCTGAATAGCAGCCGTTTCGGGCTCTTCTGAGGCACTGATCTGTGGCCAAAGTTGGGTATATGTAAACGACCTGCATGCGACTACTGGGTGCAAAAGCTTTGTGGATCCCACAGAAACACTCCTTTTTCCCACCACACCCTCTTCCCAACAACAGCAAAATGAGCGAAGTGGCGACTACCAGCCACATCCTCGCGCCTGAAAAGGTGCCTCGGGTTTACATCTCCAACTTGGATTACCACACTGGCGAGGACGAGTTGGAGGAGTTTTTGAGAGTGTACAACGTGTATGGGCCACCCCCTGTTCTTCTCGGAGAACCTACTGACCAGACAGGCGCAGTGTTTTGATTCCCAGCCACGTGCAGCGGTTTTCGCGGTCGTCGAAGCCCAAGCTGCAGGGCGTGGCGTACGTGGAGTTTGGGTCCCTTGCGGATGTGGAGGAGGCCGTTTCCAAGCTCAACGGTACCCTCTTCAAGAACCGGGCGCTTCGGGTGCGTGTGCACGTGCCATACAAGCCACGGGCAGACGAGCAGCCCTTGCAGGAGGAGACTAGAGAAGCGGTGGAGAAGGTCTCTGAGAAGCCCGAGAATGAGAAGGAGAAGGAGAATGAGAAGGAGAATGAGAAGGGGAACGATAACAAGACCCAGGACGAGGAAGCTGTTTTAGACAAGACGGCGATTGCGGAGGCAGTGGCAGAAGGCCCGGAGCTGGAGACGGAGACGGCGAACACCAAGGAGGGCGACAGCAACAAAGTCCCGGACCCAATGAGGGAGCCTAAGGAGCTCTCCACCAACACCCTTTTCTTGAAGAGGGTGAACGTCAAGGTGAGCAAGGCGGAGATAGCCGAGGCGCTCCACGGCTACGAGGTGGTGCACGTGTCCACGCCCAAGTCCGGCTTTGGAAGAAGAGGGTCGTTCTCGTTCCGCAGCAGGTTCGCCAACAAGCTCGTGGTCCTCAACACAGGCGGCCAGCCCGTGGAGGAGATTGTGCACGAGTTGCGGGCTCGTCCTATGAAGCTCCGCAACGAAGTGGTGGACGTGCTGGTGTCGTACGCCCAACGGGCCGCCCGCAAGCCCACGCCTTTGAATGTGGCCAATAAGGCGGCTGCCACCCAGGCGCTTTTGGGTGCCGAGGAGGAGCCCGTGAGCCCCGACGAGGCTCTGGAAAACGGCACCACCTTGGCCGCGGAGGCCCCCGCGGAAGCCTCCTTGTCTCCTGGTTTCGCTACGGAAGTCACAGCTTTAGAGGAGGTCGCTCCGCTGGCGTAGCCTTCTCTCAGGGCCCAACACTACAGAGAAACGCCCTTCTTTCGATATCAGCACGGCGCTAGCTACACGGAATCGATCTTTTTATATATTAACACGAGAGAAAACCCACTATCTAGTAACCAAGAGAGGGATTTAGTCCTGAGTCTTCTGGGTACCACGCAACAAACCGGTTCTTCTGGCGGCAATGAGACCAGCCTTCTGACCGGGGACAGCGCCCCTGGAGATGGTGGACGCCTTACCAATGTGCTGGTGGTTACCACCACCGTGGGGGTGGTCCACGGGGTTCATGGCCACACCTCTGGTCTTGGGCCAAGAGTTACGCTTGACTCTGTACTTGTGGAAGGCTCTGCCGGCCTTCAACAAGGGCTTGTCGATTCTACCACCGCCGGCAACAACACCGATCACACCTCTGGCGTCGGAAGAGATGATCTTCTTGGCACCGGAGGGCAACTTGACTCTGGTCTTGTTCTCGTCGGGGTTGTGTCCGATGATGATAACGTAGTTACCGGAGGTTCTGCCCAAAGCACCTCTGTCACCAACCTTCTCCTCGACGTTGGAGACGATGGTACCCTCAGGCAAAGAGCCCAAAGGCAAGATGTTGCCGACGTTCAAGGAAGCCTTCTTACCGGCGTAGATGAACTGGCCGGTGTAGACACCCTCGTTGGCGATGAAAGTCTCCTCTCTCAATCTGTACTTGTAAGGGTCACGGAAAGACACCTTGGCGAGGGGAGCACCTCTACCGGGGTCGTGGATGATCTGCTTGACAACTCCACGGATGTAGCCGTTGCGCTCAGCGTAGTCCAACTTTCTCAACTTGGCAGCACCCTTTCTCAAGCGGGTGTGCGCGGTGAAGATGGAACCAGCACCTTTTCTCTGGTTACGAATGACTCTACCTGGGTGTGTTAGTACGGAGGACTGTGGGAGGGCGTTGCCCCTTCGATATGGACTGCCTAAGGGCTCCTCTTGGGGCCTTTAGAGGGCCCGGATGATGCCCAATCGGGCTGAAATGCGTCTTCATTCGGTTCTGCGCTCGCGAGAATCGCTTGCCTTGGCCTTATAGATGGCACGGCGTGTGTTTCGACATACCCATTGCTAGTGATTGGTTTCCTGAAGAGGTCCGTAGTAGGCAGGCTGAATTTCAATATATTTGTTCGCAGTGAGACTACTGCGAAAATTTTCATGCATCACAAAAGCGTCGCGCCAGTTAGGGCTGCAGCCCTACGTTGTCACGTGATAAAGGGTACCATGTGCAGGAGAATGCGGCTGGCACGAAGAAGTGGCTGCAACTGCCCTGGAAGATGCCTGAAGAGCATTTTTGGGCTGATAATAGGGGCATGGGGACTTGGCGGGATGGGGGGAGATTGAGGTGGCTCGTGGAAAGGTGTCGAAGAAGAGAATCATTCTGGCTAGCAGCAGCATCATTAACACCGAATGCAAGGCAAACCGCTAGGATAATTTGTCCTTAATCATTCAGTGCTAAGGGCGAATGGCAACAAGTTTACCTTCACCATAGACGTTTTCGCGTACTCAGCTGATTATTCCACCAACTGCCATCTTACAAGCAATTTTTCCCGTCACCATGGCGCCATGGCTTGCGCATTTGGTGATCCCAGAATCGCATACCCTCATACCAAGACGCCGTCACGTTCTCCTGTACTTAGCATTTGCTCAAGTAATTACTATATGGGCTGGTCTACCAGTACACAAGCATCCCCGATAAGTAACTCCTGAAAAGAAGCGCACTCTCACTGCCACGTTGGCATCATCAATACCTCAATTCCTCTATAACTGTCGCTGCAACAACCAACTCTATCGATCTACAAATATAAATCACTCCATCGCCCACTCACCATCACAGAAACTATCACCCTATAGCCGCTACTCACTACCCCTCCCCTTTTTTACCCTTTCACTTCTGCCTTCTTCAATGGCAGTTCGGCCAAGACAAGACAAAGGAGGGGCGAGTTTTGTCTACCTCCACCACCCATGTACTTACCTCTGTGTCTCTCTTGTCAACTATAAATTCAATCTAAACAAAATGTCAAAATACAAAACCGATCTACTCACCATCACCAGACAAAGGCGCCTGGCATGGTGACATCCTCCTTCACAGAAGAATGGCCAAAATTGCCCAACTTGCCATACGACAAAGTGGAAATCTCACGACCGGTGCCGTCCACAGCTATGCCGGTGGTCGCGTCAAAAATGATGTTCTTAGTGTCGCTGGGAACATCGCCCGGGTGCTTACGAACATGCTCAAGCACATCCTTGGCAATGGCGTCCTGCTCGGCAACGGTGGCACCAACAATTTCAATGGTGGGGGCGGTCACACTCCTGGGAGTGGAGTCCCCGTGAGCAGTGTTTCTGCCAGAGACATCGTCTTTGAGGTCCCTGGTAGAGTTGGTGTAGTCGTAGGAGGTGTCCACGTCTCTAGCCTGGTGTTCGGGCGAACGGTAGGCGGAAGCGCCAGCAGCTCCTAATCCTGCACCAGCAAAGGCACCCGCACCAATATCGGGTGTCTTGTGAGAGGAGGAAGTGTGAGAGGTGCTAGTAGCAGTGGTCTGAGCATCCCTGCTTCCCTCTTTTCTGTCAAGATCAATGACATGACCCTGTCCATCGGAAACAACGCCGGTCGCAGCGTCAACCTTAATGGCTTCAATGGTGTCAAGCAAATGCGGCTGTTTCTGCAACCTGGAAACAGTGGAGTTGGCAATCTTGGTGGCCTCGGCAGTATCCTTGCTGTTCAACACAGTAACAGGAATACTGTCGTCCTGAGGAGCAGAACCAGAGGCCTTCTCATGACCAATGCCGGCACCTGCAACTCCGGCACCTGCAACTCCGGCACCTGCAACACCGGCATCCCTACCGTAATGGTGGTCGGCGTGCGTCTCAGCATTCTGAGCATGCACATCGTGAGGGTGGATGTTTCCCAAGGTACCGGCCTCAGCAGCGTCACTCAAGCGCTTTTTGGCCCTCTCGTGCTCATCATGGTACAAATTGGGGTTGGTGGAGCCCTCAAAGTCGTTTCTGGGTGGAATGGGGTAGTCCTTGGAAGCAGCCTTCTTTCCAGAGTGAGTGGCAGAAGCAGCCCCTACACCAGCACCAACACCAGCACCAGCACCAAGTGCGGCACCAGAATGGCCAGCGTGGTCCGACTCCTTATTCTCAACCAAATGAACCTCCTTCGTACCTGCGTTGATCACAAGTTTTCCGGCACTCAAGTCCACGCCCTGGGCAGCAAGATCTCTGGATGCCTTCTGGGCTATTTTGGAGGCTGCGTTTCTGTCCAGAACACCTATAACCTCCACAACCAAGCCCTGCTCGTGGGAGCCGGCAGAAGATTGGCCAGCAGAACCAGTAGCAGCAGAAGTTGTAGCATTCAAAGGAGCGGAACTAGTGGAGTCACCAGAAACACCCCTAGAAGTGTCTTCAGAGCCCTGGTTCACACCAGAAGTGCCAGCATCCTTACCTGAGTGATGCTTCTCAGCTGCAAGAACACCGGCTCCGCCCAAACCAGCGCCAACAGCGGCACCAATTCCAGCACCAGAGCGGTGCTTTCTAGCAGCCTCATCCTCGGCCTCAGACAACTTGCTGACGTCCTCGGTGGCCTTCACTTGACCAGCCTCGTAGGCGCCACGGTGAACACCCGCAGCGTATAACTCGGACTCGTCCTGTTTGCTTAAAGCTGGGTGGGAGGACGTAGCAGCAGGAGCAGAATGAGAGGTAGCTGCAGAATGAGGATCAGCGCTGGCATTTCTGTCAGAAGTTCCTCTCTTCTCATGACTCAAAAGGGCGCCCGCACCAGCACCAGCACCAGCACCAATGAGAGCGTCTCTCTCGTTGTGCTTCTTTCCGGAGGTATTAAGAGCACCTTCAGTAGCGCCAGATTCGTAAGCATCGCGTTTCACTCCCTCGTGGTAAGCTTCGGAGACAGCATCTTTGTTAGAGACCGTGGTTCCAGAAGAGTTGGCACCAACACTTTTGGAAGAAGTGTTCTTGGAAGCAACATCTTTCGCAGCCTTCTCCTTGTGGCCACCAGCGCCGGCAACAGCAGCACCAGCACCAGCACCAGCACCGGCAACAGCAGCACTCAAGCCCGCATCACGGGTACTATACTCCTCTTCAATTGGGCTTTTTTTTTTGTCAGCACCAACAGTGGCATCAGTAGAGGCATTGCCAGTAGAAGAAGTAGCGGCGGTACCGAGTGAGCCCTCCTTTCCACCGGTTTTCAAAAACTCGTTCTGACCACGGTATGCATTCATGGGCACAGCCTGGACATTGTCTCCAGTGTCACCAGAGACATCTTCTTCCTCCTGAAGAGCCGTTCCGTGGTGGTGTTCGAGGTTCTTGATCTCGGGAGAGGCGCCCTCGGCAATCTCGATCAAAGAGCGGTCATCCTTGATGCCGTGCTTCTTGTTCCAGTCGTTGACCTCGGCCTCCAAGTCTCTGGGAGCAGAGGTGGTCGAGGCCTTGTTCTTAGAGTCGTCCCCTTTCATTGCGGAGGGAACAAGTCCGGGAACCTTCTGGACACCGTCATCCTTCTCTTCATCACCCTCCTCCTCAAGAGGCTTATTGGAAGTCTTGTGCGGACTGGCCTTTGCGACATCATCGTAGCCCTCAACCTCCTTCACCAAAGAGTTGTGCTCGTTGGAAGCGGTCAGACCCTTAACAGCTCCCACGGTAGAGCCTATAGCAGCCCCGGCAACGGCCCCAGCAGCAGCCAACATTCCCTTGTTACTTCCAGAGGCTTCCTTGGGCACAGGGGGCCGCTCCTTCTCCTCCTTAGCCAAGTCGTGGTCGGGAACAGTGTCCTTTCGTGAGCCCTCATGAGTGCTGGTCTGTTTGGTGCCCTTCAAGCCAGCGACTTCCTGAACACCGTCGCCCTCGTCGTCGTCGTCATTCTCCTCACCAACAACGTTGGTGGCACGGTGCTTAGGCTCCTTATTCACGTCACCTTCGTCAGCAGCATCAACGAGGTTGTCCTTGTCGCTGGTGGTGCCCTTAGAAGCACCCCAGCCAAGAGCGCCTAAGATACCGCCCCTGGATGTAGCGGAAGAGGAAGTAGAGACAGAGGCGGACTTGTCAAGCTCCTTCTCAGCACCGTCACTCTTAGAGTCCTTTTCAGAGACATCTTTCTTCAAGTCCTCGTCGGTGCTTCTGTCGCCATGCTTGATTCCCTTCATGCCGTGAATCTCCTGGACGCCGTCGTCCTCATCTTCGGCATCGTCCTCGGCACCGACGTGTTTGGTAGCCTTGTGTTTGGGCTCCTTGGAGACGTCACCGTCGTCAACAGCCGCCACCAAGTTGCCGTGCTCGTTAGTTCCCGAAGAGCCCCAACCAAGAGATCCAAGAAGACCTCCAGAGGTGGTGTTTGCAGCAGAAGGTTCAAGTCCATCACGGTCCTTGTTTACAGCGGAAAAATCCGTGTTTCTGGATGTTTCAGCACCCTCGGAAGCTCTGTAGCCCCCGTAGCCCACGGCAGCAGCAGCAGCCCCCAAGGCACCGCCCAAAAGGGTGTTGTTAGAGGACTTTTCGTCGTCCACCAGGCTCAACTTGGGCGCAGAGACAGCAGAAGTATCAGCAGTCTTGGTGCTAGTATAGTGCTCCATGGTAGCCTTGTTTTTCCCAGCCTCGTAGAACTCGTTGATCAATAGACCCCTCTCTCTGCCAGCTTCATGGGCCTCGTCCACCACCAGCTTGTGGTAGGTGGGGTCGGAGGTGGTGGCGTTGTAGGCCTCGTAGCCAAAGGCACCGGCAGCAGCCGCACCCACTGAAGCCACAGCCACCTTCGCAGAGTCGAGGTAGCCAGAGGAGCCAGAGGAGCCAGAGGAGGTCAGGTCAGCGGGAGCCCTGTTGCCGGAGCCAGTGATGGGCGCAAGCGCGCCAGCAGGGGTCCGTCCAGAGGTGTCGGTAGAAGCAGAAGAGGGTCCAGAGGTGCCCGTAGTGGTAGCAGAACTGCCCACAGGGGCTTTGGTTCCAGGAACAGTTTCCTCGTTGGCAGAGTGCGCAGCACCAGAAGCGTTTGATTCGGAGCCAGCTGTGGCCTGAGCATTCTTATCGAGGACAGTGTTACCGGTGAGCTTGTTGTAGCCAAGGGCCCCAGCGGCAACAGCGACGGCACCGGTGGCGATAGCTGCCTTCTTGGCGTCCTCAAGGTAGTGAGTGTCAGAAGAAGCGGAGGTCTGGTTGGCACTGGCGGGAGCTCCAGCAACGTGCCTTGCAGTGGCATCCTTATGAGCCGAGTGGTCGGAGACGGTGGAAGCTGTAGTTCCAGCAGGAGCAGTAGCAGAATGAGCAGTAGCAGAAGGGACAGTGCCGGTCGTTCCAGAGGTGCCAGTGGAAGGGGAAGCAGTGGCACCGTGACTTGTGGTGCCATAGCTAGCACCGTAACCAGCACCTGCAGCTGCAGCCCCAGCACCTGCAATACCAGCATCTCCGCTGTGGCCCTCCTTCTTCAATACATCGCCGTCCTTGTTCACGACAGCATAGTCCTCAAAAGTGTCCTCCGAGTTGAATCCCAAGGTGTTCGAGGCAAAGGCGTGAGCAGAGGCATAAACACCTCCAGACCTCTTGGGGTCAGCAGCAGGGTCGAGTGTTGAGGCGCCCGTTCCGGCAACGCCATCGTCCCTGTTCAGGTTGACGGTGTTCTTCTTAGCAGCGAAGCCCGAGTCATAAGCACCCGAGTTTACGCCAGCTGCATAGGCGGGGCCCGCAGTGTCCTTAGAAGCGTTTCCAGCGTCGTAGGCGCCGTGCTTGACACCCTCTGTATAGGCAGAGTCCACAGTAGAAGACTTAGATTTCTGGTCTTTTGCACCCAAGCCGATAGCCCCAGCAGCAGCAGCCAAACCGCCCGCAGCAGCACCATAGAGGCCAGCGTTGCCCTTGGGCTTGCTGGAGGAGTCTGAAATGGGCTCCTGGTAGAGCGCGGTCGTGGACGCGTTGTCGGCGGGCTTGTGGAGGGAGTCGATCTCCTTCTGGGTGGCAGCGATTTTTCTGTCCAACTCGGTGATCTCGCGGTCGTAGTCGAACTGGGCGTCAGAAGGGGGCATTCCAGCAGCAGTGTAGGTGGTGGCACCGGTAGCAGAGGGGTCGTGTTTCTCAGCACCAACGGCCTTGGAGGCCGAGGTGTGGGGAAGAGAGCCCGCGCCAGTAGTGGCGTTTCTAGCATTGTGGTCCTTGGAGGTGGCCGAGTGGGGGTCGCTCGCAAAGGCAGCAGCCGAAACCTCGTTCTTCGACGAGGGCGTCTCGTAAGCAGAGTAGCCAGCGGGTTTCTTCGCAGAAGCAGTGGCGGCAGCAGAGGTGGCGTCGCCGGACCTGGCACTGGAGCCCGTGCTCTTGGAGTACACCGAGTCGATGTTTCTGGACGTGTTTCCCACGCTGGGGTCGTTCTTGGTCGTGTTCTTGTCGTAGGCGGTCGTTTGAGGCTTCGTTTCAGATTTCTTGTGTCCAGCATAGGCAGCTCCAGCAGCGCCCACACCGGCAGCAGCAGCTCCGGCAGCAGCAGCTCCGGCACCGTGCTGGCCCCTAAGCTCCTGGGTAGCGGTGCTGATGCCGCTCCGGTTGTAGGCCAGCTTGTTTTCTCCGTGTACAGACGCCGGGTCCACCAGCGTCTCGTCGGTCTTGATGGAGGGCTCGGGAAGAGAGGACTCCTTCTTCAGCGTGCCCTGAGAGCTCTTCTCCGCGTCTCTTCTGCCCTGCTCCTGGCCCGCAGCAAAGGCCTCCTCCTTGACGGCGTCCGCCTGATCCTGTTTCTGGTAGGCCGACGGCACCGTCTTCAAGTTTCTCTCTCTCTCCACGCGCGCCTGCGTGGCCTCAGAGTAGTCGTGGTCGGGGTTCTGGCCATAGGCGCCGCCCTGCGTGTCCTTGGGGTCGAAAAAGAGGCCTGTACCCGACACGGGAACGGCCGCGTTGCCGTAAGAGGGGTTGGTGTTCTCGTGCATGTTCGTAGCGTTGGCCCGCGTGTTTCCCGTGGTGCTGGTGTTCTGGTTGGAGCCAGCTACCGTGTCGGCCTGGTCCTTGTTTCCAGAGTGGATCACCTTGGCCGCACCGGCGCCCGCAGCACCGCCCGCAGCAGCCATCTCCGCGTCCCGCACGAGGTCCGTGGGCTTCTTGTCATTGGAAAAGTCGCCGCCAGGGTTCTTCTCCAACGGCTGGCGGTTGACGCGCGGCGGAGAAGTCACGAGTTTTCCGACCGACGACTCCGCAAGAACAGTACCGTGGCCGTGGCCGTGGCCCTCGGAGAGACGGAAATGGTGGAAGGCCCGCTTTCCCGCGGCGTACGCCTGCAGAATGACGTCGTCGTGCTCGGAGGAAGCATTGGGGTGTTTTTCAGTGGCCGCACCGGCGCTCTTTTCAAAAGGACCCTTTTTTTCACCGGCCACAGCACCCCCTCTTTCATCCTTGGTGCCCTTTTCCTTGTGTCTCCTCAGGGCAGCACGCTGGCCCGCGGCGTACGCGCTCTCCACGACGCTGTTGTCAGCAGCAGAAAGCTCTTTGGTCGAGGACGACAGCAGTCTCAGATGCGTCTTGAACGGCTTGGTTAGCTTGGTGAACAAGCCCAGTTTCTCGTCTGACATGGTGTTTACTTCAATTGGGTACACCGAAATGTATGGGTCAATGGGGAACAGCTGTCACGCGGGCCAGGCGCCCTATAAAAGGCCCAGAAGTAGCAACCTCCTGTGTCACCCCATTGGCTTCTGTGCACGCTTCCCCATACTATTGTTGCTGAAGGGGTGAAACAGCACAGCAACTAAGCGCCTGCCCGATTGGGCGCCCTACATCGCGGGTGGGGTTCTGTGCATGGCGTTTCGCGCCACACCAGGCATCCGTGGCTATTGCCGTTGCCAGTCATACATTGAGCCTACTGCAAGCACTGTGCAACAGTCTGCCTTCACAGCCATTTTTCGCACACTGAAAAATGCAACTCAATGGCCTCCTACACCCCACCAAGCCACGTTTATACCTCTCTCACCCCTCTTCCGCCTCTTCCGGCAGCTTGCATGGCACTTGCTGGTGCCAGGAACCATAAGGGTGGGTTGCTCCTCCTCATGCATGGAACCAGCAACGCCATTCCATGCAGGAGTAGCGACCTGGGGGTTCTGCGAGGAAGGCCCCGTGGCGCGCCCAGAGGGTCCCGGGGCTCCTGTGCGGCTGCGGATGCCGGTGACGGTGTCAATAATAGGCTGGTCACACGGCTGGGTCTTGCATCCAGGGACCAATCTGCGTCACGTGCCTATGACGTCAGCCGCCCAAACGGTGTTTTAGCTCGCCAATCCCAAGATGAAATTTGAAGGCGAGGTCACACCGAGTACGGGTGGTGTATAGAATGCATTAGATCGTTTGCTTAAGGTATAGACAGACTTGGGTGCTGTTGTTAGTGGGTTCATTCGAAATGTATGGCGTTCTACCCAATTCCCAGGGATACCCTTCCGCCGTCTTGGCATCTTGCCTGAACGCCTCGGATCGCCCAGAGTCGCAGTTGTGCCCCTGGTGGAAAGTCTCCAACGTCATTGATGCTTTTCGGGCTTTTCTGGCTTCTTGAACTTCTCTGGGTTTTCGGGCCCATTGTGCTTTACAGGCTTCTTGGGCTCTTTCACCAGGGCCTAGTTTCCGATTTTAGCGTTTCAGCTATCCCAGACACTTGCTGCACGCGAAATGCACGTGCCATAAGCCCATGTGCCTTCCTTCCCGACTTCGGCTCCCAGGCTGCAAATTTCGCTTTTCCCACTGGGTCCCATCTTAATGCCTGATTCCTCTGCGCTCTTCTCGGTATCAGGTCATCCCTGAAATGCACACCCCAAGTTCCTAGATATGCCATTGATGCCCATCCATCTTATACTTTGTCGCTGTGGCAATGAAATTCGGAGTTGGGTACCAAACTCTCGTAACGTCTTAGGACTGTAGCCATCTCGTGGTATTCAATCCCAACAAAAGCCCTGGAGGCGATTTTGGGCCCTATCCCACTCACGCTCCAGGTATGACACGATGCCCATTTTCTGTGGCGAAATCAGGCCCCAGCGGGCCATCCTCACGTCTATCCAACTACTCTTCTCTCTCACCGATACTCCGGTACCTTGGTGCTCTTATTGTAGACCAAGCGCGTTACCAACCACTCCAAGCTCTCTTTCAAGCCCTGGTTCTCCAACGCGGAAACAGGAAGGAGTTTCAGGTCCGTGGCCTCCAACTCACTCACCAACTGGATGAACACACCCGTTTTCAACAGAACGAGGTCCACCGCCTGCGGCAAGTCTTGCTTGTTGGCCATCATCAATATGGGCACGTTGAGCACCGCGTTCTCTTCCGCGAGCCACGTGTCGTCGTGGGCGATTTCCATGAGCGTGTCGTAACACTCTTGAAAACGCTCGGTATCGGTAGAATCTATGATGAAGATGATCCCGTGGCAGGACCGGTAGTAGCGCCTCCACATGTTTCGCAACAGCCGCTGGCCACCGAGGTCCCAGAACTTCAAGTTGATGTTGTTGTACTGCGACAGGAGCTGCAGATCGCTGCCGGCCTCGAAGCGGATCGTGGTGGTGTTCTGGCCCACGGTAGGCAAGATCTTCTTGGACTTCATTCGCGAAACAGACACTTCCGGGTCATCCGTGCCTGGCTTAGACGCCGAGGTATCCGCCAGGGACTTGTAGAGGAGCTTCAAGTGCTCAAGAAAGGTGGTTTTGCCAGCATTGTCGAGTCCAAGAATAAGCACATTGTACTGCTCTCTTTTGGTGTACTGCGTGTAGAGCGAGTTGGCGAGATGGAACATGGCCGATTGGAGCGCGGTGCACTCTATGCAAGAACGGGCTGTTGGCTGCTGCTGTGACGAAGTATGGGCTGTGTTGAAGCCCTAAGCGCGTGCGATTACCCGGTTTTGGTGTGTTTTTCGCACCGTGAATATGAGATGTTTTCACAATGTTTTTCAAACACTTTGACGTTCTTTCTGACCTTCTTTCTGACGTCTTTTAGACTATGAAACTACACGTCTTCATTCCACATGCTTCCTGCCAGACGCGTTCGGAGGAGCCTGCACGCGGCACTGCTGTGTTCAGGGCCTTCCGGGCGTTTTGCTGGTGCTGCTACATGATGATCACTCGATAGGGACAACTGAGCCTCGGCATTGAAGATAGTTGTTCAAGATAGTAGAAAGTATCTGAAAGCAGTAAGGGAGTTGTCTGGAGATGAGCGTGTTTTTGCCGGTCTTGCAACAGGAGGATGGACCTAAGGGCATGAAGGCTGTCCTGTACGGAGAGCTGAGGTCCCGAAGGGCCAGAACTGGCTCGATTCCACAGAGCTGAACATCTCTATAAATCCGATGAGAACACCCTCGGCGCAGAAGCCCCTCAGAGTGCTCTTTCAGCAGCTATGGTGGTGCTGGCACCTTTCCTTGCAACCATCGTTATTGTAGTTTTTCACTTTGGACACACTACAAGCCCTAGAAGCCCTTCAAATCAGACCAAATATGCGTAAAACCGCCCAACAGCCATTCCAGAACAAAGACATACGACCTCCAGCAACCGCTGTCGTGTCGTCCTCTCCCCTTATTTCTCTCGCCTTCTCTCTCCTTCCCGCCTTATTTCTCTCGCCCTCTTTCTCCTTCCCCATCACCATCCCATATCAAAAACCCATACACCAGCCGGTCTTATTTCGCGCCTCCCAAAACAACCCCTACCACACCATGTCGTTCAATTTCCCCAACTTCAGCTTGCAGGCGCTCCAGGAGTCGCTCCCCAAGGTAGACCTTGAGCTGCTCTCCAAGTCCATCTCCGCCACCAACGCCAATGCGCTGAAGGCCGTGCAATCCTACCTGGAGCAGATTGGCAAGCAGCTCCTGCCGTTGACCAACAAGACGGGCCAGCTTCTCGCGCAGCAGTTGCAGCAGGTGCAGCAGCTTGCCAACGCGTCTGTTCTGGTGGAGGTGAGCGAGTTACCAGCGGACTACTTGCGGTTGGAGACCCATTGCGACCTCCTTCTCAAGTTGTACACCGAACTTATCCACACCACAGACGACACCTACGCCAAGCTCTCGTACGACTACCCGCCCGGCTCCTACGCCATCACGAAACTCAGAGAGGCCCACATTGGTGCGGCCATCGGCCACAAGTTCACGCAGTTGAAGAACGTGTCGTCGCCACAGGAGTTGGAGCGCATTCTTATGGGCGGCGGGGAGACCGACGAGGACATTAGTGTCCAGACCATCGACGTGGCCAAGACGTTGTACGGCCACTTGGGCCAGGTTTCTGCGAAGCACGGCGACGAGTTGAAGGCGTCGTCCAGCGCGTTGTCGCTCGCGTTGTTGCAGGTCTCCTCGGCCTACCTCGAGGTGGCGGCCGCCAGATTGGACCAGGACAAAAAGGTGGTGTCGCAGGTGCACGCGCCGTTGGTGGAGGCGTTGAACGAGCAGTTCATTCACGTCAACGAGTTGCGCAAGCGTGTGTACATCGCCAGGCTGGCCTTCGACACCATTCGTGCGCGCGTTGGCGACGAGGAGAACGAGGAGTTGATCGCTAAGGAGGACGAGTTGGTGGGAGCCACTGAAGAGGCTGTGGGCGCCATGAAACGCTTGTTGAAGCCGTCTAAGAGCATCAACTTGTTGAAGGTGTTTGTGACGGCCCAGAAGGAGTACTTTGAGGTCAGTGCCCGCAAGTTGGCCACGGCCTTGGATGACTTGGACAAGATTGACACCAAGGAGGAGGATGAGGAGTACGAGTAGATAAGTATTTATTGGTAAAACGGATAATTCTCCTGGTGTAGGTGGAAAATGACATATGTGGTTACAACAGAGGGGGAGGAGACTGAAACAGTCTAAGTTGAGCTTGTTGAGGAATGGGCTTGCGTGACTTGTATCTTCTTATCTGCTTGCGTTCGTGTCATGCGTCTTGAATTAAGAGGTATTTGGTTCTTTTGGAACATGAAAATGTTCTCAGCTTTTACATCCTCCCGTTTCTTCAGATTTCAACCGTTTTCTGTCAAAATTACTTGGGACCCCAAAAAAATCTGGGTACCTGAAAAGGTAATTTCAGCGACAGTTGGATCAGTGCTACACCAACCTCTTACCGTCATTCCGCCCACAGACCGCAAAAACACCTTTTGCAGCCAGAAACCCCGAAATGTGCCTAGGTAAGGTGTTACTGTCTGCAGGATGCCAGGCATCGCGCCTACAGAAGTCATATCTAAACACCGCTCAACCACTTGAAGGCTAGCCACAGATCTACTAAAACAGAAAACGGCTACAATTCCTCTTATCACAGAACTTCGGGAACACAGGAATTACGCCCCCTCTCAATTGCCCTAAATCAACCCACTCTTTCGCAGCAGCACACTACCCAATTCCCCCAACTATGGACGCACACAGGCTCAAGCAGGCGCTGTATGGCGACAAGCGTCAGGTTCTCAACCATGCAAGGCTCGTGGAGCCTATCATACGACATCGTGTGCAGGACCTGGTGTTCTACAAGCAGCATCTCTTCCTCACCAACGAGCAGTCCATTCTCCCCGTAGTAACTGGGAAGGTGCACTATATCGGCGGAACTGATGCCGAGGGCCGGCCCAGTCCCTTTCTCTGCTGCTTGGTGCGGCTCCTCGAAATCGATCCCCTGCGGGAAATCGTCTCCTTGTACCTCGGGCAGTTGGGCCACCGCCATTTCAAGTACCTCACGGCCCTAGCCCTTATATACGTGAGGATGGTGTTTGCAGCCCCAGACGCCTACCCCGTGCTAGAGGCACACACCGCGGACTTCCGAAGGCTCCGCGCTCGGCTCCGGCTGTCCATTATCACCGCCTCGGGCGCCGCCTGCTCCTACGAGGTCACCTACATGGATGTGTGGGCCGATGAGCTTCTCCACAGGGAAAGAGCAGCCGACGTCTTGCTTCCTCGGCTCGCACCAAGGCACGTACTCGAAGCAGAGAGCCTAGTGGCAAGCAGACCCCCTGAAACAGACTCCGACGAAGCCTCCGACTACCAAAGTGACTCTGACTAGCCTACCCCAGAAGTGGATCGGTGTGCGCACGCTTTCTGGTGCAGTTCGCAAATCCTTCCGAAACCTGGCCAGGCCTCTAACCAAACACGCACGCCCTGCACAATGGCGGTAACCAACCTCGCGCACGACGCTGCCAGCGTGGCGCTGGTCCACGCAGCGCTGAAGACCAAGGTTGTTTTCATCGTCCTTCTCTTCTTGCTTTCGCTCGCCAGCTTTGTGACCCAGACCGAGTTCACTCTGCAGGCGTACCAGCTCGGGTTTTCGGAGCCTCTCATCTTGCTTCTCGTTACCCACGGCATGTGGTGGCTTTTGTGGCCGCTCCAGGCTGTTGCGGTGCTGTTGTGGCGCACGGCAGCGAAGGTGCGCCTGGAAACAGCAACCTACCAGCATTTGGATCTGTCTTCGCAGCTTCTAGAGGGCCAGCAGACGCGCAAAAGGGTCTCCAAATACGCCTACTTCAAGAAATCCATCGTGAAGCAAATCCACAATGTGTACCACACGGCCGTGCTCATCTACGAGGCTAACGTCAACGGCGACCGCTCTAAAACAGGCCTCAACCAGCTCATCGACCTGAACCCACATATTCTGGGCACGGACCTGATTTCTGACTGCGTTGTTTCGCTCACCAAAACACCGGCTTTTCGCTACGTCTTCGTGCGCGCTACCCTTATCACCATAGTTCTCACAGTGGCCGGTTCCACGTGGTACGCGGCCATGGCCATGACCTACGCTGCTGACGTGACTGCGATCTACAACTGCCTGGCGTTCACTGCCTACGCGTTTGCCATTCCGTTGCTCAATGAGAAGTTCTCGTGGCTCAAGGCTTCCTCTGTGGTTATAGCAGTCTCGGGTGTTTTCGTGGTGGCCTATTCCGGCACTAGCGACGCTCCGGCCTCGGATGCTCCGGACCCGTATCCTTACAGATTCTGGGGAAATTTGCTCATTTTCGTGGGTGCCATTCTCTACGGCTACTACGAGGTGCTCTACAAGAAATACCTCTGCATTTCTGAGCACTTGACCAAAATCATCACTCCCAGACGTCAGCTGACGTTCGCCAACTTCGTGATGGGCCTCTTGGGCCTCGTGACTCTTGTGCTTTTACTGACCACGGCCATTTTATCCCATGTTCTCCACATCCACCGCTTCAACTTGTTCAACTACGGGGAGAACACCTCGATCATCTGGGCTTTCGTGTGCGGATCAATTGTCAGCAACTTGCTTTTCAGTGCGCTGTTCTTGTCTCTCATGGCGTTGACGTCACCGGTATTATCTTCTGTGAGCGCCCTCTTGACCATTTTCTTGATTGGCGTGGTGGAATGGGCCTTGTTTGACAACACTCTTAGTCTCCGCCAATTATCAGGCGACTTTTTGGTAGTGGTGGGGTTCGTGATCTTGACAGCGGCATCATGGAAGGAAATTAGCGAGGGCAATGATGACGATGACGTGGAGACTGTCAGCACCTTCTCGTTGGCGGTCAGCAACTACGATTGATCCGGACGGTCTAGCTAGGCTACCAGAGGGGTCAAAAACACTCCAAAACCTTAAACTGCACTTCTGGCGTCTGCCAGCCAGCATACCCGGGCAGGGCCCGCTACGGTGTCGACAGACCCAGGTTGCATTCTTATCTCGTTTTATGTACAGACATTCGTCGAGCCAAAGAGTTCGTAAATCGTTGTAGCATTCAGTCGTAGATTGAATCGTTGAAGTTCAGGTGGAGAAGTGGTGGAAATCTAGAGCACTGGTGTGGATTTCGAATGAGAGAATTGGGCTTCGAGAAAGATGAATTTGAGAAATTCAGACTGGATTGCTGAGCTCGGAAATTTGACGTCTCAGTAGTTCAGTCTCGGAACTTTGGTGTTTGAGAAATTTGAGGCCCGGCGATTTGAGAATTGAGAAGGGAGGTTCGAGCCCCGATTATCGCAACTCACATAGTTCCACGATTCTTGACTCACTATTCCCAACCTAAATTCAGTACTCAAGTTCGATCACTCCTATGTGCCAGCACATAAGAAAACCCACTTTACTTAAAGCACCTCAATATCACACGGCAGTCCCCATATTTATGCTCTCAGAATCTCATTTCACCTCATTTGGCTTTGGGAGCTACCACCTACCGTTTCAGAAGCACAGTGAACGTCCCCAAAACGACCCTTCGAGGCGGAATACGTGTCCCTCAGACCCTCGGGAACATCACCAAACGTCTCCGACCGCGTCGAGTAGTTAATGGGCTCCACCCTTCTCTTTTTCGCAGCCACGCTGTAGGGCCCATCGAACATGGCACTAAGAGAGGCGTAAGGGTCATCTCCTAAAACGTCCACCGTGGGCATAACGCAGTCCAACTGCAAGCAGAACTTCAACTCCAGTCTGTTGTCATCGTAGAGCTTGTAGACCAGCAACTTGTTTTCCACTGTGGTAGAGAGCACGAAAATGGGCGAAAAGCGAGAAACGTCCCCATGGGCCCTATTTCTAGCCAATCCGCCGCGGCTGGTAAAGATACGCGTGTCCACCACGGGGCCGAACTCGCGCAAGTCGATGTAGAAGTTTACCACGCGAAAGGTCTGCAAGTTGATGACGCCCATTTTGGCCATCAGGTCCGTATAGAGCACGTACTCGTTGTTTCCAAAGGGATGCAAGTTGCAGATGGGAAACTGCGACAAGTTGACAGTCTTGACGGGATACAGCTCGTTCTGCGAAGCGTACATGGACACATTGCCGAACTGGGTGCCTACCACAAAGTGCCCGTTGGCGTGGGCGACCAGGACTATCCAGTTGGTGATGATGTCAACGGAAGAGGCCTTGTAAACGTACGAGTTGTAGTAGGAGGTGGAAGTGAAGGAGGGAAGCAATTTCTTGATTTCCAGAAACAGCGACCGCACTGCCAACAGGCCCAAGGAGAAGCCCTGGGCGTCCAGCTGGTGAGAAGGCGCCTGGCCCAAGTGGGAGGCCATTTTGGAGGAACCCGAGTGCGCCATGAGGTCCACCTCAAACACCTTCAACTCGTTGTTCTTGCCACCGCCTGCAATTGCCAAGCGGCCGTTTCGGGCCATTTCCACACACACGCACTGCACGGGGCCGTCGACCAAAAACACCTTGTAGCTGGCGTCGTTGTCGTCGTTGACCAAGTCGCGCACCACGAACTTTCCGTCAGCCAGACACAGGTAGAGATAGCGGCCCAGAACGAGGCCCACGGCCACTACCAGGTCGTGCACACCCATGGTGCAGTTTTTCCACTCCTTGTGGAGCTTGTAGCTCTTTTTTCCGGGGCCAGAGATGGTGTTTTCGTATAGCTGCACGAGGCCCAGGGCCCGGGCCACCACCAAATAGGGCCTGTTTCTGAAGCGTACACCGAGTGTTTTTTGGACATAGTTGGCGCGGCCTTCGGAGCACACGTCAGCTTTAAGGGAGGCCACGAGGCCGTGGGACAGTCTGCGGAGCCGAAGCACTGGGGTTAGTTAGTGAAGGGAGGGGGGAGGGAGAAAGCCAGCAAGGAGAAAATGCTAGTCTGGAGAATGGGGTCCCTAATTATGGCGAGACGGTGAGGATGGAGAAAGGACAGGAGTGATTGAGCTGCGCTTATTGCATTTATATTTGGTGCCCCTTGGGCGATAATGTGGAGGACGGGAGGGTTCAGAAGGCATCTTAAAGGGTGTCAAGTAAACAGCCAATACCACCTGACCAGAACACATGCCAATGGGGAATGACGGCTGCTTTAATGTCACCAAAGTTGGTATTATGGGAAGACACAAGGCGTAAAGGGGGAACCCAATGCCATCCGAGAGATAGAGGGAAGGACCCACTTCTCAGGGCCGATGGAAACCATATCCGGAAAGAAAGGCCCAAAAGCGCCTCAAAACGATGGAATCACAGTGTGGGTCCTTTTGTGCTTTCCTCCGAATGGCCCCTAAGATGTCTCACCCTTATCGTAGCCCTCTCCCTTATCGTAGCCCTCTCCTTAACTCGTACGCCCGCATGCCTGTCCCCTGAGTTAAGTCCCCTCGCTTTACGTCCTCATATTACCCCTTCCACAATCCCGCTCAGTCCCATAAATCGTCTGCTTATCCGGAACCAACTTCTCCTTAGCTCTGTTTATCACCTCAGTTTCTGATCCCCCTTGTGGCTCTTAGTATTGGCCTCAACCACGTGACATACCTCGCAAGCTGCCGGAGGGCTGGGCCGATAAGAGAAGATCCATGGCCCTGCCCAGTGCTGTTGCTACGGTGCTAATACGCTATAGTTCGTGTTGGGTGCTTAGACCTTACATTATATGTAGGATTGCTTGCCCCACATTTCATGCTTCCCCACAGCGGAGAACTTTTTCCAGGCCCAGGGCGGCATTTTTACGTGGCGCTCCCAGCACCACACAGGAGAATTTGGCCCCCTGGTGCGATCTTGGCCCTGCAGCGGCTATCAGCAGCAGCCTGTGCAAATTTGGGCGCGTTTTGGGCATTCGTGTGCGCCTTGTATGATGCATTTGGGGCCATTCTTGAGCCCCATATAGCCCCATTGGAACACGAAAGAAGAGACTCATCCTATTCTATGCCCCAAATCCGTTGCTGGCTGCTTCCGGAGCCGCACCGCCGCGAACCGGCTTCACTATGCGCAAATTGAGCCCTGTTTTGGGCGAACGGGGAGACCCGATCAGCTCCGCCACTTCGGGGCTGGTCAAGAAGTCCCGCATGGTGTGGTCTTCAGACGACTGAAGTGACTCTCGTAGCGTGTCCAAACGGAGCTCGAAGTTGGCGCTTTCACGGCTGATTTGCGCTTGCTGCTGGCTCAAAAGCTTGCTTAATTTGTCGATTTTGGCATCTCTACCGTCGATGATCTTCTCGCTGATGAGAAGGTGCTTGCGCAAATTAACATTGATCAACTCCACATCACTGAGCTTGTCGTTGAGGGTGTGGAGCGCGTTTTCGAGCCGGAAAAGCTTCAGCTCGTCATCATGGGCTGCCTGAACAGACGCCATTTTCATCGCTAGCACCTCGGCCTCCATCTCGGCGATTTTGCGGTCCCGCCGCTCGATCTCATCAAGCAAAGGAGAGGGTCGGTCCATCGGGAGGGGTATTTTCGTCGGGGTCCGTGGACCACTGAATTTCGGTAAAAGGTTCACAGGAACCGGGCTAGAAACGGGCTCTGCTGAACGCAGGGCAATTTCAGCCTCCAAGGCACGAATATAAGCCTCATGGCGGTCGTTGGTGGCCTCCAATTGGGCGATTTTGCGCTGTAGCTGCCGAACACTCACTTCGGTGTTAACATGAACAGTATTGCGAATTTTCTTGGCTCGCAGACCAAACCTCAACGTAGAAAGCGTCTCGGCCTCGTTGCTGGCTGATGGCAGACAGTTGACCACTAGGGTCGTACGAGAGTTGCCTCCAAGCGACTCCTGCAAGATTCGGGTTAACTTCGAGTCCCGGTAAGGAATATGGGTGGATTTTCCATCCGTCAACAGGTTGATCACAAGCCCAAGCACAGAAAGCGAGCTGTTGATTTTTTTGGTTTCCTGGAGCCCCAGGCCCAGTACTACGCCTGTCTTATCAATTTTCTCCGAACCCGCAAGATCCACCAAGAAGAGGCTGGACTTCTTAACAGCGCCCAGGGTCTGGTTCTTCTGCGAGAGTTTGATTTGAAGAATGGCGTGGGAACGCAGCGATTCTACGTTCATGGAGGTGGCCGCCGTGGCCCGCGAAGCGCTGCCCTGGCGAAGCGCCTCGGAAATTTCCCCTGCCGACGAAACGAACGCGTAGGAGAGGCCCCGAACATAGACACCATCGTTCTTGTCCTCGTGAATGGAAAAGTCCAACTGCTGCGGACTGAGAAGGTCTCGTATCTGCTCATTGTAGATCTCCATATACGAGACGCTGACAGTGTACTCGACGTCTGCGGGGCCTGTCCCAATGCGCCCAAAAAGGTCGTTTGTGATGCGTGGAATGAGACCGGGCTGAGCACTCGTGCCAAACATGGTGTAGGACTTTCCCGAGCCCGTCTGGCCGTACGCGAGGATGGTGCCGTTGTAGCCCTCAAAGAAGCCGTTGAGCGTGTCGTGCACCACATACTGGTACATGTCGGTTTGGGAGGTGTGGTCGTCGAAAACACGGTCAAACGTGAAGGAATTCAGGAACTCCTTTCCGTGGATGGAAACAGTGTCGTCACCAACGTATTCCGAAACGGTGGCATGGCCTATCTCGGGCCCCACGAGACACCGGAACCGGCAAACCACCCTCACATGGGTGTTTTCGTGTTTTGGGGGGTGGGGCGAAGGAGGGGGCGATAAAGACACGTCTGGATCCGCAAATGCCCGCGAAAGACGCGCCAGAAGACGCCGTGGTGTCATCAGCGGCGCCAAGGGCAGCTTGAGGGGCGCGGTCATAAGCGTGTGGGCCTTTTCGTGGAGGTCTAGGTGGATGGGGTGTTGAGAGGTGATCTGTCCTGCAGAAAGCGCTCGTCTGAAGGTCACGTGACGAAACCGAGGAGGGGTGAGAGAAGAAGGGTGATGGGCCTATGGGCGTGGTTTTGGAGGGAGAATGGGGCGTGTGGAGGTGGACACGAGGGCGAACGTTGCCTGTCTCCCCCTTTGGGGCTCCCTGTGTGAAAAGGGTGTTGGTCAGGGTACATTTTGCACCCAATTGCAGGAGCCAAAAAACTGCGTTGGAACAGCAGAAAGAGGCACATGGCAACGATACCAAGGGCTGAGGAATAGTCATTCGCCCCCAAATCACAGAAAACACCCCGTTTTCCGTCTGGATCAGGCCCCGTTTGCCAGGCATCTCGTTCGGGGTGCACGGGTGTTTTGCGCCCTGCGCGGCTGGGCCGAGTCAAAAGTGCTCGGAGTCATCCCCGGAGTCACCCCACCAAACCCCGTTATCGTCTTCGCAGCCACGGAGCCCGCAGCTGCCGAGGACACATACCAGTAGCCCATATTGCCCCCCTGGTCATCTGTTCTTCTGCATTCTGGCCCACGGGCCCGTTCTGCGAAAGGGCTCGTCTGATGGCTCAATGCCACGTGATTAGGTGGATTTTTCGCGGATGATTCATAATTGCACCGGAGTCTCCCACAATATCTTTTCTCAAAACCACTGCTTGCAACAGCTCCCCTGCAAACGTAAGTGAACACTACACCGTTCTGGAGCTTCGCACAACAGAACAGAAACACCCCTGCACAATGTCCGTTCCTGAGCAGATTGCCTCCACTTTCCAGGCCGCCCTCAATATCCTGGGGTCGCCCAACAACGCCGTTAGCACGTCGCCCACGCAGTCGTATCTCAGCCAGTACGTGGCGTCGCAGGCCAAAACCACCAAGGCGTTGAAGCCATTCTCCACCGGCGACATCAAGATCTTGTTGTTGGAGAATGTGAACGCCACCGCCATCAACATCTTCAAGAACCAGGGCTACCAGGTGGAGTTCTACAAGTCGTCCTTGCCGGAGGACGAGTTGATCGAGAAGATCCGCGATGTTCACGCCGTCGGCATCCGCTCCAAGACGAAATTGACCGAAAAGGTGTTGCAGCACGCGCGCAACTTGGTGGTGATCGGCTGCTTCTGCATCGGCACCAACCAGGTCAACTTGGAGTACGCGGCCAAGGCGGGCGTGGCGGTGTTCAACTCGCCCTTCTCCAACTCGCGCTCGGTGGCCGAGCTTGTGATCGCGGAAATCATCACGTTGGCGCGCCAGTTGGGTGACCGCTCCATCGAGATGCACACCGGAACCTGGAACAAGGTCAGCGCCAAGTGCTGGGAGATCAGAGGAAAGACCTTGGGCATTATCGGCTACGGTCACATCGGCTCGCAGTTGTCCGTCTTGGCAGAGGCCATGGGTATGAACGTCATCTACCACGACGTCAACGCCATCATGGCCCTCGGTAACTCGAAGCAGGTGGACACGTTGGACGAGCTTTTGTCGCGCGCCGACTTCGTCACATGCCACGTCCCCGCCACCTCAGACACCAAGAACCTTTTGTCGGCGCCGCAGTTTGCGGCCATGAAGGACGGTGCCTACGTCATAAACGCCTCCAGGGGCACCGTGGTGGACATTGGCGCCTTGGTCCTGGCCATGAAGGCCGGAAAGATCGGGGGCGCTGCCTTAGACGTGTACCCCCACGAGCCCGCAAAGAATGGCGAGAACTTGTTCAACGCGCAGCTCAACGGGTGGGCCGAGGAGTTGTGCTCGTTGCGGAATGTGATTTTGACCCCCCACATTGGTGGCTCCACCGAGGAGGCCCAGTCGGCTATTGGCGTGGAGGTGGCCACGGCGTTGACCAAGTACATCAACGAGGGTAACTCCAACGGTGCTGTCAACTTCCCGGAAGTTTCCTTGAGAGATCTCGACTTGGACCAGGAGAACTCAGTGCGTGTGTTGTACATCCACCAGAATGTGCCCGGTGTGTTGAAGACCGTCAACAACATCTTGTCGAACCACAACATTGAGAAGCAGTTCACGGACTCGCGTGGCGACGTGGCCTACTTGATGGCCGATATTTCGGAGGTGGACATCACTGACATCAAGTCGTTGTACGAGCAGTTGGAGCAGACCCCTTATAAGATTGCCACGCGCTTGTTGTACTAAGAAGATTATATAGGATAATAGAAAAGGCTATGAAGCAATGTTAGTTGAAGTGTGGAGGAAAGGGCTGGACTACTGTATTGTGTCAGCTGGCTTAGATGAAGGGGGCTAAGGTCATGGATGGCGAAGCACCCGAGTACAGCGACGGGGTGGTCACTTAGCTCTTTACCATGACGAAAAGTCGCTAGGGCGAAGAACGGGCTTTGCGTGTTCTTGGGTGAAGACAGTGCAGGATTTGGGTACAGTGGGATTTTGCGGCAATTTAGCTAGGGTACAAAAGTCATGGTGGCATGCTCTCAACTAGAGGCCCGTAAATGGGTGGGATACGAATTCGACTAGAAAGAAGACACCAACACGTGTATGCTGTGAAATTTGGAAACAGTTGCGTTTCTGCGCTATTCAAACTACTTTCAGGGCTTCTAGACATGAAGCACTTCAGATTCGCGCATAATGTCTGCAAAAAGACGATAAAAGTGCACCAAAAAAGCCACGAAAAACTACCCAGCCCCAAATCACAGCGAGAGGATACATAGAGCACGCCTGCCATCATTCGCCAGCATGCGCCAAAACAACACGCTAGCTACTGCCCTTCTTTTTCTCCCGTTCTCTTCCTCGCCTTACTTTCCCACAGCCTCCTGCACACGGACAGTCCTGCACATAACACACCCGTGCACCAACCACCGGGTAACCCGCCACCCAGTGGCAACGTCTAACTACTCTTTCCGCAACTCCACAGTCTCTCTACACCACACCATGGCGCTTGTTTCCGCCTCCCCCTACCTCGCGCTTCTCAGCGAGGAAGATGCCAGCCTCAAGCTGTACGCCCTCACGTCCCTCAACGAGGTGGTGGACCAGCTCTGGGCGGAGATCGCCAACAACATCACCGACTTGGAGGAGTTGTATGAAGACACGCTGTTTGAGAGGCGCACACTCGCGGCCCTCATCGTGTCCAAGGTGTACTACAACTTGGGCGATTTCGACGCCTCGGTGCGCTACCTGCTCTGTGCCGGCAGCGACTTCAACATCGAGGAGCAATCGCAGTACATCGAGACCATCGTCTCGCAGTGCCTCAATCTCTACAAGCTGTTGTCGCAGAAGCGCTACAGCGACACGCTGGTGCAGATAGACCCCCAATTGGGAGGTATTTTCGACAGAATGGTGGCTAAGTGCGTGGCCACCCACGACTACCGTTTGGCGCTCGGTTTAGCCCTCGAGAGCTACCGCTTGGACGTGGTGACGCAGATCTTGCGCGACGTGGCCGACGAGGACACCGTGCTCTCCTTGGTGAACTACGTGTTGGTGTGCACCACCTCGGTGCTTGACCACCAGGGCTTCCGCACCGACGTGCTCCATGCGTTGATCGACTTGCTCTTGCAGTTGTCGGCCAAGAACCGCGACTACTTTACTGTGTTCAAGATAATCGTGCAGTTGAACGACTCGCGCTTGGCACTGGAGCTGTTCCGGGCTTTGCTCGCGCGCAACGAGACATTGGTGGCGTACCAGGGCGCGTTTGACCTCGTCGTCACCGCGTCCCAGGAGTTGTTGCACAACGTCGTCGACGAGTTGCAGGACATCGAAGACCGTCGTCTTCTCCACATCTTGAGCGGCATCCCCACCTGCGATTTGGACATCACTTTCTTGTACAAGAACAACAACACAGATATCTCCATCTTGAACCGCATGAAAAACTTGTTGGAGGGCCGCAGCTCCATCTTCCATCTGGCAGTCACATTCGCTAACGCTTTCATGCACATTGGTACTACCGACGACCTGTTCTTCCGCAAGAACTTGGAGTGGTTGGGCAAGGCCACCAACTGGTCTAAGTTCCTGGCCACTGCTGCCTTGGGTGTCATCCACAAGGGCAACTTATCACAGGGCCGCAATATCTTGAAGCCCTACTTGCCAGGCTCCTCCGGCGCGGCTCATACAAAGGGTGGCTCGTTGTTCGCACTCGGTCTTATCTTTGCGGGCCACGGACGCGACACCATCGAGTATTTGAAGGAGTTCATCGACGAGCACGGCAACTCGTCTGGCAAAAGCGATACCGATGTGATGCTCCATGGTGCCTGTCTTGGCGCTGCTGTGGCCGGAATGGGCACCAACAACGAGGGCCTCTACGAGTCCTTGAAGGTAGTGTTGTACTCGGACTCGGCCATTTCTGGCCAGGCTGCCGGCTTGGCCATGGGAATGGTGAAATTGGGATCCGGCGACAAGGAGGCCGAGTTGGATATGTTGACTTACGCCCAAGAGACCCAACACGAGAATATCATCCGTGGCTTGGCAATTGGTATTGCGCTCTTGAACTACGGAAAGGAGGACCACGCATTGGCAATCATTGACCAGTTGTTGGCCCAAGAAAGCGCTATTTTGCGTTATGGTGGTGCATTTGCGGTGGCATTAGCATACGCAGGCACCGGTAACAACGGCGCAATTAAAAAGCTCTTGCATTTCGCAGTGTCTGACCCTCTGGATGATGTGAGAAGGGCCTCTGTTATGGGTTTGGGTTTCGTGTTGATTCGCGACTACACTGCGACCCCTCAGATCGTGGAGTTGTTGTCGCAGTCCCACAACCCACACGTGCGTTACGGAACTGCTATGGCTTTGGGAATCTCGTGTGCGGGCCGCGCTCTTCCGGCTGCCATCGACGTTTTGGAGCCCTTGATGAAGGACCCAGTGGACTTTGTCAGACAGGGCGCTTTGCAGGCATCGGCAATGATCTTGATCCAGCAGAACGAAAAGCTGTATCCCAAGCTCAAGACCTTCACCAACTTGTACGCTGATACTATCAAAAACAAGCACGAAGATGCGTTGGCCAAGTTTGGTGCTACGTTGGCCCAGGGTATCGTTGATGCCGGTGGTAGAAACGTCACAATCAACTTGGAGCATTCGCAGACCAATACCTTAAACATCAAGGCTATAGTGGGATTGACTGTGTTCGCGCAGTCGTGGTACTGGTTCCCGTTGGCACACTTTTTGTCGTTACTGTTTGCTCCTACTTCGATTATTGGCGTTCGGGAGGACTTGAAGGCGCCCAAACTCGACATCAACGTTCATACCAACGCCGAATTTTTCCAGTACCCGCCTCGTGTGGAAGAGTCCAAAGAAAAACAGCCCGAGAAGATGGCTACGGCCGTGTTGTCGACGACAGTTCGTGCCAAGGCTCGGGCCAAGAAGAACAAAAAGGCTGACACCGATAACATGGAAGTCGATGAGGAGAAGCCTGAAGAGAAGGAGGAAGAGAAGGAGGAAGAGAAGGAGGAGGCCGAGGAAAAGGACAAGTCTGACGAGTCCAAAGATGAGCCTGCCACTATCCGCTACACCAAAACACCTTACAAAATTGGCAACTTGACGCGCGTGTTGCCCGCGCAAGCCAACTACGTTTCTTTCGTGAAGGACGACCGGTTTGTGCCTGTGAGGCGTTATCGCGGAAGCAGTGGCATCATTGTCTTGGAGGACACCCGTCCAGAGGAGAAGGTTGAGATCATTAAGACGGTCAGGCAGTTAAATGTGACGGAGGCACCGTTGCCAGAGCCCTTCACTTTGAGCGGTGCTGACCTCATAGATGACGGTCAGGAGTGATACAAGGTGGATAGAGCAATGAATAAATGAAAAGCAAAATATGTTGGAGAATGGATAAGGGCGGTCAAGAAGGTCTTGAAATCAAGTCTAACGGGGTGTATTTGAAAGAATTATGGGTGTGGTGGTGAATGTGAGGCGGTAGAGGTTGTCGGAATTGAGGAGTGTGGAAGGATGTTCTCGAATCGAAAGAGTCAACACATTGCCAACAAACAACCACCAAAACGAGATTCCCATCTGATCATGGAATTTGAAGCTGTTTCCATGCGTTGTTGGAAAATGTTCCTAAATGCCGCAAATTGCGGTCCCGCCATTAGGCAACCCTCATAAAAAAGGGCACAATACTCAGTGGGTGAAAAGTGGCTCGGTTTTCGCAGCCTAGCAAAACAGAATATTTTACGAAGGACAGAAGGGTGATGAATGACATGAGAGAAGTGAGGAGCCTAAGAATGAAGGAGAGGAAGGTGTGGTAGTTGCAAACTTTCAATAAGCCTCTTAAGCAGCACGTTTGCAGCCGTTTGCGATAAGGAAAACTTTTAAGCGAACCTCGGGAGCGACCCAAAGGGTAGTGAAACTGGTCATAATGGGAGTCAAAGTGCCTTTCACTAGGAATGGATGCTTTCTGCAGCTCTCAATATACCCCTCCTTCGCCCATCTCGCTATAAGGGCAGCTGAAACCTACGTCGCATTGTTTCGGCACGCTGACGGAAGCCCCTTCTTTCAAAAGACTTCGCAAACCAGCGCCTAGACAGGAAACCTGCGATTTAAGGACTTATTCCTTTTACAACGGACTTGAAATGTTCACATTGTTACACAGCATAAAAACGTCATCGTGGAACCTCGCATTTTCTCGCCAAAACATCTCTGACTCCTGTAGCCCATTTGTCACCAAATGACAAGATCTCTCACTAAAAGACCCCATTTTCTTCACCGGATCACTTGTCACTGACCCCCCTGTATCAAACTCGATATACCGCCACCACTGGTCTGTGGTCACTGAAGAGAAAATTGTCGACCTGCGAGGACATGATCTCGTGTCTCAAAACAGCTGTGCCGGGCATGCTCCAGATAAAGTCAATGCGCTTCTCCTTTCTCGCGGGATCAAATCCCGTATCAGTATACTCAAATCCCGCCTTTTCAGCACACGCTGTAGCCAGATCCACTAGTGACTTGGATAGAGTGGTATAGGCCTCCTCGTGGGACTCGCTATTGAAGTCTCCGGCAAGAAATGCCGCCCCGGAGGACTTGTCCATAAGCCCCAAAATCTGCAAAGAAGACTGGATTCGAGCCTTGCGGCCCTTGTGGTCGTAGTGTGTGTTGAAAAAACGCACCAGACGGCCCAGGACCCTGTGGACGAAGTCCACTAGAGTAACGACTCTTTCGCACGCCGAATCCCAGCCCTTGCTGGGCCGATCTGGGGTCTCGCTGAGCCAGCGGGTTTGCCCGCCCACGAGCTCCCACTGCAGTTTCTGGAAGAGAACGGGGGCGTATTCGCCACGTGTCTTTCCGTCCTCCCTACCCACTCCAAAATGGCCCCAATCTGGCCCTAGAAGACTGAGGATATCCTTGAGCTGATTGTTTTTGACCTCCTGGAGGCCCACTAGCGTGGGGAGACGGCCCGCAGCATGAACTATGGCTGCTACAACCCCGTGCCGCCTCACCAGCCACGGTCTCTCGTTGGGCGCAGGGTGCAGAGCGTCCTGTCTGACGTTGTGAGAGTAGATCTGTATGGTGGCGGGATTGGTCGAGTTGTGGCCCGAAACCGAACCGAACCGCGGCCCTTCGGTTTCAGAGGACCCTGCCGAGAGTCGCCGGAGTGCGTTTCGAAGACCCATAATGGTGTGGAAGAAAGAGTTTGCTATCGTGTGACTGGGAGGAAAACCCGTGCACCTGAAAGGTCCAGGAGGAATTTCAGGTTGACCTTTTTACAATGAGGCTTTTGGGAAGCTGAAACTTCGCCAGCAGAGAATCGGTGACCATTTGAGGTCTTGAACGGCTCCTCTGCTCCGTTACGGACGAACTGGACCCGTAAACGGGGGCCCACACTGACCTGTGAGCCGGTACCCGATTTACGCAAAGAGTAGATTACAGCACAATATCCCAGCCCCACGCTTACAGGCTGGAGGGGACCCAGAAACACACCATAGATAAACAGTCCCTGTCTTTTCTAAGTGCATCGTTGATATCGTTATAGAACAGCAACACGGTGGAAGCAACACGGTGGAAGCAACACGGTGCCAGCTCACGGCCATCCCTCCTACACCATTTTCCAGTTTACAAAAGCTCTAAGCCCCATGTCCAGTGAATATCTCATACACAACCCTCATGGCGCCATGAGGGCTCAGGCAGAGGAAAGAGGTCTATCCCTTGATCCTCAGAGCTTCCCCGAAGCTTCCGAGGCGGCATGCTGTGGCATTATCTCCGCCCAACCCGAAACTAAACAGACCTTTATTCCGTACACGCAGATTCTCTGGTGTGAGCCCAGCGAAAACGATGAAAGCGTTGTTGTGACGTATGCCGAGCCCATAGGGTCTTCTGTGCGGCCCGCCAAGGTTACCGTGGAAATAGGCCACTCGCTAGCCCTCGGCCAGGCGTCCGGGCCCAATTCTGTTTGTGAAAGGGTGCTAGAGAAGGCCTATCCCAACGGGCACAGACAGCTCTCTGTGTGTGTTTTAGTGAATCCGCACGGGGGCAAAGGAAGAGCAGCAGAGGTCTACAAGGACGCAGTGGCACCCATTTTGGCGGCTGCCAAGGCCCAGGTGGTGTACTACGAAACTCAGTACATGGGCCATGCGGTAGAGATCGCCCGGGATCTCGACGTGGCGCTTTTTGACGTGGTGGTGTGCTGCCTGGGTGACGGAACACCCCATGAGGTTCTTAACGGCTTTTTCAGCAGACCCGATAAGGGCGCGGAGGCCTTTAACAAGGTGTGTGTCACGCAGTTGCCCTGTGGTCTGGGAAACGCCATGTCTTTAAGCACCCACGGGACTAATGATGCGGCTACTGCCACTGTGTGCATGTTGAAAGCTCACCGGACCAAGTTGGACCTCATGGCCGTGACACAGGGGCAACCAGAAGCCCAAACTACGAAGCTCTCGTTTTTGACCC
The DNA here is from genome assembly GCA_030558325.1 of Wilhelminamyces tanticharoeniae. Taxonomy (NCBI): domain Eukaryota; kingdom Fungi; phylum Ascomycota; class Pichiomycetes; order Serinales; family Metschnikowiaceae; genus Wilhelminamyces; species Wilhelminamyces tanticharoeniae. Next base: position 328,026 of record JAJMSI010000004.1, on the reverse strand, counting down.
AGACCTACGGCGTTGTGGCCGACGCAGACATCGGCACAGAGCATCTCCGGTTCCTCGGACCCGTTAGGTTTGATCTCGGTGTCCTCATGAAGGTGCTCAAGAGTGCACGCTACCCCTGCGATCTCTACGTGGAGGAAGTGACGCCCAAAGAAGCCCTACAGGGTCACTTCGAGATACACCGGAATGCCAGAAGCAGCACGGAGCCAGTAACAGCTGAGAGCTTCCAGCTTCGGCATCCGGAGGGCCCTTTTGGGCCAGTTCCGGCCGATTGGCGCCGTGTACCGGTGGAAATAGGCGACAATGTGAGTACCTTCTATGTGGGCAAAATGCCCGTCATTCTGAGCAACGCGCAGTTCTTTCCGGCCGCCCTTCCCAATGACGGTGCCATGGACATGGTCATCACCGATGGAAGAGCGCTGGTGCCAGAAATGGTCCGCATTATGTTGCAGGTGGAGCGCGGACACCATGTTTTCCACGACAAGGTGGAGCACACCAAGGTCCGCGCATATAGGATCGTTCCGCGGATAGCTGACGGCGAAAAACACTACATTTCCGTGGATGGCGAGGACTTCCCGTGCGAGCCGATGCAGGTGGAGGTTTTGCCGGGGGTTTTGACTGGGCTACTAGCCGAGGACGGTTTTGTTCCTACTGTTTTTGGGACTAAGAGCCACGGGAGCCTGTCCCTGGGGCGGTGAAATGCCGAATGGGCTGCGATGGTGGAACATGCATGTGTATACTGAGAAAAGCTTAGAAGGTTCAATGAGAGCTATTGGGCTGCGGGTTTATTGGGAGGAGAGGAGGTTTCTTAAGGAGGCATGTAAGCGCATGGACAGCCTTATGAAGGGCATGGTGGGGAGAGGTTTTGGGCCAGGGTGCAGTGGGAAGGAAAATGGCATGTCAAATGTGTCAAATTCCCCGAAGTAGGCATCGCGATGGCCATTAGCCGCTTAAACCGATGCCAAAGGATAACAGCTAAGGCGCGAAAAAAGATTGAGGGGAAAGATAAGGCGAATGTGCGATAATGCAGGGTGGGAAAAAAGAAAATAGCGAGGAAAAGAGAATTTAGGGAGAAAATAGCCACGAAACCGCGGGGAGAAAACCAGGCTAGCAGTGAAGCTACGGCGGAAAACCTACACCAACATTGACGTAGTGTGTGGTGGGCTACGCACAACAAGTGAGCCAGGAGGGCAGCGATATTTGCGCTTTTTAGGCAAGGGCGCAGCCCACAGCGCACCGACCGTCTTATAGGCCAGATGAGTCCCTCTAGGCCCGCCCACCCGCCTTGTAGTGGAGTGCGACAGCCCGGTGGCTTGGCAACCTTCTCCCACAGCGGTTTTGCGCGAGGGCGTGACGAATATCGGCTGCTACAGCAGAAATTCCCCGCGGGAAAATCTTAGCGGGAAAAGATCGTGATTCGCGCCAGCTCGCGCCTAGATTCCCGCCAAAGCGACTTTTTTCCCCCACTAAATGTAAATTCTCCTAGCACCAAAATTAAATTCCCTGATCTTGTCTCAGCAACTGCGAAACCGGCACGTTTTCCCCCGTTCCCCCTAACCACAGCAGAAAGACCCCCGAGCTGTTCCAAGTTCCTCCACACTCCCACGATCCCCGCTAGCACGCAAGGACGTCTCCGCCCCCAAAGCCCCGCCAACGCTTCTTCTTCCCTGCGCCTTCTCGACCTGGCTTATCAGGCCGCGCACGCCCACTACCGCAGCACTCACACAAGCACATTTTTAGCTCCACACGGAACACCCTCATTCCACATATGCACTCACGCCTCGACAAGCTCAAAAACAAGGTGGCGGGCAGACGGCTGCTGGAGTCGCTGCTTCTAGATGTCGCCGTGGACCACCACGGGTCCCTTTCGAGCCCCATGATCGTCATTTCGGAGGCCCAAGTGGGCACTAAACCACGCACCAGCTCCACCGGCTCTCACGCCACAGGCGCCTCCAACAGGCTCAGGGCGCTGTCGCTACTGCTTATAGGCGCATCGCGGCTGCCGGTGGGTCGCTCGCACTCCGCTGGCAAGAAACTGACCAAGGAACTCATCAAGCACGAAACAGCTCAGGTGATTCTGAAGAAGCTCTTGCACGTTCTTCTGGACCTCGGCTTACAGCATCCAATTCCGCTCAGGACGGCCTCGGGAAACACCTCTGGGCCCGTGTCGAAAACAGCCAAAATCTACGTCGCAAACACCAACGACTGCATCTACCTAGCTCCGGCCTCCTCCGCCTCCTTCACCTACGAGGACGTGGAAAACGGCGGCATTCCCCAGGACCACCCAGAGGAGCCGGAAGAGGACTCAGACTCTGATACTCCCGATGACGAGGTCATACTATCGGACGAAGACGATACGCCCACCGACGAGAGAAGACCACTGGTGGCGTTCTCTCCCCTCGCACCACGGCGCCTTCGCCACAAGATGCGAAGCTTCTCATCACCAAACTACCTTTGCACAAAAATCGACGCAGATAGCCCCATTCCCCACACTTTTGCAGTGGTCATAGAGCTTTCAAAAGACACTTTAGTCAAGGACGTACATTTCGAGTTCCAGTCCGTTTCCAACGTGTTGTGGCCCACGGGAGACCCCTACAACAAGTCTTTCGTTCGCGAGAAGTTCAAAATCGGTCTTATGGAGTGGTCCACCACTTTGGCCGACGCAGACTTTTTCATAAACACCGCTAACTCCAACGATGTGCGGGCAAAGAAGATGTCGCCCGCCGAGCTTGCGAGAAGGACTCGCCACTACAAGCTTGTGCGCATTAAGGACTCTCTGAATGGCGTAGACGCAGGCTCCAAGTCGCTGGTTTCTATCGACAGAGATGCGCATCTGGAGAGCTCTATTAACGGCTCACAAACCGCCATTGAGACCTCCAAAGCGGGAATCTACGTGTTCTTGCTACCTGTGTTGCTCCCTGAGCATATTCCACCGACGGTCGTGTCAATAAACGGCTCATTGACCCACAGCTTGAGCGTCTCATTCAACAAGGTCAGCGACAAATTAAGCAGACGCACAAAATCCGTGGCCAGCTACTCCTTGCCCATGGTGCGTACGCCACCCTCTTTCGCCAACTCCATAGCCGACAAACCCATCTACGTCAACCGTGTGTGGAACGATGCTCTCCACTATGTCATCACGTTCCCCAAGAAGTGCGTGGCACTAGGCTCCGAGCATCTGATCAACGTCAAGTTAGTGCCCTTGGTCAAGGATGTGATTATCAAAAGAATCAAGTTCAACGTGCTTGAGCGCATCACCTATGTGTCCAAGAACTTGCAGAAGGAGTACGACTACGACGGCGACGACCCGTTCTTCTTGAAGGGCATGGATACAGATAAAGCCAGGGAGCGGGTGGTTCCCGTATGTGAGTTGAAAACCAAGCAGAAGACTCTCTCCTCGCAACATCCAGAACCCTACAAGGAAGAGGTGATCAAGTGTCCTGAAAACAATTTATTGTTCTCGTGCTACGTTCCCGAGGACGCTGATAACGGGTCTTTTGACGACCCTTTGGCGCGCCCACTGGCTCGTAAGGACACCAAAATGATAGCCACGCCGCTTGACATCAACATCGCCTTGCCGTTCCTAACCACCCGTTTTGATAAATTCACGCAGACCGCCAGCGACGGCCCTGGAGTGATGGGCCTGTCTACCCCGACCTCAAGAAAGGCCTCGATTAACCTGCAAGACGGTCAAGTCAACCCTCTGCTGCCAGTAATTGGGTCTCTAGAGACGAATTTAAAGCACGGAGACTCGTTGACTGAGCCCGATTTACGGCCTGAAACCTCGGCTCTCATGCCAGAGGACTCACAAAACCACCACCACGAGAGCGTCCCGTTGGGCTACACAAGTGTCAGCAAGGCCTTATCGCCAGACTCTAATTATAGACATATTCAGATCCATCACCGGTTGCAGGTGTGTTTCCGTATTTCCAAGCCAGATCCACAGGATAACTACAAGATGCACCACTACGAGGTCGTGGTGGACACGCCATTAATATTGTTGAGTGCAAAATGTGGCGATGAGTCAGTGCAGTTGCCCAGGTACGACGAGGTTGGGCTTCCTGGATTCAGTGCGTCCAATATGAGCCAGCAGATCTCCTTCAGAACGCCAAATTTTGACAGTAACGGTGTTTCCATCCGCCCCTTACTGGAAAATACTGATGAGCAATTGCCTTCATTTGAGGAGGCTACTTCTCCCGCCTCCTCGCCCATTACTCGGTCTGTTTCTTTAGGAGACGATCTGATCAGCAGAATCCCATCTATAGTGCCTTCTGTCCCAGCACCCGCTTATGAGGCGTCTGCACTGAACAACCACGACATCGTGAATCCGTTGAACATCGACGAGTTAGTTAACTACGACGAGAACAACGCATCGACAAGCGGAGCAAGACAGTCGCGTTTGCGCTCGTCGTTGGTGAGCTCTTTTGCACCCACAAACTCTTCTCCCCATTTGGTAAACACGGACAGTTCTACATCCACGCTCTCCAAATCCAGTAGCAACAGCACTGGTGCGTTCAAAGAGACACTGGGACTGTCAAAGAAAGGAAATTCCGGCTCACATGACCCCAGCTTTCCACTTCCTGGCGTGCTGGACCCTGTTTTGCCCATTCTGGAGCTGGAAATCCCGGTGCTTCCCACTCTCGAACTGGGAAGTTCTGATTTGCCTGCTCTGGAACTGGGAGAGCTGCTGGACAACTTATACAGTGTGCCTAGTGTGCTGTCAACAGGAGTTATTTATCTGGATGTGAACCTGGCATCTCCTCGGCCGCAGAGTTCTGAGGGCTCCCTTTTCTTGAAAACCGGCGACGCATCACACTTGGACTCCATACCGAAAGAGCCTGCACCCTTTTCAATAGACGAGGTGGCAACAGGAAATCAGAAAACCTCCACTAATGGCATAATTTCCGGGCCTAGCAGTGGCACTGCGGGAATCATTGGAAAAGGGAGTATCGCAGGCCTTTCTCCTTCCCTGGAGGATGTGGAAGGTGCCGTATCGGAGCCTGAAGAGGCTCTTAAGCAGTCCAATATCTCATCCGCTGCCCAGGTACAAAACGGGTCTTTTTCTCTCAATAATAAGCCTTCACAGACAGGGTCTGGAGCCTCTCTTGAGGCGGTGGAAAATTCCAGAGAAGAGGAGGCCGATGAGGTGGCCAGCCTTTTCACGCAGGAAACGAGCGCATTCGAACAGAGACTTCCTTTGCTTGCAAATGTTAGCATTGACAATTTGTCCCGCAGCACCACCAGTATTAGTGGCAGGCCACCCAACACCAATAAGATCCTGACTGATAGCTTGTCGATTTTCACGGAGGCCAATCCGCCGCCGCAGGATATATATCATTCGTATTGAGGAATAGATTAGAATGAAGGCGAATGAAGAGAGTGTAGAAAATGACAGAGGTGAAAAGATGACAAAAATTAGACTATCATAAAGTAAGACATGGAAAGATCTGAAATAAAAAAAAAGACACGACCAGTAAGTTGGCCTTAGCTGACACATGCTTGTCCTTTCTACAGGGGTCATTTTGAATCAAACTATAGCCCTTGAGCTGTTTGGCTTCGTCTCTTTTCATTTTCGCAGTTATTGCTTAAAGTCCCACTTTATACGAATGCGAATTAGCTGATACAATCTCCACAGTCCCACCAAAAACGTCAGTGCAATTGCACAGTAAAAAACGGCACTATCTACGATGCGGCTTTCAAGAATTCCCCAAGGCGGCAAAGTGGCTGTCGTGGGTGGCGGCATCTCGGGTCTCGCTTACGGGTACTTCCTAACTAGGCTCAGGCCCGATGTACGAATCAGCGTCTTCGAAATCTCCAAACAGCCTGGCGGATGGATAAAATCCGAGACATTACACGACCAGAATGGCAATGGAATCATACTAGAAAAGGGTCCCAGGACACTAAGAGGCGTGAGCAATGGCACACTTCTTATCATCGACATTTTGAAGAGGTTGGGCCTCAGCTCCAGCATTGAGGCTATGAGGGCCACTTCTGTAGCCAATCGGAAGTTTCTTCTTGGTCATAATAGCGAGCTCGTTCAGGTTCCCAGTTCTGTTTCCTCGGGAGTAAATTTCTTCCTGAACGAGCTCACTAGCGGAGTTATAGGGAGTGTTTTGAGGGAGCCCTTTCGAAGGGTGAAGGCTCCTTCTGGCGACGAAAGCATAGAGAGTTTCTTCCAAAGGCGTTTTGGAAGCAGGATACTCACAGACAACATTCTCAGTGCCGTTTTGCACGGAATATACGCTGGAGACGTTGCCAAGTTGAGTGTTCGTTCGATCTTTCCCCGAATGGTGGAAATGGAAAAAGAACACGGCTCCATTATACGAAGTGTGATGAAGAAGGTTTTCAGCAAAAAAGACGAACCGCAGTTGCACGCAGCCCTAAAGGCTTACGAAGAGAAGATCTCTGCAGATGCCAGGCTCGGTGCCCTTTCGGCCAAGTTGAAGCCCTTTCCCATGCTCAGATTGGAGGGAGGTCTTCAAAGGCTTCCTTCGGCCATAGCGGCCTTTTTGAAAGATCAGAAAAACGTCAATGTGGTGTATGAGGCCTCTATCAAGAGCATAGATCCTGTTTCTGGAGTTATCACCCATGAAGGTGGTTCCACAGAGCAGTTCGACCACATTCGCTCAACCATAGACGCACAAGCTTTGGCGGGTTTGCTCCAAAACACGCCAGGCCTCTCTCAAACGCTCTCCTCAGTGGAGTATGTGGGGATTTTCCTAGTCAATATCTACTCTAAGAAACCGATCCTCATTCCCCAGAATGGAAATGGGTTCGGGTTCTTAGTGCCCAAGAGCAACCAGAATAGAGAGCGTTTGCTAGGAGTGATCTACGACTCCGACACTGAGCAGAATGTGGAGAAGCTCTTTGGGCAAAAAGGGGCTGAAAAGGGCACGTACCACAAGATCACGTTGATGATGGGAGGCCATTTCTACAACGACGAAACTGCACCATCCACCTCGGTGAATTTGGCTGCTGTGAACAACATCATCAGGAACATTCTTCTGGTGGAGGTTGGCAAGCACAAGGTGCACATTCGAGATGAGGCCAGTTTGGAGGACAAAACCGTCAGTTTGGGTGAAGACGACTTGCTTATTTCATATAACTGGCAGAATAGGTGCATTCCACAGTTTAATGTGGGCTACGAGGTTGCCAAAAACAGGGTCCAACTGATTTTGGAAGAGGAATTGAAGGGGAAATTGTCTCTCGGAGGAATGTGCTTTGGGGGCGGTGTCGGAGTCCCCGATTGTGTCTTTAATGCTCTAGAAGGTGCCCTAGAGGTGGAGTGAGTTACGAATATTGGCCAGAAAAAAATAGAGCAAGGGAGGGCCTGCTGAAGCAGGAGGGCTTTGAGCATGGTTTTCAATAGACCGATTACTATATACCTAGCAGCTGGGGGTAATGCGCGAGAATCGTACGTTTGTGGAGGCCCTCACAGCAGCATTTGGGAATTGTCTACAGCACATGCTAAGATCCGCAGTCGATAAGGCTAATAAACCCATGAACGTATGTATATATTACAGCTATAGTACCAGTCTAATCACTCCCGGTCAACAGAGTATGCCTTTCAGTCTCTCGCAATCGGCTTTTGAGCTGCTCGCCACTATACCCTCCCTTCACTCATATGTAGGAAGCGGCTCCTCCTCTTCCGCTCCTTCTATGGCGGTGATAACCTTAGATGGAGAATGGGCATATGCTATGGCAATGGGCTTGTTAAAAAAGCTCGTTCCCTGCAAGTTTTTCAACGCGAGCGTGGCACTGTGGTCGTCTGAAAAGACTATGTGGGCCTGGCCTCGCATGTGGGCGTTTTTTGGCTTGGTAGCGATGGAGATGATGTCCCCGTAGGTGGAAAAGAGAAGGTACAAGTTGTGGTGCACGGTATTGGGGTTGATCTTGTCGTTGAGGTTGCTTATGTAAAGAGTGCAGTTAGCCGCTGGCACGACACGTTTGGAGGGCCTAGAGGCGGCTGCCGGAGCCGGTCGTTTGGCCATGGGGAAGCGGCTCTGGAGTGGCAGTAGAGAGAAACTGCAAAGGCGAGAAACTGCAAAGGGCGCGCGAAAAGTGCAAAAGGGCAGGAGAAAACTGCAAATGGGCCAGGTGCGAAAATGGACGGTAATCTGCAAACCAGGGTGCAAGCAAGCCAGCTCCACAGCCCAGGGCCCAAACACAATTAGCCGCAGGCGCCTGCAGGCAGCGTTGCAACCGCGACAGCAACGGCAGGTGGAACAGCGATAAAAAAAAATCGAATAGTGGAATAGCGAATAGTGAGCAGTTTTGGTGTGAACAGACGTCGCGAAATGGGTGGAAGAGACAAGAGGGAAAAGAGGAGAAAAGAGCAGCCCATGAAGCCACGAATACGTGTAAAGAGACGCCTACTCGGAGGCACAGGCCCCTGCGTGGAGAGGCGCCTTTTAGCGCATGGCAGCAATAGCAGGTGAGGGTACTATTCAGCACAGGGTACCCGCAAAAGCCGCCCAAAAAAGGCCCCAAAATGGTATTCGGGTTCTAGTTTTCGGCCCTTTTTGGTCTGCCTGCGAAAGCCCTAGCACAGGCCTCCATCACCAGACTTAGCGACCTCCGCCCCGCCCCCGCTCAGGGCCTAGTGGCGCCCCGCCCCCGCGCCACTACGTCACAGTGGCGGTCGCCCCTGCCGAAGCGGTCGTTGGCCACGTAGAACGAGCTTCGGTATAAATAGCAATATTCCGCGGCACCCGTGACATTTATATTAGGGCCAATCCGCAGCACTCCTCTTTCAGTAACCGCACACTAGACCCCCCTCAATTGGCACCAGAAACGCTCTTTTGCCATGTCGTCGCAGCTCAGCGCCTCGCTCCTGCGTCTCAAACTCCTTGACGCCCTCCGCAGTGGCGACTCCGCCAAGGTGGACGCCTTGATCGCCTCCTTATCGTCCGCCAAAAGCACCCTCGAAAACGCCGATTTAATCCACCTCAAGGAGACCGTTTTGCACTACGCGGTGCAGGTGGCGCCCCTAGCCACCCTCCAGCACCTTGTGGAGAACGCCGAGCGCTTCAAGTTGTCCATCAACGCCCAGGACCCGGACGGAAACACGCCCTTGCACTTGGCAGCAGCGTCCCTGAGGCTCGAGATCGTCAAGTACCTCCTCCTGCTCCCCACCATCAACGACACCATCGTCAATGCTAAGAAAAAGCAGCCCGTGGAGCTATGCAAGGACTTGGAGATCGCGCAGGTGATGCAGTTCGAAAGAGCCAAGTTTGTGGAGCGGCTGTCGGGCCAGTTGCGCCACTTCTTCTCCCTGCGCGATTTTGACAGTTTGGAGGCTCTTCTCGTGCTCAACCCGCGTGCCTCCGAGTTGCTTGACATCAACGGCGCGGACCCTGACACCGGAAACACCGTCTTGCACGAGTTCATCAAAAAGGAAGACATCCAGATGTGCGACTGGATCTTGAAGCACGGCGGCGATCCCTTCAAACGCGACAAGCGCGGCAAGTTGCCTGTGGACTTGATTCAGAACAAAAACGAGGCGTTGCGCCGTCTTTTGAAGGCCTCCTCCAAGGATCAGACCATCATGGACCCCTTGATCTCCGCCAACAACACCACCAAGGCCGGCGGTGCGCCCACATACAAGGGATACCTTAGGAAGTGGACCAATTTCGCTTCTGGCTACAAGTTGCGCTACTTTGTGCTCGATCTGAACGGCATTTTGTCGTACTACGCCAACCAAGACGACACCAATAACGCATGCCGCGGTTCTTTGAATTTGGGATTTGCTCAGTTGCACTTGGACTCGTCCGAGAAGTTGAAATTCGAGATCATTGGCAAGAACGGCATTGGCTGGCACTTGAAGGCCAACCACCCCATTGAGACCAACAGGTGGGTGTGGACCTTGCAGAACGCCATCACGCTTGCAAAGGACAACCTCAAAAAGAAACGTGTTGCACTGAATCCTCCTCCTACCAGAAACAGCACCGACGAGAATGCCCAGGGCGGCATTAGCAGATCCAACTCCAAAAATAGCACCGATGAGAACGGAGAGAAGAAGCACCGTCGTTTATTGCGTATTCCGGGCCGTCGTTCCGGCCACAAGAGAAGCGCTAGTCTGGGGTCGCAGTACTCCTCCGATAACGAGGACGAGGGACCTCCTTCCAACCCGCCTTCCCGCAACTCCAGCAACGCCAGCAATGCCTCCAGAGCCCCCAGTGGGGTTACTGCTTCTCCTAACTTGAGCCAGATCAAGGAGGGCAAGTCTCTTTCACCTAAAGATGTGCCTATCAGTGAGATGGACAACAACTCTTACGAGACCGAGAATTTCGACTACGACGTAGAGGGCGGCGACTTCGACAGCGACTCCGAGAGCTTCCAGAGAACAGGTGAGGACGACCTCGACTTGGGTGACCAGGTTTCAACCGTCAAACGCTCCTTGGATGTGGAGATCGCCAGTCTTTTGGACTTGTTCAAATTGGCTGCGGGGTCTTCAGGAGAGGAGAATTCCGAAGTCTACAGCGTGGGTTTGAAGACTTTGACGGGGATCCAGGAGTTGTTTGGCAAGTTCAATCACCTTGTGGCAACCAGGGATCAGAAGTTGATGAGCAAGTTGGACAGACAGACGGAAGTCAACACCCTATGGGAGTCCTCCATCCACCAATTGGAGGCCGAGATTGCCAAGCGCGAGGAAAAGCTCGCGGAATACGAGGGAAAGAAGAAGCAGTTGAAAAAGTACTTATCCGTGGGTAGCAAATCTGGTGCGTCCACCCCGGTCAGCAACTCTGTGCCCCCGGGAGCGAAAGAAGGCGGAGCTTCCAAGGGCTATTTTGCGCCTGCATTCGTTGGTGGTGCGTCTGGAGATGTCACTGAAGCGGGTCTCGGGGGAATTAATGAAGCGCAGCCTAATATCCTTGAGGAGATCTTCCAGGATGCTTCTGACGACGAGTTTTTCGACGCCTCTGAATTTGAGGAAGATGAGGAAGACGCCGATGTTCCGCACTCCGAAAGGACCCTTCGGGAAGATGAGAATGTGCCCTCCTCTGCTGGAGTCGCTATCATTAGCGACGAAAAGACGGAGTCTAGTCAGGACAAGTCAGAAGAAGTACCTCAGAAGGAGGCTTCTGGCCCCTACAGCCACCTCAACGAGGCCCAGAAGAAGAAACAAACTACCATCATTGAGGAGGGCTCTTTCCTTGGCTACGACAACCCGCCCAGAGCCAAGTTGGCCATGGATGAGGACAACAGGCCTAAGATATCGTTGTGGGGCATTTTGAAGTCCATGATCGGCAAAGATATGACCAGAATGACGTTGCCCGTGTCCTTCAACGAGCCTACCTCGTTGTTGCAAAGATTGGCTGAAGACATTGAGTACAACCACTTGTTGGACACGGCGGCCGGCTACGATGACTCCACATTGCGTATGGTATATGTGGCGGCTTTTGCTGCCTCTGAGTACGCTTCCACTATCAACAGAATCGCTAAGCCCTTCAACCCATTGTTGGGAGAGACCTTCGAATATTGTCGCAAGGACCAAAACTTCCGTTTGATCACAGAACAGGTAAGCCACCACCCACCCATCAGTGCGTGTCTGGCAGAGTCTGCCAAATGGGACTACTACGGAGAGAACGCTGTGGATTCACAGTTAAGGGTCAGATCCTTCGACTTCAAGCACTTGGGCAAGATGTTCGCAGTTGTCAGACCCGATAACGGAGTCATCGACACCAAGGGCAACAGGGTCAGCGAGGAGTTGTACAGCTGGAAGAAGGTCAACACCTCCGTTGTGGGCATTATTGTCGGAAACCCCACCGTTGACAACTACGGCAAAATGGAGGTGACCAACCACACTACAGGCGACGTTATTGTCGTTGACTTGAAGCAGAGGGGCTGGAAGGCGTCTTCTGCGTACCAGTTGTCTGGCCACGTTGATGATGTCAAGGGTCAGTCTCACTGGGCCATTGGTGGCCACTGGAACTCCAAGATCTTCGCAAAGAAGATTCACGGGTCCCTGAACATTGAAAGACGTGACTCCTTGATTGTGAGTGGCTCTGAGCAGGGCAAAGTTTCCCAGGATCCATACAGTGGAAACAAGTTCTTGGTTTGGGAAGCGGCTCCCCGTCCCACTGTTCCCTTCAACTTGACCTCGTTCGCCATTACCTTGAACGGCGTGGACGAGACGTTGACTCCATGGTTGGCGCCTACAGACACCAGATTGAGGCCGGACCAAAGGGCTATGGAGGACGGTAGATACAGCGAAGCTGGTGACGAGAAACATCGTGTTGAAGAGAAACAGAGGGCCGCCAGAAAACAGAGAGAGACCAACAAGGAGGTCTACAAGCCCAACTGGTTCATAAAGAAGAAGCATCCAATCACCGGAGACAACTTCTGGGAGTTCCAGGGCAAATACTGGGCCATGAGAAAGGAGAGGCAGTTGAAGGATGCCGGAGACATTTTCTAAATCAGGTGGTTCAGGACTGTGGAGATAAACATAGTGGAACAGTCTGGGGATACGACTGTTTTCTAGGAAACAAAAACCTGAGAGTTCTAGAGTTGCACATAGAAAGCCGGTGGGTCTGGGACGCTCTCCTGTGCTCTTTCACTGTACTTCTTTGTGTTTTAGTATATATTGACCGATTCATGCCAATAAAGACCATAAGAAAGGTAGAGGATGTATGCAGGAGACCCCAGATTTTCGCATCTCGAAAAGTTTCAACTCATCTCACCCGTAAAAAGAGCAACAGGAAATGGGGCGCAAAAAGAGCAATTCTGCCAATGCGGCATCTGAATTGGAGTCCAAGATCTCTCCCATACTAGAGGTTCATTATAAGGATCCTCTTTTCTCGCTAGCAGCGCACCCCACCAAGCCCATTCTCCTCTCAGGGCTCGCTACAGGGCATCTCTACTGCCATAGTTACGATGGCGAGAAGCTTGAAGAAGCACAGAGTGAGATGCGGGAGAAGCTCTCCTTACTTGAGAAAGAGGCCTTTCAAAAGGGTAAAATCGCCGAAATCGTGCGTTCTGTTTCGCAGCTGAAGAAGAAGTGGTGGGCCACAGTGGAAGACCACACCAACGTCACTGAGACAGACTACGTTGTGGAGAACTGGAAAACGAAGCGCCACAAGGGCTCGTGCCGGTCGGTGATTTTCGACCCGCTCGAGCTGACTGTGGGCGAGAACATCTACTCTGTTGGAAAGGACCACATCATCAAGAAGGCCAATACGGAAACGGGAAAAGTGGTTTCCAAGACTTCTGTGGCGGAACATTTCAGTGACAAAGATTCCATCACAAAAATCGCCCATTCGTCCACCCATCCTTTCTTGGTTTCTGGCACCGAAAACGGCCATTTGCTTATCTACGATAGCAGCAACTTGGGCACGGGCCAGCTCAAGTTCAAAGTTTCACAAGCCCATGAAGATGCCATAAACCACATTCTTCCTATGCCTGCTGTTTCCGCCTATCATTACCTCACTTTGGGGTCCACCACCTTATCTCACATTGATATCAGAAAGGGCATTATCACACAGTCGGACGACCAGGAGGACGAGCTTTTGAGCATGACGTTCTCCAGCGACTGCCAGAATGAGAACAAAAATGACACTGTTCTTGTTTCGCACGGAGAGGGCATTGTGACCATCTGGAAGGACAGCAAAAACGGGTACAGAGACCAGTTGACGCGCATTAAGGTCAACAAGACAGCCCTGATCGATGCCATAGTGGCCACCATGAACCAGGACGACGATGAGATGGCAGCCTCCGTTTGGTGTGGTGATAGCGATGGGTTGCTTCACAGAGTGAACTACAAAAAGGGCAAGGTGGTGGAGACGAGGGTGCATTCAAGTGCCTCTGGAAAGAACAGGGATGTCGACGAGGTGGGCATTTTGGATATCGACTACGACTACCGTTTGATGAGTGCTGGAATGGACAGTTTGAAGATCTGGTCTGGCCAGGAGTACGAGGACTTGGACGCTGACAGCGAGAGTGAAGCTGACAGCGATGACAGTGGGGACGAGTTGGCAGGAAAGGGCGAGTGGGAGGATATCGCCAGTGGTGAAGAAAGCGTGGAGGGAGAGGGAAATGGGGAAAGCGCAGACGAATGTGACAGTGGCTCCGACGGCAGTTTGGGCCCAGAGGACTTTTCCGACTCAGATGAGGAGGGCGATAGAGAAGGCGAAGAAGACGAAATGGCAGAGGACAGTGACGAAGAAACCGAGGAGAAGGCTGAGGTTCCGGCCCTCAACATTGTTCGGCGCAAGAGAACCAACGTCAGCGAGGCGCTTCCCTCCAAGCCCAAGAAGAAGAAAATCGACCTCAATAAGGGCACTGCAACCGGCCCCAAGCCGAAGGAGCCTAAGAAGAAGGCCAAAGTGAAGGAGTTGTCGACCAAGCAGTTGAAGAACGCTCAGAAGCACGAGCACGGCATCAGGCGCTTCGAGGGGTTGTAAGAAAGGTCGGCGGGGGAGATGAGAAGGAGTAACCAGTAGGACACCTATAGTGTGGCAGAGAACATTCAATAATAGAGAGACGAGCCTTTGGGCGTATTTGTATGTTTGGAAGGACAATTGGGCCTTGAAACCGGAGTGCAATAGAAATGTATTTGAAAGTGAATGTAACTTGGACTGGTTGAGGTGTCCTCAGGCATAAGAGCTGGAGTAACTTACAGGACCAAGTACAGCCATTAGCTGATCCGTAATGCGCTAAATGATTAAGCACCCATGACAGCACGCCATAAACACGCTCTTAGAGCCCTTTCCGCCCTCCTTTAAATTGCGGAGGCAACTAATGTAGGTAACTATTCTCCCCACTGAGACTCTGGACACGGCTGCAAATGGCATCTTTTTTCACTATTTCTTCATTATCTGCCCCATATAGCAGAACTCCAAGAAACCCATAAAACCTCAAACCCCAAGCTTGGCCTCCCTTCGCCACCCTGCCCATTCTACCCTCCTCCCCCCTCCCTCACAATGCCCTTGCCCAGAAAACCCGTTTCTCCCATCTCCTTCCTTCAGTCACAGGACCGCTTATCTCATCCTGTATACACTCCCTCCATACGCTCTTCTCCCCACTACACCCACACCCACCAAACCCATGGAAGGCGCCAACGTCACGCGCGTGGAGAACGTGGCGCTCGCACGACGGGGCTGCTGTATCGAGGGCACGCTCTTGCTCCTCCCACACCATCTTGTATTCAGCTTTTCTGCGCCTTCTCCGGAGGGTGGAAAACAGACCCCTCCCCGAGAGATCTGGATCTGCTACCCGGTGATAGAACGCATCTCGAAGGCCCGTGGCTCGCTGTGGATCAGCGGAAACGCTAAATCCGGCATCCCTGCCGACCTCCCGTCGCTCACCATTGACAAATTCGACCACTACAGTGCCTCCCACATCCGTGTACACTGCAAGGACTTCACCTTCTACCTGTTTGACTTCGCCAACGACCTGGTGTGTTCGGACGTGTACTTCCGGATGAGCGCGCTTTTGACAGCGCCGCGGGCCCGCAGCTCCATCCGCGAATTGTACGCGTTCCATTACAGCCCCAATGCGCTTGAAAAGGGCCTAGAAGCCACCGGCTGGGGCCTCTACGACGCCGAAAAAGAGTATGCGCGACAGGGCCTTCTCGGAGGCACCGACAGCGACGCGCAGACGCAAAACGGCGACTTCTGGCGTCTTTCTCGTGTGAACGAGGACTACAAATTGTGCCCGTCCTATCCTCGGCTTCTCGTTGTTCCCCAGTGCATTTCCGATAACGTGCTCAAGCACGCGGCCAAGTTCCGGTCCAAGCTGCGGATTCCCGCTGTGGTGTACCGCCATCGCAGCGGGCGCAATGGCAACGTGATAGCGCGCTGTGCCCAGCCGTTGGTGGGCCTCAACTTGCAGAACCGGTCCATTCAGGACGAGAAGCTCATAGGCGAGATATTTCGCACCCAGGAGCACGAAAGGGCGGCCAGTTTGGCGGACCCAGACACCGACGACGGGCTCCGTGCGCAGCCCCAGCGGAACCTCATAGTGGACCTCCGGCCCCTCACAAATGCCATGGCGCAGCATGCGTTGGGCGCAGGAACCGAGAATATCGATAACTACCGCGGAAGAGAGCCCAAGGGCGACAAGTCGGGCGAGACCGCAGGCAAAGGCGCGCCCTCTCAGCAGGTGGACAAGATCTTCTGCAACATTGACAACATCCACGTCATGCGGGACCTGCTCAACAAGCTCTCCACTGCGCTCAATGAGCTCGACCGGTTCCCGGTAGCGACTGCGGGCCAGCAGCTGCTGTATCCGCTTCTCCAACAGGCGCTCACGAAGACACAGTGGCTCCATCGGCTTCTGATAATTCTTCAGTCCGTGGACCGCATTACCAAGTCCGTGCACTTGAACAACACCAATGTGCTCATCCACTGCCTGGACGGCTGGGACCGCACCTCGCAGGTGCTGGCGTTGCTGCAGCTCTGTCTCGACCCATATTACCGCACCATGGAGGGCTTTATGGTGCTCGTGGAGAAGGAGTGGGTGAGTTTCGGCTTCAAGTTCAACACCCGCGCTGACCACGGCGGGTGTATAGGTGCCACCATGCCCAAACCGCCACAGCCACAGCTCGAAAACGGCTCGCAACAGTCGCTCGAGGCCTCTGATATCATCGAGGGTGGAAAGAAGAGCGTGGCGTCGTTCCTTCTGCGAGCCGCCAACCACGTAAAGAACGCTGCTTCTGCTGCCACCAACTCCTCTCCTACGGGCTCCGATACAGACGGCGAGGGAGGCCACTTCCCGGGCGGTTCCAGCGTCTATAGTGGCTCCAGTGAACGGCTGCCGGTGTTCCACCAGTTTGTGGACTGTGTGTTCCAGCTCTTCCGCCAACACCCAACGGAGTTTGCCTTCAACAGCCGGTTCTTGAAACGCTTGTTCTACCACTACTACCTGTGTCAATACGGAACGTTTCTCTGCGACACCGAGCGCGAAAGGCGCGACATCAGCACCGCCACAGTATCGGTGTGGGACTACTTCAACTCGAGAAAGGCCGAGTTTGCCAACCCGGCGTTTGTAGCCTCCGATAATGTGCTTTTCTTCAACTACACCGATGTCAAGTGGTGGTACGAATTGTACGGCCGTTCTGACGAGGAGATGAACGGACTCCTGAACTCGCTCGACCGAAAGTTTGCGCAGATGAAGTTGCATGCGCTGCCCACGCCTGCGCCGGCGCCTGAACCAGCATAATAGAGATTCAGGAACGATAGACTTTGTAGGTATATGTTGTGTATGTGCAGGAAACAAGCTGGTATCTACAGGAAACCTTTTTATGCAGGTCGATCTGCCCGCACCTTATCCGATTCGCAGTCTTCTAAATCCTCCTATGAAATTAGAAGGCTCCACGCTGTCCAAAGCGTCCTGACTACTTCGTGCGACCGTTATCTGTCATTTTTATGCGGCATTGGCGACACTATTATTTTTGTCGACGCAGGTCCACCTCCGCATTTGGGTCGGGGCCCCATGGTGTCGAAGGCAGGGTCCCGTATGTGGCCTATAACGGCCCCGAAGCGGCAGTGTCAGCCAACTCGGTGGCCATAACAGACCCGTTTGTGCTATATCAGAACTATACCATGCAGGGAGTGCTCCAGAAAGACGAGCTCCAGCTAAGGGTAATGAAGGAGTTCCAGAAGTTGTATCACAGGGTTATTGACTATACGCCTCCAGAGGAGCTTTCGATCAAAATCAGCCTTCTTCTCAGGCAGATTGAGCTCAAGCACGCGGAGAAAACTGCTCGAGAGACCAATATGTCCGGTTTTCGCGGCCGTATGGGCGCTATCCTGAACATTTTCAGAAAGGACCCTGCGGCCCAGAAACGCCAACTTATTCGCTACATTACTGATGAAGAGGAGCTTCATAATTTTGCATCCCCCCAGGGCCTTCTTATAAACGGAGAAGTGGGCTGCGGAAAGTCCATGTTGATGGATATCTTTGCAGCTTCACTCCCACATAAGTCTAAAATGCGGTGGCATTATAACAACTTCATTTTGTGGGTTTTTAACGAAATGCACCAGATTCAAAAGGAGCGTCTTTTTACGGCCCACATGGCCCAAGGCCAAAATTCCCAGCGCATGACCATGGAAAACGAGTTCATTCTCTTTGAAGTGGCCCAGAAGATGATCAGCAAAAACACCGTTTTGATGCTCGACGAGTTCATGCTCCCTGATATAGCATCTGCCAACATAATCAAGATCCTCTTCACCTACTATTTCAAGCTCGGTGGTGTTTTGGTGGCTACCAGTAATAAGCTCCCGGAAGAGCTTTACTCCAACGAGTTCCACAAGAGCAAGTTCCGCACCTTTGTGAATATACTCAACTCGCGCTGCCAGTCGGTAGATATGCGGTCTGAGAAGGACTATAGGTCTATTTTTGCGTCTGTTTCGGTCGAGGACCTGAACCTTATCACCAAGGAGGACGATGAAAACGACAAGAAATGGTTCCAAATGCTTAAAACTGGCGCTTTAAATATCGCAAAAGATTCCAAATTGTTGGATGAGACTGTCACTATATCATCCTTGAGTGATGGTCCCGCAGAATTCACGGTATATGGAAGAACTACGCGAGTTCCACACACTTTCGTGGGCAACTCTGTGTGCTATCTTGATTTTGCCTACATTTGCCAGGGCCTTTTTTCTGCATCTGATTACATTACACTAGCGTCACTTTATAGGACCGTTATCCTTGATAACGTTCCCGTAATGACTACAAAAATGAAGAACGAGGCCCGGCGGTTTATCACCCTTTTGGACGCCCTCTACGAAGCGAAGTGCCAGCTTTTTATGCGTACAGAGGGCCCCTTGGATGAGCTCTTTTTTCCAGATGCTGTGGATGCCAATGGTGCGGATATTAGCAGCAACAGGTTAGACGTACAGGACGAAGAGATGTACGCCAAAACTGCTATAGATATGGCGAATCCCTACAGGCCCAATGTTTCCACATACGATCAGGACCATACTAAAGTATATGATGCCTTTAAGAACTCTGTGAGGGGTGCCTTGGGACTGAAAGATGAGAATGAGCCAAAATCCGACCCTGATTTCAAGAAAACCACGGCCTTTACTGGCGAGGACGAGAAATTCGCCTACAAAAGGGCTGTACTGCGAATCCGCGAAATGGTCAGCTCCTCCTCGTGGAGAAACACCGATCGCTGGGCTCCCATAGACGTTTCCATGAGGCCCTGGGAAAAGGGGCCTGAACAGCCGACTTTTGGGGGCACCATTTCTGAGGTAGCAATGTCCGATGCAGATGCCAAGATTGACCAGTTAATCCAGGAAAATAGGTCTATTAAGCATATCTCAAAGACCCTTCTTGCGGACTCCTTGCCGAGGGAGGTTTCCAGCCAATATGGCATTCCTTTCCGACAGTTCAACGCCAGAATGGCACCCATTTTCAGCACCCAGAATTTCTGGGCCATGGCCCCATGGACAAGAGACCAGGCACGCCGCGTGAAGGACTCTATTGCGCGAAGATGGATGTCCCCGGTCGACAAAAAGGAAAGGTAGATGAATCGGGTGTTTAAATTTCAAGCGCACAGGAAGGCCGGAAAGAACAGCAGAACTGTGCTCTTAGGGGCTGGTATATGCCTTCAATAGGAAACGGCCGCGTCCACACGTGGATGTTCTACTGGAGGAGGTCATGGCACCGAAGGGCGCATTCAAATCTACAGAATACTCATTAGAAGGTTTAACATCCATCAGTAATGGAAGCACTCATTTTGACCAACCAAGAGCACCAGCAACCTCAGACACGGTCTAACAAGCTGAGTAGATGACATTACTTCAAAAGCGCTGCATTACGAGCTTACTTTTCGCATAACGCCGACTTCCATGAAAGCAGCACCAGTTACTATGTTTCTGCGCAATGGGACACGTACAGGGCTATTCTACAGCCCTGGAACTTTTCTATGCCTTAATGGTAGATTGTTGAGATGCCACCAATGTACGTCTCCCACCGTCTATGCCTTCCATATTCTACAAGCAGATGTAGTGGTTTCCCCGTGGATGACTATCAATTGGGGCGCTGCTACAACAAGCATCAAAAACGCTAAGGTATATAAAAGTGACCCATTATTACCATCCATACACCCATCACAATCTTCTCTTTGACCCTGCAATCATGGCACAACAGAAAAAGTATGCACAGGAAGATGAGCTCAGTGGGGAAAGGATCTGCACAGCTTCATGTAGCTCCTTTTATCGGGGGCCTACTTATTGTTTTCATTTTCTCAGGTCTTTATTCAAGACAGATTTTATAGATTGGACCCACCGCTACGAAGCACTGCAATTCCAGATGCAGCAGCGGTATATTGGAGACCGCACAACTTTATAAGGAGTCGCCTTGTGTGGCTATCTGCGAAAACACGCTCCCATTTACCATTGAGGAAAATGCCGGAGATTACTGCCGGACTTTTGTATGGACAGTCTCCAGGACCCTATCAAAACGTTCGCAAAAAAGTTTTGCCGCCACCAATGCGGTCCGCTTGTCAAAGGTCTTGAAAAAGAGGGCATCGGCAAGGTCAATCGCATTAGATACATTGACGAGGTTTTTCCCGCTGCCAACGGCACTTTGGAGAAAGTTTTGGCCTTGACGGAGGGCACCATTTTCAGACACGAAGAGAGCCCTTCACACCAGCCGATCAACAAGCACTTGAAATTAACCAAGCATATGCGGAGGAATTGACGAAATTCATTAACGAAAGTCTGGCGAAGAACAAATTGAAAACACCCGTCCTTAAGGATGGTGAATTGCTTAGTGGGCACGACGAAAGTACAATATCCTCCGAAGTTGTTGCAGTTGGATATGAGACTAGAAGGGGCCGCTATAGCTTGATTAAGCTCAACCACCCAAAAGTGAGCATGAAGAAGGACGCATTTTTCAGCCGGGTGCTGTTGTCCAACGACTTACGCCGCACAGGCGATACTGCGTTCATGGTTTTCCCATCTCGCAAAACAAAAATGGAAGGGGCTCGCATTGTATTGAAGGCTGGCGTTACTAAGGAGTCGAGATGCCCGTGGGGATGTTCAGGGATGTCAAATACATGCTGTTCGCGTCCTTCATGAAGGGCGTCAAGAGATAATGCAAAAATTGTGCAACTACGATTATGTCAAAAGCCACATTACCAGAATTAGCTTGAAGAGAATAGTATATCATGGGCTTCCGACTTTCTGGAGTTTCGATTCAGTAAAGCAGTATCGTTTGTTTCTCTTCCACGTACCTTATAGGGGAACTATGGTGAGTATCAAGCGTACTAAAGGTCGCGGATTGTACTTTCCCAGTAGGGCAGGATGTTCAACTCTTTCTTTTATAGATCTGATGGGGTTTTGCATAGCAAACCCTAAATATATGCATTTGCTAACGGAAGTTCACAGATATCGAGGGCTCAATTGCAAAGTCTTCTTTCATTATTTTTCTTTCTCTTCAAAGTCCACCGAGCCTAATAGGAAGACAACTAGCTGCATCCTCCTGGGAATGTGTCTCCAAAGAAGTTGACGATGAAAAGCAGATAAACAATGACCAGAACATAAACACCCCCTTTTGTTTAATAGAATCTGCTGATGACTGAAAATTTGTAATTAAGAACGTTGCTACCGGCAGGGAGCGAATTGGAAAAAGGCGTTTCCCCCAGCTCGTGTTTCATATGGCCACCACCCCTTTTATAAAATGTGAAATTTGCAATTCGGAGGAAGCATGGAGGATATCAAATATTTGTATAGAGAGTCTTTACTTGTGAATCAGAGCTGCCACCCACTTACAGCAGTTCATCTCGATTTCCCACTCAATTTTTGCTCTGAACAATTTTTGCAGCCATTTTTCTTACTGCGAAAACTTCCCTCAAGATAACCTTAGGTCTACTACTACAGCATAGCATACTGAAGCTCTGACTCAAAAACCCACTTTTATCCCTTGAATCTGTGGCATGATAAGTTCTTTTGAGGCTTTCTCACCCTTTCAATTCATTCATCCTATAGAACACTTAAAAATGAGGCACGTGACGGTCTCTTTCTTCTTGCCCATATTTGCTGGTCTATTCCTACTGTTTCTCTTCAAAAGGGCAGAGATTTTTCAAAACAGTATTTCACGAAGCCACTGCAACCAGAAATGTACTGAGACTTTCACTCCTATTGGGGATTGGGTGCTCAGCCAGTACTGCAAGCGAACATGCAATGATTTACCTTATCGCATAATTGAGCCAGTCCCGTGGGACTTTTGCAAGGAAAAGTGCATTGAAGAGCTCGAGCATTATTTAAACAGTTTCTTGTTAAAACATCAGTGCAAGAAACAATGCATTTCCCTCATCGCTTCTTCAAAAGCTGGCTCAGACAAGAAGGCATTCATGGATTACATTGACGATGTCTTTTTTGCTGCACACTCGATTTTTAGGGGCTGGTATCAGGATTCAAATAAGATAGGGCCCCACTCCCAAGACGGTCGTGATATTCTCGCAGAATTTCTTGTCCGTGTGACCATAGGCTTCGAGAACGCGAAGCACACTGAAAGCCTCAGCACATTAATCATATAGATTTTGGGCACTTTTCTCAAAAGGCTGGCAAAGCTCAAGAAATCTGAACTTACTATAGCAGCTCGTAATTACCAAGGCAATTGCATGATTGCCAAAATTTCAACACTAACTACCTAACATGGTGGGAAAGGATTATATGAAACTTGTGAACAATATCCACAAAAATGTTGAATCGTTTGACACTGGCACCATGCTGTACCTCGGCCGCAAAATCAATGTAGAAGCCTTGGTTGTTGCCATAGTTCGGAAGAACTGCTATGGAAAGGCACTTGCTGAAAATGATGTATGTAAGTATGTTCCTTTTTGGGGAACTATGAAAGCAAGCGGAAACGACCCTTCCAAGGAATGGGCTCCATATTCTTGCAACCTCTAGAGAGATAAGTTGAAGAAGCAATTTTGAGGGTGCTCGATGATAGCCACCAACAGGCTCACTTGAGAGAGTACACGAAAGCGGACTCCTAGAATAGAAAAAAGCCTCCAGTTTTGTTAGTTCCATTTTCATGGGTATTGCTCATGCTAATCGCAGGATTGATGAAGACTTTATCATTGAATCCTGGTGAGGTAATATGTCGTGATACTCTGTGGAACACATAATGCCCGAGGATTGCATGCCGTTTGATGAATTATGGGGATAATTGCGAGTGAATTAGGGGGTGCAGAAAAGGGCTGAATTCAGTATATGTTTATGCTTTTAGGCGTCTCTGGTAACTAAACTTGCGGGTACTGGTGACCCAAAGGGACTTTTGGAATCTTCAACATCTTGTTATACACCACGCGCTTCGCAGCCAATTGACGTGAATCACTGTATTCTCGTTATATATCTAGGTTTTTGCCTCAAACGACACCATTTCTGTGTTGTCACAGTTGTGTCAGGGTACAGCAAATGGCTGCGAAATACACCCGACTAGACCACCTAGACCACCCCATGATGAAGAAAGACCTCCCTAAACGGTCAAAGAAACGGAAGTGGCTTTGTTGCTCCAAACACTGCCTCGATTCTCCTCATGTGATCGTAATGTTCTCTTACTGATAAGTGCCGTAGCACCTTCTCTCGTTCCCGTCGTTTGGCAGATCCGGGACACAAAACCACCCTTATGTCCGGCCCAGGGGTATATAAGGCTGTAGTTTTCCCACTTTTCGACCCTACTTCTCAATGGCGGTCTATATAGTTGCAGCCAGCCGTACACCCATCGGCTCCTTTAACGGAGCGCTCAAGCCGCTTGGCTTCGCTGAAATTGCAGCGGCCTCGGTTGCAGCCACTCTTAAACAGGTGCCCCAGTTGCAGCCAGCTGATGTGGAGGAATTGGTCTACGGATGTGCCTTACAGGCCAACACCGGACAGAACCCAGCCAAGCAGGTTGTTATGAAGTCTGGTTTGCCCTCCTCGGTTGTTTCCACCACCGTCAACAAGGTGTGTTCGTCGGGCTTGAAGGCCATTATAGTGGCTGTCCAGGCCATCAGCACGGGAACCGCGGATGTGGTCATTGCAGGCGGGGGAGAATCCATGTCCAACACGCCATTTTACAACCCCCATGTTCGCTCGGGACACAAATACGGCGATGTGTCTTTATCAGATGGCATTGTTCGCGATGGCTTGAAGGACGCTACGGATGGCTTTCTTATGGGGACAGCGGCTGAGCATTTGGCTGCAAAAATGTCCTTTTCGAGGCAGGATCAGGACCGCTACGCCATTGATTCCTACGAGAAGGCTTTAGCAGCCACTGAGGCAGGCAAAATGGCTGCCGAGATCGTTCCTATTGACGTCAACGGGGTCCTTGTTTCTGGGGACCAAGACCTATCCAAGTACAATAAGGAGAAGCTCCTCAAGGCCAAGCCTGCTTTTGAGGAGAACGGCACTGTGACCGCCCCCAACGCACCCTCTTTGAACGATGGGGCTGCGACAGTGGTGCTTGTTTCCAAGAGAAAACTAACCCAGTTGGGACTTACTCCTATAGCCAAAATTTGCGGCTGGGGTGAGGCCGAGCGCGATCCTATCGAGTTTACTATCGCACCGTCTCTTGCGATTCCCAAAGCCCTCAAACACGCCAACCTCTCTATTGAAGAAATGGACGCATTTGAAATCAACGAAGCCTTTTCCGTCGTCAGTTTGGCGAACGCTCAACTCTTGAATTTGCAGCCGAAGAAGGTGAACAAATTTGGAGGTGCCGTTGCCTTGGGCCACCCATTGGGCTGTTCCGGGGCCCGTATAATCGTCACCTTGTTGAATGTGTTGTTCCACGAAAATGGACGCTTTGGCTGTGCTGGTGTGTGCAATGGTGGAGGGGGTGCTTCATCGTTGGTGGTGGAAAACTTACGCCAGCTGCCTTCAAAGGTGTGAAACGGTGGTTTTGCTGAACAGGGCTGTGAAAATTGCTAGTTTTCGAATCTTACGGAACCTATGACATATGAACGTGACAGAGCGGCGTGTTCGGCCCTGCTTGTGTTTGTGGAGATCGTAAAGCTCGCTTGCCTGATCCAATCTGGTACTCATGTCTTTATGCGCAAATCCTATTAAGCTCTCATAGGCATTTTACGCTGGGCTTGAACTTTGCAATTTCTCCACTATACAGCCGACCCCAGTTTTTCTATCATGAATAGACGTTTCCGAGAATCACACTCTTTACCACCGTGTAGTCATCCAAACCGTACAATGATCCCTCTCTGCCGAAACCCGACTCCTTGACACCTCCGAAAGGAACAGCAGCATCCGAGAAAGCGCCCGTGTTAACTGCAACCATTCCTGCCTCCAAAAACTCCGAAACGTACCAAACGGTGTTCATGTTTTCTGAGAAGATGTAGGCAGACAAGCCAAACTCACTGGCGTTGCAAGCTTTTAAAACCTCGTCTCTGGTCTCAAACTTAGCGATGGCTGCCAACGGTCCGAAGGTTTCCTCCTTCAAAACAACAGCGTCTTCAGGAACGTCCTTGAGGATAGTAGGAGCGTAGAAGAGCTTTCCCAAATGGGGCAAACGACCGCCCTCAAGGACAACCTTTGCGCCCTTAGAAACGGCATCTTTGACGTGTGCTTCCACCTTATTCAAGGCATCCTCGTTGATCAAGCAGCCGTGAGTGACTCCCTCCTCAAAGCCGTTTCCGATCTTGAACTGCTTCACCCTGGCCACAAGTTTCTCCACAAACTTGTCGTAGATGCCTGCCTGGACATAGAGCCTATTGGCGCACACACAGGTTTGGCCCAAGGACCGAAATTTGGAGATAATGCACAGCTCCACAGCAAGGTCCAACTTGGCGTCATCGAAGACGATTAAGGGCGCGTTTCCACCTAATTCCATACTCAACTTCTTCAAGGTACCAGCGGACTGCTTTACCAAAAGCTTACCCACAGCAGTAGAGCCGGTAAAAGAGATCTTTTTGATCAAGGGAGACTCGCAGAACTTTAAGCCTGCCACCGGGGTGGTCTCCTTAGAAGTCAAAATCACATTAAAGGCGCCTGCGGGAAAGCCGGCCTGGTCCGCCAAATAGGCCATAGCCAAAGATGTCAACGGGGTCCTGCTGTCAGGCTTCAAAATGGTCGTACAGCCCACCGCAAGGGCCGGGCCCGCCTTTCTGGCTCCCATAGCCGCAGGGAAATTGAAGGGGCACAACAAGCCCACCGGCCCAACGGCCTGTCTGTAGGTGGAGATCTTGTTGCTGTGGATGGAGGGCTGGATGGTGTGGCCGTAAACACGGCGAGCCTCCTCCAGAAACCACTCAAAGTACAGCGCTGCGTACGCGGCTTCTCCCTTGGCATCTGCGAGTGCCTTGCCACTTTCCCAGGTGATAAGTTTGGCCAAGTCCTCGGCGTTTTCCACCATCAAATCGTACAACTTGCGGAGCCAGCGCGCCCTTTCTGTGGGAGTGGTCTTCTTGTACGTTTCAAAGGCCTCGGCGGTGATGGCAATGGCCTCGTCGATTTCCTCGTGCGTTTGGTCTGGCAAAACCGCAATCACCTCTTCGGTGGCTGGGTCCACCACGGTGAATGTTTTAGTGGACTTGGAGTCGATCCACTTGCCGTTGATGAACGGCTGCGACCGGATCAAGTTCGGGTTTTTGAATTGAGGAGCCATAGGGTCTGAAATGCTGGTGGAGAGTGCAGTGGAAATCGGAGGCTTTGGCCTCTTTATATGGCAATCTGGGGTAGCCGCGCGGGTAACCCAATGCGGTAAGAGCGCCAGTGGGCGTGTGGATACCGATATAGTGAAGGGCATTAGCGACCACTAGATCGCCGCCAAAGCGGCCTCGATGGGGCTCAAACCCGCATTGTAGCACAGAAATGGCGCTGGAAGCACACATTCGTCGAAAACCCCGCCCCTTGGCTCCATCTCTGCCTAAGTTGAAGGATACCATATAAGCTGGTGTACGGGTGTTTCGTCATCCTGGTGTACGGGTGTTTCTAGCCCTCCGTCAAACGGAGCATCAACTCGTACTTTACCTGCTGGACGGACTTCTGCTGCTGGGAGGCGATCACGAGGAGGTAGTCCTTGTTCTCCATGGAGTTGAGGATGGCCAGACGGCGCACCTGTTCCTGGTACGAGATTCCCGAGGCGTTGGGGGGTAACATAAGAGAACAGCAGTGGGAAATCCTGAGACAGGTATTCAGATAAGCAATTTCACGATTGTACGGGCACTCTTACACGTGAACTCGTATTGGGTGCACGGGTGTGTCTGTATTAGTTCAATGTAAAAGGTATACTCAACAGTGTACCAAAGTATACTGCAATATTTGGCGATTCGCAGAACAAATCATTTGTCTCATCTTCCTCTACACCTCATGTCTGACATTTCAGCAGCAGAAAAACAGCGGATTTTGCGAGAGCGCCGCCAGGCCAAGATGGCCCGGGGCAATGCTTCGGACAGGCTCAACTCCATTCTTTCGCAAGGTTCGTCCGTAAAGGCCACCTCTGCGGTTTCCGTTTTGGATAAACCCCCTTCCCCAGCACCCACTTCCTCCAAAGATGCCGATGCAGACCCGGACGTTTCCGATATCGAGCACATCATCAACTCTAGAAACACAGACACGCCGTTGCTGCCTGAACAGCCGGATATCGACGAGATCCTCAACAAAATGCTCAACGGAGGCGTCCCCAGACCAGGCCAGGAGAACCAGGGCCAGGACCCCTTCAGTCAAATGCTTCATATGTTCCAGAACCAGGACGGAAGCCTCCCGGGGCCAGAAATGGCATCTGAGGATACATCCTACGAGACGCAGTTGGCGGCCTACCACTTGTACCAGCAGAAGGTGTGGAGGGCGCGCTTTCTCGTGGTGCGGTTTGTGGCGGTGTTCGCCAACTTCTTCTACCACTACTTGACGGTGCCGGACCACTCGTTCCTGTCGTCCTCGTATTCTTACGTGAGGGGTCTCACACCGCAGACTCCCGTGCAATCGTTTATCGGGTGGTTTTTGACCGCGGAGTTGGTTATCATGACCTCCTTCTACTTGATCAGCTCGCACAACCACCTTTTCCGGGCCGCCAGCGACCGCAGCTTCATCATGAAGGGCCTTTCCATGGGCTCCATGTTGATACCGCAGGTAGCTCGCTTCCAGCCGTTGGTCAGACAAATGTTGGGCTATTGGGAGCTCGTCAGCATCCTTGTTGGTGATGTTTCGCTCGTGGTGGTGCTCTTCGGCTTAGTGAGCTTCCAGAGGTAGGCAAATGCATAAACATAGGCAGTGTTGGTAGCATAAATCGGTATTAATTGCCTTTTCAAAAGCATAGCAAGTACTAACAGTGTCATGGGCGGTATTTACAATATCCCTATGTACAATAGAATAGCCTCATGTGGTCCTCCTGTGGGTATCCACGTCGTAATAAAAAGGTCCTTGTAGAGGCATTTCCACAGCCTTCCAGCTCCAGTCTCCATCTCCTCACTTTTGCATACGACGAGGTGAACTCTCCATATTTCACAACTTCTGGTGGGATCTCTATGCTTCTCTTTCCACTCAAAACTTATTTTTGAGCATGTCACGTTGCTTGGCTTCCAACACCTTTTCGGCACTCAGGAGACGACCCTTCTTCAAAATGGTCCAAATGAGCAAGCCCGCACTGAAAAAGGAAAGCCCAAACCACGTCACCAAATACTGTACATGGTTATTGGTGAAGGTCACCTTGGGAACCGTGCCCACGGGGACTCCCTGGTTGATGAACTCAAACTCCTGATATTGCATGGTAGCGTCAGAAACACCCTTCTCCTCGATATACGATGTATCATTGGAATTACCGGACCTTAAAATTGACCTCCACCACGATTTTCCAGACCGCACCATATCCTGTGGACCCCTTTGGTCGTGGTGCTCCTTCAAGTCGTAGAGAGCCTGTGCGTATACAGGCAAAGAGGCGGACTGCTGAGCCATTGCCAATACATCGGGAACGTGGAACAAGCGAGAACCCTCTTCATGCTCAAAATGCAAAGAGGATTTGGAGGGCATCACCCTGAAAATGGCCTGGATCTCCACTTCACCCTGGGGCAAGGCCAAATGGGCCAAGTACCCGTTGGTTCTTGTATCAATAACCACTTTTTCCTTCAGAATCCATCCTCTTTCAATCAAAATGGGCTTTCCACCATTGGATCTGTGGAAAGGGACAATGACCAAGTATCCCAACTCGCCATTTCTGATTCTGGGGCCAAGGAACATCTCCTGTGAGTAATCAAAGGTTCCCTTGATTTTGAAACGCCGGTATTCGAACTCGGGGATAACCGCCGGGTCTATATTGGGCGGAAGCTCTTCTAACGGCGGCTGTGCTAGCAAGTGCTCGCATTTTGCTATGAGTTCCAGCTTCCAATAGAGCCTTTTAACTTGCCAGCAGCCCAAGCAAAACGAGATGACAGGCATGGCGATCATAAGGCCCAAGAAGAAGTTTCGCAATATGGGCATCTTCTTCTGGTGGGCAGCAGCTCTGATGTTGGTAGTTTTGGAAGTGAGTGGTCTCCAGTCGCTGGTGGGGGTCTTAACACCTCTCTTAAAAACCATCGATTTCGGCCCTAACGGGACCCGGGAAAAGCCGGAAAAGGTAAGCGGCCTTGTGGACAACGAATAGAACGGTCTGGATGGACGCCAAAGCGTTTTCCCCACGCCAATCGCCCGAATCATTGCTGTGGGCTGAATTAGAGATGGCTGATAATGTGAGGGCGCTTTTGGGATGGTAGTGCCTGTACCAGAAAGGTTGGCTGGGTGCAAATGACGCTGGTGGCCCTACAGGCCATTTAAGAAGGAGTTCATCTCAAATGCTGAATATTGCAGCAGAGTAGATGCTGAAGTTGATCGCTTTAGCAGTGGCTGCCTCACACGCCAAGAAAAGCACCACGGTGAGTGAGTGTTGAACAGATTCTATATCACGTGACTGGTGGCATGTAGTAAGCTTCAAGGGTGTGTAGCCTCAGATGATCTCGAAACGAAGGCACAAAAGCCGGCTGCAAAATCACGTCTCCGACGCATACCAAGGATGGGGCAGCATCAAAGGTATTAAAAGTTTGACTACAGAAAACACAAACGTCGAGTATTTTGCTGAGAATCGTATCACCCTGTATTCCTCGTTCTACAAATATTTGGATGGGTATCATCACTATCAATACATTTATTAATTAATCTCCCATTACTGGTCGCATGGGCACACGGTGGTGTACAAAACCTCCAACTCCAAAACAGTGGTCTTGCCATCTGCCTCCACCGTCAGGGTCGTGAGGGTGCTAGTGGAGTAGTGTCCAGGGGGCACCGAAAAAGACAGTGGTGCTCCAGTCGGACTCAAGGAACCGCTGGAGGTAGTGTCCAAGGGAGCTACGGAAGCAGAGCTCGAGGGGTCCGTCTGGGAAGGCACCAAAGTCGGGAAGGTGACTGCGGGCGAGCTCAGAACCACCTTAGTGGTGGTCAAGGTAGAGTCAGTAGAATCCGCACCAAGGGGCTTGAAGCTGGTCACACGGGTGACATAGGTGGTGAGCACACCCGCCTCGTTAGTATAGATGTAGTCAGTCTCGTAGATCTCCTCAGCCATGCTGACAGTGGTCGTGAGAGTGACGACAGGTGTGGTGGTGACGGTAGTAGTGGAGGTTTCTTCAGCAGAAACAACCGCAGAGAGGAGGACAGTAGCCACGGCCACCAAGGCGGGGAATGTGAAGGCAGACATGCTCAAGACGGGTATAAAGGAGTGTAGGAAGTTGGATGCAGTTGTAACAAGACAGAATGAAAATAGCAGCGGCAGCGGGGGTTGTTATATAGTGGTGACGGGCCACTGCATCGGTTGATGGCGCTGGCTGGTTTAAAGACGCATGTTTATGCACCATGCGCGGGGTGTGTCTCATTGATGGGTTCGTATTCCACTTTTGGCGAGTGTCGATGCCGCATTTGTCCTAAATGTGGCTAAAAGCGGCATTGTGTTGTCGTATCTTGAACAGGTGCTGGCTGCAGGGCCGTTTTCGCAGCCTGTCAGCCAGCGTTTTCTTCGCTTGCCTATTTGGGCGATCATCGGGCCGTTTTGGGAAAGACACGCCTGCCTCTTTGGGCTTGACAGCTCCATGCAGGACGGCACCCTGCTCTCTCCGCTGGTACCCACGAGCAAAAGGCGGGCCGGAGTACGCGTGCGGCCAGCACGGACGCGTGAGACGCGTTACAACGGTGCTAGTTCCTACGAGCTGGTGTTTTGAGTGCGTCTGATGGGTTGCGGCTCGGAAAATACGGAGTAACTACTCCGCTGCCTGCCAAGATGCTGACAGCTGGAAGCCACCAATCGGAGCCAAGAGAGCATCATTGTGTGCATTAACGTATTCCACCCTTCTTCTTGAACCCATACATCTGTTTCGTTTTTTCTCTTGTAATATACATTTGTCCGACCTGTAAGCTACTGGTAGCTGCTCCGCTCAGCTCTTCGGCTGGCTGGTGCGTTTCTTGATGTCGTCGATCCCCTCTTGTAAGCGCGGGAACTCTTTGGCGAGCTTGTCGCCCAAAACGTCTCGGAGCTTCAGAAAGCCCTCCATCTTGCCCTTGAGACGAGCATTGGATTTGGCGGTAACCTCCACAAACTCGCGAGTGTATATGTCTGGGTTACGGCCATCTTCGATGTACGTAATCACGTCCACCGGCACGGGATACTGGTGGGTGAAGGGGCTTGACGTGAGGCCCGAGAGCTGGCTGATGACCTGGTTGGTCTTGTGTGTGAGCGCCGTGTGCGACTGCTGGGTTCCCTGGTTATCGTGCACGAGCACGCCGAGCTCGATGAAGGACTCTATAAGTGACTGTAGTTGTGCTGCTGTAGATGCCAACGGCTCATTGGCAGGTGTTTGTGCAATGTTCGAGGTAGTCATGGTGAGAAAGAGTGTAATGTGTGTGGACGAAGTGTGTGTGAATGTGCGCGATGGTTCCTGCTCGAATATTGCTTGTGAATGTATTTCACAGGATGTGATGCAAGAAAGAAGCAACTGGTGGTTGTGTAGTGTAGTGAAAATGAGGGACTGAGCAGGTAAACGGTGCTCTTTGGTGATACCCTGAGTGGCTGTTTAGAGGTAATTTCTGTGGTAGCTTCCTAGGGCGGTGGTTTCTCTCTATTGCCTCCTTATTTGCTGCCCCGTGATGTTCCTTTCAGCACCCAATACTCTGACAATCAAATGTGGCCTTCTCAATTAAGTGCTCACTCGGCCAAAAACGAATTTACCATTTTGGGCCCCGGATCACCAGAAAATGCGAAAAGGGAGCTCCCACCTTTTTTACCAGAGCCAGACGACCCGTTTGCAAAAACCACCTCCCTTCTCAGAAATCGGCCCTCGTGCCCCAAACACGCTAGCTAACCATGGAATCCAAGATTATCACCTTGCGCTACAATCCCGAAGCCTGGTCTCGTGCCCAGGAGCATTCCCCCACCAAAAGAAGCCCTCCATCCTCGTCACATACGCCATCCAGAATGGTCCGCATTCACTATAGTCGCTTTAGGAATAGCGAGAGAGACTCGGGTCTGTCTCTGCCAGTTCTGAGACTGGTCAAGAGACACCACAGCCGTACGCCCACGCCACCCACGCTGAGCGAGGAAATTGCAGCTGGGCATAAGGCCGGCACCGGGACCGAAAACGCCTCCAAGAACGGCACCAACAATACCTTGGATGGTGAAGAAGACACTGGCATTGCTGAAAATACCACTGGCGCTCGTGCCCCCGCCTACGCTATACGATACCTGCTCAAGAGAAAGTCCTACAAGCAGTCGCTTGCGTCGATGCGGGAGTACCAGGAAAGGGCAGCTAAGGGAGAAGAGCCGCTCGATTTCTTGGAGCAGGAATGGCAAGCCGACGTCAGCAGCGTGGCCCGGCGGCTCAATTTCCTCCGCTCGGTCTACAGGGCCATTCAGACGCTCAAACGCAAGCCCCGTGGCGAAAAGGGCCGTCTGGCCGGCCTAGATCTACAAGCCAGTAACGTGGGCAGTCCCATGGGCCTGGAAGATGAGCACGGCCTTGGGCCGGGGCCGCTGGCGAGCCGTTTGGGTCTGAACGAAGAGGACGATTTGAGCAGCAGCCAGGACACCACACTGCCCAGACAGAGCACCAGGGGTGTCAGAAGCAGGGTTCTGCCGCAGTAGCGGTCTCTATATACCATTTGATACGATTAAAGGGCCCCTTGTATGTGCCCTTTAGTGGGGTTTGGGCCCTCATAGGAGCTAGATGCGAAAACTGAATCGCGCACGCTCTCCAATTAATGATAGTCGAGCACTACACCTTCTCTGCACCAAAATGAAGCCCGTTGTGTCCACCGGAAATGCGTACTTCTGCACCGTGTTGTCGTCGTTCGCCATAGTCATCTTGTCGTTTATCGGCTACTTGTTCCAGACTGGGCACGAGTCCATGATGGGCTCAATCAACGACCCCGAGGACGGAAAGGCAGTGGCCAAGACTGTGTTTGGCGCTGTCTTCGTGTACTTGGCCTTCTTCGTGTTCTGTGGGCTCCAGGTGCTCTTGATCAGAAGACAGAGCCGTATCCAGTTGTGATTGGTGGCCTTTCACCATGGTCCATAGCATGTCACCTTCACTTCACGCGCCAGCGGCAACGTTAATACACACTTTGAGAGGGGATGTAGAGGGGAGAGGGGGCGTACCGGGGCCTCTGAGTATTGGCCGGGATAGAAGAGCCGATGAATTGGGGCTACAGTGCAGGGGTGCTATCCTTGAAGGTTGTGCTTACGGGAATCATGTATCAGGCACTTTTGACCCCAGCAAAGACCTTCATGGGCTTTACGATACACTATCCACTATCTGAGTGGTA
This sequence comes from Wilhelminamyces tanticharoeniae, assembly GCA_030558325.1. Taxonomy (NCBI): domain Eukaryota; kingdom Fungi; phylum Ascomycota; class Pichiomycetes; order Serinales; family Metschnikowiaceae; genus Wilhelminamyces; species Wilhelminamyces tanticharoeniae. The sequence continues at coordinate 294,310 of JAJMSI010000004.1, read as the reverse complement.
TTAAAAGCCCTCCTCTGGTGTTGTCGTCATAAGGACGTTTTCCAAGTGGTCTCTATTCATCCTTCAACAACCTTTTATTTGGTACGTTTCGCGCACTCATATCCCACTGCCATCTTCTGGGGATTACAATTAAAGAGTGAAATTTGAATAAACAGCAAACAATTGAGTTGGCGGCCAAGCGCACTTCCGTAGACAACTCCAGTAATTCGACTACTCGTGATAGCTCGCTGAAAACATCAGGTTTTCCTTCCTAGCAGCGTCACCTCCTCTAAGCAGTCATATTCTTCAACGTGTACAAGGTCTCCCAAAAGAGAGTTGGCAGTTGTAACAACAAGGACAATTAACAGGTGCTTTTATCATGAGTCTCCGCCACTGCAACTTATGCTCCCCACTTGTGCCATCCACAAAAGGCTCTCCACGAGGGAACTTCCTTTCATCTACCTTACACCTTCATCTTTTTCTCTTTCTCGATCCCGCTTTATTCATCTACAACTTGGCAATGCTTCCCTTACCGTCCTTCCAGCTGACACCGCCGCTCCAGTCGCAGATATCCAACACAGACAGCTTCAAGTCCTCCAACTCCTCCACGCTGGCACCAACGTTCAATGCGCCCTTCAAATGGCCCTTCAACTGCGGATTCACGTCCTGCGGAATCAAGCTCGCCACCACGCACAACGACGTCTCCTTTGCCAGCACGATGTCCGTGAAGCTCAATAACGGTGCGTACACGTTGTGGTACGCAAACTGCCACAAGTCCGGATACGCGTTCTGCATCTGTCTCTTAATGCGCGTGTTCACCTTGTTCGAGTAGATTGCGTTCCAGAAGTCGGAGCCGCGCACCAAGTCCTCCTTGACCTGCTTGGCGTTGATGGACTCCACGGAAATGGGCCCGTCGATGGTGTCTGCCGCCAGATTGTCGGCGTTCTCCTCGAAACTGGTTCCGGCAACGTCCTCCTGCACTAGGTCCGACGATGGAACATGGCCCGGGTACGCTATGGGCGGTCTCTCAGTTTTGGCAGCAGGACGGATGTTGGTGGGGGTCACGTTGTTCAAGATGATCAACGCATTTATGCTCTTGGGCAAACCCGCGAGCGCAGCGCTCTTCAAAAGCACCTCGCGGATTTTGCTGGAAATCAAGTACTGGGCTGCACGCACCTCTTCCTGCTTGTCGTACTTGAACTTGAGCGGTAATTTGTCGTACAAGTTGTAGGGAATCAAGATGTCCGGCAACTTGACACCAATGGCAGTGAAATCAAGGTACTTCTCCAGGGAAGAGATGGAGTACTGTGCCAACTGCAACAACACCTTGTCGGTCAACAAGCTGGGCTCACTGGACGTCTCTAGCAACTGCTGTCTCAAGGCAAAGTGGAGCACCTTGGGGATCTCCTGCGGCTGGTTGATCACCGCAAAACAGGCGCTGGCAATGAGATACCACGTGTTGTGGAGACTGGGGTACTTGTACGCCAACTTGACGAGCCTTTCTGCTGTGAGAATGGTCATGGTGTGGAAAGAAAGTGGTTGGAGAAGAATCTGGGGTCTGAAATTGCACAGGAAAAGAACCGAGGATCCCCGCCTTTTGTACGTTCTGCAGATAGTGCCGATGTCACTAGACCCGGGCACGTGACACAGTTTGGGCTCTTCGGGGCAGTGGGCAGTTGTCCGGAGGCCATCATGCAAAGGTGCTTGTGGAGGACGGGAATGCATGCTTTGCGTCCGTATTCTTGCGATGTAAGGCTCGTGTGAGCTAGAACGTGCAGTGGAGAGATGTGCTGCGAAAAAGTACGGGAATAGAGTACCGTGAGAGGACCGCAGCCAATTCCCGTTTTCCCGTGCCTGTTAGGGGAAGAGGTCCCGTATCTCCTTATACGCGGCCTCTATGTGATTTCTTTATCCGTGAATGAGCTGCTCGCGTAATTTTGCACGCGTACTCAACGAGCAAAGGTCGATTTTCAAAGTGTCACCAAAACTCATGTTGGACTCACCTACTATGGCGAAGCATTTAACGTAGCAAGAGAGATACACTCTAGCGACCATTCAGCACCGTGAAAAACCCCCCTCCGGGGGGCTGCAAATTGCACAACGTAGCACCGAAAAGGACCCTTAGTGTCACTATAGGGCTCCTCCTCGATGAGCTGACCCCCTATGGTCTGCACCTATGGCCACCTATGGCCCTGTTCCACAAATCAGGTATGCGAGTGTCACCTCCCCTTAAACTTCCCTCAAGTACCAGGCTCAGAGCATTCTCCATGCCAGGCCTCGGCAGAGTGCCAAGCTGCTGGTGTACGGGTGTTTTTCCTCATTTCGTCTGGCTGCACCAGTCTGTTATCTTGCTCATTTGTGCTTCTGCAAGTGCCTAAACACCTGACACACCACCAAATGTGCATGCGCCACCCCTGTATGCGTCCCAAGATGAATGTTAACGAATCCGATGAATTGGCAGTGCCGCTCTGCTACCGCTGCCACCCCTCCGAAGCCCGCCAGTTGGGGGCAAATACCCCCGAAAAGGCGGTGCAGAAGGCCTCAGAGACGGCCAACGCCCCCTCTGAAAAGACCAAAGCCCCCTCTGAAAAGACCAACACCTACTCTGAAAAGACCCACTACTCGGAGAAAGGCCTTCCCGAGCCTGTGACCCACTCCAGACGTGACACCCGTACCCCCCGCAGAGTCCTTGCGTTCGTCGCTATCGGCACCTGTGTGGCGTGGCAGACGTATAACACCGTGTGTAAGTAGAATACATGACAATAGAGTGGTTATGGCCTAACAGAGCTATTTCTCGCTTATGCGGGGCCAAAGCTCGCTGTTGGAGTCGCTGCTTCGGGCCCTTTACAGCCTACAGGGTGCTTCCCGTATAGGTTACGTATGGGATGTTGGAAAAGCTGAACACATCCTTTACGTGTGTGGTTTTGCCGCATTCCAGAAGTACTGTCTGTGGTTTCGTAACGTAGGACCTGTTATATCGGAATCCGGGGTTATTGAAATTTTGCGCATCTCGTTGTTTCGCTTGTTCACATTCCTCGATGCGTTGAACCTGTTTTTTCGGATTATTTGCTTAGAAGTGACAATTACAAGAAAACCAAAATGTGGGGAAACATCCCTTGCGCCCCGTACTTCAACAATGCCATGCCGTTTCTTCACCGTCTACGAAACAGTAGCAGGGGCCAAACACGTCGTTTCCTTTTCAGGTTTACCGAAGCATTTGCAGCCGACTTGTAGCCACGGCCCGTTACATATTTCAGCTCACTCCGACTGACATTGGGCCGATACCGCATCTCCGGCGAGAATGGCAATAACGTGGACCGGAGTTGGTGCATTCTCGGTGATCGTCCTGCCAACCGGCAGCCAGGCTTGGGGGCTATTTATGGCCACTTGCGGGGCCATTTACGGGCGCATTCTGTGGGCCCACCAGCTATTTTTGAACTCCATACCACTTGAACGAACGCTTCACAGTTCCCCATCCAAGTCACGCATTCCGTGCAGCTGGCGCAGGTGGAGATGTCGTGCAGCTCCAAAGCCTTGCGGACTTTTAGTGCCGTTTAATGCGACATTAGCCATCGAACATATCACCCTGACACACTATTTGCGGGAGTTTCACCGGTATTTGACAAACATCCTAAAACGGCCCCTAGGCCCACACTATGCCTGTACCCGGTAGCCAGGCCTTGTTTCGGATAGCGAATGGCCAGATCGGGAAGGTTTCGGCGCAGCGTGGGCCATGTATCACCACCTGCACACAGGGTATGTGCATGGAGCTGAGCACGCGACAAGGTTGTAGTTCTAGACCGTCCCAAACGACACCAAAAAGCGCGTTCCATCGAAGACGCCCGCCCACACCGTGTCCCACTCTCGGTAAAGACACCACTCCGAAACGGCCACCCTGAAACGGCGCCTGAAACACCACCAGATCTCGCCCTCGAAACGACACTCGTCACCTGCACATAGCATCCGCGTCGTTTTCCTGCACACTGCATAGCCCCTTCTCGTATATCTGCATCCCAATCGCGCTTTTGGTCCCAGAACCGTGCCCTGAGCCCCGTTCCACGGTTATTTGCGGGCCCAGACCGCTGCAGAGCCTCCCACCGCGCCACGCGGGGCAGCACGAGGGGCCTGCGTGCAGGAGATTCACCGGCAGTTGCCGCCCCACGCGCGACATATCGCGACATTTGACACGAGAATTTTTATTCCCCTACACACGACTGATGCCTACGCCTTTCTAATTGTTTCTTCGACAACGGGGCTGTTTTCCACTCCGTATACCCTACCAACCGAACCTGACCCCCTTACTGGCGCCACGCTACGCACTCAACACGACCGATCCACTGCCTAATCTGCCTCCCACTCATTAGGCCTCACGGCGTGTGCTTCCCTCGCTAGCCCCCTTCACCAAATACCACCACCGCTCTTTCTGGCCCCAGCCGCCTGCTACGCGCTCCAAAAGTGCACCAGACGCTCCCTACCCTGTGAATAGGCCTCCAGCCTTTTTTCTATCGTTTCGCAACACCTACTGGCTGAGTTGTTGTCCCAGGGCCTTTCATCCCTAAACCTCTTCCTCACAAAATCCCCATTTTCACGCTGATCATGAAACTCTACATACCGCTTCTCGCAGCGCTAATATCGCTGGTGGCCGCAGACTCACCTCTCGGCTGCTATCTGCTGGTCGATATCGCCAGCTCCCAGGGCACCTTTATGTACCAGACTTCGTCCTCCTGTGCTCAGAAATGCTCCCAGTACGCGTACATCGCCCTCAAGAACGGCAATGAGTGCTACTGCTTGAGCCTGTTACCTTCGCTGAACCTGGTCGGCAGCTCCCAGTGCAGCAGCCCCTGTGCTGGCTTTGGCCAGGACACCTGTGGAGGCTCCAGCGCCTATAACGTCTACAAGGGCACCGGAAGCCAAGACGCTGGCAGTGCTTCTTCTGCAGCTGCGGCCAGCACTTCATCAAAGTCACTGTCGACGTTGCAACCTTCCCTGGTGACGTCTTCTGCTTCTCTGTCTTCTTCTGAGTCTCAGCAAACCAAGGTTGTCACTCTGCAGACTTCCGCCAGCGGCTCCCAGAGTGTCCGCACCGTTACGTCTGAGCCCACATCGTCGGGCTCCTCGAAGCCGTCATCGCTGCTGGATCTGTCCAAGAAAAAGTCCAGTTCTAATATTGGCCCCATCGTTGGCGGGGTCGTTGGAGGCGTCGTCGCAGTGGCCGCGATCGCAGGTCTTGTGTTTTTCTTCATCAGAAGGCGCTCTGGTGACGATGACGAAGATGACGAAGAGGAATTTTACGACAAGTCCTCTGGCGGCCTCTCGCGTGGCACAGGCACTAACAAGTCGCGCAAAGTGGCCTCTCCCCTTGACCTTCCGATGACCAACCCGTTTGTCCACCCAGCAGACTCGTTGGCTGACCAGCCCATGCGCAGCAATACGCTACATCACCCACCCGTGCACCCCTTGGGCAACTTGGCAGACCCGCGGTTGAACCCGGTAATGATGGGAAGAAGACGGCTTTCCGAGGGCTCCTTGGCCGACGAGGCCGACTACCTGCGCAAGATTCTTCTGGTTGCCAATCCAGACGCGTAGGGACGGATTTTTGATTGCAGCAGGCGCTGCTGGTCCCTCCGGGGGATTTCTATATGTTCTCTCTATTTCTACGCATGTTTTGAACTTGTCGGTTTGATAATGCAATGGTGTTTACGAAAAGATGTGGGTTAATGTAGCAGTAGGAAGTGAGTTAAAGGAGCGTGGATTGAAGTGCTTGGTGTGTGTTTTGTGCGGTGGGGGGTGGGGGGTGGGCAGGGGGACCAGCCATTCTGTGCAAAACGGCCACGTTTCTATTCGCTAGGAACACCCACAATTGAGTAGCAGCAGCCCCAAAAGGGGTCACAAACAGGGTTACGTTGTCCATCGTAGAGTTGTCATCCCTCGGTTTCCCAGGTCATGTTTGTGTTCCTGACCTTATCGCAGTATTCCCCTGTATACATGTCAGAGGTGAGATAAGGCCTTTAAGTGTGCTGACCGCTCCATTTTTGAACGGGTCTGATAGGAAACTTACTGTTGAGAGCCCCTCTTTTTTACTTCTTCCTTCCCATTCTCTGTCCTTGAGAGGCTATGTTCTACTCTAGGAGCACCCTCTCTTGTGCAGAAGACACACGAAGGGACGTTATGGCACTATCACACCTACAATGCTCTAGGGCCCAAATGCCCGCTCAAACACACTCAATTCTACTTCGCCCCGTATTCAGGCCAGGATCCCGAAAATGGTCTTTCCACTCAATATGCGCTGTTTTTGCATCCTTGGTGTCCCGGGAGGGCCACCAACGCGCCAGAATTTACAGATTTGCACAAAATTGGCCCTTAGGGAGGTGCAAACCATCAAAAGCAACCTGCCACAAATACACATCGCCACCTCCTCATAAAGCTACAAGACGCTTTTTTTGTCTAATTTATCTCGACTTTTCTGGCGCCATCTGACCTTTTTTCAGCCAGTGCGTGCAATCCCCGAACCTCCCAACCCCCATCTATTCCGGGAAAAAGGCCATTTCCGAGTTTCCGCTAGTCAGATCGCCGGCCTCCACACCCTCGAAGCACCACCTCGCAACACGGCGCTGATATTTTACAGCCAAAGAATCCCTTTCCGCCCCTGAACAGGCTATTTGCATTTCTTATTAGCCCTCTCCCAGCGTTATATAACCCCCTCATGGCCACCATAAGCCCCCTGCCGAACCGTCCACTGACGCCCAGCACGGCTTCTACCAAGGAGCGCGCGGTGCCAACGTATGAGCGGCCTCTCTACGAGCTGTTTGCGGCCATTTACGGCCAGTTGCTGGCCCTCAAGAACAACCGCACCAAATACATCAACTCCAAGCAGGTGTACGCCATCTACGACCAGTTTCTCGACCTTTTGAACGAGCTCACTATCACAAGAAAAGACGAGGAGTTGAAGGGCATCACGTTGGCATTGCCCAACCAGAGCGATCTTATCATTGACGACATCTGGCAGCTTCTCTCTTTGTGTTTTGTCACATGTGGCCTCATCAAGTTTGCGCCCGCCACCTACTCATCGTTGCTGACTGTAAGCAAGCTCTTGGACCACCTCAAGGAGTGCCAGGTGTACACCTACGACGATTTGGAGCCCATCAAGTCGCGCTTGGAGGAGATACGCGCCATTATCAGTTCCAGCGAACAGCAGCTGCTCGACGACGATGACGATCTGCCCAGAGTCGTCAGCCACAAGCGCGAGGAGAGCTTGTTATTGAGAAACAAGTTGAACCGCTGTGAGCAGTTGTACAAAGACTTGGAGAAGGGCTTTGAGGAGATTCCTACCGACTTGGAGCCTGTTTACCGCAAGTTGGTGCTTATCAGAAAGTCGTTGCTCAACTACTTGACCAGCGTGCCGGATATAGGTCTGCTGGAGGCTCCGCATGATGACCAGTTGACCAAAAAAGTGGCCGACTTAAAGGCGGACTTGCGCAGAATCGAGGCCCAGCGTGACGACGAGGGCAAGTTTGTCAGCGCACACTATGGTTCCAAAGTGCACTTCCAGTCTACGCAGACAGTGTTGAATGGTTTGTTGGACGACTGCAACAACCTCATCAACGACGTATCGCTTCAGAAGGATAAGTCCGCGCTCACTAACTTGTTCGGGTCTCTCAGTCTTGACGACGCCAACGTCAGAGACTTTAGAAGCTTGTATGACCAGTTGATCACCATCAAATTAACTTTGGAGAACTTGTTGGTGACGCGCCGCTGGACCATGCGCGAAACCGACTTGTACAACTACCAGAAGCTGTTGAAGGAGCTAGACGACCGCCGCATAGCATTGATAAAGATCTCTAAGCCGGCCCCTGAAAATAAGGGCGCCAAAAGGCTTCAGATTCTCATCTTGTACTTGTTGCGGAGGTGCTACGCGTTGATCTACAAGTTGCTAGAGAGCTCGGAGCCGGTTTCGGAGTCTTTGCAGCCCATCCACAATCAGTTGTCCACAGTGAGGAAGTGCTTGTTGGAAATCAAGCGCGTGGACGGCTTGAACAACTTGCGCGAATTGTTCCCCTTCCAGTTTAAGTTGGCTTCGCTCGACAACTTACGTAGCGACGGGAAGTTCATAATTAACAACCAGATTCCCGAGGGCCAGGGCACCCTCAACACGCTTCTCGCTGAGTGTTTCGATATTATCCACGAGTTGAAGATCGAGTTAGAGGAAAAGGAGGAGGAGAACGAGCTTCAGCTGGGTGAGGCTGCAGACCAAAAGGGCGATATTACCGACGACGAGGACATCAAGTCGGACGACGAGGTGGAGATGAAGAGAAAGCGCTATGTGGGTTTCCACGAGGCAGACTACGATCTCGAGAGCGAGAGTGCCTTTGAGGACGATTTCGACTCGGCCGTCAGTCTCAGCGAGTCCGAGTACGCCGGAAACGACTACTACTGAGTCCGCCACGCCTGGTATGCCTTCTGCCTGTACATAGCATTTAGTCCATATACGCCGTTGTGATGCTGTGCTGCGGGCAACCCAAAAATTACGCGCGGCGTAAATATGGGTACTGCTTTTTGGGCCTTTTGGGCCCCTTGTAAACCATCCAGTTTCTGGAGAGAAACTGCTGATAAGCACAGACATGTTAGATATACACCCTGTGATATGTAATACATTCTTGTAATTGGCACAGGCCGCGTTCTGGTGCCATGTTCACTGTCACATTTAGACGATGCCCTACTGGGGGTGTACGGGTTTTAGCGATGGAGTCGCAATTCAAAAGAAACCATTTTCCATCCCGCCTAATTTCGCCGTATTCCACTCTTGCCACCCCCTAGCTAGCCGCCTGTGGACGCCTTCACGCCCCCTTTAACCGCGGTGGAACAGCACTTGATCACTTGCACACCACGTGCCAGCAGCGACCTAATTTCTACACGTTCTCGTCTTTCTTCCGCTTTTGTACCCTCAGTGGTTGCCACTATTCCCAACAGCATCGCAAAAACAGAGATGATGTCACAGGGCCTCACATGGGGCTCGAAACAGGCCGCTGGCGGTACCCCCTCGCTCTCAAACCACCCAAATAGCGTTCCTCGGTATACCCCCAGCATCAACGGCCCCCCAAACCGCAAGAGGAGACACACAGAGGAGGACAGCAAAGTCCAGAAACCGGCCAGCTCGCGGCGCATCCTCCTGACACCAGTATCTAGACACAAGAAGTCAAGAACTCCTCGCATTCTGGGCCAGACGCTTCCCATCAACAGGCTCGTCGAGGTGTTGGACCATAAATCCTTACAGACGGTGTTGGACTCGTTGCTTGTACAGCACCCAGAGATAGCGGCGACTGTCAGCAAGCTCGCTCCGCGACCATCGCTTGCCAACCTGCTCGAGCTCATCGAAAGCAAGTTCCGGTGCATTAGCGACCACTTACCGTACAAATGCGACGTGGAGAGCGACTACTCGTACTTGCGCATCAAGCCGCACTTGAACGAGTTTCTCAACTGCTTGCTGGACTTCATTCTCAGCTTATTGCCGCCGGTGGAAACGAGCCTTTTGACGTCATCCAAGTTCTTGCACTCAATCACAAGCCTCATACACACGTTGCCCAACTTCTCCAACAACGAGTTCCAGTATACGCGCAGCATGGCGTATGAGCAGATTCTGAACGCGTGGTTGATCGTGTTGAGCCAGAAGTTTCTGCTCGAGGAGGACGCGTCGGACCTCGAGGGCCAAGCGCAGCCGCAGCACAACCTCGAGCACTCGGTGGAGTTGATCAAGGTGATCGACGAATTGAACTTGAAGGAGTGCTTGCAGAAGCACAACGAGGCGTCTTTGGGCAAATTCTCCAAGACGCTCGACTTTATCATCGCCGAGGTGGATAACTACGAGCACCTTAGCCACACCTTGCATCACAACGGGTCCAACCTCTTGAACGACATGATCACCGTGGACTACTCCAACTTCTCTATTGCTGCGCGCACTTCGCACTAGCGGGCCGGCTGGCGCCGTTCATGTCTCTGATCTCGTATATAGATTGCGCCCAATTCGCAATTTGCGGGCCTATATAGTTTACGCGGCCAATATAATCGCATTACCCCATCGCATTTAGTTTGTGGACCGCAAAAACTGCCCATAGAGGAAAGCATATAAAACACACCAAAGCCTCCCAGATGGAGTTCACACAACAGGTGCGCTTTATGGTGGGAGTTGTTGATTGGCTAGTTTCGGTGCCGGGACTAAGAGTCCCTCTTCGCGAGGGCCCTTCTTCTCTCTGCAACATGGGCCATATTTTCGCAGTTCTCCAGTTTCTACTCTTTGAGGAGGATTTCCGGGACGCTCCCCAGGGCCTTTTTGACGAGCGAGCGGACCCGGTGAGAAGTTCCGAAAGCCACTTAACGGTTCCCAGGGCGCTTTCCGGCCAGGTTTCGGTCATAGAGGGCGTTTTGTCGGCCCATATAGAGCACTCTTTTGAGAAGTTGGCTGCGAAAAAACCACGGCCCACCTCCCACCACAAGATCGGAAAAATCCTTAGTCTCTGTGCACGGCTCAACCTCACACGCTTGGCCATTTTCAGCAACTTGGACGACTTGGCCGTGCTCTGCGAGCTTTTGTTGCGTTTGGGCACCCATTCGGGGTGTAGAACAGGCGACTGTCTCATCGCCTACAAGAAATCGGCCCACTACAACACCTTTAACGCCTATCTTGTTTCCAGATACGTTATCGAAGGCGGTCTGGCCAGCCAAGATCTTCTTTCTCGCAACGAGTCGCTCGAGACAGAGTACCAGGCGAAGAAGGCGCGTTTGGAGCGTCAAGCGAGTTTGAACCTTATAAGGGAGACGAACAACTTCAACATGGAGAGGATGCGGTTGGTGGCGGAAACAGATCTGTTGCAGGCAAAGGTGAGTGAGTTGGAGGAGCAGCTAGCGGAAAGAGGACATTTGGGCCAGCTTTCGGCCAGTGCGAGTGCGCGGGAGCATGCGCTACAGTGGGAGTTGAAGTTGCTTGTGAGGGCGTTGGAGGAGCGGTGATTGGCGCAAATATTGGAGACATCAAGGCAAAAAGTGCAGGATTATGGAACGGATGTAGGTAAGGTGGCACCGAATGAGGGGTCCGGAGAGTTTAGGGGTGATGAGGGTGTTCTGGTGCTTTTAAGGGAAAACAAAAAGGGGGCGAGAGAATGCAAAGAAAAGAGAAGAACCGAGGAGTGGAAAGGGGAAGAGAGAAATCCCACATTCAAATAATGAATTGGGGTGGTATCTGACGAGGGAAATTCAAGTTCACAGAAATACCTGACAGATGTGTTTTCCAAGGGCACCAATATGGGGCTCATGTATGAGTTAGGCCCAGAGAATGGGCCGCATTTAAGGAACCGAGGGGGCGAAAGGCAGGAATTTGGCACTTGCGAAGCCCATGGGCTTCTGAAGGCCAATTTCTGAATGCCCTCTTTCAGCACAGCTGCCTTCACAAAATGTCCTTCTGACTCCACACGTTTGCGAGACGCTTCTGAAAAAGACACTTCCCGCCTTATCTTTTGAGGCTTTCAAGCCAGCATGTAACGTCTGAAAGCAAATCTATCAAGTCTTCCTATCTTTGCCATTGCAGCAGCGCAGAGAGTTGCACACTTACTCTTCCTCATTTCTCCCCCACCTATGGGCAATTTTCGCACCCAAAAACCTAGCTTTCGCAGCCAATTCGCGTTGCATTGTCGAACCGATGAAGTTTGCATTTTCGAACAGACCTTGTCTTGCTATTTCTCTATCTCAAACCTACTGCGCCCATATGACACTTTTCTCAGTTTTCACAAATCCCCTATTCTCCGCGCATCTCCATTACTACCCTCTCGTTGGCCTCTCGCCATTAATCTCTTCTCTATTATACACTATTTAAACCTGTTCAACGCGGGCGCCAATACGTCCTCCTCCTCCGAAAGGTCCTCGTCCCGCTGCAACTTCTCGCGCGCCTTCTTCTCCAACTGCAAATTTCTCTCCACGCGCATTTTGCGCTCGTCAATGACGTTTTGCTTCTTCTTTCTCATGTGCGTGCGCAAGGCCGAGTTTCCGGGCTTTACGTCAGGGCGCACTTCCAACTTCTTCTCCTTGTCCACAACGTCCGCTCCCCTGAAATTGGCGGCTCTGGCATCCACCCCACCAATGACGTTGGGGTCAAGCAGAATGGTGTCGGAGGGCAACTTGTTGATCAAGGCCCTCACCTCGGACTGCTGTCTCTGCACAACGGTCTCGTAGGGGTTCACCTCCAAAGCGTCGTAGTTAGCCTCACCGGCGCCAGGAACTATCAATGACGAGAACCCGTTCTGGTGGCCCACGCCGAGGATATCCTCGAAAGGAACGAAGCGCTGTGCCTCCACCCGGCTTCCCGGAAGCAAGTGGTTCATGTAGGGACTGGTCTGCTTGTTCTTGAAAACGTCCTTCCACACCGTTACATGCGAGGACCAGCCCACCGCCAACAACCCGTTATCGGACATGTCCACCGAGGCTGCGGGCGTGGGCGTGTAGTAGGTGTCGAGCTCCTGGAACTTGCGGAGGTCCCAGATGCGCACCAGCTTGTCGGAACCCGCCACCGCCATGTACTTGCCCTCTCTGTCGATGGCCAAGTCTCTGATGGGGCCCCTGGCCAGGTGCATCTTGGCGAGCGGCGTGCTCATGCTGGGCGCCCACAAGGACACGGTTCCGTTGGCGTGGCCCAAGTGCATCACCGCGTTGTACGGGTTCTGCTTCATGGCCTGCGTGGGCCCTAGCTTGGTGCGCCACTCGGCCACAAGGGCGCCGGTGGAAACATCGTGGTACCGGAGCTGGCCCGTCTTTCCCGCCAGCGCGAGAAGAAAGTGGTAGGGGAGGAAGTCCAACACCGTGGCCTCGATGTGCTGCGAGAGCCTGTGCAACTCCATGCCGGTTTTGTCGTAGATGAATGTGTATCTCTTCTGCGCGACTGCGAAATACTGGTCGTTGTGCAAGTGCTGGACAGCATTGACGGTCTCGTTGAGATGCAACTCGCACGCGAGCTTGCCCGTGCGCCAGTCGAGCGACGCCACATGGCCCTTGCGGCCACCGAGAAGAAGGTTCCTTCCGTTGCGGCTGTAGTTGATGTAGTAGGGCCCAAACTCAGGCAACTGAAGCTCGAACTTCTTGTTTGCAGTGCTGACGTCAACGGCCTCAGCAATGTCGTCCTGGCGGAATTTGTACGTCTTTTCCATCTCGTTTTCGGGCTCGAGGAACCCGGCCTCCTCCTGCAACAAGAGGTCTGTGCCGGCAGCCGAACGGACAGCCTCCCTGTACTGTCTATCGACCCTTTTCATGCCCTGGGCCATGCGGCGCTCTTTGTTGCTGCGCGGCTTTGTCACGCCCTTAGAGGGCGCACCAGCGCTACCACGCTCGTACTTCTGCGTCCCGGGACGGTCCACGGAACCCATCTGGCCCGTGAGCGTCATTCTGGAGTGGTTGGAATGGGTGCGATGGGCTGAAATTTTTGTAGTGATGGCCAGAGGGGGCTATATGCAGGAAAGGAATCTTCTCACACGATGTGGGGGGGCCTATGTGGGCGCCAAATCTGTGAGGGGCGAGGACGGCGGCTGTAGGAGGAGCTGGTGGCTGCTGGGGGAGCTGTTGGCGGTCAGGGGTTGGCGTTTTGTGTTCCCGAGTTCCCCCGTTGGGGCCCTTCTCTGCCATCAGCTGAGGTCCTGCATTTAGCGCAACTTTCCACTGTCACTCACCTTCTCCTGCTACTCCTCCACTTCTCCAATTGCCATGAAAAACGCCTCGGGCCGGCTCTTTGGCGCTCGCAGACGCGTGCTTACCGCTAGCATGGTTCCCAGGCCGCTTGTGTTGGCAGCAGGCGCTTTTTTCGCAGCCGCCGGCGGCCTCTATCTCCTAGATGCCCGTTCTGCTGTGCACGAGCACGTATTGTGCCCGCTTATTCGCAGCTTGACCGATGCCGAGCAAGGCCACAAGCTCGGCATTCTCTTCATGAAGTACGGGCTTGTTCCTCGTCTTTTGGACGAGAAGGCTCGCAAGGCGGAGACCGACAAGTACCTCCGGGTGTCTGTCTTTGGACACCGTCTTTCCACGCCCATAGGCCTCGCTGCAGGCTTGGACAAGGACGGCGAGGCCATAGAGGCGTTGTTTGACTGCGGTTTCTCGTACGTGGAGATCGGTTCCATCACGCCCGAGCCGCAGCCTGGAAACCCCAAACCTCGTTTCTTCAGGCTTCCCAAGGACGATGCCGTCATCAACAGGTACGGCTTCAACTCCACGGGCCACTTCAGCGTGTTGGCAGGGTTGAAAGTGCGCTTTGAGCGCTTGGTGGGCTCCTTAGGCCGCGGCCACCCGGGCGACGAGGCTCCCTTCTCCAACGCCTTCCGCGACGGAAAGGTGCTCGGCATCAACCTCGGTAAGAACAAGACCGGCGACGAGGTCACGGACTACCTCAAGGGTGTGGCCCGTTTGGGACCCTATGCTGACGTTTTGGTGGTCAATGTCTCGCTGCCGAACACGCCTGGCTTACGCGATTTGCAGAGCGAGCTGAAATTGGCCAACTTGTTGAAGGCCGTGGTGGCCGAGAGAGACACTGTGGGCCCCAACTTGTTGGGCCAGAAACCGCCTGTTATGGTCAAGGTGGCGCCGGATCTCACGGAGCCCGAAATCGAGTCCATCGCAGCCGCCGCTAAGTCCTCGGGGGTCGATGGAATCATCATTTCCAATACCACCATCCAGAGACCCACCGCCAGCTTGTTGACGTCCGATCCTGCTTTGGTGGGCCAGACTGGCGGCCTTTCGGGAAAGCCGTTGAAGCCCATTGCGTTGCAGGCGTTGCGTCTCTTGAGAAAACACACTAGGGACTCGAACTTGGTGTTGGTGGGCTGCGGAGGCATCTCCAGCGGAAAAGATGCACTTGAATTCGGCCGTGCGGGCGCCTCCTTCGTCCAATTGTACACTGCCTTCGCATACAAGGGTCCCGGCTTGCCAGCAAAGATCCGCGACGAGCTTCTCGCCGAATTGAAGAAGGAGGGAAAGACCTGGGAGCAGATCGTGGGGTCAGACTAACTATCACCAGAAAGCGTGCGCTCACCAATTGTATATCACCTTCTCAAAACATAAACACGTAAATTTTGTAGAACGAAAAGAGCCCACACCCTGGGCAAATCAGCCACAAAATTGCCCAAAACGGCCTGAAAGTCGCCCAAAACGGTCCCACACACATGTCATCACCACAGCGCCCTACAACGCCGCGTCCTGTGCGCCACAGACGCCGTCTGAACCGCTCCTCGGGCGCTTTCAGTGTTTCCCAGTCTCCTAAGGCCCACTATCCCGTGGATCCCGACCATCTTCCGTTGGAAGCGCCTGAAAATGCCACGCGCTTTGAACAGCTACTGGATGCCCTCGACCAGCTCGATCTGAATATGACCGATCTCCAAACCATCCATGGGGCCATTTCAGACGGGTTCAACGAGCTGTTTTCCAGCTTTTTGTATGGCCTTATGATGACCATGTGGTGCAATGAGTTTCAAACATGCCCTACGAGAGAGGAATGGGAAAACAACCGAAATGGTGAAGGTATCGACCGCGAAATTGCTGAGCTTGAAGAGACTGTGCGTGAGGCCCGCAAGAAAAACGCGGCTTTGAAGGCCCATGTCGAGACTATCAATCGAAAACAGGCCTTTGGAACACGCCGCCCGGCTGCGCCTGCATTGAAAGGGGCAATTGCGCAAAAAGCCCCCCCAAAACCTCCCCAAACTCGCAGACCTATACCAGCAACGCCTAAACAACGCGATAGCTCAGCCGACTCTTCTGCTGCCCATGCTAAGAGCCGTATTCCGCAGCCGCGGTCCAGAACCGGGCCCAATCTTAACCAGGCTCCTCGCTACTTGCGGGGCTTGTTTGACAAGCCAGTCTCTGGCGTCACCAAGCCGAAGGGCTAAATGCGTGCGTTGAGGGAAGGAGAGCGGTCTACGCTGCGCGTACAGTGGGGGGCGGCATCTCCTCTAATATCGGTCTCTTTATTCCAATCATGCGTCACTTCCTAACTGGCAATAAACCTCCCCGTCGAGAATGCAATGGAAGCAGATATAGCCGCGATACTGGATAGGGCGAGGGCCACTGGTCATACCGCAACCCCTCAACGTGATCAGTCAGTGAAGAGTATGAAGGCATCCGTCGGTGAAAAACGGGCCCGAAACCACAGGGCAAAGTCGGACACATGTCATCGCCTTTGCTATCTACTGAGTGACTGCCACAGTCACACTGCCCACACCCCCAAGACTAGTATTCCCACACGACGTGTTGCCACGAAGGTCCCTTTGGGCCGGCAGACGGCTCTCTGGCCAGCTCCGGCGCCTTACAAATCACCATTCCCTTTGTTAGCACCGCGTTGAACGCGCTACAATTGTGGGGTGCGTTGCCCGCATCGAGGTACTAGATGCGAAAAAGAAACGGCCGTCGGCAATTCGTCGGCGCGAGAACCCTTTGGGAGGAGTGCACGCATGTGAATGCTTGCAATACCGATCAGAGCCACTTCGCAGCATTGTTCCTTGGCCGAAACTGGCCCCATCCCGTCACACACAGAAATCCACGGGCTAAAGACCGATCTGGTCGTTATCCGGCTGTTCCGAAGGCCCATGTTGCTGGCGATGTAGACCGGCGCCCGCTGCAGGCATAGATGGTTACGGTTGGTGCGACGCTAGGTTCCAGAACCCTGGCCTGCTGCGGACTTACTCGGCATGTACGGGCGTACTGAACCCGCACCGTTTCAAATCAGCTTGCGAATTTCATCGAAAACAGAGCGAATTACATATCCGCATAAGTAAAACAGGTATTGTCGACTAGTCGACCGCCCCACGGATAATCGCCGGGCCCGTTCTCCCGTATATCCGCCCACACTAACACCGGCGGTTGCCTGTTTGGGCACAGAAAATGACGTGTGCGCACCGCTCAGTTCCTTCCAAACATGGGCCGACGGACTTACGCCATGGGCTGCCCGATTAGTGCTGGTTCCCGTGACACAAAGCGCAGTTTCGCAGGTGGGCCTCTGCGCATACGACCAGCTTAGTGGCAAAGGCTGGGCTTATATAAAGCCAGAACCCCCCCTGGTTTTTAGAGACGTCCACCTCTGTTTTTAGTACCAGCACTGCTTGGTCACACAGTGGTTCACGGTGTTCTCACAAGCACATTTATACACATGCAATTTTTGAGCAGAATCGTCAGTGCCAGTGGACTCAGCAGGTTCGTGCCGTCCAAGAAGATTCTCGGCCTCGAAAGCCCGCAAGATGTGGCCGCCCCATCCCCACAGCCCAAGGACCCCGTGGAAAGAAGAATCAAGCTGGCTGACAGCAACGGCCCGAAGGTGGTCACCAGAACCCAGGCCAAACGCACCATCTCCTCTCTGCATGCGCTTCTGGGACGGCCCTACCGGGTCCTGGCAGGCTCCCGGTCGTCGTCGCTCATCGCACTGCCGACGTTGGCGCTGCCGGCGGCGGTTGAGTTCACCGAGCCGCCTCCCCATATCTCCGACTTTGGGCCGACAGCCGACCGGAATTATTTCTACGACCACACCCCAGGTGCTTCCTCGCACATGCTGCTGCCCCGCGGCCTGCCCCCAGCAGACCCCACCATAGATGTCCACTATCAGTTGCACCGCACCGACACGGCCGCATCGGATGTTTCGGCCTTTCACGACCACCGTCCGAAGAGAAAGAACGTGCATTTCACGCTTTCCTGACCCGCTTACGACCCACACTCTTTGCATCCCGACGCGGAAACGCGTGCAAGTCTGTATATAGACGCTCGGCATAACCAATACTATTTATTTGCTCAGGTGCGTAGCCCCGGAGCTTTCGGCAATAAGTGTGGGAGCTGGGCCATCTCCGGACGTGGCAAACGCCAGACGCCCCGCCTTTCTGACACAATGCGGGGTCCTGTGCTGAGCCCCTGGCGCCAGCTTTGACGTAAACGCTTCGTGGAACCCCTCCCTGTTCTTCTATACGACGCCAAGCCTGCACGGGGCTGTCAGCTGCAAAAGCGGCAGTTTCGTCCCACCAGCCTTATTGCCGCACCGGTCCTGCACGTAGCCCCTCGCTGCAAGGAGTGCATACGGGCGACATTAGTCTTCGGTGCGTATCGCTGCCATTTCACGCTACAGCCTCTTCGGTCGTATACTCGGTGTGCTATACGACATGTTGCGTCACAACCGGTACTTGAAATAGGGGCTCTTGTCGCCCATTTTCATCAACTGCACATCCGTGTAGTGGGCAAAGGTTCCTTCTTGCAAGTGGTGCTGCTTTCTGCTGTTGGCCCACGTATAGCCCACGATAAGCAGCACCAAGCCACACGCGCCCATCCCGATGAAGCCAAGCTCCAAGGCATGTCCCAAGATGTATCTGGGGGCGTCCTGCGTGCGGTAGAAGTTGGATGCAAAAGCGCCAGAGAAGTTGCCGACGCCTATCTGGAAGGCCATACCGACTGCCCGCTTGTACTTTCCTGAAAGGTTGTTGGAGAACCAGATGACCACAAGGGGGAAGGCGGGGTAGATACCGAGCGCGATAATGTATATCCCCGCATAAATGCCCTTCGGGTTTTTGAGCGGGTCGCCGGTAATGCAGACGATGTACCCCACCGCCATGCACACGTAATTGAGCACCAAAAAGGGCGACCGGAGGCCCACCTTGTTCAGCACAACCGCCTGGAAAATACTCGCTATCGCAGCTACTGTGTACACTGGCACAGAGAGCAACTGCGACTTGGTGGACCCGAACCCCAAGTTGTTGATAATGGTGGGTGCGAAAAGCGAGATTCCGTACAACGGCACGCACACCCCGTAGTAGGTGATGAGCTGCAACCAGCTCTGCCAGTCCTTGAACACGGCCCATATGTAGGCGGTGTCGTTGGCGTCGTCCTCGCCAATGATCTCCTTGTCGAGTTTGACGTCCGCGGTTTCGACTTCCTCGTCCCTTTTTCTGAGGCTGTCGCCGTCAACGTTGGAGGCGTATTTCACCCGGTGAACGAGGAAGGCCCGCTCCCGCTCGTTCAAAAACTGGCACCTCTCGGGGTAATCCGGAAACAAGAAGAACGCTGCGAGGGAAACCAAAAACGTGAGCAAGCCCTCGAGAATGAAGATCCACCGCCAGCCCGCGTATCCGCCGACGCCGTCCATCTTGGAGATAGCGGCCGCCAACAAGCCCGAAAAGGCGCCTGCCAAGGAGGCCGCACTGAAGAAAATGGCCTCCCTGACCAAGATCTCTTTTTTCTTGTAGTACACCGAGAGCAAGAAGGAGATTCCTGGAAAGGCAGCACACTCAAAAACACCCAAAAGCGCCCGAGTGGCCAACAACTGGTGGAAGTTGTTCACAGTTCCCATGCAGGTCATCACGATGGACCACAACACCATGGTGGCCGGAATGAAGAAGCGCGGGTTCACGTGCTTGAGAATGACATTGGCGGGCACCTCCAAGCTGGCATAGAAAATGAAGAAAATCGTGAGACAGAGGTTGTACTGGTTTCCCACAAGCTTGAGGTCGTCGGCCAAACCCTCGATTTTGGCGTTTCCGATGTTGCCCCGGTCGAGGAAACTGAGCAAGTAGAGGATGGTGAAGAGGGGAACAAGGCGAAAGTCGACCCTTCTCATGACTTTCTTTTCGTCGACGTCGTCGAAGGTGTCGATTTCAGACCCGCTTTTCAGCGAGTCGTCCCGAGAAGATACGAGAACGGGGTGTTTGGTGGGTTTGTCCATATTGCAGATAAGGCCCCACCGCCGTGGGATTGCACCTCTATTATATACATGTGTGGGGTTATGTGTATGCCCTCCCCACGCCGTTATCACTTGCGGCTACGCTTGAACACAATGCAGCAACGCGCCCACTTCTCCGCAATGATGCATGTACCCCACAAAACTCGTGGTGCTCCACACAAGTTGTCTATTCGGGGCTAATGTAGGGGTATCACCGAAGCGCAGCAACCTGACGTATTTTGGGGGTGGGGTCGGAAAAGTGCCAAGCGTTTCCGTGGGGGGAAGGGTCCGGAGATTATCTGCCAGTTCCCGATCTTCCATGTGCTGGGTGAATTACGAAATCTTACATATAATTGATGCGGAGTCTGTTTAACGGTTTGGGGGACCGCACATCAGGCCCCAACGGCTGAAACGGTCGCCTGGGGCCGCGAGGCGAACTCTTTTGAGCGTTGGTTGCGAAACGGGGCCTGTCCACGAGACGCCCAAAGAGGCAAAACAGCCGAAACGGAAAAAATGGTTATATAAGCATCCGCATCAGCCCCAGACGGGACTAACGCGGTGCTCAAACCGTCGAGGGGAACTCGTCCTCGAGGGGAACAGTGCCAGAGACCGCCGTTCTGACCAGAGTACCCGCTGACATAAGCATGTTCCCTTGGCACAGCCCTCGACGCTGACACAGAAGTTATGTAAGCACCGCGAGTTGCTTTTGTTGTCTTTGTGTCACGATTCTGGCACTGCCCTTTTGATGTCCTAATTTGCTAACAACAACCACTCTTTTTCAGCACAAGCGTCCCATCCGGCCTCTGTTGCGCGAGTTTCGTGTTTCCTTCGTTTTCCCTCCCCCCCACAGACCGGGCACGCTGCAACCAGCGGATTTTTCTGCTTCCTCTCGTGCTTCTGCGCCCGTTGTATCCCTATTTTTAACCAACTACTAAGGACACTGGTGTGATCCCTAATCTGCACAAAACAGCTGTTTTATCCCCATAAGCTGATCACAGCGCTCCTGCATAACACATCACACACACACACACACACACACACACACACACACACACACACACACACACACACACCATGAAGTTGGGCATAGTCTTTGTGCTCACGGCGCTTTTGCTGGCGGTAATGGCCGACTTCGACTTCTCGTCCCCGCTGGAGGGCGACACTTTTTCAGGCAGCGGCGGTCTGGCCGAGGTTGAGATCAAGTGGATCGACGATGCCGACTCCGGTGACGACTTCTCATTGGCCAACGTGAAGACGTTGACCATCTCGTTGTGTAGCGGTCCTGCGGGCTCGCCCAGCTGCTTCTTAACCGTGCAGAAGCCCAAGGCGTTATCGGGCAAATCCTACAGTGCGACCATCCAAAATGACGCGGCCCCCGACGGAAACTACTTCTTCCAGTTCTACGCCGTTTTCGATGCAGGCACTTCCATCCACTACACCAACCGTTTCAAGTTGAAGGGAATGACCGGCCCTGCGGGTACGTTGAAGGGTGTGACGGCTACTGGCGACTCGCCGGACCCGCAAACGTCCGCGGAGGCCGCTTCCATCGACTCGGCATCGTTCTCCATCCCCTACACCAAGCAGACGGGAAAGACACGGTACGCCCCCATGCAGACCCAGCCCGGCTCCAAGGTGACCATGACAACGTGGTCCAGACGCTTCCCCACGTCGTCGTACACCCCTTACAGCACCATGCGGCCGTCGCCCAACGTGCACTCCACCATCACGCCAGGCTGGGACTACACGCCGGCGTCTCTCACCAACAAGGCGGCTCCCGCAGCGTACCCCACGTCGTTCTACGCCGCCAGCTCGCGTGTCAGCAAGGCCACGTTGAGCTCAGCCACCAAGAAGAAGCGGTGGTTGGACTAGCTAGGTTAGTAGAAACAGTTGATTTTAAAGAGTATAGTACTGGTGTAGGAGTAAAAGAGTTGGGGTACTTTAAGAGAAAAATGGGCCCAGAGAGCATAAGCGAGCACTAAAAGATACGCAGCGGCGAAAAGAAGACGACGAAGGCCCAAAATGGGCCGAAAGTCGCCGTTCTGGGAACTGTGCCCCTTTGGGTCGTATCCTCGCCCAAAGTGGTTTTTCAGGGCCATTCTGGGCTCGAACCAAGAAAAGTGTTTTTCGGGTCGCGCTCGTAGACGTGTTTTGTTGTGAATCGGAGGTTTTCGTCATTCTCAGGAACACAACCAACGCCCGTCTCCGTTGCCAATCAGCCCCGCCACCCCGCCCATCGCACCCGGCCCGCTCCGAAGACTACGTCAGTTTTTTCCCGAGCCTGCCAGCCGCTCTGGTATAAAAGTTACGCCTTCCCCCGAAATGTCCTATAATTACACCAATGACAACAACGCCTCGTCGTCGGCGCTCCGCAAGCGCAAGACGTTGAAGAAGTCCATCAATTTCTCCACGATGATCATTGGAGAGAGCGGCGCGGGCCGTTCCACGCTTATAAACACGCTCTGTGGCGGCAACTCTATTGTGCCAACCTCCTCCACCGCCTCCCAGGACCCGTTCCTGAAGAAGTTGACGTTGCGACACGAAAACGTGGAGTTGGAGGACAACGAGGGCCACAAGATCCTGTTGAACATCATCGACACGCCCAATTTCGCCAACTCCATCAACTGCGATGAGGACTTCAAAATTATCGTGGACTTCATCAGACACCAATACGACGAGGTGTTGTTGGAGGAGAGCCGCGTCAAGCGCAACCCGCGGTTCAAGGACGGCCGTATCCACGTGTTGATCTACATGATCACACCCACCGGCCACGGGCTCCTGGAAATCGACGTCAAATTCTTGCAGCACATCAACAACTTGGTCAATATCATACCGGTGATCGCCAAGGCCGACTCATTGACGCCCGAGGAGTTGAAGCTCAATAAGCAGTTGATTCTCGAGGACTTAAACGACTATAAGATCGCCTACTACAAGTTCAACGAATACGAGTACGAGCAGGACTACATCGACGACGAGATTGTGGAGTACAACAAGTACCTCAACTCGCTCGTGCCGTTCGCAGTCATCGGCGCCAACACTTACCAGGAGAACCGTGACGAGGACGAGGACATGTTGAAGTTGCGGGTGTTGAACCCGGCCTACACCAAGCCCATCAACGTGGAGTTGCCCGAGGTCAATGACTTTACCATCTTGAAGAACGTTTTGTTGATCACACACTTGAACGAGTTCAAGGACTTGACGCACGATGTAATCTACGAAAACTACAGAACCGAGGCTCTTTCGGGCAAGCAGTTCCAGTACGTCAACGACAAGGACGGCAAGTCGCCAGGCGGAGCCAGCAGCAATTCTGAAGCCAACGGCACTCACAACAACGGTACTGTTTCTGCCCACACGCACGAGTCCGACTATTTGGCCAAGGAGGAACAGATCAAGTTGGAGGAGGAGAGATTGAAGAAGTTCGAGGAGAGGGTTCACCAGGACTTGATCAACAAGCGCAAGGAGTTGTTGGAGCGCGAGAACGAGTTAAAGGAGATCGAATCGCGCTTGCTCGCCGAGGGCTTAAAGTTGAACGAGGACGGCGATGTGGTGAAGATTGACGAGTAAGTGTTGGTGCATAGAGACATATATGTGGATCTGAGAAGTGTTTCGGAGCAAGACGATAAATGTGTTACAAGATGAAGCTGTAGTTATGGGAAGGAGTTTGTGCTGGATAATGTGCAAAGAAGCGGCGCATTGTAGAGCTTCGCATGTAAAGTTAAGACAGGGCAAATTGGGCTTCTAGTGCCAAACTACTGTGGTGCCTGTTACTCTTGAACTTGTTTTCGAATCCTTTTGCACTTACATCGCCTTCCGCTCTATATTGGCTCAGCCATTTCTTCGATCTTATACATTTTTAGCTCTCTCGAACTCTCGTCGCACTTCTTAGCCTATCACAACAGTGCCTATGCCACCTTGTACTTCTGCACGATGTCGTTGAAAGCAGCATTCTTCTCCGCTAAGTCCACCAAAAGCTGGTGCTCTGGGTCCACAGCCGATAACTGGGAGAGCAACTCCTCGTGCTTCTCGCCACCACCCACCAAGTAGTCCAACGTCACCTGGTTGGCCAACAAGTCCGGGTTGTTGGCCTTGTCCAAGGCCCGGATCTGCACCAACAACTCCTGTGCCTCCGGGTAGTGCTTCAACTGCAACGTCAAAACAAACAACACGTTCAAGATCTTGAACTTGCCCTGGGGGTCGTCGTCAAAGTCCGACGACAACAACTCGTCGTAGAAGTAGTAGGCGTTGTTGATGTTGTCGGACTCGCCCTTGATGGCCAAAACCCAGCTCTCCAAAACGTGGTAGATGATACTGTCTCTGGCGGCGTCTGGGAAGCGCTTGAAGGAGGTGTAGATCTTGTTAGCAGCCGTGAAGTTTCCCTTGATCAAGTGCAACTGAATCAAAGTCAAGTACGGCTCCAATTCCGTCAAGTTGCTGGCACTGTTATCGGTGTACTTTTCCAAGAGGGCAATGGCCTGGTCAACGTCCTTCTCGAACCGCACCAAGTAAATGGCTGTCAAAACCGCCTGCAACTCGAAGGTAGCGGTTTTCACATCGTCGAAATACGTAGAGTCATCGGTTCCAAACGACTTGAGGTCGTTCCACGCACTCAACAACTGAAAAAGGCCCTCATTGCTGGGAAAACGTGTTTTTCCGGAGTCTATCAACGCGGAAGCGTCCTTGCCAACGGCCACCAGGGACCTGATCTGGTACTCCAAAACCTTCAACTGGCTCTCCTCAGAAAACAGCTCCAAACTGTAGGCGCCTACCTTGTGGTGCTGATTAGTATAGAACTGGTTTCTGATGGTGTAGAGCTCGCCAGAGTCGCTGAAGGCGTCCATTGTGGGGATGTGGTGGTGGAACAGTTACGTGGTTGAATTCAAACAACAGTCTGCACCCGTGCACCAGAGTGAGAGGGCGGAAACACCCGTACACCAGCTATATTGGGCTTGTCCTTCCTTGGTGCCGAGAGCCGTTTGAGCGTGGTTTGGAAGTACCAGTACCTTCCTGGCGCGTGTTCTGAGTAGCCTGCCCATTTTCAGCTTCTTAGCTACAAAATGAGCCCGTTTCACGATGACCTAAAATACCCCAATAAGGTGGGTCTCAGATTTACGCACGGCGTATTCCTCGGGCCGCGTTCCAAAGTCTGTCCAGTCAGGCCATATTTCACTAAATACAATACTACAGGCCCTATTTGGAGCCCTCGCGCACGGAGTCCCATGCGGAGCGCTTTCTGTTATCGTTAGGAGCATCTTTGTCCGAAAGTGGCGAAAACAGGGTGTCTTCGGCCTCCGCCTGCTTCTCTCTCTCGGCCCCAAACCCGTTGGCAATGCGGATCTTGTCCCAATGCGACAACACATGGTCGTCATCATCGTTCCTATCGAAGCCGAGCCGCTCGCTGAAGTGGCCGTCTCTGCTCTGGCCCGGGCCCGGCTGGAAAAACATGTTCCGGAGCGACTGTTCGGTCACAGTCCGGGGGTCCGGAAACACCAGCTCGGGAAACTGGGCGGTTTTCCGAAAGTAGTAGTAGAACATGCCTGCGAAGTGCGGGTCCATGGCCTGCCATACGTTGGCCACACGCTCATTGCTGTTGTCTTCGTTCACGGTGCCAGCTCTGGACCGGAACATGCTTGTCATCACCTGCGACTTGACAGCCATCATGGTTGCCCAGCCAAGAAACAACGAGAAGAGCGGTCTGTGGATGCGCCAATTGAGCCCAGCGCCCAGCGCCACTTTCACAGGCATTCTGTACCGTCTGAGAAGAGTTGGCCCGAAAAAGGCTAGCATGGACGCAGTGTAGCCTGCCACAGACAGATTGAACACGATTCTCTGCAAGTCCTTTGCTACCACGGCCCTGTCTTCGGTTGTGAGGTGGCGGTCGGCCTCGTAGAAGCGAACGGTGGCGTCGAATTGCGCTGGTGTGAGCTTACTTAAAAGCGGGTTGATTTCCCCATTGCGCCCTCTGCGACCGCCTGAGGTAGTGGAGCTCTCGGTTTGTATGGCGTTTTCGGAGGGGTCCGGGGCCCATTCTGCCGACGCTCTTTCGGTGTCTTCAGGCATTTGTGGGGTGTTAAAATGTGACTTTGGGGAAGCAGGCCTGTATATATACCGATGGGTGCCAATACGGGAAATTGCCATCCAGTTTGTTGCCATCATCGTTTTTTGGTCAGTCACATATCGCCCTCCTTCTCGCCACTGCGCCGACTACAGGCTGTCATTCTTTGTACATAGCATTCTGCATGGCCAGGCGCCCAAACGACGGCCCGGCGCTAGTGAGCCAAATCTGGTCACGTGACCTCTACCTACACCAACTTGTTGTCTCTTCTGAGCTCCTCGCGCAAGCGGAGCAACTGGGGAACGACGTCGTCGAACTTGACCATGTCGTTCTTGCCCTGCTCCTCGGGAATATCTCTGTTTCTGATGTTGACACCGTTCTGCTGCTCCTCCTGCTCGCCAACAATGAAGATGAAGTTGTACTTCAACAACTGGCCGTTTCTGACCTTCTTCTGCAAGGTGTTTCCGGAAACATCCACATCGGCGTAGAAGCAGTGCTTCTTGGCCAACGTCTGCTGGAGCTTCTGTGCGTAATCGAAGTACTTGACGCCCACGGGAACAACCAAAATCTGTCTGGGCGACAACCAGAAAGGCCACTTGCCCATGAAGTGCTCAGTCAAGATGGCGGTCATTCTCTCCACGGAGCCCAACAAGGCCCTGTGGATCATCACGGGACGCTCGGAGGCGCCCTCCTTGGCGTCGGTCTTGTACTCCAACTCGAATCTCTGCGGCAACTGGAAGTCCAACTGGATGGTGGCACACTGGAACCAGCGGTTCAACGCGTCGGAGATCATCACGTCGATCTTAGGGCCGTAGAAGGCACCGTCGCCGGGGTTCAACTCCCACTTACCCTTACCCAAGAAGCCGTCAAGACATGCCTCCAACTTGTTCTCGGCATTGTTCCAGGTGTCGAGGTCGCCGACGTACTTCTCGGGTCTGGTGGACAACTCCATCTTGAACTTGAACCCGAAGACGCCATACACCTTGTCCAAGAAGTCGAAAACGCCCTTGATCTCGTCCTCGATCTGGTCCTGTCTGCAGAAGATGTGGCCGTCGTCCTGCTGGAAACGACGAACTCTAGTCAAACCAGATAAGGCGCCCGAGAACTCATTTCTGTGGATCACACCAAAGTCAGCAACACGCCACGGCAACTCCCGGTACGAGCGCTCGCGCGACTTGAAAATCATGCAGTGGCCAGGGCAGTTCATGGGCTTCAAGCCGAAGGTCTCCTTCTCGACGTCAAAGCTGAACATGTTCTCCTTGTAGTTGCCCCAGTGGCCGGACGTCTGCCAGAGCTTGGCGTTGTACATGTTGGGCGTGATCACCTCCTCGTACTCACGCTGTCTGTACTCTGCACGAATGAACTCCACCAACGCGTTGTAGACACGCGTGCCGTGCGGCAACCAGAACGCCAGGCCGGGCGACATGTCGTTGAAGAAGAACAACTCCTGCTCCTTGCCGATTTTGCGGTGGTCTCTCTCGCTGGCCTCCTTCAAGAACTTGAGGTGCGCGTCCATCAACTTCTTGTCGGGGAACGAGATTCCGTACACCCGCTGCAACGAGTCGTTGGCGGAGTCGCCCAAGAAGTACGACGACGAGTTCTTCAACACCTTGAACGCCTTGATGCGGCCGGTGTGGGGGATGTGGGGGCCCACACACAAGTCGATCAAGGGGCCGCACCGGTACACGGTGGCGGAAGTGCCGTCGGGGATCTTGTCGCTGATGAATTTGACCTTGTACTTGTTGTAGGAGAACATCTTCAACAAGTCCTCTTTCGACATCAGCAATCTGACGAACTTCTGCTTCTCCTTGATGGCCTTGGTGGACACCTTCTCGAGGTTGGAGAAATCCGACTGCGACACGGCCACGGCGCCGTCCTGGATGGACATATCGTAGAAGAAGCCGTCGTCGGTGGGCGGGCCGTACGACAAGTGGCAGCCGTAGTGGCACTCGCAGGCCTCGCCCAAAACGTGGGCGGACGAGTGCCAGAAAACGGCTCTTCCCTCGGGGTTTTCGAAGTCCAAGAACTCAAGCGAGACGTCGGCTTCAAGGGGACGTTCCAAGTCCCACAACTCGTTTCCGTTGATCTTGGAGATCACCTGTCTCTCCAAGAAGGACTTGCCAATCAGGCTGGCGATCTCGAAGGGCGACGTCTCGTAGGCGATGCCCTCCTTCACAGTGCCGTCCTTCAAGGTGATTTTGATGGGCGCGTGCTCCTTGGCAGCAACCTCAGCGTCGTACTGGGCCTTCAATTCGTCAAACATCTGGATTCTCGAGTCGATAAACGCAGGCTGGGGGTCCATAAGCAACGGGTTGGAGCTCTCGCCAGCGGCCTTTTTGTCCTTTCTGGACGGCTTCTGCGGCTTGGTAGCCTTCTGGGCATCTCCCTTGAGGGAGAGCTCCTCGACCTTCTTTTCCACGGCTTCGGCAGCAGACATGTTGTGGGGAGTGGCCTGCCAACACGTCTCAATTTTTCAATTATTGTCGACTCATCGGCCCGAAATGTGCGCACCCGTGCTGAAGTATGCGCACCCAAATGGGATCCCTGCCTTCAACCCGCACGCCAGACCACCTCACCATTCGACTACCACACCGACCTATATTGCGTTCATGATAACGCCGCCGGCCTCGCACACGACGTCGGCCGACGACTCGCTCGTGCGTCACGTGCACGAGCTTCAGCAGCTCTCTTTTGCGAGCGAGCAGGCGGCCGATGCCAGCCTCCAGGGCCTAGAGAGCCTCTCTGGGCGTCTCCAGGCGGTTGGGGAGAGGAACGGGGCTGTCTCTTACAATCTCGACGCCATGGGTGTCAAATTGAATGGTATTTTGCACGATTTAAAAGCGCTTTTGGGCCTGGCGGGGGAGATGTCCGGGGTTGAGAGTGCTAGTGGGAGAGAGAAGGAGCAGTTTCATGCACATATTGGAATGGCTTATAGAGGCGAAAAAGGGCGCCCTAGCGAACGCATGGCGCATAAGAAACAAGCACCCTCTGGCGAGCTCCATCTGGAGCTGTTCGGGGATACAAGCTATTCCCGTAACGACGTACATGTCCCACAACCAGATGCCCTACATGGCACAAACGGCCAGTTTGGCGCGTTCCACGGCGCTGGTCGCTTGTCTGAAAATCTTCTAGAAGCCTCAGAAAGCTTCTACGCGGGCCTGAGCCTCGAGCAAACTCGGGACCGTATAGCTGCGGTCCAGAAGTACCTTGGTCTGGCACACCACCAGTTCAGCCCCAGCGTGGGCCATGACGTCAGGGCGGTCCTTGGGAGCATCCAGGATCTTGCGTCTGAAAATGTCCAGGACTCAGCAGCCCGCAGCATCGATGCATTGGCAGCCCTGGTGGAGGCCTACGTTGAAGAACTCACTAGGTGAAGGGGAAGGAATACACGTGCCGAAGAGCACATCTTGCATTATGGAAAATGAGTGTATGTAGAATAGGCGCAAAATGAGGAGTATCTGGTGGTCTGAGGATAGCATGGTGCTTTACTTCGGTGTAACACAGAGAGTGTTCTCTCTAATGGTCTCACTAAATATCGGCCCCACGAAATACCAGCCTCACTAAATACGGCCCCACTAAATTCAGGCTTCACTCTGATGGCCACAGGAAGAGACAACCATAAATCTGCGCTCCCTTTCTGCATCACTTGTCTAGACACCCACCCCCTCGCTTTTCTTGCTTCTCATCCCCTCTCTGCCACTTCTCTACTTCTCGCCAATACCATCATGCATTCGTATATACAGGGGCCACAGGCCGTTGCCTAGAAGGTCTTGGGAGCCAACGAAACGATCTTGTTATACTGCAAATCACGCAACTCCTTCGCCACCACAGAAGACACTCGGGTGCCCAAAGGGTCTCCGTTCTTGTTGATCAAAACACACGCATTATCGTCAAAGCGAATAGTAGAACCGTCTGGACGTCTAAATGGGGCCTTTGTTCTCACCACAATGGCACGACAGATGTCTCTTCTCTTCACTCTGTTGTTGGCAGACTGGCCCGTGATTTCGGAATTTAAGGGCCGCGCCTGTTTGACGACCACGGTGATTTCATCACCCACCTTGGCAAAGTTTCGGGGCCCGTGGCGCAAGACCTTGATACACTCGGCCACTTGTGCGCCGGAGTTGTCTATGACGTTAAGAAGGGTCTTCAAATAGATCATCTTGTGGTGGTGTGGTGATAAATTTTTCGAATGCGATTTTGTAGGTGCAAAATGACACAAACGGTGGGCGGCAAGAGGAGCGGCACTATACATAATTATAGGCCTTGCTGTGTGGCAGATAAGACCTACATTTATAAGTCGTGCTGAAAAGATGTTTCTGGCAGCTTTTGGGGTGAGAATACCGTTTTCGGGGGGGATTCTGTGCAAAATTCCCATCTCCACATACCTAAAAGGCGTCTTCCCACGAAAATTCGCTTACAAGCCGTTTCCTCGCTTCTCAGGAACTATTGCCAGCCTAAATGGCAGTGCTTATTTCCGGGCGATGTCCTCGTCTACCTATCGCCTCAGAAACTGGCACGAACTGGCCATTATTGTCGACCGAAAGCTGCGATTTCAGGCCCGTCACGTACCGCTTCTGGACCCAAAAGATATTCCTCTGATACTCCAGGACTTCCTCCAGGAGCACAAAAACATCGCCAAAACCGCCTCACACCCACATATGTTAGCATGGAGCATAGGGCCTGGTTCTGGGCCTAAAATTGCCGAAAAGGCACCTAAAGGCGCCAAAAAAACACCCAGCGGATCCAAAAAAAGAGCACTCCCTAATGCTGAAGTAGCCGAGCAACCTTCTCTGGCTTCTCGTCCCTCAATCCAGCAGGGTTCCAACGACAATGGCGAGAAGGGCGCGGGTATGCGCATGCTCGAGGTTCTCACCCGCCACAACGTGACCAACACCCTTCTTATCTGCACGCGCTGGTACGGCGGGAGCCCCATAGGCAGCCTGCGCTTTCGCCACATAGCCAGCGCCTCGCTGGACAGCTTAAGAAGGGCCAAAAGTCCATATAGTAACATCACGTGATTCGTGATAGTCACGTGACTCGTGCAATTTTCGCCAATTTGCGGCAGGGTATGAGTCTTACGGAGGACCCAACAGCACAGCCATTAGCAGCCACACACAATGCTCGGCGCTTCCAGAACGTTCTGTGCTGCTAGTGTGGCCACTATCCGCTTCCCGGTGGCTTTGCAGACCTTTTCTGCTCTTCTGGTGCTCTCCAGAAACGCCCCAAAAGTGTGTGGCCGAGTCAGCCGCTACTCCACCAAAACGGTGCCCTACACCGCCGACACCTACGCCTCCAAAGTGGCACGTGACGAGCGCTACAAGAAATTGGAGGAGTCGGATGTGGACTTCTTTCGCTCGATCCTAAAGGACGACAACTATGTGCTTACTGGCAAAGAAGATCTCGACTTCTTCAACGAGGACTGGATGCGCAAGTACAAAGGCCAGTCGCAGTTGGTGTTGAAGCCCAAGACCACAGAGCAGGTTTCGCAGATCTTGAAGTATTGCAACGAGCAGAGCCTTGCAGTGGTCCCGCAGGGCGGAAACACAGGCCTTGTGGGAGGCTCCAACCCTGTTTTTGACGAGATCGTGGTTTCACTCTCGAGCTTGAACAAAATCCGGTCGTTTGACGCCACCAGCGGCATTCTCAAGTGCGATGCCGGCGTCATTCTCGAGAATGCCGATACATTTTTGGCGGAAAACGGGTGCATTTTCCCCTTGGACTTGGGCGCCAAGGGCTCCTGTCACGTGGGCGGCGTGGTGGCCACCAACGCCGGCGGTTTGCGCTTGTTGAGGTACGGGTCTTTGCACGGCAGCGTGTTGGGTTTGGAGGCGGTGTTGCCTGACGGAACCATCTACAACTCCATGGACTCGTTGAGAAAAGACAACACGGGCTATGACTTGAAGCAGCTCTTTATTGGGTCTGAGGGAACCTTGGGCATTGTGACCGGTGTCTCTATATTGTGCCCGGCGCGTCCACAGGCCAACAACGTGGCATTTTTGGCGGTGTCTTCCTACGAGGCCGTTCAGAAGGTGTTTGTTGGTGCGCGCAAGGAGTTGTCCGAGATCTTGTCGGCCTTTGAGTTCATGGACGGAAAGTCGCAGAAGTTGACGGAGCGCTATTTAAAGACCCCCCACCCCATCGAGTCTGGCGAGTACCCGTTCTACATCTTGATCGAAACAAGCGGTTCCAACAAGGAGCACGACGACGAGAAGTTAGAGGCCTTCTTGGGCACCGCTATGGAGGACGGGCTCGTGGATGACGGCATCATCGCCCAGGATGAAACGCAACTCAAGAGCTTGTGGTCGTGGAGAGAGTCCATTCCCGAGGCCTCGGCCCATGCTGGAGGTGTCTACAAGTACGACGTTTCCATTCCGTTGAGCAGCTTATATCTGCTTGTGGAGGACGCCAGTGCTAAGTTGAGAAAGGCTGACTTGGTGGACTTTGACGACGCCTCCAAGCCGGTGGTTGAGGCCATCGGCTACGGCCACATTGGCGACGGCAATTTGCATTTGAACGTCTGTGTGAGGGAATACTCCAAGAAGGTGGAGGGAGAGTTGGAGCCTTTTGTGTACGAGTGGATCCAGAAACACAAGGGCTCCATTTCGGCGGAGCACGGCTTGGGGTTCCAGAAGAAGAACTACATCGGGTACTCGAAGAGCGAGGTCGAGATCGCGCTTATGAAGCAGATCAAGGCGCATTATGATCCCCAGGGAATCATGAATCCGTATAAGTATATATAGGCTGCGAGCCAATTCCCGAAGTTAACGTGCAGAAAAGACTGCCATCTTAAAGTACAATTCGAGCATGGCGAGTGAGATCTGGTTCCAGAGTAAAAAGAGATTCATCTAGTTTTGGTACACTCGGAGTACATGGATCGGGTATTTGAGTATCGATTATGTGAGGTTTTGTTGATTTGTGACAATATTTAAGTGCAAACCAGTTCCTCACAAACGCCATTCATTTTACTGACTATATTCGCAACTACTTCGGTCTCTTGTTGTTCTCTCTTATTGCCATTCTATTCTATAAAGTATGATCAATTAATAACCTACAACTTCGACTCCGTCAGTTTGATCAACGAGCCTTCGTTGTACAAAGACTCGAAGACGTCGTTGAAGTACTTCTTGGCTATAGGGCGCTTGATCTTCAACGTGGGCGTCACAAGGTCCTTCTCCACTGTTAACGGTTCAATGTCCACGTAGATATTGTGCACCTTCTCCAAGCCGCTCAACTGGCTGCCCACGGACGCGTTCATTTCCAGCAAGAACTTCTTCTTGACGTCGTTCTCGTTCATCTTCTTGACAATCTCCTCGGGACTCAAGCCCGTGGCATTGAAACGGGCCTTCAACCACGGCTCAATGGACACGGGGTCCACGCCCACAATACCCACCAAAAACGTCTTCAACGAGTCGCCGTGCACGTACATCTGGAGCACCAAAGGCAACGCAGACATATAGATGTTCTCGATCTTCTCGGGCGTGATGTACTCGCCCTGCGCCAACTTGAAGAAGTTCTTGACCCTGTCGATGATGTACAAGCGGCCGGTGCCCTTCTCCACGCGCGCAATATCACCGGTGTAGAACCAGCCGTCCTTGTCCAAGGCCTTGGCGGTCTCGTCGGGGTTCTTATAGTAGCCCTTGAATATCTGGGGGCCGCGCAACAACAACTCGCCTCTGGGGCCGCCCTCGTCTGTGGAGAGGTAGTTCATCTCGGGGATCTCTCTCAAACGCATTTCCGTGGTAGCGCCAATAGGGCCGCACGAGCCAGGAGAGGCGTCGTACTGGATCGTGCAGCAGACGCCCGCGAAGGACTCGGTCAAGCCGTAGCCCTGCGACAAGCCGGAGTTGAGGGCAGCCTTCATGAACTTGACGGTGTCCACGGCGATGGGGGCCGAGCCACTGGTGAAGCCGATGAGCCTGTCCATTCCGAGCTTCTTTCTGAGGAGCCCGAGGAGACGGTCGTAGAGAATGTGGCGGCCCTCGTCGCCGTCCTTGATGCTCTGCAACTCTATCTTCTTGTCGATGGCACGCTTGAACAACAGCTTCAAGAGCGGCTTCTCGTCGTTGTGGATGGTCTGCGCCTTGATAGCAGCCTCCAACTTCGTGTACACCCGCGGCACGAGGTTCAACAAGGCCGGTCTCAACGCCTGGATGTCACCCAATAACGACAAGGGCAGGCCCGTCAGCGGGAAGCCGACACCAACACCGCGGTACAACGCGAAGTTGACGGTGCACCGCTCGTAGATGTGTGCTAGCGGCAAGAAGCAGTAGACGAAGGTGCCTTGGGTGGCGCCAGAAACCGAAATGAGGCAGAAGGTGGCTCCTGCAACGGCGTTTCTGTGGGTCAAAACCACGCCCTTGGGGTTGGCGCCGGTGGTACCAGAGGTGAAGGAGATGGTGTACACCGAGTCCGGAGCGGGGGGGAGGGGCGTCACGGGGTTGATGGCACCCAATTGCTCAACCTGCTCGATGTCGAAGACAGTGAGGCGCTGGGCCCGCGCCTCCGCGATCAACTCCGCGTCCGCCAGCAGGTCCAACTTGTCCATGGAGACCAAGGTGATAAGGTTCTTGAGGTCGTCCGGGTTCTTGCGCTTCAAGTCGATCATTTGCGCGATCTTGTCCTTGGAAAGCACCAAAATGGGGCTCTCTGTCAACCCCAAAATGTACTTGGACGTGGTGGGGCCGAGGGTGTCGTACAACGCCGTGTTGGGCAACGAGTAGGCCACACAGGCCAAGTCCGTGAGAAGCCACTCGGGGCGGTTGTGCGAGAAGAGCGCCACCACAAACAGGTCGTCGACCAGACGGGCCTCGCCCAGGCGAGTTTTGGTGAAGTGAGTGTCAATCTTGTTGTGCGCAGCCAGGTTCGTCTTAAACGGGTTGTTCTGCAAGACGAAGAGAATGCCTGCGCCTAGGTTGTTTCTTCTGGCGCGGACCTCGTTGTACAGTTGCCACTGGTAGTCGCCGTAGATGTCGTCGGCAACAAGAGGCCTTTTTCCGAAACAGGGCTCTGTACCGTGGACGGCCACAGACGACTCGAAAAGCGCGTAAAGCGTGTTCAACAGCCCATGGGGAGTCTCCAACAACTTCTCCGGGGAAAGGATGTTCCGGTAGATGGGCGAGTAGCCAGGCACTCCGGTGTTGGGAAGCGGCACCGCCCTGTTGCGGGTTGAGGCATCGATCGGGAGCTTCGACTCGATCAAGTCGTCCACGCTCTTCTTGGGATGCGCGAAAAGGGAAGCAGACATCGCGAAAGATACCAAACAGGTGGTTTGCCAATCTGTGAGGGGCGGGACGGGGTATTTATATCAATGGATCCGGCGATGCGGCCCTCGGCCCACTGTGGGGAAGCCCAAAATATTGGAGCGTATGCAGGAATTACCCTTTCTAGCAACGGAAATAAGGAACTCTGGATATACCCTTTTTCGTAAGTCGGCAGCAGGTACTAAACTTGCCGGTGTGGGGCAGATTTCCACCCTGTGCCTGACCCTTTCAGGTTTGCGTCAGTAATGCGCGCGCACTGAACACTTTTCTGTACTTTCACGGTGGCTTAGGGCCTTTAATTCGACAAACTGTGTCGCTTAGACTTCGGTAAAAGGTTGCAGATGGGACTTTGCCGAAAAGGGAGATCGGGAGCATAAACCCGGAACATGCAGTTTGATGCAGGAAGGCTCCTGCAGCACGACCTGTTCGGCAAGCCCTCTTTTTTGTTACGAAACAGCGCCGTGGCGCAGTGGAAGCGCGCAGGGCTCATAACCCTGATGTCCCCGGATCGAAACCGGGCGGCGCTAGCTGTTTTTTTTGCACCTGTACATCAATTCTGGACACGTATTTTTGCGCGGCCGCCTGTTTTCTCCACCAACACCAAAATGGTATGTACGATGGAGCCAGCACTAATTGGTCTGGCCCAATAGGGTTGTTCCTCACCTTGAAATGGGTTCTGTTTATGCCCTATGATCAAATGATTCTCCGCCTCGGGAAGTTTCCTTTCCGTTTGGGCCTTTTCCAAGCTATGCATTTCCGGGTATAGGATGCTGATCGGGTCCTAAAACGGCGTGGAAATGCCTGGAAACGGCCCTCATAATCCCGGATTGGCCCAAGTGGTGGTGAAAATGCCCATTTTGAGCAGGATTTCTGCATCACTATTTCCTTCAAAACCTCGTGCTAACCCCAGGCTTTGCAGACCAAAAAACAGCAGTTGGCAAACGCCAAGTTCGAGAAGAAGAACAACAACAAGCAGGGTAGACCCCGTGCTGCTGCTAAGTCCAAATTCGACTTCCCTATAAGCAAATTTTGGGTCTTTGCATTGGTCTTTTTGGTGTGTGGAGGTGCCGTTTTGGAGATCTTGAGAATCTTCTTCTAAATGGACAACGATGCCCTAATAGGTCCGTTGGGGTAAATGCGGCCCGCTCATTTGCCTGTACCATAGTGGTGTGCTTACAAATTGTGACCAATCACCAATACGGTTGGCTTGAAACCTTTTGAATATACGTTTACAGACTAAATTTTGTATAAGATGCTGTCTGTTTTGTGGGAACGCTTATTTTTTTATTCTATTGGTGGCTGTATGTATGTCAAGGATACCAATTGTTTACTTTTTATATTCATACAAATTATTGTGCATTCCTTCTATTCTCGTAGTTTTAGAAAATTCTCAGAAAGTTGCGAAAAATTTCAAATTTAGTCAAATACCATGTCTTCGTTGCCTAAAAATATACTAAAATCATTACTGTGATGGAGTCGATCTCACCACACCCAAAAACTGAAAGAAAACAAATAGCAAGTCGAACAAATTATGGTCGTCGTGTCTGCAAATCTATTCTGATAGCCCCGCTTCTGTGTAAGTGTCATGTGGGGCCTTTTGTTGCCCTATCAAACCTGCTCTTCACAATTTACTGATAAGTCACCTTGATCGATGACCAAGCCTTCATTGAATCTAGCAATGAGGACGTCGTCATTACTTTCGGATTCGCTCAATCTCAAGCTGTTAGAACCTTTCCTGCCAAAATCATGTGATTTGAGCGGAATGTGTTTTCCAAATTCCACGAAAGTATCTGCGAAGCTCTTTGGATCGTCGCCATTCTCAAAATCATACACCGCGAATTCGATGTTCTTGTTGTTGACCAAGTTTAAGTACGGATTGCAGGTCTCGATTTCTGTTTGCGACAACGGGTTGACTTTAGGGATCAACTCTGTGTTAGGTTTGTCTGAAAGACCTCCACGAGAAGGAATGAACTCCCTGTTTACCTCCACAACCGGAAGCAGGTACATATAAGCATGGTGCCCATTTAATGGCGACACTAACTTCAAGCAGTTGTTATTATCAAGTACAGCCAATTGGTTCCTTTTCCAAAGAATGTCTGTGGGACTGTTATTCCCAGAGCTAGAACTCTTCAGGCTTCCTCTCATTTTGGTATTGTTTGCTGAACTGTTACCGAAGAAGTTGGAAGAGGAGGGGAGGGCCATTAACTTTGTCGCGTGCATAGACGGTAAGATCCACGAATCCAAAAAGTCGTCGCTAGAGATGTTATCGTAAATGTCCCCAAGGATGTTGGGATAGTTTTTGGAAGAGTCTCCACCAGATAGATAGTTGATGTTGTACCAATGCACGGAACCTGACTTCTTGGTTATACACCCAAAGCCAAAGTTGTTTCCCTTGATAGACTCGTTGTTCAGGTTGATGAACCAGAAGATTTCCTTTACAGTGGCACTGGTCTTTCCACGCAAGAATTTGCCAATCAATGACACTTCTGAAGGAAGTTTGTACATGTCCCACATATAGAAATGGTCACCTTTAAGACTGGCATGGACCAACTGCAAGTCGTAGGGACTCAAAGACACATAGGACACGCCTGCCGGAGGCTTGAAAATACCCATTGTCTTACCGTTTGACAAGTCCACGATTTTGATGAGCTTGTTGTCAATCTTGTTGCTCGGTTGAGTGCTTTTTTGGATTGTGGTAGCTGTGGAGTACAAAATTTTGCCGATTTGGCTGCTGATGGAGTGCAAGGAGATGACCACTTCTTTTTCTATTTTTTTTGCACGGGATTCCTTGCTCATGTAGCTTTTGAATTTCCGAGAGCTCGACTCCGAGAGTGTGAACAAGGAGTCAAGAGCCGAGGATGAAACTGAGGAAACAACACGGTTCAAAAGGGGCCCAGCCGGAGGTAACTTAACAGTGGTAAACTGGCTCCTCGGAGAGATGCTTTTCGAAAGACTTTGCTTGTTCGCACTGCGCTTCATGTGCTTGTACTCAGCTTCTGTGGGCGAGTAGACCAACCAGGTACCCACCAAATCGAAAATGGGGGTGTTGTCCAAAGTGCTTGTCTTCAATAGGATCTCGTCCTCAGCGATATCCAAGCGATGTTCTGCGAGAATGGGCTGGCACGCTTCATTCTTGAACTTTTGAAGGCTGAAGTCGCCGTTTGCAGGGTCGAAGCGGCAATTGATTGAGTTATATTTGCGCAAGTAAACGAAACCATTATCTCCGGCGACCACCAAGTGGTGGTTGTTCGCTTTAATAGATAGCTGCGCGTCCCGAAACACGCTCGGGAGGGGAAAGCAATTTCCTTTGTTCCTGGAGAACTCGTTATAGGATCTAGATTGGTATTCCAAAAAAGGACCTTGGTCGACGCATTTTCCAGTGAAAACGTAGTCCAAACGAGTCTCGTCGTGTGCCGGTAACACACAAAACGACTCTCTGCGGCTCGTTCCGGGACTGCGTGAGAGGACTTCCTGATGGTGGAGAAAGAGCACCTCGCTGTCGAAGATTTTGGCGGTGGATGCTCCCTGCACAGGCGGCTGCCATTTCCATACCTGGAGGATGTCTGAAGCTGGGTAAAATATGATTATCTCGCCGTCTGGGCCGGAATCCACCAAGGTAAGAGGCTCTTCTGAGTCATCGCAAGGGGGCGACAAATCGCCGGAAATGGCGCCATTTCCAGTAGCAGTTACTGGGACAACACCACCGGAGGCCGCCAGTTTGATTTTGTGCCAGGTGGCGGAGGTGGTGCCGAGCTTATAGCCCTTATGGGCGCTGGTGAGACTGGTGTTAGTAAAGTCCTAACGGAGCGATAATGGCCATTATAACATACATTTTGTTGAGCTTTATTCTGTCATTGCTGGTCTCAGGCATGGTCGTGACCATCAGGCAGAAGCCACGCCAAAAACACCCGGAAACACGGCCCTAGGAGTTCCGGAAAGCAACCGCTATGTGGCAGTCACTGATAAGATAAGACGCGGGGCAAGTGCGGCAGGAGGTGGTGTACGGGTGTATTTCTGAACCTGACGCGTTGGCGAGCGCCTGTGTTAAGGAAATAAGGCTAAAGGAGCAGAAGAGAAGTGGTGGTGGGAGTAAACACGGTAAACAGCGGCTATCAGGGTGGCGTTATCTGCAGGACGATAAGCGACACGAGGGCCAGAACTGGGCCATATGCAGGATGTCTGACCGGTGTTGTGTGAAGGCGAAGAAGTGGGGGGTTTCGGAGATGTGGCTGTATTTCCGAGGCAGGGGACCAAGAGGCCATTTCGGGGCCCAATGCGCTCACGGCGGCTGAAATGCTTGGAAACAATAGGGAGGGCCTACCTCACTGGTATCGCTGCAAAAGTCACTGGTGCTACTGCCTCATGCAGGTTTACGGCCGAGACCCAACCCAAAATCCGCTAACTCCGCATCTCCGGTGTCGACGGCCTTAGGTGACCGAAGATACAGTGGACGCCATTTAAACTTCTTCTGTGGACATATGCACGGCTTCCGGGAAGCGTCCGTGCGCGCAAATAGCCTAAACAGGCTCCCGTTAGAGGTTCTCGACCTCGTATTTCTGCACCTCACGGTATCGGACTTAGGGCCGCTTCTCCGTGACACCAACTTTACTGATGCCAACACCAATGTCACCGTGGCGCTCCAAAAGAAGCTTCTGCAGGGCAATTACGTCATTCTGAACCGCACAGTGCAGCCGCTGTTCGTGGAGATGTACCTTTTGACGCCCTCGTATGTGGACAAGAAGACCCTTGAATTTATTCCCTCTTTTGGGGCAATGGTGGACCTCCTTCGCTTCAACAACCGCTATCCCTATAACGCGAGACACCCAATAACGATCTCGTTCTATGTGTGGCACTTGTGCGACATGTACGACTTCATCATGCTCATCCGGCTGATTGACGTCTCGTCGCTGCTAAACTTCAATGTGGAGCTCGAGTACGACCCTGGGATTCTCCACTATTTGAGCCTCAATGTTTCCTTGGACATTTTGGCTGAACGCCTAGGCACAAAGGTGGTCGGGCTCATGGTGCTTAACTATACAGGCGACTTGCCGTTCGACTTCAACGTTTTTCCGGGCCTCCAGACGCTCTGGTTGGAAAACACGAATGTGCGCTTTCAGGCCTCTTTCAAAAATCTCCCCTACTTGAAGCACGTGGTGATATACCCGAACTGCAACGGCTACACGCTCAATAACCCTGTGGTTCTCCTGAAGTCGCTTCCAGAGTCCGTGGAAACCCTCCGGCTCGGAAACTGCATAGCCAACGGAAGGAGCCTCCGATACCCGGGTCCCCAAAACGTCAA
The DNA here is from genome assembly GCA_030558325.1 of Wilhelminamyces tanticharoeniae. Taxonomy (NCBI): domain Eukaryota; kingdom Fungi; phylum Ascomycota; class Pichiomycetes; order Serinales; family Metschnikowiaceae; genus Wilhelminamyces; species Wilhelminamyces tanticharoeniae. Next base: position 254,018 of record JAJMSI010000004.1, on the reverse strand, counting down.
AAAATTGCATTTGAGCAACGTAAGGGACACCTCCAACAAGTTTCTAAGCGAACTACTCAGAAACAATGTGAATTCCAACCTCGAGAGCCTCAGTTTGGAGAATCTTTCTGTGAAAGAGCCCATTTTTGACTGTGTTTTGGAACTCTGTCTGCCCGTGGTCCACAGCAACTCCAACAGCCTCTCGCTGCTCTCGCTCTTCAATATTGGCTACACTGATCAGTGCAGCTGGGACTTTGCGAGCACCAACTTGACGGAACTCAAGCTCAGCAAGTGTTCTATCTGCAACCCGCGGTTCCCGCCCACCCTTCAAAGATTGGACCTTTCGGACAACGGCATCGTCAACTTGTTCGAGATGGTTGTGCCCAGTCTTCTTCCACGGGACCTCAAGTACCTTAACTTGTCGCATAATCCCATCAACTGGAAGGCCCTTCCAGAAGTGGAGTTTACCCCAAATATCGAGACCTTGAGCTTGAAAGACACCTTGATCGGCGACCAATTGCACAAGCTCCGGTTTCCGGATTCGGTCACTTACCTCTCGCTCGAAATCAACAGGATTGATTCTATCGACGGCATCAAATTCCCCAAGAATATAAGCAATTTGGGTCTCGGGGGAAACCACATCCGGGCCATCAGAAATCCCACGTTGCCACACAACTTGCGCACCTTGCATCTCACAGAGAACATCTTCAGCACACCCATTGACCTCTCGCTCGACGAGGACAAGAACCCGCTCAATTTGGAGGTGTTGTATCTCAACTATAACAGCGTGAGCAATTTCCACGAGCTCCGGTTCCCGCAAAACGTCACAATTTTAAACCTCGACAACTGCAAGTTGTCTGAGCTCGTGGATGTGGTTTTCCAGAGGTCCATTGTGGAGCTCAGCCTCAGCGGATGCAGCATAAAAGTGGTGAGGAACGTGTCTTTTGAGGAGGGCTCGAGGTGCCGGTATTTCAACTTATCACAGAACAGCATCTCGGAATTGCACCTAGTGAGGTCCTTGGAGCTCCCGGAAAGTATAGAAACGTTCAATATCGGCAGCAACGAGCTCCGGTCGCTACTGGCGGACTTTTTTAAGGGGTGTCGGTCGTTGGAGTCGTTGAAGATGTCAGCCAACCAGATGTCTAGGTTGGAACTCTGTTTGGGGGAGAACTTGCGCATGGTGGATGTGTCTTTCAACCAGCTTCGGCACGTGAGGCTCCGGTTTCCCAAGAACTGCCACCAGACGCAGCTCCTTTCCATCAACCTTTCCAAGAACAAGTTGACGTCCTTCGGGCCGGAAAACATCAGCCACGGGGTGGATGGCGTACTTCACGGTAAATTGACGGAGCTCGACTTGACCGAAAACAAGATCTCCAGTAACGAGATGAAGGAGAAGTCGGGCCAGTTCCTGGAGTCCTTGAGGGCCCTTTTTGTAGGGAGAACGGGCCTCCAGGACCGGTACGGGTACGACATCGGCGCCAACATCATGGACAGCTTGTGCTGCATAGGAAAGCGGATCGACTACACGTGTTTGTGAGGACGGCGACATGGGTTTATAAGTTATCGGACAGAACCTCCGCGACTTGTACGATGTAAATCAATATAATAGTCCCGTGGTGGCACTATGCGAGACGAGCTCGCCACACAGGGTGGAGTTGACTTTGTTCCTTCTTCCAAATGCGAAAGTGTTCCCGCAGGCCATTTTAAACTGGAGATAAGCGAATATCCCAGGGCAGACGAGAAGGCATACGCTTTGGTGCGCTACATGTTCTGGTGTGGTGGACGTCGTGTATTGGGGCTGGGCGGACGCAGAAGGGCGCAACGGTGCAGGGGCACAGGGTCGCGGTGTCAAGGAGGACAGGCCGTCGAAAGGCACAGCTGTCGCTGAATGGCTGATGTGTCGCTGAGCCACCACTGACACCGTCCGCCCTTCCACCCTCCGCCACCGGCCGGCTAGCAGTAGTTGAGAAGACACCACTGGCGGTTTATGTGGCAAATTTTCGCGGGTCTTTCGCCGGGTAACCCTCTCCTGCACCTCAACATTTGCAACTCAACACCAAAATGTTGGGCCTATATGCAAGACCCTCTTGCAGCCCTAGGCGGGCGATGGCACGCTGCCAACAAACGTCTTTTGGCCCCCAGCTGTGTGATATATAACGCGTCTCATCCCGCACCGCCACGGCTTCGCACCACTACGGCTTCCCCCTACCATGCGCCCCGAAATCCAGCAGGAGCTCTCGCACACCCTCTTGACCGAGTTGTTGGCGTACCAGTTTGCGTCGCCCGTCAGGTGGATCGAGACCCAGGATGTGTTCTTGAAGGACCACAACACCGAGCGGGTCGTTGAGATTGGCCCGTCGCCCACCTTGTCTGGCATGGCGTCCAGAACCATCAAGGCCAAGTACGAGCTGTACGACGCTGCCCTCTCCTTGCAGCGCCAGGTGCTCTGCTACTCCAAGGACCCCAAGGAGATCTACTACACGCCGGACCCCGCGGAGGAGGCCCCCCAGGCAGCCCCCGCTGCTGCTGCGCCCGTGGAGGCTGTTTCTGCTGATTCTGCTGATTCTGCTGCCCCCGCTGTTTCTGCAGTTTCTGCTGCCCCCGCTGTTTCTGCAGTTTCTGCTGCCCCCGCTGCTGCCGTCGCCGACGAGCCGGTCGCCGCCAAGTTGCTCATCCACGTGTTGGTGGCACAGAAGCTCAAGAAGCCCTTGGACGCCGTCCCCATGTCCAAGGCCATCAAGGACCTCGTCAACGGCAAGTCCACGGTGCAGAACGAGATCTTGGGCGACTTGGGCAAGGAGTTCGGGTCCACGCCCGAGAAGCCCGAGGACACGCCCTTGGACGAGTTGGCCGAGACGTTCCAGGACTCGTTCAACGGCCAGTTGGGCAAGACGTCCACGTCGTTGATCGGCCGCTTGATGTCGTCCAAGATGCCGGGCGGCTTCTCCATCACCAACTCCAGAAACTACTTGGAGTCCCGGTTCGGCTTGGGCCCCGGCAGACAGGACTCGGTGCTCTTGATGGCGTTGTGCAACGAGCCCGCCGCGCGGTTGGGCTCCGAAAACGACGCCAAGGAGTACTTGGACTCGGTGGCCGCCAAGTACGCGGCCGTGGCCGGCATCTCGTTGTCGTCCGCGTCCTCCGGTGGCGGTGCGGCCGGCGGTGCTGGCGGCGCCGTCGTCGACAGCGCTGCGTTGGAGGCGTTGACTGCGGAGAACAGAAAGATGGCCAGACAGCAGCTCGAGGTGTTGGCCCGGTACTTGCAGGTGGACTTGAACAAGGGCGCCAAGTCGTTCATCAAGGAGAAGGAGGCGTCGGCCGTTTTGCAGAAGGAGTTGGACCTCTGGGACGCGGAGCACGGCGAGGTGTACGCGTCGGGCATCCGGCCCACGTTCTCGGCGTTGAAGTCCCGAACCTACGACTCGTACTGGAACTGGGCGCGCCAGGACGTGTTGTCCATGTACTACGACATCATCTTCGGCAAGTTGACGTCCGTGGACCGCGAGACCATCAACCAGTGCATCCAGATCATGAACCGGGCCAACCCCACGCTCATCAAGTTCATGCAATACCACATCGACCACGCACCCGACCACAAGGGCGAGACGTACCAGTTGGCCAAGCGGTTGGGCCAGCAGTTGATCGACAACTGCAAGCAGGTGTTGGACGCGGACCCCGTGTTCAAGGACGTGTCCATGATCACGGGCCCCAGCACCAGCGTGGACGCCAAGGGCAACATCAACTACGCGGAGGTGAACAAGGAGTCGGTGCGCAAGTTCGAGCAGTACGTGTACGAGATGGCGCAGGGCGGCGAGCTCACTAAGCAGGAGCCGCAGCCCACCATCCAGGAGGACTTGGCCCGCGTGTACAAGGCCATCTCCAAGCAGGCGTCGTTGTCCGCCAACACCAAGTTGGAGGTGACGCAGTTGTACAACCAGTTGGTCAACTACGTGGAGGCGTCCAGCGAGATCGAGGTGGCCAAGCCCGCCCGCAGCATCCCGCTTGCGCCCACGGGCGCCAACACGCCCACCGAGGAGGACGAGGCGTCCACCGCGTCGTCCACCACCGACGACGACGAGATCGCGTCGTTGCCGGACAAGACGTCCATTTTGCAGCCGGTGTCGTCGACCATCCCCGCGGAAACCATCCCCTTCTTGCACTTGCAGCGCAAGGTGAAGGACGCGTGGGCCTACGACCACAGGCTCTCGTCCGTGTACCTCGACGGGTTGGAGAGCGCGGCCATCAACGGCTTGACGTTCAGGGACAGGCACGTGCTTGTGACCGGTGCCGGTGCGGGCTCCATAGGCGCGGAGATCTTGCAGGGGTTGATCAGCGGAGGCGCCCGGGTCATCGTGACCACGTCGCGGTTCTCCAAGAAGGTGACCGAGTACTACCAGACCATGTACCTGCGGTACGGAGCCGCGGGGTCGACGTTGATCGTGGTGCCGTTCAACCAGGGCTCCAAGCAGGACGTGGAGGCGTTGGTCGACTACATCTACAACGACCCCAAGAAGGGCGGCTTGGGCTGGGACTTGGACACGGTGATCCCGTTCGCGGCCATCCCCGAGAACGGCAACGGCTTGGACAGCATCGACTCCAAGTCCGAGTTGGCACACAGAATCATGATGACCAACCTCTTGCGCATGTTGGGCCGCATCAAGGTCCGAAAGGTGTCGCAGACCAGGCCCGCGCAGGTGATCTTGCCGTTGTCGCCCAACCACGGCACCTTCGGCTTCGACGGCTTGTACTCCGAGTCCAAGCTCTCGTTGGAGACGCTCTTCAACCGCTGGTACTCCGAGGACTGGGGCAACAAGTTGACGGTGTGCGGCACCGTCATCGGCTGGACCCGGGGCACCGGCTTGATGGGCGGAAACAACATCATTGCCGAGGGCATCGAGAAGGCGGGCGTGCGCACCTTCTCGCAGAGGGAGATGGCCTTCAACATCTTGGGTCTCATGACCCCCGACATCGTCAAGTTGTGCCAGGAGGAGCCCATCTTGGCGGACTTGAACGGAGGCCTCCAGTTCATCGAGAACTTGAAGGAGTTCACCACCAAGTTGAGGGCCGACTTGGTGAGCTCCGCCGAGGTCAGAAGAGCCGTGGCCATCGAGTCTGCCATCGAGCAGAAGGTGGTCAACGGCGACAACGTGGACGCCGGCTACGCCAAGGTCACGGTGCAGCCCAGGTCCAACATGAAGTTCGACTTCCCGGGCTTGAAGTCCTACGAGCAGATCAAGGAGTTGGCGCCCGACTTGGAGGGCATGTTGGACCTCGAGAGCACCATAGTGGTGACCGGCTTCTCCGAGGTGTCGCCGTGGGGCAACGCCAGAACCCGTTGGGAGATGGAGGCGTACGGCGAGTTCTCGTTGGAGGGCACCATCGAGATGGCGTGGATCATGGGCTTGATCAAGTACTTCAACGGCAAGCTCAAGGGCAAGCCGTACGCGGGCTGGATCGACGCCAAGACCCAGCAGCCTGTGGACGACAAGGACATCAAGGCCAAGTACGAGGAAGAGATCTTGGAGCACTCGGGCATCCGTCTCATCGAGCCCGAGATGTTCAACGGCTACGACCCCAAGAACAAGAAGATGATCCAGGAGGTGGTCATCCAGCACGACTTGGAGCCCTTCGAGACGTCCAAGGAGACCGCCGAGCAGTACAAGCTCGAGCACGGCGAGAAGGTGGAGATCTTCGAGATCGAGGCGTCCGGCGAGTACACGGTGCGCCTTCTCAAGGGCGCCACTTTGCTTGTCCCCAAGGCCTTGAGGTTCGACAGGTTGGTCGCGGGCCAGATCCCGTCTGGCTGGGACGCGAAGACCTACGGCATTTCCGACGACATCATCAGCCAGGTGGACCCCATCACGTTGTTCGTGTTGGTTTCCACTGTGGAGGCGTTGTTGTCTGCGGGTATCACCGACCCGTTCGAGTTCTACAAGTACGTGCACGTTTCTGAGGTGGGCAACACCTCCGGCTCGGGCATGGGTGGTGTCTCGGCCTTGAGAGGCATGTTCAAGGACAGATACGCCGATAAGCCTGTGCAGAACGACATTTTGCAGGAGTCCTTTATCAACACCATGGCCGCGTGGGTGAACATGTTGTTGTTGTCGTCGTCGGGCCCCATCAAGACGCCCGTGGGTGCGTGTGCCACCGCCATCGAGTCGGTGGACACCGGTATCGAGACCATTTTGGCCGGCAAGGCCAAGGTGGTGATCGTGGGTGGCTACGACGACTTCCAGGAGGAGGGCTCGTTCGAGTTCGCCAACATGAACGCCACCTCCAACGCCGTCAAGGAGTTCGAGCACGGCAGAACGCCCAAGGAGATGTCCAGACCCACAACCACCACCAGATCGGGCTTCATGGAGGCCCAGGGCTCCGGAATCCAGGTGATCATGACCGCCGACTTGGCCATCAGAATGGGTGTCCCCATCTACGCTGTTTTGGCGCTCTCTGCCACTGCCACCGACAAGATTGGCCGCTCGGTGCCTGCTCCAGGAAAGGGCATTTTGACCACCGCCCGCGAGCACCACGGCGACTTGAAGTACCCCTCGCCCTTGTTGAACATCAAGTACAGGGCACGCCAGTTGAAGCAGCGCTTGGCCCAGATCAAGGACTGGGAGCAGTCGGAGCTCGAGTTCTTGACCGAGGAGGCCGAGGTGGCCAGAGAGGAGTACGGCGACGACTTCTCCAGCGACGACTTCTTGCGCGAGAGAACCGAGGAGGTCCGTCGCGAGACCAGACGCCAGGTTTCCAGCGCCAAGAAGCAGTGGGGTAACGACTTCTACCGGAGGGAGTCCAGAATCGCGCCCTTGAGAGGAGCCTTGGCCACCTTCAACTTGACCATCGACGACTTGGGCGTGGCGTCCTTCCACGGCACGTCCACCCAGGCCAACGACAAGAACGAGTCGGCCACCATCAACTCCATGATGAAGCACTTGGGCAGAACGGAGGGCAACCCCATCTTTGGTGTTTTCCAGAAGTACTTGACGGGCCACCCCAAGGGTGCTGCTGGCGCGTGGATGTTGAACGGTGCCATCCAGATCTTGCAGTCTGGTATCGTTCCTGGTAACAGAAACGCTGATAACGTGGACAAGGTGATGGAGGACTTCGAGTACGTGTTGTACCCCTCGAGATCCATCCAGACCGACGGAATCAAGGCTGTTTCCGTCACCTCCTTCGGTTTCGGCCAGAAGGGCGCCCAGGCGGTTGTGGTGCACCCCGACTATTTGTATGCCGTTTTGGACAAGCACACCTACGTGGACTACGCCGAGAGAGTGTCGTCTCGTAACAAGAAGTCCTACCGCTACATGCACAACGCCATCACCCGCAACACCATGTTTGTGGCCAAGGACAAGCCGCCCTACTCTGACGACTTGGAGCAGCCCGTGTACTTGGACCCTGAGGCCCGTGTGGCCCAGTCCAAGGAGGGCTTGACCTTCTCCAAGAAGGCCATCCAGACGCCCAAGGCGTACGTCAGCGAGGTTTCCAACTCCACCTCCAAGGCGTTGGCCGACTTGAACGGCTCCTCTAAGGGCGTGGGTGTCGACGTGGAGTTGCTTTCTGCCATCAACTTGAACAACGACACTTTCGTCGAGAGAAACTTCACCGAAGGCGAGATCGCTTACTGCTCGAAGGCCTCTTCTCCCCAGGCGTCCTTCACCGGTGCGTGGTCGGCCAAGGAGGCTGTTTTCAAGGCGTTGGGCGTGAAGTCCCAGGGTGGCGGTGCCGCTTTGATTGATATCGAGATCACCCACGATGAGAAGGGTGCTCCGCAGGTGCTTTTGCACGGTAAGGCCAAGGACGCCGCTAAGAAGGCGGGCGTCAAGAAGGTGACTGTTTCGATCTCGCACGACGACTTCCAGGCCACCGCCGTTGCGTTGAGCGAGTTCTAGTTTGAGAGTTTCGGTGTATAGAATCGATAATTTTGTGAAAGGTGAGGGTGCAAACGGCTGGTATAGGTGCAAAATGGCTGCGAAAAAGCTGACGTGTTTCCGTTTGGCGCCGAAATGGTGTAGCTGCAGAAGACTAGAGAAACTAGGCATACGTGTGTGGCGCATTAGCGTGATTGTTCTTCACAATAGGCGATTTTCGCTTATATGGCCATTGTCTTCGACGTGTCTATTCAGCTTTTTGGGGTAGCAGCCAGAACACACACTTTACAGTCTTGTGTGAGAATCTGTGCAACACCTACTGGGCTGATTCTAGGATTCTACACCTCCTCTACACCTCTCAATTGGACAACCAGTTGAGCAATGAAGACATCATCTTAGTGTCGTATTTCGCGTGACTGTGGACAATGGTTTAGGAAGAAACCCAGGCTCGCATGCTATTCTCCGTATATGCGTCCCAGCAGCTCCAGTAGACCTTCTTTAGCTATCGCAGCCAACTGCCATCGGGCCTTGGTGTATGCTTCTTTAGTCCTAGTATGCCATGTCACCCAATTTTACTCCCCTCTGCACACCAACACCATTTGAGAAGGTGCACTTTGCTAACGCCTAGATTTGGGACACAGAGAGTAGAGTTCCTCAATAGGGATGAAATGACCCCACCCTAATGGAAATCCTGCTTATCTGGATACACCGTATATGGATATATGGGATTTGCTTGGAAATGGCACTAGCTGCCACCATAAGAAGATGCTGTATTCGGAACGTCACCAATCAGTTAGAAACAGCCAGCGAGCCCAAATACCACGTCCCATTATCGTGAAGCACCATCTTGCTCAGGCCAGCTCAGTTAATCCCTTTTCCGGTTATCTTCTTCTGACATCTATTTCTCGCAGCCAACCTAATACGGCCATTTCACGTCCTAAACTGGAAAAATTCACTCTGGGTCCACGTCTACCCCCATTGAGCAGCCTCGCTTGGCTCTTCCCGAAACAGCCTGAAATTCCCCCATTTCGGTCTCTTCTTATACCTCCACGGAACGGGGCCATATACTGGTCCTGCACACAGGTATGCTCCACCTGCAGGAACACACTCGCCCACCATATTTTCCTCCCATAAAACACATAGCCTGGAACTCCAAAACAACCAAAATGGCCACAGACGAGCCTCCCGCGGCCCATCCAGCTGAGGGAGCTGAGAATAAGGCCCACTCCGGCGACTCTGGTGAAGAGAGCGCAAAATTGGCTCTAGATAAGCCCCAATTGGGCCACATCAGTGGTGTTCCTTTAGAGGAGGGCTCCTACAATAATGGGCTCCACGAAGCTGGAGACGCCGCTGAAAACGCGTCAAATGGAACCGGAGTTGAGGAAAACCCGGATCCGCTCGAAGAAAGCACGGAAATAGCCCCCCTGGAAGATACCAACGAGCATGTTCCTCAAGCCGACGATGTTTCTGTCAAACTGAACGAAAGTGCCACTGAGCCCCACAAGAGAGACGAGGAGGCGAAAGCGGACAGTTCTGACCATTTGACTACATCAAAAGCACCCGAAAATGGTGTTTTGGCGCATTCCTCAGTATCGCAGGAATCGCTGATTCCAACCATTTTGACTCCCGCCAGCGGCAGCCTCACGCCCACAGGAGTACTTCTGCTGGCATCTAGACAGGCGTCGCACACGCGTCAGGCGCTGGTAGCGTCTATCTCTACCGCTACGGTTGACAACAGTTCAGTTTTCAAAAAGACGTTTGACGCCATTCTCACCACCAAAGAAGCAAAAAAGAACGAAGCTTTGCGTGTGGCAGTTGAGAAGGCTGTTGCAGCCCTTTCCAAAAATGACGACCGCGAGCCGCAGATCATTTTTGACGCCCTTAAGGTCATGTGTGAGGCTGGAAGCGCTGAAACGAAGTCGAAAGGAGTGGATTTATTCGCCAAACTTTTCGATTACACGCTGTTCGACGACGAGGCTGATAAAGTGCGGTTGACAGATGCTTCTGTCGACGTCGTTGCGGGCTGTTTTGACGGCGAGGGAACTGACTCTGAGCTTGAACTCCAAGTTGTCAGGGCCTTGATGCACAGCATTCTCCTTATGCCCTGCCATGGAGCGCTGTTGCTTAAGGCGGTGAGACAGATCTACAATATCTTCATTTTCCTGCTTGTCCCACGCAACCAGAGCGTCGCTCAGGGCATTTTGACCCAAGTTATTGGGGCCATTTTCCAGCGTATAACCGACCTGGTTTCTCGCCCTAGCAGGTCCAGTCTCAAGAGCCCCAGCACTGAGATCATGGTTCCAGAAACCCCAGAGGTCGCTGAAAGGTTGACTTTGGAGAATTTGGAAAAGTTGACTGGCGAAAACGATGCCAGCAGGGTCGACGATGCTACCCATGCGTCTTTGGGAGACGCTGATTTGGTGGTTAAGGACGCCTTCTTGATTTTCAGGGCCATGTGTAAGCTCCTGGTCAAGCCCTTGGAGGCCGATTCCGTCGATATGCGTCTGCATGCCGTCAGATCCAAGTTATTGTCCTTGCACATCATCCACACCATTCTTCGCGAACATATTGACGTTTTGTTGAACCCCGAAGTGGTGATTTTGTCGTCGAATTCCCAGGAACAAACTCGTCTCATCCTGGCGGTGAGGCAGTACTTGAGTTTGACATTATCTCGTAATGCGGTTTCGCCTTTGGCACCCGTCTTCGAGCTCCTGTTGGAGATTTTCTGGCTCGTGATCTCCAACTTGCGTTCTGATTTCAAAAACGAAATTCCTGTCTTTTGGGACGAGATCTACTTCCCTCTTGCTGAGATGAAAACCTCTACACCTCATCAGAAACGTTACCTCTTGACTATAGTTGAAAAGTTGTGCAACGACCTGCGGTGCATTATTGAGTTCTATTTGAACTACGATTGCGATAGTGCCATGCCCAACGTCTGTGAAAAAATCATCAACTACTTGACTAAGCTTTCTTTGGCACGTGTTGACGTCACCCCCGCCCAAAAGGCTGCTTTCAGGGAAAACCGAAGAACCGGAATCTCCGTTTATGATGTTAACCGGATCGCCAATTTGACGAGCAGCGCGTTGGCCTCTCGCCCACCTGAGCCGGAAATCTACGCTAACTTTCCCCTTGAATATGCCCTCAAAATGACATCTCTTGGGTGCCTGGTGGCATTTTTAAGGTCCCTCCACAGCTGGGCTCAAAAAGGCCTTGGAAAGACTCGTGATTTTCCATTGCGTGACCACGCCCGCGACCGCCTGGCCACCGTAGACCTGGCAATTTCCACCGGTAGCAATCTGCGGAATGCTTCCTTTGTGAATGGCAGCAACTCTGCTCTCGATGATGGCGACGATCCGGGCCAATTTGAGAATTTAAAGCAGAGAAAACGGGCGTTTTTGGAGGGTGTTCGGCAGTTCAACCAGAAACCCAAAAAAGGCATCTCCTACTTCGTGGAGAATGGCTTCATTGAGCTGGAAAGTGAGCGTGATATCGCTGTGTTTTTATTGGAAACGGACGCTTTAGATAAGAGCCAGATTGGCGAATATTTGGGCGATGGAGCTGACAGAAACATTGCCATCATGCACGCTTTTGTGGACGAAATGGACTTCAAAGCCACGGATTTTGTCGATGCCTTGAGAAGATTCTTACAAGCGTTCCGTTTGCCTGGAGAAGCACAGAAAATCGATCGTTTCATGTTGAAATTTGCCGAGCGCTATGTTCTTGGAAACCCCAGTGTCTTCTCAAGTGCAGGGACAGCCTATGTACTTGCTTATTCCCTGATTATGCTTAACACGGACCTCCACCTGTCGCAGATTAAAATCAAGATGAGTTTTGAAAGTTTTGTTGGCAACAATAAGGGCATTGATGATGGGAAGGACCTCGACACTGTCTTTTTGCAGGGCATTTACGATGAGATCCAGGCGAACGAAATCAAGTTGCAATCTGAGCAACACGCTGCTTTGCTTGCTGGTGGCCTTCCTGTTCCTTCTCCTGGCTTTTTTGGAGGCAGAGATCTCAACAGAGAGGCCTACCTCACTGCCTCCAAGGAGATGTCCACAAAAACAGAAAAGCTCGTGAGGGATTTGGGTCGCAGACTCCGTGCGGACGATACCAATAGCGTCTTTTACGCTGCTTCACACGTTCACCACGTGAAATCCATTTTTGACACTGTTTGGATGTCTGTCCTCGCTGGATTAACGCCCCCGTTCAAGGAATACGATGAGGACGATGTTTCCAAGGCCTGTCTTGAGGGAATCAAATTGGCAGTCAAGATTGCGTGCATGTTTGAGCTCGATAACGCCAGAACACTGTTTGTGGGTGCTTTAGTTCAGTTCCAGAACTTGCATAACTACGAAGAAATGAAGCGGAAAAACGTCGACGCCATTCACATTCTTTTAGACTTGGCTGTCTCTGAAGGAGCCCGTTTGGGTCGGTCCTGGGGCCAAGTTTTGACTTCTATTTCTCAGCTAGAAAGACTCCAATTGATTGCTCAGGGCGTGGACCAGGATGCCATTCCCGATGTTTCTACCGCTAGGGTAGTTGCGAGGGGTCTGGTCGATAGCCAGCCTTCCACAGGATTTTTCGGGCAGTTCATGGCTCCCCTGGCTGCGCAAACGGCCTCTACTCGCTTCCATAACCAGCAATTGCCTGCAGATGTGGCAGGCTTGTTAGCCCATACCGATTTGGAGGTGGCCATAGACCGTGTTTTCACCAATAGTGCTGTTCTTCCTGGTGAAAGCATGGTTCAATTTGTTCAGGCTTTGGCCGAGGTCCTGGCCGAGGAGATTGAGAGTCTGGGTCTCAGTGCTAACCCCCGTATGTTCCTGTTGCAAAAGGTGGTCGATATTTGCTACTACAATATGAGTCGGATTCGACTCGAGTGGTCGCAGTTGTGGGCCATTTTGGGGCGCACCTTCAATGAGGTGGGATGCAATGCTAATCTGGCAGTGGTGTTCTTCGCCTTAGATTCTTTAAGGCAGTTGCTGATGCGATTCTTGGACATTGACGAGTTATCGCATTTCAAGTTCCAGAAAGAGTTTTTGCGGCCTTTTGAGCACGTGATTTCCAATAACCCTTCTCCTGAGGTCCAGGAGATGGTTTTGGAATGCTTAAACAATATGATTTTGGCGCGGGCGAACCACATAAAGCTGGGCTGGAAGGCCATATTTGGTGTCTTGACCGCTGCTGCCAAGGGAAGTCAGGAGCTGCTTGTATTCAAGAGCTTCAAAATGGCAAAGTGGATCTATAAGGAGTATCTCGAGGAAGTTAGATCACAGGAGTCGTTTTCTGATTTGGTGGTTTGTTTTACAGCCTTGGCCAAAAATGATCGTTTCCAGAGAGTTAGCTTATTGGCTTTAGACGTTTTGCTGCGTCTTGTGACAGAAATTGCCGAGTTGAGTTTCCGGGAAAATGTCAAGGCGCAGAATGGCCTGAAAACGAAAGAAGTCGATTTGGATGTTTCTGTTGAGGGCAAAAAGGACGCTGAAGAAGTACATAGAAGACCTTCTGAGGACGCTCTCGTGAAGCTCTGGTTTCCTGTTCTTTTTGGCTTTCACGACATCATCATGACAGGTTCTGAGCTCGAGGTCAGGTCGCGTGGTCTCAGCTACCTTTTCGACAATCTCAGCGAGTACGGAAAGTATTTTGAGGACAATTTCTGGCGGTTGGTGGCACGGGAGCTCTTGTTTCCTATTTTCACCATCTTGGACACCCATTGGACGCTCTCTAATGTCGACGATGCTGACGATACAACTTCAGTATGGCTCCTGACCACGCTTATTCAGGCCCTCCGCAATATGGTGACGCTATTTGGCCGCTATTTCGAGCCCTTGAGTGGCCTCTTGGATGACTACTTGCGTCTTCTTATCTCCTGTATCTGCCAGGAAAATGACACTATTGCCAGAATCGGCAGGTCCTGCTTGCACACACTTTTGATCGATAACAGTGGGCGGTTTCTGAAGGAACAATGGGCCGCCATTTCCAAAGCATTTTCGCAGTTGTTTTCGTTGACTACTGCCCAGGAGCTCTTTGATCTCGATCCTCACAAAACCAAGGACTTTGCTGACGATTCAGATTATGACGTGGGCTCTTCTGTGGACTTGAATGTGCCAGTTTCTCCGCAAATCCGTAGGGTTCTGGGCGACCCCGAAACTCATATGAAGAAGGCCAAAGATAAGTCGGCCATTGTGGTCAAGTGCGTGTTGCAGTTGTTGATGATCGAGACCCTTTCGGAGCTTTTTGAAGATGAGGGATTCTACGAGGCGGCTCCTTACGAGCTCCTTCTCCAGTTGGCGCGTTTGTTGGAAACCAGCTACACGTTCGCACGTGACTTCAACGACGACTACGACTTGAGGGTGCGTCTCTGGAACGCTGGCGTGATCGAGCGGTTGCCCAACTTGTTGAAGCAGGAACTGAGCCTGCTGGCGGTATTTTTGAACATCATGTTCCGCATGTACTGCGACGATGACAAGACGAAAACCACGGATAAGGCCGTTCTAGTGGCGTCTATTATGCCCATATGCGCTACCATTACTGAGAGGTACACGGACTTTGACGAAACAAACCAGCACAAGAACATCCAGACGTGGAAGCCCGTTATCGTGGAAATTCTCCAGGGCTACGTGGAGTTGGACGAGGACGATTTCGCAGCCCATTCTCCAGCCATGTATGCGTTGACGTTGCGTCTTTTTGCCAAGTCCATGAGCTCGGACCTCCGGATGGCCTTGAAGACGTTTTTGGCCCGCGTGGGCGACACCTTCGTGAAGCGGTGAATAAATGAAGAGTAGGAACGGCGTAGCGGTCACGTGACACCGTCACCTGGCCTGTCAGCGGCCGAAGGGTCTCGTGATTCCTGTCACGTGACTTATCGGTGCAGGGCCCCTCAACAACAGCCGCTTACACCAGATCGGTAGAAGCTCGTGTGCTGCAATTGAGGACGCTTATGTTCGGCATCAGGGCCACCTCAAATAGGGCATTACGTCGCTGTAGAGAGTGATGCGCACTAGGGCTGTTTTGGGGGTTTCAGACTGGCCCCTCGGTCTTAAGCCCCGACCGTGGTGGAGCTGAGGAGTTGAAGGGTGTGTTTTTGGAAAACAGGTGCGCTGGAGTCTGGCCCAAAATGGCCCCTTTGAAGCCGGGTTTTCGCAGACACCCTAAAACGGGGTCCCTGAACACGCAGCGAGCCCTCTTACTGCCAACTGGCCTCTTCCCATGGCCTTCGGAGCACCCTGGGCGTGCCCACATTTACCCGCCAGCAAAGGTGGGGTTTTTGTGCCACTGTGGGTGTACGGGTGTTTTGTCGGTGTGACGGCCTCCTGAGTCAACGCAAAAATTCGTCCACCGTTTTCCACCACCACCGAACGTTTTGAAAATTTTTCTTCGCTCTTTCTTTGCTCAGCACTAGACCATAGCCATTGCTGACAGTACGGAAAGCTCGTAGAACCGGATCACCGCCACGATGTCTTTCGAAAACAAGGTATGTTGAATTGGGTGGAATCTCCGGCCCCTGGTGGGCTGCAAAGGGACAGGCCCATACTTGCCCCCGGACCCCAAAACCGGTTTTTGGGGGTTTCTGGGGCCTCCTCTGCAGAGCGCGTGGTCAATTCCGATTGATGCGCTCTGTGGCGGGCTCTTTGCTTGCTGTCACGCGACCGAACACCACTAACCGCAGAACTTGTACGCTCTTTTGGGCAACGACGTTGAGGACGAGGCCCCCGTTCCTCTTGCCACCAGAGAGGTTGTGAGAAACACCGGCTCGTCCAAGAAGACGGACACTGCTCCTGCTTCCGCTGACCCTGCCAAGGCCAAGAAGAAGACCAAGCCCACCGGCAACGAGGGCGCGTTGAAGGCCAAGCCTAACAACAAGGCCACTGCCGGCCCCACCCTGACCCCCTCCAAGCACTACAAGAAGCCCCTTGACCGCCACTCGCGGTCGCAGAAGACTGACTCTTCCAAGAAGATCAGGGCTGGCTGGGGTGACGACAAGGACGAGTTGAACGGCGAGGCCCAGGGTGCCGCTGACGCCGCTGAGGAGTTGGAGGCGGACAACGAGGAGGCTTCTGCTCTGGCAATCCCCAAGCAGTCGCTCTCCGAATACTTTGCGGAGTTGCAGGCCAAACAGGCGCAGTTGGACGGCCAGAAGACCACCAGACAGGCCAACGCGGGTTCCGAGGACAAGTGGACCGCCCTGGAGAAGATCGAGAAACACCTTGAGTCCTTCATCGAGTCTTCCGTTTCTAAGAAGACCAAGCTGAAGGCTTCGAAGGAGAAGAAGTTCTTGGACATCCAGGCCACTTTCGGCGACTCCAAGCCCCAGGCTACCCCCAGAGGCGAGTCCCAGAGAGGCAACTTCAAGAGAGGCGGCAGAAGAGGCGGTGCTCCTGCCCAATCGGGCAGAAAGCCTGCTTCTGGCAAGCCCTCTGGCAAGCCTGCTGTGGACGAGAAGAACTTCCCTACTTTGTAAGCGGAATTTCGGCCATAGTGCTTTTTACTAGGGCCTCTGCTGCCCTGTCCTAGTTCGCTGATGCTGGGCTATGGGCCTACAATTGCTGTGGGCCCAGACGGTATACGTTCCACGACTTACAAAATGAGATGCCATTCGGCCAGCGTGTAGTTTAGTGTAGGGGAAGGAAATCCTCTGTTTTGGAGCTTTCCCAGGTATTCATAGAAGGCCTTGATCCAATTGCATGCTTGACATCAAGCACCCCGAAATTGGTCCGCTTTCTCTGTTGACCTAAACTCCCCCATTTAGGCAGAACTTGCGCCCATTTGGGCCCATTTGGGCTGCGTGTACCTTCATTTGGCAACATGCATGTTCTGTGCGTGGGAGGCCCCCAATTGGGTATCTCAGAGTGGTTATTGGATTTCCTCGTAGCAAATCAGACTAAAGAGGAGAGAATAGAATACTTCTCCAGAGTATCTGTAGTTCTCAATCGAGCAGCAACTGGCCCAATCGGGCACACTTTTTCATTGCCTGCATCATTCCACTCAATTGGGTATTCTCTTCAAATCAGGAACACAGATTGGCTAAGTTGTCAAGCCACCGCTTGCCGAGATAGGCAAATGCCCCTGTTCTTACATTCCGCAGTAAACCTCTTGTACAACCACCAGAACCGATCTGCATCCTGTAAGGGGGCATCCGCAGTCAAACAATAGCGCATTCAGACTCCTCCAATCATTGGGTCGTTGGTAGACTGCTGATAAGACCGAAGCCAGCATTTGGGGCCCTACACTTGTCTCAACCCTACAATTCTCCCATGATGTCACCAGGGCCAACACCGCTTGGTGTAATGTTGCAGCGGTCGCCCACGCGAAAGTCAAACGTCCACGTGACCAGAACTGTTCAGTAGCCCAATTGGGCGCACTCTGGTCTCTATTAGGCTGGTTTTTGTCTGCCTGCGCACTGACCTTCCCTATTGGTGTGGGGTACGCCAGCCAGCAAGCCGGTTTAGCCGGTTGGGTGGCGGTCCAATGACAATAAGGGCCGCACCGGCACCCCACAACGGAATGTTGAATTGGGTGGTTTTTTCTGGTCGGGGGATACATTGGTGGTCGTGTTAGGTGTTTTGTGGGGTAAGGCCACAAAAGGGACGGTTTGCAGACATTTAGGGCGGCCATTGAAATTTGCTGGGGCAGCAAGCGCAGACAATTCCATGTAGTGCAGGTGTTCTGCGCATGATATATGCAGCGGGTGACGCGGGCGGCGCATGCACGAGCGCCAGAGGGTCTTTCTGCCAGCGGTTATGGTGCCTGTTTCGTAAATTGCGTGCGTGGGTCGCAGTGGCGCGCACCAACACGTCCCTGCGACCACACAATGCGCATGCAACAGCTGCGGCAGCCCCCAAAGCAGCGCCGCTGGCGGACAGTATAAAGCCCGGGCCCCCCGCAAAATGGGCCCCAGCTTACACGCAGCCAGTGACCCAGCAAAGGTCACTCTCCTGCACCTGGCCAACCTGCAAACGCATCAGGCGCAATTAGCGAGGTGACTGACGCATTCGGCACAAGAACCGAGGGCAACCGCAATCACCCCCAGCCACAACCTGCAAAAAAGTGCTTTCTAAACTGCAAAATAGCCCCCCGGAACCTGCTAACCGCAGCGCAACCTGCAAACGCGAGGGCTCAAACTGCACTTGGCCCCGCCTTCCCGATAAGGCCCTTTTCTTCCCCAAACAGACACGCCCACGCTTTCGGACA
This sequence comes from Wilhelminamyces tanticharoeniae, assembly GCA_030558325.1. Classification (NCBI taxonomy): domain Eukaryota; kingdom Fungi; phylum Ascomycota; class Pichiomycetes; order Serinales; family Metschnikowiaceae; genus Wilhelminamyces; species Wilhelminamyces tanticharoeniae. Next base: position 235,980 of record JAJMSI010000004.1, on the reverse strand, counting down.
CGCATTTGAGTCACTGGTTTGTGTGGTTTTTCGCAAATTTCACTTATAAGGACCCAGGTTCCGCGAGTAACCCCCACAAACACCAACATCAGAATCCCACGCTAAGTGTGCAAACCCCGTCCCCTACACCCACTGCACGCTAATAGCACGCATGAGCACGCAATCGCCGGCGCATGAAAGCCCCAGCGGCTCGCCTGCGCGGGCCCACGCACGCAAACTCCTCTCCACATCGTCCCCAGAGGCCATCCGCGTCGCCGCAAAGATAACGCCTGCGCGGCTTGCGGCGCTTCTTATCCGCAAAGGGCCGTTGCCTATCCGCCACATAACGGCGCAATTAGCAGTGGAGGTGCCAGGCTTCGAGCTGCTTCTGTTACTGAAACAGAGACGCCTCATAATGGCTGCCATGGAGCAGGAGGACACGGAAAACGGCGTTGTTTTTGAGAAGATTGGATGGGGCCAGTGGGCCGTCAGAAAGGTGGACTCCGACTACATTGTGACCGAGGGCACAGAGGCCCCCAGCGCAGATGAAAAGATGTCTGTTCAGGAGCTTCGGGCGCAAACAGGCGCGCGTATGGGGTGGCTGAAGAAGCAGTCGGCGGCGCAGACTCGGCGCGAGAGCATCACGCAGCAGCGGGCCAATTTGCACGCTATCAGCGTGCCGCCAGAGCCGCTGGCGAACGCAATTGCGTCCGACTCCGACGACTACGCCGTGGACGACGACGCCATGGACGACAGCTCGTCCGACGAAGGAAGCGACGGCGAAACGGGGCTCTTTGCCTTCGATGCTGACGAGAACCCGCAGACGCGTTTCCAGAAACTGCCCCCCATCAAATTCGCAGAAAGAGTGCCCCTAAAAGTGTCGCCGCCGCCTCTCTCAGGAACAAGACGAAAGCTGATGCTGCTGCACTTTGCCAGCTCCATTGGAAAGCCGTATGGCGCCCCCAGACACCAGATTTTCAACCGGTCGCGGTTGAACTCCATCGAGAACTTGGACAACTACATAGTGGCGCGCTCCAGCTCGGTTTCCACCGCCCTAGAACTGCCTCCTCCGCCAGGCTTGGCGGGCGCTGCGCTGGTTCTCTCCGCGGGGCTGCCGGTCAGCTCGTGGAACTCCAGCTACATCCACAGCGCGTCCAAAACGGCCACTCCAGATAGCATAGCGGCCGCAATGGCTGCAAATGCGGGCCGCAGAAAGTCCTCGTTCAACGAGCTGCATCTCCGGCTGACGTTGCTGTCGCTGTTGCCCAAGGCAGCGCTTCTGCCTGTGCCGCCACACCAGTTCTTGGTGCCCAAACACTACGAGAACGCGTCTTCGGGGTCGCTACACCGCGGCAGAAGGCCCAGCGTGGCAGGAAACCAGAGCGAAACGGACGAGGAGGACTGGGCGTCCATCGGCGCCGAGAGCCTACGCAAACAGGTGCCGAAAGAGATCAAGCCGGCGCCGGCGCCGGTGGACGAGCGCACCGCGGCCGCGTTTGCGCTTGTGGACTTGATGTCCGTGTGAACGATGTATATTACTGGGATAGGCTATTAGTCAGTCAAGCGGTGTAGGGGCGGCGCCGGTGGCACGCCGGTTGTACGCAGCGCGCGCGCAGCGGGCGCGCAGCCAGCGCCGCCAGCGGCGCCCTTTCCTGCATATAGCTTTTTGCCTCTTTGGGCGCCAGCCATTAAAACACGCGTGGAAAACCCACCCGCTCTTCTTCCTCCACCCCCAATGGCGACGACCACGGCGGTGTTACCGTCCATCCAGCTCAACGTGAACTACGGCGATGTGCGCACGCAGATCCACGACTTTCTCACGCACTTCAAGGCCGCTGCGCGCACCGACGACCTCGACGTGGATCTCGACGACACCGCCAGCGCGCACGGCGTCAAGTACTTGCGGCTCTTGCAGCGCGTGGCCGACCGCGACACCTCCACCGTGTACATCGACTTGGACGACGTGCGGGCGCACGAGAGCAGCGCATTCAGCGTGTCGCAGACGCAGGCGGCGCCGGCGTTGGTGTCGCTCATCTGCAAGAACACCGCGCGCTTCGTGGAGCTCTTCAGCACCGTGGTGGACGACATCATGCCCGAGCCCTCCAAGGACATCTCGTACAAGGACGACGTGTTGGACGTGATCTTGCACCAGCGCAAGTTGCGCAACTTGCGCCTCCAGCAGGAGGAGGCCGACGCCCTCCGCGCCGTGCGCGAAGACAGCGCGCAAACTGCGCCGGCCGAAAACTCCTTCCCCCACAAGTTGACCCGCCGCTACCACCTCTACTTCCGCCCCTTGTCTGACGCCGCCAAGCCGCACGCCGTGCGCGACGTCAAGGGCGAGCACGTGGGCCGCTACATCGGCGTGCGCGGCATCGTGACCCGTGTTTCCGACGTCAAGCCCAGCGTGGTGGTCAACGCCTACACCTGCGACAAGTGCGGGTTCGAGATCTTCCAGGAGGTGGTCTCGCGCACCTTCACGCCGCTTGCGGAGTGCACGTCGCCCACCTGTCGCGCAGACAACGCCAAGGGCCAGCTTTTCATGTCCACGCGCGCGTCCAAGTTCCTGTCGTTCCAGGAGCTCAGGCTCCAGGAGTTGGCGGACCAGGTGCCCGTGGGCCACATCCCACGCACGCTCACAGTGCACGTGAACGGCGACTTGGTGCGGCTGGCGGTGCCCGGCGACGTGGTGGACATCTCCGGCATCTTCATGCCGTCGCCGTACACCGGGTTCCGGGCGTTGAAGGCCGGGTTGCTCACGGAAACCTACCTCGAGGCGCAGTTTGTGCGCCACCACAAGCGGCTGTACGCCGACAGCGTGCCGGCCGACGCCAGCGCGCACATCGCGGCCTTGGTGGCCGCCGGCAACGTGTACAGCCGGCTTGCGGAGCTGATTGCGCCCGAGATCTTCGGCCACGCGGACGTCAAGAAGATCCTCCTTCTCTTGTTGTGCGGCGGCGTGTCCAAGCACGTGGGCGACGGCATGCGCATCAGGGGCGACATCAACGTGTGTCTCATGGGCGACCCCGGTGTGGCCAAGTCGCAGTTGTTGAAGGCGGTGGGCAAGATCGCGCCTCGCTCGGTCTACACCACCGGAAGAGGGTCCCTGGGCGTCGGCCTTACGGCGGCCGTGATGCGCGACCCCGTCACCGACGAGATGGTGCTCGAGGGCGGCGCGTTGGTGCTTGCGGACAACGGCATCTGCTGTATCGACGAGTTCGACAAGATGGACGAGTCCGACAGAACCGCCATCCACGAGGTGATGGAGCAGCAGACCATCTCCATCTCCAAGGCCGGCATCACCACCACGTTGAACGCCAGAACGTCCATCTTGGCCGCCGCCAACCCGCTCTACGGCCGCTACAACCCCAAGTTGCTGCCGCACGAGAACATCAACCTCCCGGCGGCGTTGCTCTCGCGGTTCGACGTGATGTTCTTGATGTTGGACCAGCCGCTGCGGGAAAACGACGAGCGTTTGGCCCACCATGTGGCCCACGTCCACATGCACAACAGCCACCCGCCGCTGGCCAACGACCCTGTGGACCCGGCCACCATCCGCCAGTTCATCCTGGTGGCGCGCTCCTACAGGCCCACGGTTCCCAAGGACGTGGGCGACTACGTCGTGCAGCAGTACATCTCCATGAGAAAGGACGCGCACCGCAACGAGGGCCTGGTGCGCCACTTCGCGCATGTGACGCCCCGAACCCTCTTGGCGGTCATGAGAATGGCCCAGGCCGTTGCACGCATCCGCTTCGACAACGAGGTCACCAGGGAGGACGTGGACGAGGCGTTGCGCTTGTTGGCTGTTTCCAAGGCGCTGTTGGGCGCGGACGACGACCACACCAGGGACGACGACCTGGCCACCTCGAGAATCTACCAGGTGATCCGCGGGCTTGCCTCGCAAGGCCTCGAGATGGCGTCCAGCTTGCCGCTTGCGGACGTGCGCGAACGGGTCATTGCTCGGGGCTACACCTTGCAGCAGTTCAACCGGTGTATTGACGAGTACGACGCTTTCGGCGTCTTCCAGGTTATTGAGGACGGCGAGACGTTGTTGTTCACGGGCGCAGGCGACCAGGAAATGGCCTAGGTGTATTTTAGAAAAGTAGGCTAGTGTATTTTAGAGCAGTATGTTTTGGGGAACGTAGGGGGGAGCGCGTGATAGCGTGTGGGGAAAGGGCTGGTGACGATTCAAACCGGAAGTAGATGGAAAGATGGTGTTGGAGAAGGTGTGAACAGTTGGTGAAGAGACGTCAAACGGGATTGAAATGCCTTGGAATACCCGCGAATACCACGCTTATTAAAAGCGTCGTCAGCGGCTCTGCAAACAGCCACCCGGCCTCCTTCGTCCCCTCTGAGGTTGCCTTCTTGACACATTCTTGTGCCGACCCGTTTTGCACCCATTCCTTAAAAACCCATCTTCCCGAATGAGCCCTTTTGGTCTATGAATGCTGTCCCTGGTAGCCTCGATCCTCTTGTCGTTGAAATTCTTATGAATTCATTTACATTCGCTGTTTTCATAACAAAGTATTTGCTAATACTCGATACTTTGGGGAGTTTTGCAGTTTTTGTACATAATCAAACTTTTGTTCAATAGCGAAATTCATATGAATCTACTAGATGTATCTACAAGAACCCTTTTCTCAACACACACAACTCACTACAAGCGCTCAATACCCCAGTATACACACTTATCCCATCCTGTTCACATTCCACCGCCCTTGACTTTCAAGTCCCCCAAAAGATCACTTTTCGCAACACCCTTCTCGCTTCTCATCACTACCCATCCTCCCCCCAAATGCCCAGAGCTCTTCTCTGAGCCTCCATTGACGATATAAACTGCATTAAACAAACATGGACTGTATTCGCCAGTATGCCGTTGCTTTTGTCTTTTTCGGCGCCTCTCTCGCTATGCTTATCATCAAACTGTCGCCTGCTTTGGGTGTACTCTTGAAATACGGCAAAACAGCAGCGCTGCATTCTGCGGAAACTTCGCTACTACACAGATTCTCGTATTTCGTGGCCTCATTCACGGTCCCCAAGACGTTTTTCACCCATTTTTACTTGGGGTTTTGTCTCTTGCTTATGGGGCCAAAAACTGCCATATTCACTCCCTTTAACGACTGGCTAAAGGCAGAAATAGGGCCGGGAACCTCCCAAAACAGCGACAAATACGCTCTAATTTGGCTCCTATTGGTGTTTCAGGGCCTCAGAAGGCTTCTAGAGTGCATTTGCATCACAAAATCCGCCCCAAATGCCCGTATAAACGTCCTCCACTACGTTGCTGGCTTCACCTTCTACCCGCTAGTGACCTATAACTGCCTCGTTGGCCAGCTACAGAGCGCAAATGACCAGCGAGGCTCGAATGCAATTTTTACACAGCACCTTTCTCCACAGAGCTGCTGGCTCACAGTGGCTTTTGTGGTCTTCTCCGTGGACCAGTTCTGCAATCACTGGCACTTATCGCGTTTGGTCAAGTACTCTGTGCCCAAATACGGTCTTTTCAAGCTCGTCTCGTGTGCGCACTATCTCGATGAAATTTGCATCTACCTGGTGATTGTGACTATCTCATTTGCCAACGGAACGCTCACTGCTGTGGACGTGAATTTTGCAGCTGCTCTTGTCTTTGTCGTGGTCAACTTGTGTCTCAGTTCGCTTGAGAGCAAGGATTTTTACACGAAGAAGTTTGACGACTACAAAGTACGATGGGCAGTCATTCCGGGGGTGATATAAGGAAAGAGCCCTCTAATCAACGTCCCTGTGAATGCGTCCCACCAGAACACACTCCTACAACGCACTCTAGCTCCTCGAGAAACAGACTCCCTCACAAAATTATAGAACAATACAAACGTTTGAACCTCCTAAGAACAGCGTTCTTGGCTCTCTGGTAGCCTCTTCTCGCTCACATCACCTCTAACACACTAATGGGTTCCCCTCCTTTCACCACTCAAGAGCTTAGAGGTGCTGAGTCTCCTGCACACAAAATACAACTCACCATAAACATACCACACAAACATGGCCCCCCCAAAAGTGCTCCAGTCGCCGGTATACGCCAGTCTACGAGCTTCCAACGAGAGTATCGTGGCCGGGTGCCCCGGGGTCCCGCGCAGCATCGTAAGTGGTCTTTTTTTTAGCTCTTTTAGTCCTACTAACAACCAGCCCCGCATAGAAACAACAATCGAACTACGACCGGTCAACGGCATCCCATTCACGTGCCGTGCAGTAGGAATTGAGTTGCGGACCATCCAGCAGATCAGTGTGAGTGCTAAAATCGGCTCCAATGACACACAGAGAGAGTACGTCATCTACGAAGACCCTTTGTTGTATTTGCCACCAATGGGCGAATTCCACGAGAGGCTTCTCGGACTCGATATCCCCGTCTTGATCCCTCTCCCACGTGATATTATGGCCAGTGGCCAGTTTCAGCACTGGAACGCTTCTACGGTGCACAAACTAGTTGTCAAAACCACATGTGGAAATTCGTTCCAGGACGAGACCAGCTTCTTGGACAGCTTTCCGGTGATCATAAAGCTCTACGACACGCTTCCATTATACAGGCAGTTCAACGAGCCGTTGGTGGAAACACGCAACTCCAGCAACAACCAGGTGCTTGTGGAGTTGTCGCTTCCTGTGACAGCCATGGGCCCTGGCGATGGGTTTTCGCTAGACACTAACGTCATGACAAATGCTTCCTACCACAAGATTAGTAAGAAGTTGCGTGTCAAAGAGCAGACGCTACAAATAAAGGAGATTTTGGAGTGCCACGAGGGAGGACTCCCTGCACGGAAGGTTTACAAGCTCTTCACTCAAACAGCCAACTATTTGGAGACGCCTTTGACCACCAATGGCATCAAGAAACACTACAAGTTTACGTTCCCGCTCGGGAACGACTACTTGAACATGTATGTTTCGCAGGAAGCCATGAGCCTGGACGCGTCTTTAAACTACCCTTCTTTTGCGTCCAGAAAAGCCTCCGACAAGGTGATTGAGGGTGTCCCGCTCACCCACACCCAGGGCTTCACCACATTAGGTAGGCTCTTTTCAATTCGCTACGAGGTCATCCTTAAGTTGAAGATGGCCCATTGCAAGGACATGGAGGTCTGCCTTCCTATAACCGTGAGCCCCTACAATAAAGAGAGCAGCGACTACATTCTCCGGTGGATCATGAAGGAGTGCGAAGTGGCCAAAATCTGCTTTGGAAAGGACGTTATCCACCAGGTAATTTTCGCCCGGGATCATAGTGGCATGGTCAAGGCACTCAAGAGCTTCACCAAGCCACCGATCCTCTACCGCTACACTAAGAGTGACTGGGTGCGGTTGGGCTTCAATGCAGACGCGTACGGCCGAAACGACCTTGGCAGAAGCCTTGTAAATTATATAGACTAGGACCTTCACGAATAATGAGTTACGCACGACTTCTGTAGATACTTGCGTGTGAGTACCAAAACCTCCCCAGAGAGTAATTATTCCCCATAATGACAGGAGTTAGCTCATATGCACCCACAGCGGCGTCCTCGTACTCACCTGCTATTGCACAGGGCACCAATGGACGCTTTCACGAGGAAATCACCAAGCTGGCGCTTGTGAAGACCCCTGCCCACAAGTCTGTATACGATTCGCTAGCGGAGGTATACTCCATAGTGGCGGTTCTAGAGATGGTGGAGAAATCGTTTTTGAAGGACTACATTACTGATAAGGAGAAATACACCTCCACAACCCTTCGTTTGATCAATCAATACCACATGCTAGTGAAAGGCTTTAGTGACCTTGAGGCCCCCAAAAGGGAGGTTTTGGATGGTCTTTTGCCAGGCAGAAACACCGACAACAGCAACCTCCTTGATCTTATAGTGAGGAATTTCCACATAGATGCTCCGTTGGCTGTGAGCAGGCTCAAGCTCGGCATCCCCGCGACAATTGAACACCTCCACACTTCCGTGGAGGGCGCCCACCAGGCTACAAACACCAAAACGGCGCTGACTGCACAAAATAGCGCCCGGTTAGTTGCGGAGGCTACCGGGAACTTTATTACGTGCATGGATGCGGTCAAGTTGAATTATAAGACGAAAGACCAGCTCCATCCTATTCTCTCTGAGTTGATCGTGAGCGTGAACGAGCTTGTGACGAAAACACACGAGGAAGACGGGGAGGATGATTTCAAGCCCATAGATTTCCAGGGCAAGTCCAAGCTTGTGAACTGGTTGATCCGGTTGAACAACTTGCAGAACAACGAGGAGTTGCGTGCGGAGGAAAGCGAGCAGTTTCTCGCGGACTTGGACATGGCCTATAAGGGCTTCTACATGTCTTTGTGAGGAATAAGCGAAGGTCATGGATAACTGGTGGATTTGGGGACTCCTCTGAGTCATTTAAGAGGGCTTTTGGTGCCATTGAGAGGCATATTGGGTGTGAAAGGCTTTTTCAAAGTAGAAGAGCCATTTGCACACTCACAAACGGAATTGATGGTGCTTTGAGCAGATTCCAGTGGTTGAAAGGGCATTCAGATCAGTGCAGGAGGGATATATCAAAACGGGCCCATCGGCCTCTTCTTAAGAGCTACATAAGGGACACTTACAGGAATAGAATCAATGCATTAGCCCCACTGACGGGCTAATATAGTCATATCCACATGTAATTAGGCGTATGAAAACAACTATCCTCATTAGCATCGTGTGTTCACCTCATATAGTCTTCCTTTCATCGATGTTTCTCACCCACATAGTTCACACTTTCCAGGTGCTAGTTTTCTACACTCTGCTGCAATCCATCTACATCACGCCATCGACCACGTCGTCAAGTGTGTATTTCGTCTAGTGCTTCTCTGCAATGGCCCGCCTCTCCTTTCTTCATTCATACAATGGACTCTAACTGCTCCGCGTAGCTCAACACATTCGTCACCAACGCCGAGTTGTCGGAGACGGAGTTCTTCTCGCTCCCGGAAGCACCAAAGGTGACCTTTCCGTCCTTGAAATCCCAGTTGTCAACCTCTAACTCCTCCTTCAACAAGCTCTCGAAAACAGCGTCGGACTGCTCCTGCGGGTAGTACAACAAGCTCTTGCAGTTGTTGATGGGAAGCGACTCGTACGTCTTCTCCAACGAGCGCGCAATCTCAAAGCGCAAAGCGTTGATGAGCGTGTCAATGAAGTGCGTGTACTCCTTGCACGGCAACGCCAGCTCCTGCTTCAACAACTTCCAGATCTTGATGTAGTTGCCCTCCATCAAGTTCTTCTCCAAGTTGATGGGAAACTGCAAGAACACGTCCTTGTCGACGTCGTACTGGGAGCAGCTGTAAATGTTCTCCAACTCAATGTGGAACTTGGAAATGGACCCCTGCGACAAAAGATACAACAAGTACAACGAGATGATTTTGGTGGCGTCGGTATTTATCTCCTTCTGACCATGCAATTTGGGATGCGCGTAGAACGGCCGCAACTGCGCGAAGTAGTTCTCGAACCCCTGGTGGTTGTTGACAAGAAGCGACGAGAGCAGTCCAATCTCCAAAATGCGCTCCGCAATCTTCAAGTCGTTTAGCTGGTTGTTGGTGGAGGAGTTAGAAGGCAACGGGACGAGCAAATTGTGCTTGATGAGCTCAATTTTGACCGGCGGCAAGAGCCGCTGGCACTGCGCGTAGTCCTCCTTTTCGAAGAGCTGGTAGAGCTCGGCTGTGAGTTTTTGCAAGGACATACTGGGGGCTGGAGAGGAGGTGGCGAGCGCGCGATAAGTTGGCAGAAGGAGTCACGTGTTCAGGCACGTGACGCAAACTCACACCTCTCGTGTCGGGAATATGCGGACGACTTCCGGGAGGCCCCGGAATCGGAGGGCAGTCACGTGACGGTTGTTGCAGAACGCGGTACACCCCTCGCAGCGGGACCGGCCGCCGGCACCGGCGTGCAGTTCCGACCGAGATCCGGTCTTGGCGCCCACTTCCGACGTGAGTCACTGGGCATTTTTCAATCTATTTAACACCACTTCTGGCCATCCACCTACCAGCTCTGTACATCTTTCGAAATGTGTGGAATCTTCGCTGCCTACCGCGTGCGCGAGGTCGAAAAGTTCAAGGAAAAGGCGCTCCAGTACTCCAAGCGCATCAGACACAGGGGCCCTGACTGGTCGGGAAACTTGATCCAGAACTCCACCATCTTGGTGCACGAGCGGCTTGCCATCGTGGGGTTGGACTCGGGCGCGCAGCCAATCAGATCCGAGGACGGTGACTACGCTTTGGCAGTCAACGGCGAGATCTACAACCACATCCACTTGCGTGACCAGTACAAGGACTACCCGTTCAAGCTGTTGCTGGACTGCGAGCCCATCATTCCCCTCTACAAGGAGCACGGCGTGGACGCGCCCAAGTTCTTGGACGGCATGTTCGCGTGGGTGTTGCACGACAAGAAGGCGGACCGTATCGTGGCGGCCCGTGACCCCATTGGCATCACCACCCTCTACATGGGCAAGAGCCTGGCGCTGCCCGAGACCCGGTACTTTGCGTCCGAGTTGAAGTGCTTGACCGACGAGTGCGACGAGATCGTGGCGTTCCCGCCGGGCCACGTGTACGACTCCAACACGGACGCCATTACGCGCTACTTCACGCCGTCGTGGTGGGACGCGGAGAAGATCCCGTCCAAGCCCGTGGACTACAAGGCGGTGCGCGAGACCTTGGAGTTGGCGGTCAGAAAGCGGCTCATGACCGAGGTGCCGTACGGCGTGTTGCTCTCGGGCGGCTTGGACTCGTCGTTGATCGCGTCCATTGCGGCCAGGGAGACCCAGAAGGCGGCGGAGCACGTCTCCAAGGAGGGCGTGGACGCCAACAAGGAGCTCTCCGGAGTGGACGATACGGGCTCCTTGCACACGCTGGGCTGGTCCAAGTTGCACTCGTTCGCCATTGGGCTCCCGGGCGCCCCCGACTTGGTGGCGGCCGAGAAGGTGGCGCACTTCATCGGCACCATCCACCACTCGCACACCTTCACGGTCCAGGAGGGCTTGGACGCGTTGTCGGACGTGATCTACCACTTGGAGACGTACGACGTGACCACCATCCGTGCGTCCACGCCCATGTACTTGTTGCTGCGCAAGATCAAGGCCCAGGGCGTGAAAATGGTGCTTTCTGGTGAGGGCTCGGACGAGGTCTTTGGCGGCTACTTGTACTTTGCCAACGCGCCCTCCTCCAAGGCCTTTCACCAGGAGTGCGTGCAGAGGGTCAAGGACTTGCACTACGCGGACTGCTTGCGTGCCAACAAGTCCACCATGGCGTGGGGCTTGGAGGCCCGCGTGCCCTTCTTGGACAAGCAGTTCTTGGAGGTGTGCATGAACATCGACCCGGAGGACAAGTTGATCAAGCCCTCCGAGAAGAAGATCGAGAAGCACATCTTGAGAAAGGCGTTTGACACCCTGGACGACCCCACCGCGAAGCCCTACCTCCCGCAGGAGATCTTGTGGAGACAGAAGGAGCAGTTTTCCGACGGTGTTGGCTACTCGTGGATCGACGGCTTGAAGGACGCTGCTGAGGCCGCTGTTTCCGACGAGGAGTTGGCCAACCCCAAGCCGGAGTGGGGAGACGACATTCCGACCACCAAGGAGGCGTACTGGTACAGGTGCAAGTTTGACGAGCTTTTTGCGCAGTCCAAGGCCGCGGCTTCGACGGTGATGAGGTGGATTCCCAAGGCCGAGTGGGGCTGCCACGCGGACCCCTCGGGAAGATACGCCACCACCCACGACTCGAAGTTGGTGGATGCGTAGGGGGCATAGGAGTTAGAAGTGAAGTAATAGGAAAACCTTAGAGAATAGGGCGAAGCCAGTGGCCGATTTGGGGGACAGAGACGAGCGAGTGGTGACCAGAAACTGGATGTTGGCGACACTGACGTCTTGAATGTAGTTAATCGATAGTGAAAACCAGAACTGGGTGCAAAACCCACTATACCCTTCAGCGCTCTACCAACTAGCCACCTCGCGAGCCCAGCAGGGCCCTCCTACATTGAACCCCTTCTCAGCTGCGGGACGTTTGCACCCTCTGTAGAGCCCCCAAGTCTCTGAAACAGCTGCTTTCATTCGCAGAAGGCGTTTTGTCTCACGAAACAACCCCCCTCAGTGGACCCCTCCCTCCCCCGTTTCACTGCCGCGTAACGCTCGCAGCCCTTATTCCCATTGCTTTACTGCACCACGTCGTCTTTCACCTACCCACCCTTACACTCTCTTACTACCTCAAGCGGTCCATTCGCAAGCCTCGTCATCCCAGAACCCCCTATTTACACATACTTCTTCTCCTCAAACCAGGCCCTCACCTTCTCAGCGTCCCTGTCGTACCAGTTGGCGTTGATGGTGTCGTTGTCCAACACCTGCTTGAACGAGCGCTCGAAGCCGTGAACGCTTCTGGCCCCGAAGAACTCTGCAATCTCGTCTCTCGTCTTCAACGACTGGTAGTTGCCCAAGGAAACCCGCACAAACCGGTCAAACACAACCATGTTTCCGCTCATTAACTGGTACAAGTAGTCGTAGTTTGCCTGGAAAAACGCCCAGAACCGGTCCCTGGTCAACGGGTTGAGGGACAAGGATTGCGCCAAAAGGTGCAGGTCCATGGTGGAGACCACCTTGGGGTCCAAGAAGCTGTTGAAAACACGGTCCGCCAACTTGTCGTCGCAAATACCGCCCAAAACACTCAAGATGATCTCACGCGAGTCCAAAGACGTGGGCTTCACAAGCTCCGCGAAGAGGACATCGAGAGCCTCGTTGCTGACGAGCTCCTTGTTGGATACCACAGCGCTGAACACAAACGACCGCAAAGAGGGATCGACGGCCTGGCCAGCCTTGATTTTCTCGAACAACTCGCCTGCGTATTGGGTCACCTCAGGAATGCCCAAGCCGGCGGCCTTTCTCAACACCTCCAAGCGCAACTTCACCTCCAAAAACTGCGAGTGGTCGATGAGCGGGTTCTTGGCGTAGTGGATGGCTTTAGGGCCGTACACCTCCTTCTTAAGCGCCTTCAAACCCGCCAAAATGGCACTCTCCGGGCCGGAAAACGCCGTCAGCAAGTGGGTCAAGCGCTTTCCGAGCTCCTGCCAGACCACAAAGTCAGCCAACCCGTTGGTGTCAGCAGCAACGGCCTTCACGAGGTCCAAAAACGTTGTTGTGGAGGTGAACTTGTCGCCAGAAGCAGCAATGGAAGCCACGTCCGCAATCACACCAACCTTGTCCTTCAGAGAAAGACGACCAAAGTGCGGCAAGATGTTCTTGTGCAAAACGGAGGGCGCGTAGTTCACCCTGTAGGCGCCCGCGGTGTCCTTGTTGACCTTGAAGAAGCCCGAGACCGGGAAGTTGGCGATGGTGGACTCCTTTTCTGTGAGCTCAGAGGCGCTGCCAAGGCCCTCGACAACGTCCGCAACGGTGGGTCCTGTGGAGATATTCAAAGGAACCCACCACACGGTCCGGTCCTCCTCAGGAGCGACGTTGCCCTCGTTGAGGTAGCGCTTCTGCGACACCTTCAAGGACGACCCCTCCACGTCCACATTGACCACGGGAAAGCCGATTTTCTCTATCCAGGAGACCATGTACTCGGCCACTGGCTTTCCAGAGACCTCGGAGATGGCCCTCCACAAGTCGGCTGTGGTGGCGTTGCCGAACTTGTGTGCGTTCAAGTAGCGGGCCACACCACGCAAGAACACGTCTCTCCCCAAGTAGGTCAGGAGCATCAAAATGACCGACGAGCCCTTCTGGTAAGAGATGGCGTCAAAGACCTGGTCGATGTCCAACGCGTCCGCGATGGGCACCTCGATGGGGTGCGAGTTGCGGAGGCCATCGAGGTTCAACGCGAGCTGGACCAGGTCCAGCACGAAACCGCTGAAGATGTCCCATTCGGGGAACAAGTAGTCAACGGCAGCAAAGCCCACCCAGGTGGCGAAACCCTCGTTGAGCCACAACTCGTCCCACCACTTCATGGTCACCAAGTTGCCGAACCACTGGTGCGCGAGCTCGTGCGCCACCACATAGGCCACCTTCTGACGGTACAGGGGGTCGGAGGTGGCCTCCGAGAAGAGGAGTGCCGTGCTCCTGTAGGTGATGAGGCCCCAATTCTCCATCGCGTTGTGCGAGAACGCGTGCACCGCCAACAAGTCCAACTTGGGCAACGGGTACTTGGTCTCGAAGATGCGCAGAAAGTAGTCCACGATTTTGGGGGCGATGGAGGACGCAAAGACCGCCTCCTCGATGTGACCCTTGGTGGTGTAGATGCGCACCGGAAGCGGCTTCTCGTCGTGGTACGCCTCCTTGGTGAACGACTCGATGTACTCGAAGTCGCCAGCGGCCCACGCCACCAAATACGTCAGCATCACCGGCGTCTTCTCGAAAAACACCCGCTGGAGGCCGTCCGCGTCCTCTGTCTTCAAAACAGGCGTGTTGCCCAAAACGGTCCACTCCTTCTTGACAGTAATGTCCACCAGAAAGGTGGCCTTCCAGCCCGGCTCGTCGACACACGGAAACGCCCTTCTGGCATCCGTGGCCTCGAACTGCGTCAGCAACATGACTTTCTCCACGCCGTTGTCAACGTACGTCGACTTGTAGAAGCCCGCCATGTTGGTGTGGATGATAGCCCCATAATTGATGGAAACGTCCACCTTCAGGCCCGTTTTCACCTCCTCAGCGAAGGCAACGACGAAGAACTCCTTGTCCACGTTCTGCTGGAGGCCTTCGACACCCACGGGCTTGCCGTCCACAGTCACAGAGATGTCCTTTTCGCCAACGGTCAACTGCCGGTAGTTCAAGTGGAGCTCCAGGGTGTTTTCAAGAGCCTCGAAAGCGATCTTCACGGTTCCAACGAACGTCTCCTTGTTCTCGTCAACCTCAGAGACGGATACGTCATAGTGGAGCGGTTTCAAAGCTCCTGGAAGCGCCTGGTAGTACGACTCGCCTGCCATTGTAGTAGTGGGCGAAAAGCCCCGAAAAACTCTTCTTAAGAAACACACAAAGGGTGCAAATAGCCGCCCACCAGACCAAAACCAGCCAATTGGGGGCGTAGCCGCTAGAATGGTCGCCAACAACAGCTTGTAACGCTTTGGCGAGGTTTCTGGGGGCCTTCTGGGGGCCTGGCGACCTTCGGCTAATCAACTCCGAGACGCGGCTAATGATCTCCGAGCCCGTGAAAACCCCAGAAAGCCCCAGGAAGCCCCAGAAAGCCCCAGAAAGCCCCAGAAAACCTTATCGGCCGCCGTCAGGCACCGAGTCTGGATATAAGCCTCTTCGGCAAGTACGGGCCTTGATTGGGGCTTTTGAGGGCGCATCCCTTCTGCCTACAATACGGTGCGAACTGGCTTAAGCACATTTTACCCCATACAATGCCCCTTAAGACACCATAAAACTCCGAAATGGGCCAAGCCCCATGGCTTGCCTCTCCGTTCTTCTCACGGGCGCTTTTTCGCCCTATTGGCTGCTCCCTCCCCTCTTCTTGAGCAGTTTCCTGGACCTGAGGGGGCGTTTTCCTGGCCCTTCAGAAATCAGGGAAAGGGCCCGCCTACACCAAGATTCAAGTCAGCACTATCAATTGGAATTGGCAAAGGCTCCAGCTAGTCCAAAGACCATAATGCTTCGTTTCTGATGTTGGGATGCGTGGGTGTCGTCAACTAGGCCGGATCCTGACTTATGCCACTCGCATGATAATTACGCTCTACGGAGGCTCCTGAGGTGCACGACGGCCATTGGGAGCTTCATTGCGTTCCTCGACTCTCTGTGAGTGATCTGAGAATGGTTTCTGAGTAATTGGGTCTGGGGAGACCATGTTTTGGAAACCATATAAGTTCCTGGGTTGGCCTGCTGGGTGTATATTGCACTTGGACATGGCGCAGTGGTCGTCAAGCTCTTGTTTCTGTTCCGCTCTCATCTCTATGGGCGGACCATACACAGGGTTTGTGCTCTCCTCGCAGATGAATTACGGGTCTCCGTAGTTGCAGGCTCTTCATATACTTGCACCACTCCGTTCCCAAGCACCGTGTGGAAAGCGCTTCAAGAATTGGAACATCTCTGATATCCCAAAGACATTGTTGCTCCGTGTGACTGTGCGCAAAATGCTCCTTCACGGGGTCAACTGTTTGCGCCTCGGGTTCTAGAACAGCGTCATTCATTCCAGTATCACGTCCGTCCCTTTGGCTCGTTGAAAACTGCGCCGAGTGCACAGACTCTCTTCCTGACATCTTCCAGATATTCCTCATCGTGGTGTTTGTCATGGGGATACAGCGTGATCTGCTATCACGGGGTGATGCCACTAAATTCAGGAGGTTTCACCACAAGCACCACGCCTCTCGGGGTTAGCATTGAAATTCTCTCCATATACAAAACGCTGAACTGTTTCTCGATGGCCACAGCCACCCGATGTTCGAGCCCTCTTAGACGAGCTGTTCGAGATGCGGTACAACTTGGCCTAGAAAATGGACTGAAATTCCGCTAAAGACAAGTTGGAAGAGGCTCGCACTCAACAGTAGTCTACTGGCTTGGGTGAGCCGTAATGCTTTCAGAAGGAATTCTGCTCCCCTCTGCGCAGTTATCAGAGGGGTGGGCATTCCCTTTCGGGGCCTTTCCGTCCCTCTTGGCCAGTTCCAGGTTTCGTTACTCCAACCGCATTACTTATGCTTCAATTCCTCACACACGCTCTCGCTTTTACAGTATATTGACCTATACACCTACAGTTACACAAGTAATACTACAGAACGCTCTTCCTCTCACTGTCTGCGGTTCTTCTTACCGCCCTTCTTGAAGCCCTTTTTCTCCGACAACCCGTTGCTCAAGCTCTTATCAACAAGGCCGATTTCGCGGGCCAAGGCCGTGCCCAACTCCACACCAAACTTGTCCACTCTTTTCAAGTCCTTTCTCGCGGCCTCAGCACCGGCCTCGTCGCCGAATTTCTCCGCTCTTTTGAGCTTCTTGGTCAACAAATCCACTGCCAACTGCTTTCTCTCCTCAGGCGACAACACCTTGGGCTGAGGCTTTTCCTCCTTCTTTTCTGGCTCCTCCACGGTCTCAGAAACAGCCTCCACGGCCTTTGCGGGCTCCTCATTGGCCACCGGGGCAGGCGCGCTCACAGCAGGCTCAGAAACGGGCTCGGAGGGGGTCTCTTCAGTATGGGCATCGTTTTCGCTCAAACGCTGCACCAAGTCGGCCTTTTTGCCATCAGTGGCCAATCCTCTTTCGGTCAACAAGACCTTCAACTGGGCAACAGTCTGCGACGCGTACTCGGCCATTTTAGGGTGATTTGTGTTGGTAGAGTGGAGGGTGGAAATTGAAGTTCGCAACGCGTTTTTGAGAATTTGGAGGTGAGAAAACGAAGTGAGGTGCCAGCAAATCAAATATAGAATGGGCATTCTGTCTACGTGTGGGGCGTAGTCGGGCCATCTGTTGAGGAGATTACCCTGCCATGTGTGAAAGAGCGTACCCGTGACATGAACGACCTTGTATGAACGAGCTAGGAGAAGAGAGGTCCCAAGGTGGGCCCAGAGTGCACCAACCAGAAAGACCATGCCATGGGGCCTCTCAAGAAACCAAGGAGCAGGCGCTGGTCTCTCGAAAACAGCCTCTGCTGTCACCTTCACATGTCTAATTTCTCCTCCTCTTCACGTCTACTCCGTTATCTTTATATCCAACGCCAACACGAGCACCACCACCGCGGCCACCACCGCCACCAACACCCCCATGGACACCCGGGCCGCCGGAAAATGGTTCTTTATGAGCTCCTGCTGCACCCTATAGTAGCGGATGATGCCGAAAGCCAACGAGAGAATGGCTAGCAAAACACACATCACCGATATGGGCTGGCCCAATGCCTCCACCGCAGAAGTGCCCCTCGAAATTGCAGCGCTGTTGGTGGCTGCCCGCGCCTCTATTCTGTAGAACTGCAAGAACCCCACCCCCACAGTGACAAATGTGAGAGAGGTGCGGATCCACGCGAGATACGTCCTCTCGTTGGCAAGCTGCTGTTAGTGAAGTGTAGGCACACGGTGCGATTTACGTACGTGATCTCTGGCCACGGAGGCGTTGTTTTCGAGTAGCAAGGAGCATCTAAACGGATTCAAGCTGATTGCTCGTGAGTGGCCACTTTCGTGCTTTTTACCAAGAAGGGGTGGAGAGCCTGGTTGGCTGTGCTGTTGGGAGGGAGTTTGAGAGTTTTGCAGCAGTAGGGGACCCTCACTTGGCGAGCTTGAAGCGACCGAAGCAGGGGGGATAATTGACCTGCTTCGGCTGCGAACAGCGATGTTGGGGGGCCGTTCCATTGAGGTGGTTTTGAACTGGTATTGCTAAAAGGCGTGGTCCTGGAGGCCGACTGTGAGGTGTAGGTGGCTCTGGCTGATTAAATGGTGTTTAGAGGACGCCAGAGATGCCAATCTTCTATTCAATACAGCCACAGAGTCCCGTGCTGTCGTAAAGAGAGAAAGAATAATTTGTGAAGTGTTCGTACAGGCTAAAAGAGACCGTGGGTAGAACTGCGAAATGGTGACAAAAAGATCACAGTGTATTGGCACAATGTGCTAAACTTGGCCAAGTCAAAGTGAAACGTTCGCGGACCCTCCCCAGTCTTCCTCAAGACCCACCCAGGTGTACGTGTTCAACCCTGTAGCTTTGGGCACAGCTATAGAGCTTCTCATACTCAGGGGCCAAGACGACCTCACATCCAGCCGAATAAGCCTTCTTTTGGGTTACGGTAGATGGTGACTGAAAAACTCCCCGAAAAGCCGACTTTGAGAAGACCCGAGTGACGCATTCAATTGTCCGGTTGCACCCCCCTGGTCACCTCCTCTTGAAGTAGCTCAACTCAACATTCACACAACAGCACAAAGAACCAAAGCCCCTACACCAGTCTATGCATTATCGTCGTTTAAAATTACATGCAATCACTCTATTATACACTGCGGTGCCCGCTTAGCGGCCCACGTACTTCTTCTCGAAGGGCCTGGCGATGTTGAAACCGATGAACGAGAAGGCAAAGCCCAACTCGAAACCAATGTCTCCGCCGAAACCGATCTTGCTGCCGATCACACCGGCGTACCACACCTGGTCCATGCCAATGACAACACCAGCAACACCGCACAAGAAACCGAAGGTGCCGGCGTAGCCGACAGGGTACAGTCTCTTGTCCTTGAAGTTGAGGTAGTCGTACTTGGCGAAGTTGGCTCTGTTGTGGATGAAGTGCTCACTGAGCGACATGGCCTGGTAGATGGCCAAGTAGTAGGCGATCAAGTTCATGAAGTTGGACATCACATCCGAAAAGTGGTAGTAGGCCGGAATACAGATGGCCAAGGTAACGAAGTTACCAGCAATGGTCCAGAAAACTCTGGGCACCTTAGCCAAAGGCGAGCAGAAGGCCTGCGCGGACAATGCAATGGAGTACATGTTGGGGATGTTGTTGGCCACCGTGGAGAGAGCCAAGACCACACACAAGAACTCGCCAAACCCGTGGAGAGAGTCCTGCACCAAGATGGCGTACACCAAGCCACCGATGGACTTTCTGTCGTAGAGGTCGCCCCACGAGTTGGAGTCGCCAGCCTCGGTGGCGGGAGAGGACACCACGCCGGTTCCACAGGCCGCACCCAAGATCAAGGTGAAGAGCAAGGGCAACCACAAGCCCACGAAGATGCCGAAGAAGATTCTGGTGGAGTTGGCGTTTCTGGGCTGGTAGACGGTGTAGTCCGAGGCGTAGGTGGTCCAGCCGGTGGCGAAACCGAAGATGGCGCCTCCGAAGGACAACACGTTACCGGCGGTGATGGCGGACGACGTCTCGTCCGCGGGGAAAGCGTGCACGGTGAAGTTACCAGACTTGGCCATTCTGGCGATGATGGCAATGAAAACCACCACGTTGGGCACCCACGACCACTTCTCGTAGAGGTGGATGACGTGGTAGCCGAAGAAGGTGACGAGGATGGTCAACACGACCAAGATCAAGCAGCCGGCCCAGGGCGGGCATCTTCCGTTGTTGACGATGTTCAACAACTGCGCAGACGACATGATGTTGACAGCTCCCCAGCCCACGCACGCCACGATGTTGATGAAGGCGAAGATTCGCATGGGGTAGTCGCCGAGAAGGAACTTAGACAAGATCATCTGGCGCATGCCCAACTTGGGGCCGAAGATGGAGAAGAACGCCACAGGCAACACACCGAGGAACGAGAACGCCATGATGGTGGCGGTGGCCTGCCAGAACGTGAGGCCGAAGACGGTGATGCCGAGCGCACCCAACGAGAAGGTGGCGATGACCAAGTTGGCAGAAAGCCACATGGTGCCCGCGTTGATGATGGAGTCGTCGGTCTTCTCCTCGTCGGTGATGAGCTCAATGCCCTTGGTTTCGGCGTTCATCTTGGACGCCACCTTGTCGAAGAAGGAGAGCTTCAGCGACGTCACCTCAGCGGACGCAACATGGTCCTCCATGGACCGGTCGAACGAGTCGAACGACAGCTTCTTCTTGCCGATGTCCAGCAGCGACGAGCCGCCAACGGCTTTTTCGGGGTCGTAGCTCATGAGGAAAGTGGTTTGCACGTCGGACCAACTGGGACTTGCTCCTCTTATATAACCGGCCAATTTGACTCTATCTACTGATAGACTCGAGCTAATTAATTGCCGCCAATAATCCTGGAACGTCAAGCAAATTTTTCGCAGGGCGTCCTGCAGGCAGACCATCGCTCCTGCACACGGCCGCGGCACCGCTGAAAAAGAAACGCCATAGGCAAAATCGGGCAATTTCCGTCGGAATCGCCGTGGCGCCCTTTGTGGCCTTTTTGGTAGATAAGGTCCCCGGAAGCGACCTTCCTATTGGCTGGAGCCTGCCCGGCTTGCCGCCGCTGCCTAAACGGCCCACGCGAGCGGCCAGCCCACATTTCCGCCCGAGCCCTTTTCGCAGGTCGTGCGCCTACCGGCCGATGGCGAGATAACCGGAAGGGCCGCGGCCTGCTATGGCCATACCGGGCGAGGGGGGGCTCCCAGGCCCTTCTGAGGCATTGGCAGCCTCAGGAAAGTATCCTCGCAGCTTCTTGGGGGACCATGCTCTGGCATACCAGCTTTTCGCACCCATGCACCGGCTTTTCGCACCCATTCCAAGCCTCCACCCCACGCAGAATCATAAAGCCGTCTTCTATTTTGCGTGCCACGCACAGAGACGCTTTGTGCCTTTGTGGCTGATGCTGCCAGTGCCAATTTACGCGCGGAACAGCCCGACGAATACACTTATCTGTGGGGTATGCAGGCGGGTGAAACCCCCAGATAAGCCTGGTGTATGGGTGTGGGCTAGAATTCAGCCCCCAGCCGACGTGCCGATCTTCAACGAGCAGGCAGAAGGGCCTTGTAACTCGGGGAAGCACGGCCGGGTGCGCTGTTGGCTGGTGAGAAGGCGAAGTGGTGAAAAGAGGGCCCTCACATGGAAATTCCGGGAGGGTGCTCTTCCTTGAAAGATCTAAGAAGCTGGTGATCTAAGCATCGATGAAGGATTTCAGAACCCGGGCATATCTATTGGAAGCTGCAGGGAGGCTCATGAGCAGTGGCTTCTGCGGGATGCTTCGTAGATAGCCATTATTCCATCTATAGCAAAACCTATCCTAGACATAGCATCTGATGCCCGTCAACATAGAACGGCTGCAAAAAGGAGGTCGAACGAACACCCAATCAGACGCTGCTGTCAGGTTCTGGCTGCGGATGTCGCTCGCAGCGAAATCATCGAGTGATACGCAATTGCACCACTTGCTTTCGACCCTGAGCCTCCGGACATGCAAATTCTCCCCTTCTTCATGCAAACTCATTCGCAACTCACAAGGTGAAGGTCGCATGGGTATCCTCTGCCTTGTGTTGAGTCTCAATTCATTTCTTTCCTGAAAAGTGGATCATTATTGGTTTCCTCTCGCATTCTCATTTCCTTCAATTGCTTCAGTCCCATTTCCCTTCTGTTCCCTAATATTCTTCGTTGAGTGGGCCTGTTTTGAACCGAACACACAGCGAAAGTCTTTTCAGGTGAATGCACATCACCTACATGTTTACACACGACTGTCTCGAAGTCCTTTGTCGAACAGGTGCTTGAGGTTGAGAAAAACGCTGCCATATTCCTCTTGGCTCTGCTGATTCCTAAGTGACATGGCTGAAGACAAGGTCAACATGAAAGGCGCAACTCCAGGCACTGTAAATGTTCCAGAACAGCCCAACTACTGTAGCTGAGGGGTAATTGAGCCGAACAAACCGCTCCCCAAGAACCGTGTCATAGGCAATCTTTGCAGCATTTTGCAAGTTTGCATCCAGAACACCCTTCTTCATTGTCCTGCCAAACCCAGCCTTTTCTTCTCGAGACTGAGAACAAACACGGCATATTTTTCGATTGCATGGATAAGTTTCCAATAATGCCCAAATGTGGTGAGCTACTGGCGTCTGTTCTGGCACAGTGCCCTACATGGAACCAGTTCAAGCTGGGCTTGCTTCAAATTGTAGTCTAATATGTGCAAAAGGTTAGCTTATAGTGCGACACTCCAGATTCAATTATCTTGCCCCCTTAAACTCGGGAAAAGTGCCCACGTTCAACTGGTGCGAGAAAATGTGCTGCAACAACCCGTTTGGGTCAGCCACGTAAGGTGTGCTCCTGTTGGGCTTGCCCTTGTTATAGCTGGGATACTTCATTTGCTCCACAGGGCCATCCAAGCACTGCAATTTGCGCACCGCTGGGTCACATAAGCTCATCACTGCTAGCAAAGTGTAGTAGGCGTCGTTCGCAGCATTGTGGAGGTTGGAGAAGGGAATTCCCAACGTTCTTAAGGTGTTTCGCAAGCTCAGGCCGTTTTTCCCGTGGCTGAGCTGAAAAATGGTCTGCGAGTCCACCCTCGAGAAAGAATTCAAGTCTATACCTATGGACTGTAGCCACTTGATGTCGCCTTTCACATCGTGGCCCACAAGACACGCGTCCGCATTGGGCACGTCGTAAAAGTAGTACTGCACAAGCTCTTGGAGAATAAAAATGGCATCGTCTAGCGACACCACGTAGGAGCTCCCGCTATTGCAGCTGTCCCTGCAATCAGGAACATAGCGACCATTTCTGAGATGCGCGTGTTCCTCAATCACCATGTGGATTTGGGTGATTTGGGGAATGGACGCCGCCCATTGGCCCCGGGGGTCGTAGATGGCCACGCCTATTTCGGTGACAACGTTGATGTCGTGCTCGTAGGCCTCACAGTCGATGGAAAAGAGCACGTTTTTGCGGCGATACACCAAGTCCATGTTCTGTCTTAATGTGCGCTGCACAGAGGTCTGCGATAGACGCTGGTTGGCTGAAAAAACCGTGTTCTGGAAGTACTCCTGAATTTGTCTCTCGTAGTACATCAAATTGGGTATATCAAGGCTGTCGAGGGCCCTGTTTCGGGGCTGCTGCCGCACAAATGAGTCGAGTGTATTGAAGGAGTCGGAGACAAAACCACGGCTGCTCATAGTAGAAAGGAATATCTGGGGGTGTTTAGTGAAGAAAATGCCGTGTTTCAATGTCGGTTTGTCGTGGGGTGGGTGTTTTTGACTTGTGGTTTAGGTTAGCACCCATGCATTGACAATTGGGGTCACGTGACCCAAAAATCGTGCCTTTGGGCGAAGTGGTCCCAGCCTATCACAGCATATCACAAAAACCGGACTGCAACAGTACATGTCCGATGTGTGCCGAGACCGGACTGGTGATAGAGGATTTGAGCATTGGCCGAGGCGTTTGACCCGAGGCAGTATATAGTGGGAGTTCCCTGTGGTTTCTACTAAGTCCATTACAGGTTATAGACCCCAACATCACACTTCTAGGCCCAAAAATGTTCTTGCAAAAAGACCTGTCACAAGAAGAACGAATGCGTACCATCTGTCGCCTAATTGAGAATGTGAGAACCGGAGGTATGTGATTGAGCGTTTGGAAGTCAGGGAGGTTGGCTGCAAAATGGCTATTTCTGTTTAAGACAGAGGTATATGGTGCTCTGTACATAAAGGTGCCACTCAGGTGCACGACATAGCACATACCAGCAACACAGCCGTGTCCACCAAAAGCCGGAAAAGGCCCATTGATAGACGATTCACATTTCAGCTCAGCAGTGTTCACACGCCGCCGCCAGTAACATATATTCTATTCTAGTAGGCTCTGTCGTGAGAACAGGTTGATTAGCATTAAAAGCCGTGGGGCTGGACAAAAATACAACGAAGAAGGGACTTTTCGGGGCTGCCGCAACGCCAGCCTAGTTGCGGGTGCCAAAGTAGGCTCCGAGGATCACCGCGATGATGATCACGATGATCAAGCAGATGATGAAGCACCACATTCTCTTCTTTCTGGCGGCCTTCGCGCTCACCACCGCCTTGTTGGTGTGGCCCACACCCTGCTCGATGTCGTGCTGCGCAGTGTCGATCTGCTGCTCGATCTGCTGGATGGGCTGGTCCTGCTCCACCACCAACTCCTCCATGTCGTTGAACAACTGCGTCAACTCGGCCATGGTCTTCTCCAACTTCAACAACTCGCGGTGGCGCGTCTGCACCTCGTTCAACACCGTGCGCGCCTCGCCGCGGCGGTTGCTCTGCAAAAGCGCCTGCTGGAAGTACTGCTGGTTGTCACCGTCCTCAATCACCTGGCGCACCTCCTCGTCAGTGGCGTTGGGCTTGATGATACGGTACTGTCTCTCGGCCTGCAACTTGGTCTGCTCCCTGTTGTTGACCTCCGTCAAGCGGTACTCCAGAATCAAGTCCAAGAACTGCTTTCTCAGGTTCTCCGCCTGGTCAATCTTGGTCTTGTCGCGCGACTGCGCCGCCTGCGTCTGGACATTCTTGATTCTGGTCTTCAAGTCGCCCTGGAGCAGCTGCGCCTCCAAAACAAGCGCATCCACCTGCTTCAGGTTGTAGTCGGTGTCCTCCTCGTTCAAGTCGAGGTCCTGGATGAGGCTCTTCTGCTTGTTGTCGATGAGCTGGATGAGTCCCCTGTACTGGTCAAGCTGGCTGTTGATGTCCTGGATCTCGCTCATGAACGCCACAAACTCGTCCTGGCCACCGTAGCCGCGCTGCTGGCGCTGGTTGTAACTGCTCATCTCGTACGAGTTGTTGTAGGGGTTGCTCATTTTGGCTGCTAGGGAGAAGAAGAGTAGGTAAACGCCAGGCTGTGGATTTTTCTCTGGCGTGCGAAATGGAGACGAGCATAAACAGGGCGGTTTTCCCCCAGACGGCCTTTTTCGCCCGTTTCTTCGGGAAACGTCCCAAAGGACCCCGGTTCTACGCTTTTCCGCTCCTTTCGGGGCCGCTGCTCGCCATCTGGGCCTCCCTGGATGCCCGGAATGGGGCCCCTGACACCAGGTTGTCTGCAGGACGGCTGTTGAGAATCGCGCTTTCCCAGAAGTGGCTAAAACCCCCAAAACGGCCCCAAACCCGCTGTTTTGGGCCACGCTTCCGTATCGGGCCATGGGCAGTCCCAAAACGTTCGTTTCGTCGCCGCATCAGGTTGCGGGCCATGGCGGCGCACTTTCGTCCTCCGATAACGAGCTTTTTGCAAAACCCACGTCCCAGCAGGAAATCGATTTCTACGAATACACCCAGCGGAAGCTGCAAAAGGACGTCTGTGAATATGCAGGAGGGGCATTGTCTGACTGGATGCCGCTATATATGGGCGCCCTTACGGAGGGCGCAGATCTCCTGGTGGAAAAAAGCCTTGTTCTTGAGAGCATAGCGGAGGATAGACCAGCGGTGGAGGACGCCAGAAGGGGCATGAAAAAAACTGGTGAAGGTGCCGCAAAAAACGATGAAAAGGGCCCGGGCCCCAGAACCGAAGAAAATGCAGCGAAATCCCATGAGAATCGGGCCACTAGTGGGCCTAACGCGACTGCTTCAGGCTCTCTCCAAGAGCCTCCGTGTGGTGCTGAAAAGGCCCACGAAGCGTCAAGTCTACCTGAGAAGGATTTAGATTCTTCAGTCCCCAATTCCTCTAAAGCATCTCAGAAGTTCGCGGTCCTCCAGAACCTCACCCACGGCTTCACATGCCTCAGCATTATCGACATAAAGCTCGGCTCTCTCCTCACAGACGAGCTAGCATCCCCAGAAAAAGCCCTCAGGCTAGCAAAGGTCTCTGAGAGCACCACCAGCGGCTCCCTAGGGTGGAGAATCTGCGGAATGAAGCTCTTCAATGGAGCCTCCTCGCACAAACCACCAGATATCTTTCCTGGTATGTCGCAGACCATTTCTTCAGTTTCAGGGGGAACAGGAACATATCTCCAGTTCAACAAGATATTCGGTCGTCTGCTCAACAAAGAAACCGCCACAGACGGACTCAGGCTCTTTTTTGAGCATATACAAGACAGGGATGTCTCGCAGTGGCTATTGTCGCGTTTTCACCAACGTTTGCAGCTTCTTTACAACTGCTTGCTTGACGAGGAAATCAGGGTTGTTTCAGGGTCGCTTTTGCTCATTTATGAGACCAACAGTAATGTCTGGAAGCGGGTGAAAGAGGAGGGCTCGTATGACGAGTGCGATCCTCTTGTCCAGGAGGCCCACTTTGACGATTCGGATGATGAAAGCGGGGATTTGGAAAGAACTGCCCCTCTCAGCAGCCTCCACTTCATTGACTTCTCCCACGCAAAGTACGTGCCAGGAAAGGGCCCAGACGAGAATATCTTGGAGGGTCTAGAGAACCTCATAGAGTTAGTGGGGGGTATGTTGGGTTGAAAGTGAGGAAGGAAGCGTCAACTGGGTTTGGTTGCTTTTTGCATAGGACGTGTATATATGTCCTGGTGCTATTAGCATAGAAGAAAGTATACATTTTAAAGAGAGCATTCGCATGTCTGACACGAGATAAATAGTCTTTTGTCATGGTCATATTATAGAAGGGAGGGTGTCCTTAAGTTCTGCTGCTTTTAAGTGCTCTCTCTTCACGTAATTTGCAATATTCGAAATGGCCTTTCAATTAGTCTCGTATCTCTAAAGTCTCCTGCTCCATACAAATCTCAGCAGTTCCTCTTCAATAAGTCACTGTTCACAGCACGCTCACCTCTAAAAGTTCCTCAACACCCTTGCACTTCTCCTACTGAAAAACTACATCTTTTATGAATCTCTTATTCTTCACTTCCCCTACGCTTCCTTCCATGCGACAGTACTTGACACCTAAGACAACAACTTCGTGATCTTGCCGATGGCAATGGTGGTGCCCTGGTCTCTCAACGTGAACCTGCCCAACTGCTGGTAGTCCACATAGGTCTCCGCACAGACAGGCTCCGAGGTCTCCAACACCGCAATCACCTTCATGCCCTTCTTGGCGAAAGCAGGCGGCTTCTTGGATTTTCTGTTGGTTCCCTTCTCCAACTTGTGCTTCAACTGGACGAACGTCACCTCCTCGATGGCCGTGTGCACGTGCATCACGCACGAGAAGCCGTTGGAGAGGATGGACTTCAACTCCACAATGGCAATCTGCGCCTCGAAACGCGTCACCGTCTTGACGGGGTTCTTGGGCGACGTCAACACGTATCCCGGCTGCAAGTCCTCCTCCTCAATACCCTTGATCTTCAAGCGCACCTGCTCACCGCAGAAGGCAGCGTCACACTCCTGCTCGGTCTCGTTGTAGATGGTAACCACCTCCACAGAGACCTTGTTGGGCATCAACAACAAGCTGCCGTTCTTCTTGATGTGACCAGACTCGATCTTGCCCTCCACAACAGTGCCCATGTCCTTCATCTTGCCGGAAATGGGCAACATGAACGGCCCGTTGATGTGGCGGTTGACGGTCTTCATGTCGTCCAAGAACTCCAACAAAGACGGTCCGCTGTACCACAGGCACACAGCAGAGTCCACGCGGTCCTTCAAGCCCGCTCCGGTGTAGCCCGAAACAGGCATGAACACGATATCGTCCTTGGCGTAGCCAATGCCCTTCAAAAAGAGCCCCAACTTGGTGGTGCAGTCCTTGTAACGGTCTTCCAGCCAGCCCACGGTGGGGTCGTCCATCTTGTTGACCACAACCACGATCTTGTTGACACCCTGGGTCTTGGCCAAAAGCGCGTGCTCTCTGGTCTGGCCGCCCTTCTCGAAGCCGGTCTCGTACTCGCCCTTTCTGGCGGAAATCACCAAGATGCCCACATCGGCCTGGGAGGCGCCTCCGATCATCTCTGAAACGTACATCTTGTGTCCCGGTGCGTCCAAAATGGTGTATCTGCGCTTTTCGGTCTCGAAATAGGCCTTGCCCACCTCGATAGTCTTTCCGTCGTTTCTTTCCTCCTTGTTGGTGTCCATGACCCACGAGAGGTACCAGCCCTGGCGGCCTGCATCCTTGGCCTCACGCTCGTACTTGTCCACCGTCCGCTTGTCCACGGAGCCCGTCAAGTACAAGATGTTTCCGCCCATGGTGGACTTTCCGGCATCGACGTGGCCCATGAAGATGATGGAAACATGGTCTTTACCACCAAACATGTCCTTGACGACCTCCTCATCCACCTCGTCCTCCTGCTCGCGCACCAAGGCGTCAGAAGACGCCAAAGCGGAGGTGGCCGTAGCGGGCGTCGACTCCTTGGAGGCCTTGACAGCCTTGGGCACAGGCGTGGCCTCCTTGGAGACCAACTTGGGTGCGGGAGAGGCCTCCTTCTTCTCAGAGACCTCGGGGGCCTCCTTCGCGGACTCGTCCTTCTTGGGTTCCTCCTTCTTGGGCTCCGCGGACTCCTTCTTCTCCTCCACCGCGGGAGAGGCCTCCTTCTTGGCGTTCGCCAACTTGATTCCGGACGACCCCGCCAACTTCAACGTCTTCTTGGGCTTGGTGTTCAACGACGCCAGCGCAGCCGCCTGCTGTTTCTGGAAATCCGCCAACGAGAGGCCCTGTGGCTGCGGTGCAGGAGCCTGGTAGCCGCCCTGGTAGCCGCCCTGGTAGCCGCCCTGGTAGCCGCCCTGGTAGCTGTTGTAGCTGTTCTGGTAGCCGCCGGACCGGTCGCTGTAGTTATTGTAGCCGCCCCTGCCGCCGTTATAGCCACCCCTGCTGTTGTACTG
This sequence comes from Wilhelminamyces tanticharoeniae, assembly GCA_030558325.1. NCBI lineage: Eukaryota > Fungi > Ascomycota > Pichiomycetes > Serinales > Metschnikowiaceae > Wilhelminamyces > Wilhelminamyces tanticharoeniae. The sequence continues at coordinate 207,069 of JAJMSI010000004.1, read as the reverse complement.
GTTATAGCTGTTATACGAGTTGTAGCCCCCCTGAGGTTGCGCGGGCTGGTACTGCTGGTAGCCGGCACTGTTCTGGTCCTGGTTCCCGTACTGGTTGTACTGCTGGTACGAGTTGTAGGCGCCCTGCTGGGGCACGAAAGCCTGCGAGTTGCCAGCGTTGTAGGCGCCCTGCTGGGGCACAAAGGTCTGCGAATTGCCAGCGTTGTAGGCACCCTGTTGAGCTGGCTGTTGGCCTGCTGGCAGCGCACGACCGGCCTCTCCAAGGGAGGCGTCCTGGAAGTCCTGGCTGAGGTTGTCCTGGTTGTAGTTGCCGGACATTTGGTGGAGTGGAGGAGTACGGGCTTTTTTTATGAAAATTTTCGCTCACGTGCGGGCGCCTCTGCTCGTGGGGCACTGGGCGAAAAAGGCGATTGGCGAGCTGTTGGCCTCAAACTTGGCAGGCGTGACGGTGGGGGGTATGGGGGTGGACCTGCTGGTTTTTGTGTGGATCGGGGCTTTTTTGGGACTCTTTTGGTGGGTCTACAGGTCGTTTCTGGCTCTTTGGTGGGCCCAAAAAAGGTTGCGAAATCCTTCTCCCTAATTTGGTGCGAATCTATGTGCTACGAAGTAAGAACTATGCACCCATGATCCCTGCAAATGCAAATGTACGATTGAAGCCAAAGGCCGTGATCTCTCAGATGAACGGCCCCTGGCTCCTTTTTTGTCCCTTTCTAGGCCACGTCTATATCTCTTCTTCTGCACCCTTTTTCCCAAATTGAAAGCCGCTTCCGATGTCAAAAAACGTTCCCGGGCCCTCCAACGAAGGCGGCATTCGCTCCCCCACAGACTCTAGCCAGTGCGCTACACACCGGCTCTGATGCATCTCCTCGACCTGGTCCAAAAGCCGCCTTCCTGGCAGATACAGTTTTCCGTGTCTCTGGGGGTCGCAGGAACACCTGTTCTGGAGGAAAAGGTCCTTGTTGATAGGACAGTTTCCTAGCCCCTCGGTGGAGACCGCCAAGTCGGCAAAAAAGTGGGTCTGCCCAGTCTCTAAAAACAAAGACGTTGCCACCGTCTTTATGGCGGCCTCGGTCCACGTCTCGTAGTAGATGCCATTGAGCGAGTCCAAGTGGTTGAAGAAGTGCTGGTATTGGAGGGACCGGAAAAATGCCACGCTGGCGAGCTCAAACCCGCCCCCGAAGCTGCATCCGCGGTAGGTCTGAGGGCCTTCGGGCAGCTCCGTAGCTAGAATGAAGCCGAGGTTGTTTTTGGTCTTTTTCCGCTCCTCCTCCATGTAGTTATTGGCGGAGGAGGCGGTATATGCGAGCACGCTCTCCATCAACGAAGGCGCCATGTTGTCGGGGTCCTGCTGCACCAACAGCCAGCCATACTGGATGTCGTTCTCTCTCATGTGTTTGAAAACATCATAGGCAACATCGCAGGCCAATTCGGCCCCAACAGGTACTTTCCAGTAGTAATCATAGTCGTCCCAGAGGGGCAAGTTGTAGAAATGGCCAGCAGCAAAACGGGCAAAATGACGGCTTTTCACGGCGTTCTGTTCCTTTCTGCGTGGCGGAAGCTTCGTTTGGCGCCTGTTGTCACGCACTTTGGCCTTATCTGTGTCATCTCTGAAACCCACTAATGCCTCTAAATAGCGAGGTAAGACAAAACGGACCCTGGTTCCAGCAGCACTAGAAACGAGGGCTTTTCGGCCGAACATGCCAAGGTCCTTGTGGGAGACGACCACCCAATCGTAGCCAAAACGGCCATTGAAGCGCTCTTGCACGTTTCGGATGGTAGTCTGTGCCTTTAGAAGGTCTTGGGCCTCTTCTATGATGAGCACCATGGCCGCGCGGGGCTCCGAAACGCTGTTGTGCGGGTGAGAGTCTTCTGGAACGCTTTCCAGCCCTTCTAGAAGCCTGTTTGGTGATTCTAGAAGCTGCAAACGGCCTCCTGGGCCCTCTGTGGGGTACTTCAGTAACGCCTCTGGGAGGAGGCCTTTTGGGACACCGGAAAAGCGACCTGCTTCTCCGAAACCACCCAAGAGCACATGAACACCCAAAATGACCGCAACAACAACGGCAAACGCCACAAAACGGCCCTTTGCTCGGCGAATGTGCACTCCTAATGCCATAGTGGAGGCTTATAGGAGAATGCGAATTTCCATTTTCGCACAGAACCAGAGACAGCCGCAAGGGTGCACCAAAAGACCACACACGCCTTTCCCAGTCCCAAGAACGCGTGCATCGTGACCACCGGCGCAAAACACCCCCATTGGCCTTTTTTCAGCTCGAAAACTGCCCAAACTGGCCCATTTGGAACCGACACCCAAAACCCCTGTTTCAGCCCCACGGAAACCAACACCACCACCAAAACCCCGGAAAGCGCCCGAAATGCCCGTTTTTGGCGACAAGCCCGTGACCTCCATCACGGTCAAAATCAACCATTTGACCAAGCCTCACCGCAACGACGAAGTTGACGAGCTGATTGAGCTCTATCTTCTGGACCTCTTACACTTGATTAAAGTGCAACCGCATTCGGGTGCCACCGAAGCGGCACGAGCAATCCGCAAGAAAATCAAGTATGGAGAGTCTGCGGAGGAACAATTGCGCAGTTTGGCTCTATTGGAGATGTTGGTGCTCAACGCTGGCCCTTCTATAGGCCCTGTTCTAGCCTCAGATGACAAGCTCTTGGACGTTCTTAAAGGGGTGATCAACGGTTCTGGAAAGACCTACTTGGGCGCCCCGTTTGAGAAAGAAGTCCAGAAGAAGGCCCAGGAAATGGCTGTTGGCTGGAAAGTGGAACTTGCCGATATGGACGGTTACAAGTACATGGCCAGCTTGTGGAAGGCCCTTCCTGGCAAAAAAGGCCGGGGCCACTCTCGTTCTGCAAGCGGCCGGCACTCCAGGACTGCCAGTGCCTCGCACGACGTTTTTGAGTCCCTGGAGGATAGCCCCTTGGGCGGTTTGGGGAGCCCCAATCTTCTGAAATCGCCGCCTCCTCCCAGACCCACGACTCAGTCTCCTTATACGCCCAGGAGGGCCGAAAGAGCCGCGGAAGGGCCCAAAAAGAGAGTTTCTGATGGTTCCAAAAGACGCCGGCGCAGAAAGGGCGGCGTTCGCTACGCAGACGAGGAGTACCGTATTCCCCAGATCAACTACAAGGTGGAGGCGCCCAAGATCCGCACCGTGATAGCTGATTCCTTGACCCACGCTACAGCGCTCACCAACACCTTGACGAGGTTACCTGCTGGAGTCTCGCCGCTCGAAGACGAAAAGGCCCTGGCGGAGTTTGACAAGTGCCGCTCTGTGAGAAGGAAGGTTTTGCGATACTTGCAGTTTGTGGGAGCCGGAGACGAGACCACCAAGTCCAAGGAGGTGGCGGCAATGGACGAGGAGTTTCTCGGTAGCTTGATCCATGCCAACGAGCAGTTGGTGGAGATTTTCCGCAAGTTTGATGCTGCTGCTGGCTACGGAGACGCCAATCCCGCACCCAACTATGACGATGAAGAGGATAGTGATGAGAGCTACTACACGGACGAGAGTCTGGACGAAGACGATGTGGGTGCACGTTTGCAGCAGGTGACTTTGGGCGAGGGCCCGAGCTCTTTGCAAAAGTCTCCTCCTCCCCCACGTCCTGCTAAACCTGCTGCGTTGGCCCTGGCCTTGCACCCAAAAATCGTGAAAACAGAGACCAACGAAAGCGAGAGTAATCCTTTTGGTGATGGAAACGAGGTTTCCAAGGCAAGCTCTTCGTATTACTGATAAGGGGGTCTTCATGGTGTGTAGGTGTGGTGGGAATTGAATGGCCATAGGCTTTCCTGGTCACGTCCAAAGTTGTGCACCTTTCTCTTGGCCGATGGTGGATGCTGAGCTCTCTGTGAATGTAACAGTACAATTATGGATCTCCGATGATGGATTGTAGTGAGTTGGGTTTCAGGTAAACGTGGAGCATGCAAAATTGGCATTTTTCTATGTATGTTAAAGTACTCTTTCTAAAAGCAAGTCTTTAAAGCTCTATTACCACTCAGGCTCCAGTAGAATAGGCTCGTTTCTATCCGTTTTTAATACACCGTTTTGTCGTTCGGTGCTGCTTTTAATGCAGTTCGTTTGGGGTCTCGAGCATGCTCACCCCAGCAGAGTTTTCACACCATTTCCTGGTCCTTATCTTTTTGCTTCTCTCCAAGAACAGTCCGTAGACTTCTGCGGGCATTCTTTCGATACGTCATTCTCAACTTTGCTTCCTTTGAGCTCTCTGCAGTAGCCCTTCAACGGAAAAATGAGACTGTCTTGAGCCCCCAGTGGCCTCTTTCTCTGTGATGGCATCATATGGCCCCCCTTTCTGCTCTCTCGGCTTCTCTTCGCTCTTCTTCCTCTCATTTTCGTCTTCCTTCATATTCCCGCCCTTTCTCGCCATTCCGTACTGTAAAACACCCACAAAAACAAAAGCCGCTCCGCTCATGGTAGAAACGCTCATTTCGTTGCCAAATAACACCACACTGAGCATCAAGCTCGCAAATTTTCGCCCTAGCAAGACCACAGTCACGGTGAGCGCTGAGCTGCGTGATGCCAACTTGTTCACCCCCCGAATGCACACGTACTGGGAAACCACATTCATCGCCAAATTGAGCATCTGCGTTGGAAAATGTACCCCCAAAATGCACACGCTCTCTGGCGAGCCCCATATGACACGCATTTCTGCCAAAAGAGTGGGCGCTCCCAACGCAAAAAGAGGAAGGGCGAGAAAGTGCGTGTAAAACAAGCTCTCCTGCCACCTACCTCCATATTCTGCAAACAACTGCTCGTTGTAGAGGCCCATAAAGGCAGAGAGAACAGCCGAGCCCACAAGAATCAGCACACCGGCCACAAAAGTCTTGTCCAGTGGACCTTTCTCGTCCAAACTGGCAGCATTCTGGACAGTGGCTAAAACCGTACCTAGAGAGATGGTAATAGAGGCCATAACCTGTCCCCGGGAGTAGCGTTTTCCGCCAAAAAGCCACCCCACCAACATAGTTATCACCGTGGAACTCGAACGGAACACAATGTGGAGCGGAATGCTCACATTGAATTTCAACACCCAGTTGTTTAGAAACGACAGAGTGAAATACATCACCACCAATAATGCCCATTTATGGACGGGAATGGCCGGTTTTTGCAACCAAAGCGTCTGCCAGCGCCCCTTGGCAACGTCAACATTGCTTCTGTACGCCACGGCCGAAACAAACACGAATTGGGCCCAAGTTACGAGCGTGCTAAGCGAGTACTGCAGGCTGTTCAACTGGAGGAGTCTTTCTAGCACCAAAACGTTCGAGCAGCAGCCACCAAACACCTGTGCTGCGGTAGTAAGGCCCAGAACGGCAGTCTCGGGGATAACAGCCGCCATTGAGGCCGTTTCGGGCTCTTCTGTGGATGAGTCCCAGTGCACTAAATAGCCGTTTATCAAGTGCGATAAGGTGAAAAAACCGCTTCACACCATTTAAATACGCCCCCACACCTCCACCAAAAACCATTTTTTGGCAGTATTTCTGGCCCCCCCCAGTCCTAAAAGCTAACCCCAACACCTTCCAAATGGGCCTAAAAGACCCCAGGCGCCGGCGGGCCTCCTATGAGCCGCAATACACAGGTCCCAGGCTACCGCTGGTAGATGACTTTAGGCTAGAAAACATCCTCCATGGGCCCCTTTCAGGCGAGTCTCAGCAATTAGCAGCATGCACAATGGCAGTCTCTCGCAATTACCAGGCGGATTTGCGACGTGAGATCCGCAATAAGCTCCATATAGAGCAGAAACTCCAGTATAAGAACATCGATATTGCAAAGCTAGCCCATCTGCTCAACAAAACACTAGAAAGCCGAAACAAGCGCATTGGCAGGGCTCTTGCTACCACCTCCGAAGAGGTGCCAGAGAACGGGCTCGATGTCGAGGTTTCTCGGCTTCTTGATCTCTCTATAAATGCCAGCAAAAAGGTGCACAGGCTAGCAGGAGCATTGGCCCGGATAGAGGCCAAAATGGACAGAAAAGGAAACGTTCAAGGAAGGAAAAACCAGGTTGAATACCCCCATGTCGACAGACTCTTACAAGGCAGACATTCGCACGCCTCTTCGGTGTCTCAGAATGGTGGTGAAGGCAACCTGGTGGTAAACGGGTCTAACGCCGGTATCCTGAAAGACGTGGGTCTTACGAAAGAAGAACTTCCCCAACCTGAGGGAGCACTGAAAGACGTCTTTTCTATGGGAGATCCTTTGGTGAGGACCAACGGTGTATCCTCGAAATCGTCTTCGAAAGCGCCCTCTCTGGAATCTGAACCCGCTTCGAAATCCTCCATTCTGACAACTGAAACTTCCCAAATGCCACGTCTTCTGGACCCTTTCGAGGCGGAAGCCTCACATCCGGTTTCTCCTCCACTTCTGGCAGCCCTTCGCCAAAGCACGCCACTGCCCGAACCCGAGCTTCTGGACCCCGAGCAATTCGAGCAGTTTATGTCATCTGCCATCTACACCTATCGCAAGTTGCAGCAAAAGAAGTACGCCAACACAGACATCTTCATGAGCGAGCAATTGCACGATTTGGATCCTCAAATGCACAAAATGGACTTCCAGTTGCGTCAGGACTCGGTGGACTCGACAGTTTCCAGCAACGAAAGTATCCAGAAATACCCCTATGAGGCCGGAAACCCACTCAATTTGCTCTATCTGTCTCTAATAACCAGCTCATATCTGGCAGGTACTTCCAAGGACACTATGGGGCCGTCTCTGGCACCTTTTGCTGCTGTCAAGTCGCTGGCCACCGTTATGCTGACGCCCCAAATTTCGCATTTTAAGAAGTTACGAATTAACGGGTCCCCTATCACCTCAGCAACGTTTCAAAAAATCAAGGATAGGCAGCAGAACTGTGATTGCGAACCTCCTGCTTCTGGAGAAACCAATGGCGACATTTCTCCTGCTGGGAGAGCCCTTGTGGAGTCTTTGGGCTTGGACTCTCTGCGGCTAATAAGTGACGATGATACGTGGAATTCCTCGGGTCTTGTATCCGAAACAGAGTCTGACCAAATGGGCACCTCTGAGTCTTCGGAAATCGACTCCTCTTCTTCGGATGACGAGGCGTCGCTTTCTGAGACAGTAGCGGGGTCCACCAATCAGTACTACTCGTCGCTCCAATCGGACATGAAGTTGAAGAAAAAACTACTGAAAAAGACCATAGCGAAGCAGAAACGCAAGCTTCTGAAATATGCAGCTCGACAAAAGGAGTTGTCACCCACTCCGAAACACAAGCCTTCGCACCACACTCTCCAGCCCAAGAGCTCTATTTTGAAGATGCCCAAGGGTGTCCCCCAGAAGCCTCAAAAAGGCGTTGCTGTGGCCCCCGAAAGCGGAGAACTGGAGATAACACCGGGGCCCCTGCAGCTCAGCGATTTCGCGGCCACCGGTGCCTTCGTTAAGCCGGAAGAGAGCTGCGACGAGTACGAGGTGAGCCCTTATAGAGGTGTGGGCGTTGAGGAGGGAAAGGGCTTGCAGAGTCTTCTGAAATTGCGGGACTTTTTGCAGACATAGTGTATTATTGTGTATAGTAGAAGGACGGAAAGAATATGGGGAAGGAGCATTTCGGGAAAAGGATGAACCCGGTAATGACAATTGTAGGAATCATTTCAGTGGGGTGGCATGGAAGGATGTGGGGGATTGTGAGGGCGTAGAAAAGGGTGCAAAAAAGTCTCTGCGGAAAGGCCCCTAGTGCAGCGTAGTATGCGAGTCTTTTGACAAACAGGGACATTAATACGTAGTGAGTGTCTTAGTAGGTTGGTGAAGCTATATGTGAAATGGGTCTCGTTTAGACGGCCCTGTGAACTGATACATGTTTTGTGCTGTACCAGCCTCACTGTTGGAACCTCAGAGCACGTCTAAACCCGCAGAAAATGGAAGGACCTGATCTTTGGTTACTTCACTTAAAATGGCTCTGTTGCAGCAAAGGTGACCCACGAGTGGAGCACACTTCTGTATAGTGCTTTAAAATGGGCACTTGGTGTGGTTTGGATAGATGGAACTACCCCGAAAAGGCATCTATCAGCAGCCACCTCAATTGGCAAAAGCATAGTTCTGCAGTCTGGCCTCAGAGGCAGAAGTCACACAAGCCAGGTAATGGCCTACGTCTCTGCGCAACCGGCTTCTTGACTAGTTTTAGTAGTCTCACACCAGAAGAGCCCAAAACCCACCGAGTTCCCTCCTCACACCCAAGTCTGTTCTCCCACCATAGACGCCCATTTCATCCTGCCTCGCTCTATCTTTCTCCCTCGCCCCTCTTTTCGCATTTCTCGGCTGCTGGCCCCCTTTTCGCCCATCCCTACTCCCAGCCTTCTCTCCTCATCGTCCCATTATAGATTACTGTACATACCATGCAATTAAAGAAGCCACACGTAGAAGAACCACAAGGCCACCAACCCAAAAAGCGCAAGCCACATGCGCCACGAGATGCCTGCGCGCTGGCTCATCACCACCATCTTGTTGTACGTCTGTTTCAACGTCACCTTACCAGCCTCAAACCTGTTGGTGATCTCGTCGTTGAGCTTGATGGACTTGTTGATTTCCGTGCCCATTCTGAGCCCCAAGCTCTTCAACGTGGCCACTTTCGCACTCATGGAGTCCACCTCCTCGTTATTCTGGCTCTCCAAAGACAGCAAAAACGACTCATTGTGCCTGGCGTTGGCGCTGGGTGTTTTGTCGTAGGGAGACGCCATTCGCTCGGGCGGAGTTCCGCTGAAACTTCGGGGAGGTGGCGTGCCGAAAAGCTGTGTTCTCACATCGCGCTGGTGCGCGCCGGAGCTCGAATATCTGGACGCCATTGCCTTTTGGTGGTCTGTGAGTACACGGTGGGGTTCTGAATGTGCAGGAGGGTTGCTTGTGCAGGTTTTTGATCTGGCCCTGTGCCGGATTTGCGGACTGCTGACAAAGAGCGACCAGAACAGAGGTGCCATCAGGGCGTTCAGGAATTCCTTTGTGGCGAAACAGAGCAGATATCCGTGTTTGTTGTGTCTTTCCGGTCGTGCTGGTCTTTTTCTCGTGTCGAAAGCCGCCTTCGTGACCAACTTAGACCGAGCCCATTACTCCCATCAGCCCTCCTCCATCCACCCAGGAACCCCAGCATCGCATCTGCGACACTCGTACGAGGCATCGCTGTTTCTGCGTCTTTCGTTACCCCAAATAACGCTCCTTTGAGGCCTTTCCGTGCTACTTTGTCATGAACTCAGACCCCCAGGAGGTCCCCAAGTCCCTCCAGCACGTCCGCCACGTGATCCTTGTTCTCTCTGGGAAGGGCGGTGTTGGAAAGTCGTCCGTTACCACGCAAACGGCGCTTTCGCTCATCAATAAGGGCTTCAATGTGGGCGTTCTAGATATAGACCTCACTGGCCCCTCTCTCCCACGCATATTTGGTGTGGAAAAACGCCAGGTCCACCAGTCAGTGGCTGGCTGGGTGCCTGTTAGTGTGTATCAGGGCGTGGAGACTGAAGGCAAAAAAAGAGGAAGCCTTTCCTTGATGTCGCTAGGGTTTTTGCTCGGTGATAGAGGAAACGCCGTGGTCTGGAGGGGCCCCAAGAAAACGGCCATGATTCGCCAGTTTCTCAAGGACGTGGTCTGGGGAAGCGCCGCACAGCCCTTGGACTACTTGCTCATCGACACGCCTCCAGGAACCTCGGACGAGCACATCGCTATCGCGGAGGAGCTCCGGTGGGCCCAGCCCTTGGACGGGGCCATTATTGTTACAACGCCCCAGCAGGTGGCCACTGCGGACGTACGAAAGGAGATCAACTTCTGCAAAAAGGTCAACTTCGACGTGTTGGGCGTGGTGGAGAACATGAGCGGCTTCATATGCCCCCATTGTGCCGAGTGCACCAACATCTTCCTGGTGGGTGGAGGCCTACAGTTGAGCGAGCAGCTTGGATTGACGTTTTTGGGCAACGTTCCCATCGACCCCAAGTTTGTAGAAATGGTGGAGGTTCAGGACGACAATAACCGCTTGGTGGACTTGTACGAGAAGTGCGAGTTGAAGCCCATAATGGAGGCCGTGGTCCAGAAGGTGTTGGACAAGGGTTTGCCCCTGCGTATTTGAGGAGATAGAAGAGAAGAGAAGAAATGATTTTTACAGAGAGTGTTTGTGTATGCATCACACAGGAGAATGTCAGATAGGGCCATTCGAGGCTTTCATAATGGAACTTTAAAGAAGCTGATCTGACGTTAACTTTTAGGGTACAGGAAGGTTTATCTTGATAATATGTATTTGAGGCTGGAGAATACGCCAAGGCTACACTATAGTCGGCCTTTTACAGGTAGCAATAGGGAAGAGGCTTGAAGAGTAGAGTATTGGGGCTATGTTGGTGCACAAGTGCAGGTCGTCGATGTGAGTCTATTGCCCTCCATTATCTGATTAGAGGAGTGACACATGCTCTAATCAAGGTAACAGATGAGTCACACTGCTGAATCTTCCAGCTGCGATGTATCATATCCAGTGACGGGGCGTACGGGGTCTGCACTTGACCCTCACATTAAGTTGCAAATTGTTTGCTATACGGATTCCAAGATTTATGCTACGCCAACTTGCTTATTCTACAGTGACATTAAGCGCGTGCAGCAGTGGCTTACATCAGTTTTGAAGCTGTTATCAAACAACCCGTTGCTCTTTTCTCGGGTTCACATTGGCACTATTTGTTGACTTCTTCTATTCCGCTCAGGATCCGTTTTCCCTGCGTAGTATTGGGCACATATTCTTCACACTTTCCACATATTCCAGTCCTCCCCAAGATGCCCAAATAGCCTGGGCTCGTTATCCTACATCTGCTCACATCTGGTGTCCCCTAATATACATGCTAGTTAATGCCGTTGTCGCGCTTCCACTTGGAGATGGTGCGTTTCAAGGTGCCCGCGCTCAACTGCGTGGGGTTCGCCTTCTTGTCCCACTTCATGGCCTCGTAGTCGTCTCCGTGCTTCTCATAGAGCTCGCGACACCACACCTTCTCACGCGCGCTCTGGTGGCGCTCCTTCTTGCTGTTCAACTCAGCATGCTTCTTAGCGGTTCTCTCCAAATCTGCCACCACAGAGTCCTCAACAGGGGCGACAACTTCCTTTACAACAGCCTTCTTGGTTCCATACACCACCCGCAAAGCAGCTCCGGTCTCGGGGTCCCTCACGATGCGGGCCTCGCCCTCTGGAATCTGGGCTGGGTCCTCGGTGTTCTCGATATCTGAGGGCGTCACATGCGCTGCCTTTTTGGGCTCTTCTAGGTCTCGGCGGGTCCGAATTTCTGTAAGGGTCTCCGCATGCTGCTCTTCGCCTCCGGCACGCGTGCTTAACCGGGACCGCAATCCGAGGTTCTTGTAGTTCTGCGCCAAAGTGAGCGTCTTGTCCCATTTGGCAGCAATAAAGGGGTTGGACAGGATGTTGACTGTGCGCTGCTTGTCCTTGACACGCTTGGTATTCTTCCTGATGGAAGAGCGCGCCATCTTTCTCTTTCTGACCGACGTCATGGTGAAGAAGTGTGCTGAGTATGGAAACCAGAGATGAGCTTATCTGAAGCCTCGAAAAAGTTTTTGATTGTGTGCAGGATGGTTGGTTGCGGTGGGTTTCATCGCCACGAAGAACCCACTATGGCCCACTGGATCTTAGCGACGCTTTCGCGGGCACGGGGTAGTGTATCCCTGCTACAGGCTTCACAGGCTGCTGTCGCGGTGTGGCCAATCTGAAGCGCATTCCGCTGAAAATTTGCAGCCTTTTGGCTTAACTTCATACATTGTTCATTAAGGCCTTTCTGGCATCCGGAAAGCCGTTCTGGGCCTCATTCAGCAGCTGTTGGTACCAGCTCGGCCGCTGTGGGCGTTGCAGGCGCGTCCGTGGCCCCGTTGCGTGGCTTTCTGCGGCGCTGACCGCCTCCACGTTCCCTGAAACCACCACGTCCGCGCCCACGCCCCCTTTTGAAGCCCGGTAAGTTCGTTCTCTTAGCAGAAACACGAAGCTCCCTGCCCCGGAAGTCCCGTCCGTGCAATTCCGCAATGGCACGGGTGGCGCCTGTGGTATTCTCAAACTCGACGTACGCGTAGCCCTTGGGCAACCCCAGAAATTTATCAAACAAAATGGTGATGCGCTCAATGACACCCACCTCGTGAAAAACCTCCTCCAATTGCTTGGGCGTCAGCTGGAAGTCCACGTTTCCCACATAGACGGAGCGGGAGTCGATTTCCTCCTGTTTGGCGAGCCTCTCCGCCCGCTCGGCGTCGGTTTCCCGCGCACGTGCAGGCGCATGGGAAGGCTCCGGTGGCGCTTCTGGTTCCAGATCGACCGATTCAGATGCGCTCATGGTTTTCGGGGTGGTTACACGCGGTGGAAAAGGGTGGGATCCTCAGGTTTTATAGTCGACCCTAGACGCGCACACCCGTGCACCAGACGTCACGCAAGAAAAACACCCGTGCACCCCAAGGTGGAAGACAGACAACGACTGTGCTAGATAACGAGAGCAATGTGCGGGCTTAGAGCTCTGTAATGGGGGGTGTTTGGCTTTTGCTCGTATGACTCTTTCCGTGGCGCCACCGCTGATCTATTTTGGGTTTCTTTTGGTGACTCTTTGGGCCCCTGCAAATGACTAATTGGGGCTGATACTGCCTATGAATACGGCTGCGAAATCTGCTTTATCACACCAATGTCCGTTTTCACCCGCACAGCACTTTTGCAGCTTAACGGCATCGAGGGTAATCCTAGCACGTCACGTGAGGTGTGCGCTAAGCACAAGGCCTTGGTAGCTACTTTTATGAGTGAGATGGCGTCTTTGGGGTTCTCAGTTTCTGAAGACGTGTTCTATTATTTGGTCTCTTTAGTGGACCCTACTGAGCGATGTGTGGAGATTTTGGATCTTGCAAAAGCATCTTTAGGTGCGAATGTATCCCACAGGGTGTTCTATCCCAATTTTCCTCAGCAGGTGATGGAGGCACTGGAAACAGAGCTCTACGTCAATGCCAGCATCCACTACTGGACCTTGGGTCTTGTTGTCCCCAGTTACCTGAAAATTGAGAGAGAAGAGCTCAAAGAAGAGAATCCGCAGACAGAAATTCTGCTTATCTCCAGAGAAGACCTCCAGGCGTACTTCTGCAAGCTCGTCTATGCGAAAGCCCCTCTTCCTGAATCCTCCACCGACTTTATAGACGACGGCATTGAGGCTGGCTGGACATATTTACTCAAAGAGGAGATTTCGTTCAAGGAGACATTGGCTCGGGTGGCTGCAAGCGTCCTCAAAAAGGGGTTTTCTATCTCCCATCTCATGAGAGTCACGACCGATGTTTTGCGGGTGATGGCTCATATCCTGGACTCGGATGTCCAGTTGAAGAACAAAGTGAAGTTCAAATCAATGAGACAGAGAACGCGTCGCCTTCTCGTGAAGGCCTTGGCAAAAGTCATCTCTGTGGAAGATGTTAAAAGACACCCAAACTTATGGAAACGGGCTTTCCACAGCTTACACATTGGGGAGTATAAAACTTGGTATCCTGCCCTTTACGAGATCGCCTTTAAATTCAGAAGCGAAAATCACGTTCACACGAGCGCCACTGTTGTTACTGAAGCCATCAAACTGGGAGACTTCTCCACTGCTATTGAGGTCTTGGCAAAGCTGCCTTCCCAGTTTGCCCGCTCTCTTGATAAGTTGCTTCGAGATGGCAACCCTGAGATTGTGCTCAATGAATTTGGGCGTATTGTGAGCTCCATTGACTCCAAAGTCCTCCTACAGGTTCTCGGGCACTTCAAGGCAAGGCCCATAAACGAAAAGGAGCGGAGGGTGGTTTTCACAGCCGGAAAAGAGGGGACGGCACTAATGGCGGGCCCATTGCCAGAGCTAGAAGCTTCTGTGGTGGAGCAGGCCCAGCAGATAATACGACCCCGGCTTTTGTCAGCCTTTCGTGACCGCGGCCTTCTTAGTGGCAAGAATGTCCACATATGTCCCGAGGTTTCAGAGGTAATGATTCCGTTTCTGTTGGCATCGGCGTCCAATAGCAAGAAGACTGTGGGACGGGGATCAAGGATCCCTTTGGACATCATACCCTCCGACTCATCGAAGAACATCATCCGCTTGTTCCTTCATTGGATCGGAAAGGACATAGACTTGTCTACAGTGGTCATCAATGAAGAGTTTAATGAAGTGAAACCCGTGGGCTTCTTCAATCTCCGAGAGAAGTTTGCCTGGCATTCTGGTGACATCACATATGCCCCAGGACCAGTAGGAGCCTCAGAGTTCATAGATGTGGATATGAATGCTGCCTTGGCGTCTGGCTTCCGCTACGTTACTTTGGACTGTCGAGTATTCGATGGTCCTGCCTTTGTTAAGCACGAGGACTGCTTTGTAGGCTTCATGCTTCGCGAAGAGCCCCAAAGTGGAGAGATCTTTGATGCATCCACGGTAAGGGCCAAGTTCGATCTCACCAGCGACGAAAAGAGTTCCATAGCATGTGTTTTCGATATTAAGGAAAGGACAATGTGTTGGGTGGACTTGAACTTGAATATACCTCGCGGGCTCAACACTGTGTTCGGCAACATGGTAAATGACTTGGATATTCTCAAGGCCTATACTGGGTACTTTGAGAAGAAAGTCACAATGAAAGAGCTTGTGGAGCTCCACGCTACGGCAGTGGGTGCTGAGTTGGTGGAGGAGCTGGAGGCAGATTTCGTGGTGGGCTTGGGAAGGGGCGACCTCGATGTGTTCGATTTTGCAACCATTCTTAAGGATTGGATTTAAAGTCACTAAACTGTAATTTCGTGCGGATAGGAGGGGTGTAGTTAATTGCAGTTACCGGGACCGCTGCCCGTTTTGGCCGCAAATGTCTGGTTGCAAAAGTGATTCAATCGCCGGAATATTTATCGCAAGAAAATAAAAATCATATAAACCCGTCATAGGTCTCTTCGACTTTTCGATACACTAGTCTTTTTTCCGTCCAAGATAAGCAATTTTGTACATGTCAAAAACACCTGACTCTAAACACAGGACTACTCTTGTTGGCCATCAAACACCAAAACCTTTGCTACGCGTTTTGTTTCTCTATTGTTATTATAAATACTAGTTGGCCTCCACGAAGGCCCTGTATGTGGTGAAAGGCGCATCAGTGCTTCCACTCACCAACTCCACCTCGGTGCCTGGGGCCACGAAGAAAACGTAACCAGTCTTGACCTCAAGAGGAGCCTCGCCCTTGACAGCAATGGAGCCGGTACCGTGGGTGGCAATGACAATAGAGGGGCCCTCGAAACCGTCAAAGTGCTGCTTTTTGCCAGCAGTGGAGGCGAAAATCGTCTGCAAAACCGCAAACTCGGCAATGGGCGGGTTGTACAACACCAGCTTGACGGCGTCACCATGGGACTTGGCGAAGCTCAACAAAGGCATCTTCTGCTTCTCCACAGAATCATACGAGTACGTCAACATGTCCACCAAGTTCTTGACGTCCTTGAACTTGGGCGTGAAGCCAGCGCGCACCACGTTGTCGGAGGCAGCCATGCACTCGATGATGTCACCAGAGATGTAGGCGTGCGGGTCCTTAGCCTGCAAGAACATGGCCTCGCCGGCGTTCAACGCCACGTGGTTGAGCAACAAACAGCCACAGAACAAGCCGATGTCGTTGGGGAACTGCTTGTTCAAACGCAAGATCAACTCCGGGAGACGGCTATCGATGGCGGTAAACGTCTCCGGGTGCGAGTGCACACGGGCCACCAACAGGGCGGCCTTTTCGGCGATCACAGTCTCGGAGGTGTTCATCAAAGCGCCGAACACTTTCTGCAACAACTTGCGGTTTTTGGAGTCCTCAGCAGAGCCCACGGTGGCGGCGGGAGCAATGCCGGCCACAAACTCGTCCACAGTGGCCTGGCCCACGATGGCGTGCAACTCAGGAACCGTCTGCAAAGTGTGGGCCAATTGGTCCAAGGGCTTGAAACCACAGAAGCCCTCGAAGTTCGTGACGGCAATGGCCATCTCCGGCTTGTGGTTGTCGTCAGGGTAGTTTTTAGGGTCGTTGGCGTGCAACTGGCGCGCCAACGCCTTGTCAGGGTGGGCCTGGATGGACAACACCTTCTCGATGGACAACACCTTGAACAAGAAAGGCAACTCCTGCGACGAGCCGAACTTGTCGATAATGTTCTGGTGGAGGTACTTTTGGGGGCTCTTTGCCACCAAGTCCCTCAACACGTGGCCAGAAAGGGCGCCAGCTTCCACAGCCTTCGAGGGGACCGAGGGATGGGTGCCCATCCAGAGCTCAGCATAGGGCTTGGAACCGTCGATTTTGGTGTCGGGGTTGGAGCTGGCGGCAAACTGCGCCACGGCCGACGAGGCGCCCACTTTGCCCCAGTCGTAGTTCTGGAATCCGCAGTCGATTCTGAAGAGGTTTTCGGACATTTGGTGGAGACGAAACCATGGGAATCGTGGCCTATATATATAGCCCGCGCCGATGCAGGACGCGTATGCAGGACGCGTCGCATGTGTGCAGGACTCCGAGCTGCGTGCAGGCGCGTTATTCAGCCTTTTGGGTATTGTGCAGGCACGGTGTTTCGCTCTTGAAGGCCTATATAAGGGCCCCAAATTCCCCGGTTTTTCCGCTAATTGCGTCCCTTTTCTTTCTGCAGAATGCTGGATGAGTGGATGGAGACCACCAACGGCAACCGGGTCTCACGGCGCGCCAGGATCTCGGGCGCCTCGGCAATAGCCATCCACGACAACACCACAATTTGTGAGGAAGCAGTGCTTTGTGGGGACGTGAAACTCGCCCTGGACGAGGCGGGAACAGCTATAAATATAGGGAAGTACTGCTTCCTCGGGACGGGGTGCCGTGTGGAGCCGCCAGTGCTCAAAAAGACCGACTCCGAGACCCTTCATGGGCCCCTCAGAATAGGCGCGTACACCACCATAGGCGCCAACTCCGAGGTCCGTCTGGCCACCATCGGCAGCAGAGTTACCATCGGCGAAGACTGCAGAGTGGGCAATTTGTCAATCATCTACGACTGCTGCGTGGTCGAAAACGGCGCAGTGGTACCTCCAAAACAGGTGGTTCCGCCATTCAGTCTCGTGACCGGTGTACCTGGTAAGAACTTCGCTATACGGGGCCTCCATGGCGGCTACCGGCGGTGGAACGAGTCGCGGGCGCGTGAACGCTACATTTTGGGCGAGTAGACCAGCTTTTCCCGTTTCGACTCATTTCCCAAAAGGTCCTGCTGGGCGCTACTCGAATGCATACATTACAGGTCAAGGAAAATCTCAGCTCAGTCCTGATTTATATGTCTCTTACCTCTTCCGGCCCCCTAATCTTTCTTGGCAGGGAAATTACCCAAGATAGCTCCCTTGTTGCCAGAAGCTCTTTTGTTTCTTGCAAACTTTCTCAACACCACCAAAAACATCACAAAAAGTGCGGCAACGAAAACGTACCCCATGAAGCCATTTTTGTGGACAGGGTCCATGAAACGAAAGAGTGCTCCAAAGGGTCTTCCCACGGTCTTCGCCTCCACCACCAGCCCAGACGGGGCCAATGTGGGGCTCAACAAGGATCCTAAAAGCAGTCTAAGGTGGTAAGCATCGTTTTTCAACAATTCGCCATCGGTTCCCTTGTCCCAGTACTGCTTGTTGTTCTTAGCCACCACGATGGCGTCTCCAGCAACGTATTTGCGGCCGTCCACATTCCATCCGTACATGTCCACCATATTGCTGGCCTTGGCCAAATCCACATAGGTGAACAAGACCTGGCTCTCGTGCCAGAACTGGGGAATCTTCTCCTTCATCTCGTTTATAACTGCCACCAGCTCCGCCTTGGCCTCGTTCAACCTATCCACTTGACTGGCCTTTTCGTCACTGGCCTTCATCAAGCCGTTGTAGTAGTGCAGCTTTCTGCGGAAGTGGTACTCATGGGCTGCCAACAGCATGGAGTAGAAGGCCTCGTTGGTGGCCATAGCGTCTGATGAGTCAATGAATGCCACTACCACCTTACTGTCGCCCTCGTGTTTGGCATCGAAGTAGTGCTTGAACATGGAGGACGTCAACTCTTGCTGCAACGGAAACCAGTTTTCTTTAAGGAACTCCTCCACGCGGTCCGTGTTTCGGATGGCTTCCGGCGAAAAGCTCTGGTACACCACGGGCATCAAGCTGTCTTCCTTAAAAATCAAAATAGTGGGTTTGGAGGTCATCGCAGACGCCAAGTACATGGGCCTGTCAAACTGGTAAGTGGGGGGCTTTCCCTCGGGTTTGTCCTCGTAGTTAATGTACTCCACAAGGTTCTGGGCCTGCGTCTCCATGTTTGGGGTGAACTTGGTATGTTTGGCGGAGTACAAGTACATGTCGAAGGGAGCGTTGGTGACCCAGTCCAACAAATGAGGCAAGATTGCCCTGTCCTCCTCTGTGACAGTGTCCACATCGTAGTAAAACACCACCGATACCTTGTTGGCGAGCGGAAGGTCGACCTTGAGTGCCTCGAAGGGCAAGCTCTTCTGAAGCAGCATCACGTCCGTCAACTCGGCCCACGACACCCTTTCGTATTGCGAGTTCTGGAACAACTTGGTGACAAAGTGCTTCATTTCACGCAAAATAACTTCTCCTGTGTAATCCACGCGAATGAGGCCGGTTTCCTTGGGCAAGAATACCACGAAACGGGGCTCCAAGAGCTTCTTGGAGGGCGCCGCGAGGTCCAGAAACTCCAACTTTTCGCACATGGCAGGGTTGCTCAAGCAGTTGAAATGGCCTGTTTGCGCCACGCTCAAAATGCGGTTCGACAAGTTGTCCCACGTCCGTTTGGCGTCCAGACAGTCAGGGCAGTAGCCAGGAAAGCTGCGGGGCATGTTTTTATCCGCCGCTTCATACTGCTCGTTGGTAGCAGGGTAGAAGACCACGAAATGAGGCACGTCCATTTCTCCCGCTACTAGCTTCTTCATATCGTCCACGTTCAAGAGACGGGAGGAGCTAGGAAGCGCGGATACGCCCTCGGAGTACTCGGCCACGGAGTTCTTTAAAAAGCGAAAGAAGTTGTCAGGTGTCCTCTTCACAGAACGAGGAAACTGGTCCACCACCTTCAGTTGCCCCGGCTGGTCCTTGATTGGAGAATATAACACCAAGTTGGGGTACGAGGTGATCTGCTCACGCTCACACAAATCACTGCTCTCAATACAGTTGACCTGGCGCATCTGGATGCCCAACTCCTCCATCTGCTGGTAGTACATTTTGTAGGTCTTCTCCCAGATGGGGGCCAACTGCTTACAATGGGAGCAGTAGGGCGAGAAAAACTCCACCAATGTAAGCTTCTGGCTCGTAGAAGACAAGAATGTGTCTGCAGTCAACGGATCGGGAAGAACAATGCTGGCGTAATCGGCCTTGTTGGCGGTGGAAAGGTCGTCGCCGTGTTCGTCATCCTCTGGGGCAGCTTTAGGCGCTTTTAAGGCTGCTGGCGGAATGATAGCTGCTGGCTGTGCTATAACTGGTTGAAGGAGCCAGCTGAGGGCCGTAAAGGCAGCAAAATGCGCTGTTTGGAGACGCATGGGGGCGTTTTGTATGCTTCTATTTTAGCGGTGAGAAGTAGCAAATATCTCAAAACCGGTCGATTTTGAGCCGCTCAAATTCTATGGGGGTGTTCTGTGCGGTGAAATGGGTGTGCCGGCGGCTTTGGAGCGGCTTCGCTGGCGTGAGTGCCCGAATCAATGGGATGTTTAAGTGTTAAATAACAGGTAATTGTTAGAAAAAAGTTCAAAATACGGAGAAAATGCGAGAGTATGAAAAAAGAGGGGGACTCCATTAGTACCCTAATGGAGATAAAATGAAAAATGCCAAGAAGGATGGGATGTTGCAGAAAAGAGGTGTCAATGGACGTTGGTATCCTTACGTACTGAATATTAGGCTTGGGTGTTTCATGAAGGTTGCATGAGCCCAACTATCTGATTTTGGTGCTTTTCAAGGCTTATGAGAATACCTACTACCCAGCAACCCATTTCCTCGTCATCGCGCTGCACACTTCCAGAGCTACTTCCTCCATATCACCACCTACGCCGACCGCCCTCTATCTCTATGCATTGTCTATAGTACATATCTAGTGCGGCTTGTGCCCGCTGAGCTCCAACAAATAGGTCTTGAAGTACTCGAAACTCACCAAAGTCACAGCACTGGCAGGCACGGTTCGCGCCAAGTTAACGAGATACCCGGCATAGAAGCCCCGCAAGCCCTCTTTCCTGTAGATGGTGAGAATGGAATCCACCAACTTGCTGTCGGACTTGAAGCGAATGTTGCTTCTGTCAGCCTGAATCTGCATTCTTGTGCGCAAGATTTCGTGCGGGTAGGTGATGGTGGAGGCGACCATTTTGGAGAAGGACGATGCCACGATCAACCGCCAGAGCTTACCATCCTGGTCTTCCTGTTCGGTGTGAAGAACCCTTTTAAGCTTCTCGTATACGGGGAAATGAATACCGACGTGAAGAAGCCCGAAAAGCGACGGAGTAAGGCCCAGATAGAACACACGGAAGCCCTCCTCGCGGTACATCGTGCGGAATGCATCCACGGTGCCGGTGTAGTAGGAGCGGACGGGTTTAGCAGCGTCTTTGATGGCCTTGGCCTCGTTTTTTGCGCTCTTGGAGGCCTGTTGAGGAGTAGCTGAGTCGTAGATGGTAGAGTTTTTGCCGGTCTGGATCATGAGCCGCGTTTTGACCACCCAGATGGGGTTCACAGCTACCGAGGATGTCATCCCCGCAGTCAAGGCCGCGCAGAAATGGTTGAACAGGTCCATTTGCATGCCAAAATGCGATCTGTTGAAATGAGGATAGAACTTTTTGGCTCTCTCGTAGACGGTGAAATAGATGGTCCACGTCGGCAAGTAGCCTATGGTGATAGGCACAAGGCCTCTGTAGAGACCGCGGATACCTTCTTCGTGGATAATGGTGCGAAAGGCGCCCACAAAGCCCGTATACTTGGGCTTGAAATGAACCTTCAGATTGGGATGGCGTCGGTGGTAGTCCTGATTGGCCTGCGATAAAACGCCCTGGGCTTGGAGACGAGTTTTGACGACGTCAAGGGGACACACCACCACCCCGGCCACAAAGCCGGAGGCGGCTCCGGAGATGGTGATGAGCTGGTTGGCCAGAAGCTTGGACAAAATGTGTGGAGGCAGAAGCGTATCTAGATAGCTGATTCTGCGGTTTATGCGGAACGCTGGGCTCTCAGAGGCACGGAACTCAAGGTCCTCGCCCTGCACGCGGTCCGAGAAGTCGCGGTTTTCGGCAGAAGCCGGCACCGTTGGCAAGGCCTCTGTGACAGTCTGGGGGCTGGGCATGGCCTTTATATATACCAGAACGGGAAATCTCGGGTTGCAGGGTGGCAACGGCGCGAGAAACCGGGTGGCTGCCGCGAGTAGTTCGTTTGGCGGGGCGTTTAGTGACGCCGGTGGGGCCTGTGATGGGCGCTTAGAAATGCCTGTTTGGGCTAGAAACCGCTTTTCAACTCCAAAAAAGACCGGATCAGGAATAGATCCGAGTCGAGGCCTCGGTATCAAGCTTCTAGAAGCGGTGGCTGTCGAGGGGGGCGCTTTGGGGAGCCGCAACAGTGTATGACTAAAAAGGTGTAGTTGAAATTTCCTGACGAAAATCGCAACAGTCAAATGAAGCCTCGGGAGAGAAAAGGTATTGGTGCCACAGAAGAGATTACTAGCTGAAAAGAGGCTAACAGACTAATTTGGGCATGGAGAGTTTGAATGTCGCGGTATAAGGGGCTTTCGGGGCCCCCTGTGGCGGGTATGAGCACCTATAGGGAATTTTTGGGGCACTTTACGCTGTAAATCCGTTCGGATATTATGGATCTTGCTTAAATTTGGCAGAGCGTTCAATTGAGCAGTTATCGTCAATTACACCAACTCACAGCTCGATCGGGGCTTTTTGGGGGGCATTAATACAGCACCAGTGCCGCATTTGTGCCCCCCCAGAGCGTTTTCGCAGTGAAAATCTCCACACTTCAAACCCCTCCACCAAGCCAAAATGGTGGTCTACTATCTCAAGGCGCAGGCCGAGCTTGAAGGAGTGACTGATCTCCAGCCACTCGACACCCCACAAAGCCCCTTTGAGTATTCGTTTCGCATAGAGTGCACTGGATGCCGTGAAGTTCACCCCAAGCCAGTTTCCATTAACAGATTTGAAACTTACGACATAGAGAGGTCTTCTGGGGCTGCCAGTTTCGTGTTCAAATGCCACTCCTGCAAGAAGGAGAAAACGGCGTCAATTGACAGGACCAAGGAGAAGGTGACGGCGGAGGACAAGAACAAATGGGTCAATGTGTTGGTGATTGACGCCAGAGGCATTGATTTCGTGGAGTTCATTCCCGACGGGCGGTTTGAGTGCGTGGGTGCTGAGTCGGGAACGGTTTTTGAGGAGGTGGACTTGGAGGACGGCGAGTGGTACGACTACGACGACAAGGCGGGGGCCGAGGTCAGCGTGGTGGACGTGAAGTGGGACATTGCGAGGAGCTAGGTGAGAAAAGAGAAGAGAAGGAGAAAAGGAAAGAAGTGGTATAGATGTGGGAAAACAGAAGAGAAGAAGAATGGGAGAGAAGCGGGATAGATCGGGGAAACGAGGTGACGAAGAATCTGAGGAGGAAGGGAGGTCGAACGGAGTGTTTTGGAGGGTAGGACAGAGGACTAGTTTTGACTAGTTCAGAGAATATACAAGGCGTGCTTGGGGTGTGTTGGAGAAGGTAACAGTACAGAGGGCCAGTTCTGAGCATATTCAAAGCGTGCTTGGCGTGTGTGGGAGAAGGTAACTGTACAGAGGGCTAGTACTAAGAATATACAAGGCGTGCTTGGGGTGTGTTGGAGAAGGTAACAGTACAGAGGGCTAGTACTAAGAATATACAAGGCGTGCCTGGGGTGTGTTGGAGAAGGTAACTGTACAGAGGGCCAATTCTGAGCATATACAAGGCGTGTTTGGGGTGTGTCAGCACTTTAGGGGCCCAATGTGGCCTTCGCCTCTGGGCGTTTTCAAGTGCCACAGCCTGCCTGTGTCACTTTTGAGGTGATGGCTGGTCAGGCGTGGCATCGCTCCAGAATAGTGAGCTGAGAAATGACGTAGAAGACAGGCGAATTTGCGACAGCAATGGAGCCCAGAATGCGTATGCGGCTTCGAAGGGCCTATACAATGCCAGTCTTGTCTCGTACATTTCGTTCACAGTAGAGGCGTCACCCCCAGTAGTAAGGCCCCCGATTTCCCCCACTTTCCCCCATTTAGCTCCAGCACTGCCCCGCTCTGCCCTCCTCTGCCCCTCGGCACCCCAAACACGCCACTCCGCGCCCGCCCAGCTTCTCAGAAGCGTTTCCTGTCATTTCATCTCGGCTGTGTCGGCAAGGACCCTGAAATGCACCCGTACACCTCGGCCACAATGGCACTAAGCCGAAGCAACCTCAAAACCCCTCAGGTGCCCAAAGCGGGTTAAGATAAGACGTGGTTTTTCCGCTTTTCCTCTCCTCCCCTCTACTCTTTTTCAGAGACCCTCGTCGCTCTTCTCTTTTTCAGAGCCCCTGTCCTCTGCGCTTATCAGAGACCCTTTCTACCAGCCTCCCAGCACACCACCCCTACAATGGCCAACCTCGCAGACGCCATTGTGCAGCCCGCCAACGACGCGGTCAAGAAGGCCGCTGGCCAGCTCTCCGGTGGCTCTGAAAGCCCCAAAAAGGGCATTGAGCTTTTCAGCAACGAGTACTTTGCTGCGTGCACCGTGGGCGGCATAGTGGCGTGTGGCCCCACCCATTCGGCGGTCACACCCTTGGATCTCGTCAAGTGTAGGCGCCAGGTGGACTCGGCGCTCTACAAGTCCAACATCCAGGGCTGGCAGAAGATCTTGAAGACGTCGGGCGACTCCATTTTCACGGGTGTGGGCGCCACCTTCATCGGCTACTCGCTCCAGGGAGCCGGAAAGTACGGGTTCTACGAGTTCTTCAAGAAGAAGTACTCGGACGCCGTGGGCCCCGAGTTCGCCAACAACTACAAGACGCCGGTGTACTTGGCGGCGTCTGCGTCGGCGGAGTTCCTCGCGGACATCGCGTTGTGCCCCTTCGAGACCATCAAGGTGCGGACCCAGACCACCATTCCGCCCTTTGCCACGTCGGTGGTGGACGGCTACAAGAAAATCGTCGCTGCGGAGGGCGTGGCGGGCCTCTACAAGGGCTTGGTCCCGTTGTGGTTCCGCCAGGTGCCCTACACCATGGTCAAGTTCGCCAGTTTCGAGAAGACCGTGGAGCAGATCTACGCCTACTTGGGCAAGCCTGTTTCCTCCTATACGCCTCTCCAGCAGACGGGGGTGTCGTTCTTGGGCGGCTACATTGCCGGTATCTTCTGTGCGATCGTGTCGCACCCTGCCGACGTGATGGTGTCGAAAATCAACTCCGACAAGAAGGCTGGCGAGTCCACGGGCGCTGCCTTGAGCCGCATCTACAACAAGATCGGCTTTGCGGGCGTGTGGAACGGCTTGCCGGTGAGAATCGTCATGATCGGCACGTTGACGGGCTTCCAGTGGTTGATCTACGACTCCTTCAAGGTGTACGTGGGCTTGCCCACCACGGGCGGACATTAGTCCAAAGGCGAACTCGATCGCGGGCCGGTTAGAAGGAATGGGATACCTCCATACAGTGCGGCTCTACTGACCGTCTTGCTGCAATTTCTCATTGCGTGGTTTTCCTGCTTCACTCATTTCGAAACCCTCGTTTTGCACTCGCATTCTGCGCTGAGTATAGAATATATGCCGCCGTTGGCTGCTGTGGGCCTGTAGGTTTGCTGTAGTCGGTCTTGACAGTGAAAAGAAGACATGACTTTCTGTTCTACGAAGTGTGACTGCTCTTATATTCAACGCATCCTCGGAACCGTCGTCGACTTTTAATCCCCGGCTTACAATTAGTCAGCCTCCTGAGCTATGATGTGATGGCCACGAAATGCTGCAGTATTCAGGTCTATGTTGGCCCCGCGACCCACGAAAGTGAAAACGGGGAGATGTTCGAACGCTGTCGAGGGAGCCGCAAAAGCCCAGCTGGGGTAACTTCCCGGTATGCCATCATTAAGAACACAGCTCTTTTCCAATTCTTTCAAACACCACATGATCCTATGCAAAGCCTGCGAAAGGCGCCAATTTGCTCTTGCTCAACCACCCCACATCTCTTTCTAGACGTCATAGGGCCTCTAACTCCACACGTTCTTGAACAAGTCATCATCGAGACCAATGCTGACAGACCCCGCAGATTTGGCCGGCAAACTGGACGAGCTGCTATTGGTGGTCCACTCATTGGCCCATTGCTGGGTGGGAATCTGGGGCGACTTTGCGGGGACTGGGGGCCTTGGGGAAGGCGCTGAGCTGGTGCTATTGGAGGCCGCTGGGGCGCCAAAGTTCAACCCGCCTAGTGTGTTGGACAAGCTGTTGACCGACTGCTGCTGGCGCTGCTGCGGCTGAATGAAACTGGAGGAGGAGGAAGAAGGCGACGAGTATAAGGACAAGATGGACTTTTTGAGGTCGTTGCGGCCGTTGTTGAGGCTCCCCCCGGTGGACTGGGACGACTGGAGGCCGTTGTTATGCGACCCGCCGCTGGCCTGTGTGGGAAGCCTAGGCAAGGGGTTGGAGGAGGCCAGAATGGGCAGTTTGCGGGCGTTTTTCGGCACTGCGACGGGCGCCGGCGACGGCAGGGCCGTGAAGGAGCCAAAGTCGTCGTCCAAAAGGTTGGATGAGTGTGCGGGCGCCGGCTTCGGGGCCTCGGGGGCGTTTTTTTCAGCACTTTGGAGCGCCATGGGGTTGGGGACCGTGGGCGACAGAACCCACTTCTTCATCTCGTATTTCGTCCTGATGAAGTTCTCGATCTTCAGCTGGTCCGGCACATAGCCGTCCGGCAACTTGGCCTCCCAGTAGCTGTTGCACTTGTGGTTGCCCCACTTGACCATGGACTCCACCTGTTCGTCGGTCCAGGCGTCCAAATCAACCGACTTGACCTTCAGTATGTGTGTTCCCATGGAACGGTGGATGCCGGAACACCGGATGCACACGAAACATCCGAGGCTCCACAGCGCCCATCTGGGATGTGTGGAGGTTTTGCAGTCAGAACAGGTCTTGTTGGCAGGCTCCTTCAACAACTGCTTCAAAATCTGCTTGTGCCTCTCCGAGTGCGTCTTCTTGGACGACGGGAGCGCGGCTCTGTTCATGGCGGGTGTACGGGTGTGTGGGGCCGGCCGTGGGTGATGTGCCTAGGGCAGTTTGGGTTGGAGGTTTGTCGAGTGGTTGAGGCGAGGCTGATTTGGCACGTGACCTAGGTTTTGTGTGGCGCTCTTTTCGGCTGGTGCGCGCACGCCCGGGAGCCAACATCATAGACCTGCACACGCGACAGGCCCTTCTTCAGTATCGATCTTCCACCGGCGTTTTGCAACAGGCGCGAGGCTTGCGGGATCGCGACTACACGGGCGGACTCCTCTCTCGCGCGCGGTACTTTTGGCGTTTTTTGCGTGCAAATCGCGTGACTAGTGCTCGAGTTACGTGCCTAGTGCAATTTTCATCGCCATAGCCTGGTTGTCAGCAGTTTGCGTTTCGTGGCCACATCTGGGCGCGGTTCGACCCCCAGCGGCACCTATTCGTCTTCAGCATGCTAAATTACTTCCGACAGAACTCCGGGGCACTCCGATCGGCAGATCCTGGGCCCTCGGCGCCAGTATACACGCTCGATGAGATCAAGACCCACGACCAGCCCTCCGACCTTTGGATGATCATTTACAATAAGGTGTATGACGTCACGGACTTCTGCAAGGACCACCCTGGCGGGGCTGAGGTCATGTTCGACTGCGGAGGCGTTGATGCTACCGAGGCTTTTGAGGATGTGGCACATTCGGACGTGGCAGTCCAGATGTTGGTCCCATACTACTTGGGCGAGCTACATCCCAGTGAGTGCGTGCAGTATATGAAGTCCCTAAATCCGTCGACTACGGCAAGCGAGGTTAAAAAGCTAAAAAGCGAGACGAAGCGACGCATCCGCAAGGACAATCGCAAGAAGAAGACCAAAAGAAAGGTGGTGGACCGGCTCTCGTTGGCGCTTTTGATAGGCTCGGCAGCCCTTGCATTGGTGGTGTTCATAGCGTTGCAGAGGGCCAAGTGGAGCCATCATATTCATTGAAGGGGACTCAAAAAGGGGTACCAGAAAGGTATGCCCAAACTGCATTTCCAAGGGCCGATGAGAGAGAGAGTCTACTGTGCATCTTTGAACTGTAAAGATTCCCTTCGAAAGACTGATAAATGGTTTTGTCGGTGCATCGTCGAACTGAAAAGATTCCCCTCGAAAGACCGATAAAAGAGGTTTTCACTGCATCACCGAACAGGGACCAGAAAGGTGCCCCAAAAGGAGCTTTCTAAAGGCGCTCTCAAAAGACGTATGAAAGAGTGAAATGGCTCCATCTGTACGTCGTCAACAAGCCTAGCGAAGTGATCAGGCCTATGTGCTCCATTGGGACACCGCCATGCCACACAGTCCGCCTCTGAGAAGAGCCTGGTATGCACCTTACTTCTGCAAAAGACTCTACCCAACGGTAGCAACCACCACGGACGTCCCTTTGGCATAAACTGAGGGCCTTGTGGAGGCGGAAGCATTGCCTCTCAAACCTCCCAATGTGGCTACCGCATCAACCTCGCATGTCTTGAAAGACTTTGTGCAACGCTAAGGCACGAGAGCAGCATAAAAACTTAACTACTTAGGGTAAGTCTGTGTTTTCCCAGATCGGGTAGAACACTTCGAGGTCTTCTTTCTTGCTCATTTTGAGTGTCAGGATTCTAGGATTCGGCACCCTCTATCCGGGTCGTTTGCACAGGTGACTTCAGGCCCAAGTCACCTTTGTTTCTTTTCCGGGGCTTTGGCCATCAGCTGCTCCGGACCTATTGGCCTATTGGCCTATTGTCGCACAGACTCGCATTATGGAACTGTCCATATCATTTACTACATTCATTTCTCCTGGTGTATAGGTAAGCCACTTGTTAGAAGAATACAATAACGTTTGCGGGAGGGCGAAAATGGGGCTGCAGCTGTCTGCGGCAGAATATCGGTTATTGGGCACCCACTGTCACCAAACCTAAAATACGGCAGCCAGCGTCGAAAATACGCCGAAACGTGCCAAGGGGCCTGCGGTTGGAAAATTTATGGCCGTAAAATAATCCAAGACGGGGGCGGGCTTGGCTCCGAAAGACTGGTGACTGCCACGGCCTGGTGCCGGATTATCTAGGAATATTATTAGCGACATCTGTTGATCGCTGGGGCGAAAAATGTGGCCATGCTCTTTCGTAAACCAGCACTAATCTGGTGGAGGGCCTGGCTGCAACACTTCCCTTTTAGGCATCCATCCCGAGCACAATCTCAGAGCGGCAATCAATCGCAGCATGCATGCCCCCAGCAGGCAAATGCAGCCATGTGTAGACAAACCTGTGCATGTAAAAGAGTGCAGCGTGCACTGACGTGCTTCTTCCCGTGCGCTCGTAACGCGGAGGCGTGGGTGCATGCAGTGTGCCTGGTCAGGCAGATAGTCCACGATGCAGTGCCGATCGCCCAAATCCGAGGGCAACTGAAAAGGATTCGCGCCTTGTGCAGCAAGCGTCGAATGATTGAAGTTTATATGACGCCCGTCTTCTGGATCCCTGCACGCTGCATGATACATGCACCGATTGGGGAGCGTGGCGATCAGAAATATGCGGATAAACTTTATGGCGATCGCGGTATCTGCACTGAAGATTATTATCATGCATGGGTGTTTCACCTGACGCCTGGAAGCTATATCAGTGCATATACCTGAGTGCTCAGCCGTACCGCCTACTTTGTGTGACATGCAGCAGAAATTCCTCAGTTTGCAGTGCCCCATTGGCCGCACTTGGGTTCGTGCATCTGCACCGGAAACGCCAACAGTGCTCGCAAACGCCTGCATGATTGAGCTTTCCCACGGAAAAGCGCCTGACGGTGCTTGTAGGTGGATTCTGGGGTGGTCAGACATTTCTGAATTGCATATGCACCACTAGGAATGGACGCGGTTGTCATCGTTACAGTTAATTTTTCGTGTGATTTCTTTTGGTCCACCCCGACATTTGTCTGGTCCTCCACCAGCCTACTGTCGGGAAATCCAGCTGTCTGGGCTCCGGACCACAGAAACTGGATCGGAAGATCTTTGGCCCCCGCTCGGTAACAGTGCAGTTCGGTCCCAAAAGGGGAGTGTCTGCAGCACATAACCCGCTGTCTGCACCCGACAATTGTCGGGCCCCTACACATCCTCACCACCACCCAGGCCTGGAACACACCTCACTCTGGGCCTGGTTGTGCTATCCTCGGCTGTTCTTGGAGTCTGCGGGGGGCACAGTGCTGTATTGGCCCAAACGCAGTTCTCCACATGGGATTGCGAAAACGTGAATTTCACATGCCTCAGTGGAGAGAATACAGACACCAGACACCCAGACGGTTCACGTCCTGGCGTTTCTGAGTGTTCTGATACCCAGTCCGTCCACATCCAGAATCTTCTGACTATTCGGGTGCTCAGACCGCTGACATCCAGACTTCTCGGGCCTTTCTGACTTCACACTTTTCACCTTTCACACTTTTCAGACACCCACGCCAATGCCCCAAGAACACCCCATTACCCTCCGCAACGGCTTCCGGCTGTTCAGTGCCCTTGCCAGCATCCCCGAATCCGACATTTTCGGCCCCCATCGCACATGGAACAGATTGGTGCTCCTCCTCCATGGTTTTCCAGACAATAACACCTCCTACAGAGATGTCTGGCCCGTTCTCCTCGAGGGGCTTTCCTCCAATGTGCTTCTCGTGTCGCCCTCTATGAGGGGCTACGAAAGGTCCAGCCAGGGGCCCCAAAACGAGTACAAGATCAGCGATTTGGCTGCAGACATTCACGCCTGGATCGGACAATTGGTGGACGACCCGAAAAAGACCCCCGTCCACCTTGTGGGCCACGATTGGGGCGCAATTGCCGTTTACAGGGCCGCCCACTTGTATCCGGAGGCCATCACATCGGTTGTCACGCTAGCCATTCCCTATTTATCGGGTCTCAGGGGCCCCGAAATCGTGTGGAATGCCCCCGAACAGATCTACTACTCGAGCTACTTCTTCACCATGCAGTTCCGGCGCCTCTACTTTGACAGATTGGCTGCAGAAGGCTCCCCCGATAGCTATCTCGACCGCTTGTGGAGCTTCTGGTCACCCACGTGGAAATACCCCCGTGAGGCTGTGGAGGACGTGAGAAACACCCTTACCGCACTGGCAGACACCTTGGACGCAGTGACTGCCTACTACCGGTGCTTGATGAGCCTTTCTGTGGCGGTGGAAAACGCCAGGGCCAAGGTGGACTTCGACAGGGTCCCCACGTTGATTCTCGCAGGTGCAAAAGACGGTTGCATGACCAGAAGGCTCTTCGACTACCAGAAGACCCAGTTGGCAGAACGCAGGAATGTGAGGGTGCAAGTTCTCGCGGGCATCGGGCATTTCTTGCACAGGGAGGACCCCAGAAAGGTGGGCGAGTTGATCGTTGATTGGTTCAACACGCACGCGACGAAGTCGGGAGAGCGGGTGCACATTTAGAAGGGGGCGTAGTTACGAGGATATCAAATCAATGAAACCAGCGAAATCACATGGTGAGGTGTATGGTGGGAGGTGAATGCTGGGTGGCTTTCGAGAAAGGGCACGGGCATATGGTTTTAGTGACGGTATATGGGTGCAGATGCTTGGTGTAACTTTCGAGAGTGCAATGGCCCAAATAGTTGGGTGCTTTGGAGGCCTTGTAAGAGCCATGTGGTTAGCGTGACGTTGAAACGGTTTCTGGGGCCATATGGTTGGAGTTACTTTGGAACGGGTAGTGGGTGCGAACCTGGTCCTTTTGGGCCTATACATAGGAAGAGGTGACAGTGGCTGCAAATACTTTGGGAAATGCCAGAATTTGGGGCCTTCACCCTCTGTTAGGGCTACTCTTGTGGACGGCTGCAAATTTCACATGCGACACTTATCCCTGGGATATCTACGTGATGGAGGTTTCTCCAGATACTGGGGACCGAATTGTAGTTGCAAAAGCTGCCCATCCGCTATTAAGCCATTCGCTGAGTACACCTCAGATAACTGGCTGCAAAAGCACACTGCAAAGCGTAGACTCGTATAGTCTTCCTTCAGTTAGCCGAAAAGGGCCCCCACCCGTGTTCTAGGCCCCCTTCTGGTCTCCGGCCGTGCTCAGCCAATTTCCAATTTCTGGGGGCCCCACCTGGCCCAACTGCACCACAGCCACATGCCCCTGGTTCCACAGCCTACAGTCCTTCTAGGCCCCCAACTGCTTCTATACTGCGATCCACGGATGCCACAGGCTTCGCTGAGTCAGCAAAGGCGCCAATTTGCGCACAGTGTGGCTATTATTGTGGGCTCCGCAATAACCGCTACGGTGTGTGGGCATATATAAGGACGCCCCCTTCCGCCCCGTTTCTCCCTCTCCCAGACTCTTTTTCGCCATGTCGGTGCCGCACGCTGCCAAGATCGAGTTGCCCAAGTTGGACTGGGCCTACGACGCGTTGGAGCCCCATATCAGCGGCAAAATCAACGAGATCCACCACACCAAGCACCACCAGACCTACGTGAACGGCTACAACGCTGCCCTTGTGCAGTTGGCGGTTGCAGAGGCAGAGGGCAACGTGTTGAAGGCGGTGGAAATCCAGCAGAACATCAAGTTCCACGGCGGTGGCCACACCAACCATGTTCTTTTCTGGAAGACGCTCTCGCCGGTGTCCCAGCAAGGCGGAAAGCTTCCTGCGAACGACAGTCCGCTCGCAAAGCAGGTGGTGGCGCAGTACGGGTCCTTTGACAACTTGATTGCCATCACCAACGCCAAGTTGGCGGGCATCCAGGGCTCGGGGTGGGCCTTTTTGGTGAAAAACACCCAGAACGGGGGCCTGTTGGATGTGGTCACCACCTTCAACCAGGACACCGTTGTGGGCCCGTTGGTGCCGCTCTTGGCCATCGATGCGTGGGAGCACGCGTACTACTTGCAGTATCAGAACGTGAAGGCAGACTACTTCAAGGCCATTTGGAACGTGATCAACTGGAAGGAGGCTGAGGAGCGTTTTTCCAAGTTGTGACCTGATAGCTTAGGAAGAATGGTATGAGGAGGAGAGCGGCGTGTAGGGAAGAAGTGCTAGAGGTGTGATTGCAAAAGGTGGCTTGATCTAGTCATCTGTGGGAACATCCCAGGGGAGTGGGCTGGGAGGAGTGGGTTGGCGGAGTGTGGACTTTTGTGGAATGCTGATGGACAAAGAGGTCTGCTGTTTCAGCCCCAAACGGCCTGGAAGTCCAATTTCGGGAATCAATTGCCCAGTAGTTGGGCCTCCCAATGCCATGTCCCAGATTCCCACTTGAGAGTTCCCGGATGCCAAACTTAGGGCTTAAAAAGCCATTCCCCTAATTTCGCACCCAAAAGAATGCCAAAATCTGATTCTAGTCAGGCCAAATCTCAGGCTTTTGAACCTCGCTCTCGCCTTATTGGTCTCCATCACCAAAGGACAGGCTGCCTATGTCCCTGATGGCTTCATAAGTTAACGGCTCTATTAGCTTCTCTTTTGAGACCTCTGCTCCACAGATAGGCCATACTCAGGCCTTTTCCTAATCCAAACTCATGTCCTCCAGTTTCGACAATGTGCACCTTCAGCCCACGGCACTCACAACAACGCCTCGGCTCAACACCAGAATGGGACCGTCCCAAACCAACAATTAAGACAGCTTTCAGGGTATACCTAAAGGGCTACGTTTGCAAGGGTTCCTAAACATATCTTTCAAAGGTCCACCTAATCGGCTTTTCAAGGTTTACGTAAACGGCTACTTTCCAGGAGCTCCCAAACACAGCTTTTCAAAGACCACCACGTAACGGCTTCAACGGCTATTCTTCAGCCTTCCCCATTGGCTCCCCCCGCAGAAGACTGGTTTCCAACGGGGAAGCCTACATATCTCCGAAGATGGCTATTTATAAGCATCTGGGCTTTCAGACGCTCCAAGCCTCCCTAGGAACCTTTCGAGCGCTAGTCCGCCATTAAGGAGCCTTGCATGCCTTTCTGTTTCGGAGGCTTCGGAATTATCAGGTGTATTGTCGCTGCTTTATAAGTTTTGCATTCCGTCCCGTATTTCCAAAGCTTCGGAATTATCAGGTCTTCGTCCCTTTTTACAGGGCTTTCGGCCCTTTTGGCGCACATTCCGGGACTGCCGCCCTGCTTGCCAGAAACAAGTTTGAGCACCAGGGCTTTTCCAAAAGACCTCCGTTGGTGATGCAGACTAAGGTACCTCGTTCGCACCAGACACATGGCTGCAAGCCGACAATTGTCGGGGACGCCGCCGCAAAGGCAGTGTCTGCATCTGGGACCGCGTCCACGCGAACGTCGACGCTTGCATCTCTGGGGCTTCGCTACTGTCCGGCCTAAAGAATGCACCGCATGCATAATGCAGACAAGGTACTAAAACAGTATCCTACCGCGCTAAGCCCCGTGCAAAACTGTCCCTGAAGCATTGCCAGGAGAAGGCGCTGTTCGTAATATGAGTCAGGAGGGTGTACTGTGGCTTGAGGGTTAAATGGAAGGCAGCAACAGCTCCGCACACATTGCCGGGATGCATTTTCGGTGCATTGTCGGTGCATCGTCGGTGCGCTGTCGGTGCGCTGTTGGTGCGCTGTTGGCGCGCTGTTAGCGCGAGGACTGCGGACGCAGCCCACCGGACCAGACCGAGGCTCCGACAATCGCCGGCCGAACCCTTCGCAAAAGCTGCGCCCTTCTGTCAACCCAACACGCTATTATGTGCGCAACGCATGACGCGTGTATACAGAAGCACTTCCTATGCATGGCGGCTCATGCACGTTTGTAGCAGCGCCGGCGCTGCATATGCGAGCCACGCATCTATCACCGACCAGCCGGTGCGCGCCAGTACAAGCTGATGTAAAGAACTGAATAGACGTAAAAAGACCGACCGTACCGGCCTCCAAGCATAAAAACACAGCGTGTCGCTAAAGAACTGAAAACGGCGCCGACGGATCCAAACCTGACCGACGCGCCAAAGTCTATCAGGGGGTTCAGAAGTCGTAAAAGTTCAACTCGGTGCCACTGCCGTTGGGAAGGCCCTTGAACCCGTCGTAGTGCTGCTCGTACACCGACGCCTCGTCGTACGAGAGCACGGGCTTGGTCACCTCGTCGTACCCGAGCGTGTGCGGCGGTAGGTTGGTGGCATACAGTAGCTGCGGAACACCCTTGGAGAAACCACCCTGCTGGAACAGAAGGCTGTTGGGCATTAGATCGCGCTGGGCCGCGGGAAACTGCGGCAGCGAGTACCCCAGCAGCGACAGGTTGTCGAACAACGTCGACACCGTCTCCACCGACAGCGACAGGCTGGTCTTGTCAATGGAGAAGCGCCGGGTGGCTTCGGAGAGCTCCTGCTGCTGCAGGTAGTCGTACAAGCCGTTTCCGAACACTTGCTGCGGTTGGCTGCTTTGGTAGCTCAAGAGGTAGTTCTGCGGAGGCATCTGTTGCGACGCTAGCGCCGGGATCTTCAACCCGGGAAGCTCTAACCCGGCCATGTGTTTTCCCCTGTTGATGAGCAGCGACCCCGCGAGCTCGCGATCGTGCTTGGCGAGACTCTCTTTGTAGGCGGACGCCTCCGCGGCACGGGGCGAGTCCAGGGACGGCTCGGAGGCCTCCTTTCTGACGCGGGTCCGGGGCGAGGTGTTGCGGTTGACCCGTTTGACCGGGCCCTCGTTGAAGGTGCACACGCCTTTGTTGAACTTGATGCACAGCGTGCACGGAATGGACTTCTCGATGATGCAGCAGGTCTTGCGCTTGCGACAGAAGTCGCAGGGTCTCTGGGTACGCGACTTGTAGGGCCGCAACAGATTGGACTGCTTGCTGAGAAGCTCCTTGGTGACTTTCATGGTGGGGGTTGGTAAGGGCTGGAAACCCATGTGTGAGCTAGGGGAGGGCGAGGGGGGAAACAGAGCACCACAGACCTGGGGAGGCAGTAGTTATATCCGGACCTAAATTCTGTGGTGGAGCGAAAGTGCGTGGGGAGGGGGTTCTATATGTATTATATACTACTGCTTATCAACTGTAACAGAATAAAAAAAGCACCCTAAATAATACTGTAGATAATAAGTGCTGTCTGGAACTGGGTGAGGCTGTAAGCGTAACCTACATCTGTATGTGAAATTTAGCTTGCACGCTGTATCTGCATGGCACAGGTAATATACGATCTGCCGCCCAATTGGGAACATGCAGCTCCGCAAAAGGTGCATATGCACGATGCACGCGACTGGCCACAAAATGATCGGCGTCCCAAAATATCCCCTCTCGATAATACAACAATTCTCAGCCCACTTACGAGGTTC
Source organism: Wilhelminamyces tanticharoeniae (assembly GCA_030558325.1). NCBI lineage: Eukaryota > Fungi > Ascomycota > Pichiomycetes > Serinales > Metschnikowiaceae > Wilhelminamyces > Wilhelminamyces tanticharoeniae. The sequence continues at coordinate 171,703 of JAJMSI010000004.1, read as the reverse complement.
GCAGACGTTTGGGCGCAAAAAAGCCCTGCCCCAGGCCACAATAGTGCCTGTGCAATGGTGCCTAGCACTGGCGCCTCTGCCAGCGCCTGCATCTGGCCCCAACTGCTTCCCCCTTACACATTCCCCGCAGGATCGTGAACCTGCGTTCAAACCTCTTTAGACGCAAGCGGCGGCATGCATTGCTGCGTGGAATTGGCGTACAGATGCACGGGATTGTTTGTTCGTGGCCCATTCGGGAATGAAAAGCCCTTGGCGTGCTTTGCGTATTCTGTCAAGTATTATGTCTGGATGCACCTCTGAACCTGGCGCCACGCCTGCCCAGAACGGGTATGAGGCGATGCGGCAGACACCACAACAGGAAGTCTTGTGTCAGGACAAGCATCTTCCTTGATTGGCACATCCCTCGTATCTGGCCCAGCCCCTCTGCTGGGACCCTCACAGCGGATTGCGTCCTGCACGGTATGCAAAAGATGCGTCGGTCCAGGCGTGCATGCACCCTGCACAGTTTTGCCCCTTAATTGCGTACGTGACTGTCATAATGTTCTTTTTGTTCGGTGTGGTTCAAGCACCATCTCCGGCGCGCGGCAAGTGCAGGACACGCCTGGGCCCTTTGTAGAAGTTGCTGCGCCCACATACGGCTGAATGTTTGCAGCGCCGGCTGCATGACGCATATCTAACGGGCCCTGGGGTGGGTGCAGAACCTGTGCCTGATACAGCCCAAGGAAGTGCGAGGACCGAGGCCCACACGCCAGATAGATCCTGCAGAGGATGGCCAAAAAATATCAAATTACGATTTGCGAGGCGCATTTGCAAATGCGCCCCCATCACAAAAACTTCTGGTCCCGAGCAGCTCCCGACACGTGAAAAGGCGCTTTGGGAACCGACATTTTCAGCTGGGACCATCAGCACTATGGGTGCCAGGTGGCTTGTTTCGGATAATAGCGCCGTTACGATGTCCACAATAGGAAACCACTGCGGCCTCTGCCAAACGGGTAGTTCCAAACAATAGTCTAAAACGGCCTAATTCAGACACTTTTGAGCTCCGGCACACAGCCTGCCTAAAAGGGCACCGTTTGCGCCCGCGGAAAAAAGTGTCTGTCTGGTCGACCACCTCGGCGAATGGGCGCTTCGCAAAATATCTGGTGCCAGGGTCAGTGGTTTTTGCTGACACCCGCACGGGGCTATCGGCGCTAACCCCCAAACGGGAGTCCGGACACCAGTTGCGCCATTGCTTCTGTGCACGCTTGCCACAACATGTGGGAAGCGGAATTGTCTGCGTCGGACACTTGTGGCACCCCGAGGCCCAAAACGGAGCACTCTTGGCTGGCTCGTATGTTTTTACCACACGTTGGTTACGTGTGGGCGGACCAATGGCCACCCTCTTCGGGCCTTCGGAGAAAAAGTCACCAGTCTGCAGAAACGCCAAAGTCGGTCTGAAAAAACTTACGAGATGTCTGCAGATTGGCCAGGGCCAGAGTCAATGTCGCACTTGCAGGGCGGTGCAGAAATGTCCGCGTCTACAGCAACGTTGCCGACTGTGGGCAGCAAACGTCGCATGGTCTGTCTACATCCATTGCGCGGTGCGACATTTGTCGGATCCCCCTATGTCCGATTTCTGTATGCGTTAATACTGCTCAGAAACAGAAGTGTCTTCAGAAATCAGACAACGTAGATAAGATAGGTTCATCACCGCATACATACGCTCTTCCACGCCAGCCACCCGGTTCTTTCCGACGTCTGGGCCTCGGCCTTGGCCTCTTCCGCTGGATAAGTGAAAAAACTTCCTGGTGCCACAGGCGGCAGGAGGGCTTCTCGCCGGGTAACCGCCGTCAACAATAGCGCAGAGAGCGCGGGGCATGCCCCGCGTCCTGCACCCAAGCCCTCTAATCTCCTTTGGGCCTAACAAGCCTACCACAGCCCGCATGCAGGAACTCCCGCACCTCCTACAAATACTCATGTGTATCTTGGCCAATTACCTATATAACCACCCCTTGCCGCCCACAGCACTTCTGAGAACAAATTTTGCAGAGGCCAGGCCCGTTCTTTTCCAGTCTTTCCACTATGAGTCTGCTAATCGCACACGCAGGCCAGGTGGAGCTGGCGGTGGTGCTTTTCAGCCAGCTTCTGATCGGACTTATTATCTTGCCCCTAGTGGCGTTATTTCTCCTTGATTTATCGGTCTACAGCAGCCGCTTGGTGGCCAACTACACCTTAAATTTGGTCTATTTCAAGCTGCAGGACGTTTCTGAGGCCAGGGACGTTGCTGAGGGCCAGGACCTTGCGGACTCCTCCCAGTATGGGGTGGTCTACTACAACGATGTCAGCAGTGGCCAGTGGAAGGCGGTGGTGACTTCATACAACCGGTCGCTGCGCGGTCTCACCTTCAAGGCGCGCGGCTTCTGGCGGAGCGTCTTGCGTGTCGCTATTGGCCACAGGGGCGTTTTCCGGGCCATGCTCCCTTTCAAGGGACAGCTCAAGCTCCCGCTGGTGTTTCTGCGCTACGAAATGGTGAAGAAGGACGATTAACAAGAAGAGGGGGCGTGTGGAGCGCCGTTTCAAGTCGTTGGCGTTGCGGGCGACGTCTGGTGTGTTTGCGGTGCTGACACACCACACAGAGCTGTTGTGATGAAACGCCTCTCATCGCTGGCTTCTCATACAGTCTTGCTTCGCCTCTTCCTCCTGCTACCTGTCTGTTCCTTCCCCCCTCTCACTGTCCTCTCGCCCCTCACTACTTCTTACCCGCTCGGCGGTGGCTTGTTAGCTGTCAACCCAGACTAGCGGACTTCCATCCTGACGCGGGCTGCCCCGGACTTTTGCAGTGCAAACGTCCCATCTGGGCCCCTTCCCAGCCATTGCTGTGGTCATCGAGCCGGCCTCGACGTCATGCTGACATCCCCTATTTATTTGACTTTATAGACTTACTGCGCAGCAGTTGCCTAATGCACCAAACAGTGTTTTCGCAAATTTAAGCATTTTCAATAGTAAGGGGCAGCAACATTGTTGTTAAAAAGAGCTCTTTCCCTAATGGGCATCGGCCGATCGGCTGTTATCGGAGCGGATAATTTGCACCCATCGGGAAGCGTAGTGAGCCCTGAGTCACGTGCTCGGAGCTCGCTCGGACTTTGCAGTATGCAGGAGGGTCCACTTGTCCCGCAGTTGCTGGTGGCGGGGGCCAGGGCTCGAACATCGGTTAGGCGCTGCATACAGTGCGGTTGTGTGGTCCGTTACGAGCCCGTGTGCAGGCGATATTATCAGCCGCATCGGGCGGCTGGCAGTCTCGATCAGGAAGCGCGCATGAAAGCCAAATACAGGCCCACGGCTCCGCAAAAGCCAGCAGACAGGCACCAGAAATACGGCGGGGCACAGTAGCCACCAGGCGCGGCCCCTCCACTTATCAGCGGGCATTCCGTTGACAGCCCTGCGCAGCACCGGTCTATTGTTTCGTGCAGGAGTATTGTCCTATTACGGCAAGCTTGCAGACGACTTCCACGTGGGTGGCTTACCACTAGGGAGGTTTTTGTCTGTCAGAGGACGCGTGTCTGCAGCAGCAGCCGCAGCAAGCGGCACGTGACCCGGCACCATTCCCAAAGGGGTGGGTGGCTCCCACGTTGGACGCGGTCTAAGTACAGGGCAAGCTGGTGGCCATAGGTATCTAGGAACGTGGTGAGTAAGAGCCACGGAACCTGCGCAGGAACCGCGCCGCACGCATAAGCCGCCCTACGTAAGCCCAAATGTAACGCTCTGGGTGGCAGCGCGCCGGATGCGAAAGTTTGCTAGGCGCGGGATATTTTCTACGCACAGTGTGTGCTATTAATACTGCGCACACGCCCTAGATCCACACATTTCCAGTGTCTGCTTCCGACAACAGACATCGAGCATCTGTCTGCATCCGTCGTCTGCGCTGAATCTGCGCTGAATCTGCGCCGCCCGCATCCTGCAGCGAAAACGACTCACACCTACAACGGCCCTAAAAACCTTAAGCATGCAGTTCCAGTACCACCCCTTGAAGGCGTCCGTGGTGGAGCCAGTGGCCCTGTGGCTCGGCACGCTGGTGGGCACGCGGTCCACGCGCCGCGTGGCCTTGTACTCGGTGATCATCATGTGGCTAGGGCTCATGAATATGTGGATCTACCGCTATAGACACCAGGAGACCCTGGAAACTGGGTCCTCCATCTACGAGAACTTCGTGGACAGCGGCGAAAACAGCGACAACTCGGCGCACTACCTGGACATCGCGCAGATGAACAAGGGCGACCTCCGCAAGAACCCCCACTTTGAGCTATACCGCAAGTTCGCCAACTTGGAAGACACCCGCGGCATCGACGCCCACCTGTCCACGTACGACTACATCTTCGCGCGCCACGACATCCTGCTGGTGCTCGGCAAGCTCCTGTACCAGGAGCGGTGCGACCTCTACTTCCTGAGTCTCTACGCCGACGACGTCAACTGGTTCATCGACCCCAAAAAGCGGCTCCCCCTCGAGGAGCGCGAACGCTTCGCCTTCGCAGACTTCCGCGTGCACAAGTTGGCCGAGGCGCGCGAGGAGTACGCCAAGGAGAAGGAGGTGGACAAGGACACGGTCGAGGACCACATGGTGGAGGACCGCGTGCGCAAGAAGTACGACGAGTTCTGGGCCCGCACCCTCAAGACCGAGCAGACCATGACCGACTACTTCCTGCACTTGCGCATCTTCAACCGCTGCTACATCACCGGCGACGACCAGCGCGAGGTGGCGCGCCACGACTCCTTCGTGGCCACCCAGCACGACTTCGTGGGGCGCATGGCTGCGGCGCTGGACAACCAGGTGGCCGCGTTCGAGAACACCAAGGAGGAGACGCACTGGAAGCACAACACCTTCGAGCTGTGCCACGACCTCGAGAAGCGCGTGTACCCGTGGTTGGCCATGACCAACCCCATTTTCGAGCACTACAAGGGCCGGCTGCTGAACTCGGTGCCCGTGATGGCAGACTACCTCCCCCGCGACCTGCCTGCGCTCGTGCCCACCCACCGGGAGGCGCACGCGGGGCGCGGCGCACGGCCCGTCAAGCTGGCGTTGACCAACAACAAGGCGTGCTTCCTCAACGGCTTCAAGAACAAGCTCAACGGCAAGGGCATCGTGCTCTCCATCAAGGACGGCCACGCGGACGACACCGTCAACCTCATCAACCTCTTGCGTGCGCTCGGCAACCGCTACCCCATCCAGATCGTGTACTACAAGCCCATCTCGGTGCTCACCAAGCGCAAGATCGTGCAGGCGGCCCGGCTGCAGTTCCTGACGCTCCCGCAGTCGTACCAGGCGGTGCGCCACCGTGTGGGCGACGTGTTTGTGCCTGCGGACCGCGGGCTCCCCAAGCAGGAGGTGTGGTTCGTCAACGTGCACAACGTGGTGCTCGAGGAGTACAAGCCCAAGTTCGAGAAGTTCGCCAACAAGTTCCTCGCCACCATGTTCAACTCGTTCGAGGAGTTCATCTTGCTCGACGCGGACACGGTGTTGTTGCAGCCGCCCGAGTACTTCTTCGGCATCAAGGCCTACAAGCAGAAGGGCGCGTTCTTCTACCGCGACCGCACAGCTCCCCAGTTCCGGCCGAACGCGGACGCCACCTTCTTCACCAAGATGACGCCGTCCGTCATCGACACCGCCATGTTCGACATCCCCATCGTCACCAAGCACACGCTCGACCTCGAGTTTTTCCAGGGCATGGACCACTTCATGGAGAGCGGGCTCGTGCTCATCGACCGCACCCGCCACTTCAACTCCGTGCTCATGATGATCCAGATGAACTTTGCGGAGCCCGTCACGTCGCGGGTGTACGGCGACAAGGAGATCTTCTTCCTCGCGTTCGCCACCAACGGCGACGAGGACTACGAGTTCAACAAGTACCTGGCGGCCGCCATTGGCGAGGAGACGCCCATGGAGCAGCGGCTCACCGAAAACGGCAGCTTCCGCCGGTCTCGCGAGATCTGCCTGCCGCACCCGGGGCACATTGCGGGCGACGACGGCCGCACGCTCGTGTGGCTCAACTCGGGCTTCAAGTTCTGCGGCCAGTCGGAGAAGATCGACTACCAGAAGGAGTTGGACCAGGGCGGCCGTTTCAAGGGCATTTCCTCGGTGCCGGGCTTGGAGGACCTCTACCGGGGTCCGCTCCACATCAAGGCGGCCATCATCCCGCCGTTCAAGCACAAGCTCGAGACGCTTGCGGAGAACATCGAGGAGGAGCCCAAGGAGGGCTGGCACATGGACACCAGCTACTGCAACCTGTACTTGTGGTGTGCGTACCTGCAGATTGGCGGCAAGACGGAGACGGGGTCCGACAGCACGCAGGTGGGGCGGGTTTTGGAGTTTTCCGAGGAGGACACCAAGCTTTTTGCGTACTATGCGGACGTGTGGATGGGAAATGAGTAGTGGTAGAGCGGTGCGCCGCGTAATGTATGACTAGCGAGGGAGGAGGGGAGGAAGGAGAGGAAGAAGGAGAGGAAGAAGGAGAGGAAGAAGGAGAGGAAGAAGGAGAGGAAGAAGGAGAGGAAGAAGGAGAGGAAGAAGGAGAGGAAGTGACCAGTAGAGGGAAAGGTGAGAGGAAAGGTGACCAGTAGAGGGAAAGGGGAGAGGAAAGGTGACCAGTAGAGGGAAAGGGGAGAGGAAAGGTGACCAGTAGAGGGAAAGGGGAGAGGAAAGGTGACCAGTAGAGGGAAAGGTGAGAGGAAGTGAGAAGTGGGGGGAGTAAAAGTGACCAGTAGAGGGAAAGGTGAGAGGAAAGGTGACCAGCAGAGGGAAAGGGCAGAGGAAAAGTGTGAACTACGGAAAAGACGAGAGGGAGACAGAAGGCACGAGTATAACAAACATATAACGCGAGAAGACCCCCTTCTGTGGGAAACGGGCCCCAAAATTGCAAATCGCCAAAGAAACAGCCCACTCCCGTCTCCAACAGCTCACGCTGGTAGAAGCCTGCTTTTCGTCCCATCTTCCGAGAAACGCCTATATCAAAATCCGCTCTCTAGCCGCCCCTTTCGTCTTTCGCCCATTCCACTATCCCACTATCTCAATACATGCTCATCTCCAGTTCGCAAGCACGTGTAACTACCTTCCACGCCAAAGCGCACCTCCCCGTCTTCCCGCCCCATACCACCTGATAAGTCCAAAAACGCCGAAACCCGTCGCTCTTCCCCTCCAACCATGTACTTCCCTCTCTCTGGCATGATACGCCGAGTCAACTCCTCATAGACGCTCCCCTTTACACACATTGCGCCCATTTGGAGTCGCCTCCATCGCCTTTCTTCCTTTGGCTGCAAAATGGCTGCAACACTTCACCACCATTTGCTACCCTCCTGTATCTGCCGACATGCAGCACTTGGCACATTGACGAGCCCTGTGTTTTTAACAGACGCGCAGGAACCATAGCCCAGTCTCCACATGCCCCTTATCTCCTGTATCTCCTGACCTTAAACCCCCCAATCCGCTTCTCCTTCCTCCCAATACTTGCATTCCCGACACCACTCTCCTATCCCGGCACCTTCCTCTCTCTAAGCGTTCCCCTTTTCGCACCCAATAGCACTGTCGCAAAGCCGCACAAAAAAACCCAAAAAATGCCCCAAACGCCCCCAAGCTGGTCTCCAACACTCGCTCCAAGCAGGGCGCGGCCCCCTCCGCGCCTCCGCCGTTTTCCAGAACGACATTCCATCACCGGCCATACGGGAAGTTGGTCCGCTTCCTGCACACAGTGCGCGCCCAAATAGGCAAGTGAAAGCGCCCGGGATCGATCCCGCCTATAAAGACCCCACAAGTTCTTATCTTTTCCACCATCACCCCTTTTTTCCCATGTCGCCTTCCTACGAACTGTTTCTCAACACCGAGGACTTCTCGGGCTACGAGGACCCTGCCAAGTACAATCTGGTGTATGTCCCCAAGCTCGAGAAGTACCGTGCCAATTTGAAGGCTGCAATTTTGCCCCAGTATAACGCCAATGTGCCAGAGTCTGTCTTGGAGGAGCCCAATTTCAATGCTTTAAAGTGGGCCTACGACAACAAGGTCTTCACTGAGGAAGAATTGGCCATCACCGACTCCAGCGGCACCAGTCTCTTGGCCAAAATTGCCACCGGCAAAATCTCCGCTGTTAGCGTGTTTAAGGCGTTTGCAAAGAGGGCCACCGTGGCCCACCAGCTCACCAACTGTGCCTTGGAGCTTTTCACGGACGAGGGCCTTGAAAGAGCGCAGTTTTTGGACGATTTCTACGCCAAACACGGCAAGACCGTCGGCCCTTTGCACGGCTTGCCCATCTCCTTGAAGGAGCAGATGAACTACAAGGGCAAAATCACCCACGGTGGCTACGTGGGCATGATTGACCACATTCCTGCGGAGCATGGTGTTTCGGTCGGGCTCTTGGAGCGTCTTGGTGCCGTTTTTTACGTGAGAACCAACCAGCCCCAGACCTTGATGCATTTGGACTCCAACAACAACTTTGTGGGTTTGTCGAGAAACCCCCACAACCGCCTTTTGTCTCCCGGTGGCTCCTCTTCCGGTGAGGGCGCTATTGTGGGATTTGGTGGCTCTGCCATTGGCGTGGGAAGCGACATTGGTGGCTCCATCAGGGCCCCTGCGGCCTATTCTGGCTGCTTGGGACTCCGTCCCACCACACTCAGGTTGTCCACCAACGGCGGTGTTTCCTCCGGTTTGGGCCAGGAGAGCGTTCTTGCTGTTCAGGGTCCCTTCGCCAGAACTGTGGAGGACATTGAGTTGTACATGGACGCGTACATCAACGAGGGAAAGCCGTGGGAAACAGATGCCGTGGTTTTGCACATGCCCTGGAGAAAGGTGGCTGAGCCTGAGCCCAAGTCGCTCACCGTGGCTTTTGTCTACGACGATGGTTTGGTGAGGCCCACTCCTCCCATTCAGAGGGGTCTCAAGCACACAGCAGACAAGTTGGCTGCTGCCGGCGTCAAAGTAGTGGAGTGGAAGCCGTTGAAGACGCAGTTGGCCTACGATGTGGTCCACAAGATGTACACGTGCGACGGAAACTACGTCCAAAGGGAGCTTTTGAGCAAGTCAGGCGAGCCCTTGACGAAATTGACCAAATGGTCCCTCAACTACGGCCACGGGAAGGAGGCGCTCACAATTTACGACAACAGAAAGCTCAATGGTCTCAGAAACGAGTTGCGTCGCGAGTACTCGGAGTTCATGATCGCAAACAAGGTCGACTTCATCATCTCCCCCGCTTACAATAACGTGGCCCCGCGCTGTGAGGAGGTGTACAACTGGTCCTACACGGCCTTGTTCAACGTTTTGGATTTCCCCACGTTGACCTTCCAGACAGGCTTGAAGCAGAATCCGAAGGAGGACACCTGGGATTTGAGTTCCTACAAGTTCAGAAGCCCCTTGGAAGAGCTTGAATTGACGAACTATCTGGCGGATGACTTCAAGGACGCTCCCATCGGCTTGCAGTTGACTGGACGACGCTACTTTGACGAGGAGGTGGTTGCTGCAGGTAAGCTTATCCACCGTCTCTTGGACGTCGATTTGTTGAGACCGGACGCCTTGAAATAGCTATAGAGCGCTATAGAAGAATACGTTGGTGAATCTGGCACTGAGTGATTAGACAGCAATAGAAAGAATCCAAAGAGATGTAGAAGGGGATTTTCTTCAGAGCGTTCGCAGTGGAACACGATACATCTACCCACAGCCCATTTTCAGTGCTTTTGTAAGAAAAGCTGTGGGATATGCTTTTATATGGTATAACCAAAGCAAGCCCGGCTAAACCCCACACTTTCATTTTTACTCAACCGGGGCATCCTGGCCGAGTGGTCTAAGGCGCCAGGGTAAGGACACCTTACCATACAATCCTGGTCTCTTCGGAGGCGCGAGTTCGAACCTCGCGGATGTCACATTTTTTTTTTTGCCCTCAAGACTGCTTATAGTATAGCTTGAAGGCGGAAGTGAATTCCCAGTCCTCGTTCCCTGTTCTGGCTTCTCTTTACACGAGTATGCTTCTTAGCCCATGGACTCGTCCCACTTTGGACCGACTTTATCGGTATGGACACGTCCTTCCCCACAAACCTCGGGCCATTGAAATTTGGCGCCTATAGATACCTCAAAACGACCTCTCTTTTCTACTCTGCATGCTCAGCGCAAACGCCGGCACTAGGGCTTTTAGAGGCATCTATTCGGTCTTCAACCGGAGCTTGTCTCTTGCGAAATACGACAATAATGGCATTTCTGTCACCTTGAAAAATGGCCATACCATAGCCCTCGGAAACGTTTTCTTGCGAGATGCCTGCTCGTCCAGCGAGTCTGTGGATCCCTTCTCCAAACAGAAGTATTTCACCACGGCAGATATCAGCCGCGATTTGGCCATTTCCGGGTCGCCAGTGGTTGAAAAGGGCGAACATGAGGACATTTTGGTGGTTACATGGCTACAAAACGGGAGAAAACACCTTTCCAAGTACACCGAGAGTTTCTTCGCTCGGTATTCAACCCCCGAAGGATGTCGTAAGGGCAAATTTTTTGATTCCGAAAGAGTGGAGTGGGACAATAGTGCGATTTTGAAAGATATTGGCGACTTGCAGGTCAATTACGGCGACTATCTCAGCACAGAGAACGGCTTTTGTGCAACGGTGGACAACCTCAACCGATTTGGAATTTCCTTTGTGAACGACATTCCTGACCCCACGAAGAATCCCGCTACTCAGCGCATTAGCGACGAGAACGTTTTGCAATGGCCTGTTTCGCAGATCGCGTCCAGATTTGGATACATCAAAAAGACATTCTACGGGTCTCTTTTTGATGTGATCAACGAGAAGGAAAAGACCAAGAATATTGCCAATACTAACAAGATCTTGGGCCTCCACATGGACTTGATGTATTATGAATCTCCGCCAGGAGTCCAGTTTTTGCACGCGATAAGGAACTCCACCTTGGGGGGAGAAAACATCTTTTCTGACTCCTATTTGGCGATAAAGCACGTCAAAAAAACCGACGCAGTGGCCTACGAGGCGTTAAAAACCGTTCCGGTGACCTACCACTACGACAACAATAGCGAGTACTACTTCTACAAGCGGCCTATGGTGGTAGAGGACCCCTATAATGCGGACCCCCAGACCGGGGAGCCGCTATTGAAGGAGGTTAACTATTCGCCGCCTTTCCAGGGCCCTTTTGAGCACAATGTGGGGGTGCTGGACGGCGTTTTCGATGCGTTTTTGCGTGGAATGAGGATTTTCGAGGACTTCATCAACGACCCCAAAAACCAGTATAAGGTGAAAATGCGTGAGGGCTCGTGTGTTGTGTTTGACAATAGGCGTGTTCTCCATTCCCGGACGGAGTTCTCGGACGAAAACGGAGGCGACCGCTGGCTCATGGGCTGCTACGTGGACGGCGACAGTTTTCGGTCGAAATTGAGAACGCAGAAGCGGTGAGGTGGAGCGGTGGTTATATTGAGGTTAGTATTAATAGACGGATTAGATCAGAGGCTTGTGAGGGAGGGTTTGCAGTCAAAAGGGCTTTTTGAAAGGTCAATGGCTGCTGGGGTGTGTAACCGAAGCACGAACCCAAACACCATTTCGCTGGAAAATGCTGGTGTTTCAGTGTTTCCAAAGGGATCCTGGGGGCCTTTGTTGCAGCAAATTTTTGGTCCAGGACCACTTCTACCAAACTAGATTTTACTGAGCCACGTTCTCTGCTCTCGACACCCATAAGCCGTGGAAACTGCTATCAAAGGACCTATTCTTTCGACATTTCCATTTTCGCCATTTCCAAGTTCACAGTTTCTATCTTCACCGTTTCCAAGTTCACCGTTTCCAAGTTCACCATTTCCAAGTTCACCGTTTCTATCTTCACCGTTTCCAACTTCACCATTTCCAAGTTCACCGTTTCTATCTTCACCGTTTCCTCAACCATATTTCCCTATTCGTCCCTAGCCCTCTATTAATAGACCTTTTAGAACCTGCATTTCGCGTTCACCAATATAGGCGAAGGATTTCCCAAACGCGAATACTGCTCTTGCAGCCAGTTTCGGAAATGCCATAAATCCGAAGGTCCCCAAATCCCAGGTTTGAGGATCAGGAGAGAAGAGAGGAATAAGGCAGCAAAGGCGACTAGTAGTAGGCTCAATACCTCACTTTTTTTTTGTTTTTTTTGCCTGACTCCAAAGACACTAAAGTGCAAAATGGCTTTGAAACGCCCACTATACCTCCCAAACCCCAAACTTCCAAAAACAAAGACACCCTACTCGTGCTCTATGACGCTCTATCAGCGTCTATCCTCTCGCTCCTCGCCGTAAATCCCACCCAGACTGTAACAGTAGCCATGGCTGCAAACCACTCCCAAGCGTCTCCCTTAAAATTTCCCAGGGCACGTGTGCAGAGGACCTGGCCCGAACAGCTCGCGGGTCTGCCGGAAAACGCTTCCGAGTGCCGAATGGGACACTCTCCCTACGCTTTTCGCTAAGGCGCAGCCGTTTTCTGTCAAACTACCCGGGTTGGGGGTATTTTATAGTCTCTCCCAAAAGAGAGCAAAAGCGCCCAAAGAAGCTGCCCAAGCACCCGAAGAAGCTGTCCAAACACCCGAAGAAGCCGACTAAGAGCCCAGGGCCCCTAACCCGTCGCCAGCAACACCAAAGGGGCAGAAAGGGCCTGGTTCCCTATGCAGGAGAGATGCCCCTGCCTGCGCATGCAGGACATTATCGCATGATACTACATAATGACGTATAAAATCAAGACGCCTTTATAGGACCTAAACGGCCTTTTTCTGCGTTTTTCTGCTCCAAACGCCCTTCTCCGTCCTGCCATGCTGTCTTCGGAAGAGGAGGACTTCCAGCCGCACGTGCGGCTTCCGCACATCAACCTCGCGGGACATCGGAAGCAATCTCCCAAAACAAACCTAGCCAGGGCTAGCAAAAAAATCGCCGGCGGGAAACTGGTTCGGTTTCCCGATCTGTATACGCCCACGGAGGGCCCTCTGCTGACTAATGAGTCACTGCTGGATCTGGACGCGTCAAATGTGGACCCTACTCTCCCCAGCTTTAGAATGCCCCAGCAACCCCATAAAGAGGCCTTTTCCGAGGAGGAGAACGAGTCAGAAACAGCACACCATCCCGTCTCCTACGAGACAGATCTGCTGGACGATGGTCATGGCGAGACCGATATCACCGACCAGCTCAAAAAAAACGGGCTGTTGCTGCTGCTGCTGTCGCAAGATAAGGGCAATAATTTCAAGGACATATTGAGACGCATCGCGCTCACGGACCAGGCCTATTCCGAGCCTGAATACGGCCCCTCGCGCTCGGATACCTTTTTGGGACGCGTCCTCTCTCTCTCAGGCGGGCCCGGCAGCTCTGGGACCGGCGGAATGGCCCCGGGGGCTTCCAAAATGGGAGACGTGCTAGAAGACGAGGAAACGGCCGTTGGAAACGAAATCGAGATGAAAAGACTCGATTTCTCGCAGGTCAACGACGAGGCGCAGAAGTTGATCCTCATGCACGCGCCCGAGGCGCACGCGGCGCTCCAGGCCCAAAAAGAGGGCGAAACTGCGCCCCCCACTGCCCCCTCAGAGGCCAACTCTGAAGAAAACTCGCCAGACCGCTTCTACCAACCCACCTCGGACTTTGATCTCCGAGACGAAGTGCACAACGACTACGACGACGACGAATACCTCATGCTCGACGGCGGTGGGGACGGCAGCTACGTTGCTCCCCCCAGGCAGGTGCATGCCGGTGTTCTCTCGTCGCTTTTGCGCCTCTACCAGAACCCCCAGGAGGCCAAGTCGCTGGCCAGCATGCTTCTGGGCCGCACCACGCTCGCCGAGGAGAACGAGCAGCCCTCGTCATCCATGGCTGACCTCGGAAAATGGCGGCTGGGGCTCAAAAAGGGCCCTCGTGCGCTCGCCGGGGTCCTCCCGGGCCGCAAAGCGCATCTGGCGCCGCAGAGCTCCGATTCTGAGACCTATGGCGACAAGGACGTGGACCCTAGCCTTCCGTCTTTCCTGAACGCCAAGCCTAAGGCGCCCAAAAAGGGACATATAGCGCCCAAGATCCCCACCAAAATCCCCACCAACGTGCCGCTGAAGATCTCGGCCAAAATCAAGAAGAACAAGAAGCACGCGGAGCAGCAGTTGCGCATCACTGTGCACATCACGGATATCCTCCAGCGCCAGCGCTTCATCATGCGCATGTGCAGGGCCCTCATGCTCTTTGGAGCCCCCACCCACCGCCTCGAGGAGTACATGACCATGACGTCACGCGTGCTCGAGATCGATGGCCAGTTCATCTACTTTCCCGGTTGCATGATCGTGTCTTTCGGAGACGCCGCCACGCGCACGTCCGAGGTGCACTTGGTGAGATGCACCCAGGGCCTCAATCTCTCCAAGCTTTCAGACACCCACAAAATCTACAAGAACGTGATCCACGACCTTGTGGGCGTGGAAGAGGCGTCCGTCAAGTTGGAGGAGCTTCTCCGCCGCAAGAACCAGTACCTGCCGTGGATCTGTGTGCTTTTGTACGGCTTGGGACTGGCGCTGGTGACGCCCTTCGCGTTTCTGGGGGGCTGGCTCGACATCCCCATCTCGTTTGGCGTGGGCCTCTGCGTGGGGTATCTCCAGTTCTTCGTCCTGTCGATCTCCAACCTCTACTCGTCGGTTTTCGAGGTTTCCGCGTCCATCGTGGTGTCTTTTATTGCTAGAGGAATAGGCACCATCAACGGCGGAAACACCTTCTGTTTCGCGGCCATTGCCCAGGGCCTGCTTGCGCTCATTCTCCCGGGCTACATCATTCTCTGTGGGTCCCTCGAGCTACAGTCCAAGAACCTCGTGGCGGGCTCGGTGCGCATGTTCTACGCCATTATCTACTCCCTATTCCTCGGCTTTGGGATTACGCTTGGAGCGGCCCTCTACGGCTGGGTGGACAAGCGAAGCACCTCGCAAACGGACTGTAACGTGGGCCACAATATCGACGACAAGTGGCGCATTCTCTTTGTGCCCTTGTTTTCGGTCTGCTTGGGGCTCATCAACCAGGCCCGCTGGTCGCAGATTCCAGTGATGATTGTCATCCTGTCCGTGGGCTATATCGGCACCTATTTCGCAGGAAAGCACTTTGCCTCGGTCACGGAGTTCACCGCTGCTATCGGCGCCTTCATTATCGGCATTTTGGGCAACATGTACTCGCGCATCTGGAAGGGGATGGCTGTGAGTGCCATGTTGCCTGCTATCTTCGTTCAGGTTCCCTCCGGTATCGCTTCGAAGAGCACCATTTTGCTGGGCATCCAGTCTGCTGACAATATCACCCACGGCGGTCTGGGAACATCTCTGAGCAGCGTGGACAGCGGCTCGCTCTCGTTTGGTGTGACCATGGTGGAGGTTTCCATCGGCATTAGTGTGGGCTTATTTGCGGCCGCTTTGGTGGTGTATCCGTTCGGAAAGAAGAGAACTGGGCTTTTCACCTTGTGATAGAATTATACAGATAGACATGTGGCGTAGAAAAAGTCGTGAAGGCGAAAACAGGCGAGAAGGACAGGTTATGTCTGTGAATTTTGGTGGAATGGGTACGAGATGACAGGAATGAGTTGACGAAATGGGCCGTAGAAACCCATGAGAGTATTCCAGAATTGCAGACTTAGGGAGCGATAAATTGCACTTGGAGAATATACGGGGGTGTATCCGAGCCTATTGTGGGCATTTATTAGGCGTATCTGGGCTGTTTTCGCTTAAAACTCTCTTTTCGGCTGGTTTTGGCATGAAATGAGGCCTTCGATCGACAAATGGGTTCCTTTCTTTCGCACTCTTATTTGCAGCCAGTGCCGATGCCGAGCATATTTGAACAACATGTATCATCAAGGTATGTTTACCTCTATGTCGCTTTCATAGTGGTAAATTTGCATTAAAGCCATCGTCTGATCAGAATATAACTCTCCTTTTTTGTCAATTGTGACTCGACGGTTTTCACTTTTTATAGCATTTCCTGATTTTCGCAGCCTTTTGGAGAAATTTCCGAAATTGCACTTAAACATATATATTAAATTGAAAACTACAAGTTATGGCCTCAAAGTAAAGCTTACCGACTAATAAAGGGTAATTTCGTTGATAGGAGCAATTATCAACCAAGGTTTATTCTCAAATAAAGTGTGGTATTTTTAGGTGTCATCACCGGATTTTTACTTGCTTTTCGAACGCCTTTGAAACACAGAATAAAGGGGCCCAGCTTGTGGTAATCAGCTGGCCAATGCAGATTTCAATCAGGGCATTGGTTGGAAAGAAAGGCGTCAGCACTTCTGTGGTGCATTAAATTGTTGCAATATAGCCATTCCCATCCAATATTTCACACAAGGAACATCTGTTGAGCGCAAAGAAAGTTTACCATAGACACCAAAAAGGTCCATAAAGTCGTTGGCCTTCTTTTGTTTGCCCCACATAGGCCGTTCCTTTCCAAGAAGGGTTAAAGAATCTGGCGCTGACTCAGCACGATCCATCAAAGGCGGACTCCCTCAGTATGTCGGGTACAATTCCTTTAGTTTCACACCGGGGCATCCTGGCCGAGTGGTCTAAGGCGCCAGGGTAAGGACACCTTACCATACAATCCTGGTCTCTTCGGAGGCGCGAGTTCGAACCTCGCGGATGTCACATTTTTTTTTGCACGCCCTCAAGGGTACCTAATTTCCAAACAAGATCCAAACATGACGAGGAGCATGCTTCCAGAACATATCGTAGATGATCCAATGGCGTCTTATATTACGGACACCCACTCTCTCTTTTCTATATGGGTCTCTCCATTTTTTGGTAATGCGAAAAATGAGAGTCAAAATTGCATACTCACTTTTCCAACACCGCATACAAACCACCTATTTCTGTATATAGCCATGTCGCTCCGGGACGAGGATTTTGAAGACTACTCTGACGAAGATGGTTTCGTCGAAGACAGTCTCAATGATGAGGAATACGACAAGTTGTACGCCACTCTTGCCACCCTAAAAGAGCAACTCTCCTCCTATAACAATTCCATCGACGAGCTCAGCTTGAAGGAGGCATTATACTACAACTACTACGAGATGGAGCCGGCTATTGAGGAGATCAAGGCCAAGTTTCCGAAGAAAAAGCGTACGTATCGTTCACAAGCTGGAAGTATTCAAAAGCGCACTCTTTCCAGGTGTTCTGGAGGAGTTGCCCAACTGAGAACCACCCGAAACCATCTTTAACAAGTTCTAGAATCTAATATGTCTTTAGCAGAATCGCCTCCGCCCTCCAAACCGGTTTCAAAGTTGGCTCTTTTGGCCCAGGCCCGGTCCAAAGCGAAGGAGAAGGAGCCCCAGACGCCTACAGAACCCCCTAGAACCTCCAAATTATCGGCTTTAGCAAAATTACGAGCTGTGAAACGTGAAAATGCAGGAGATGCGAACACCCCCAATAGATCGCTCCAAATCCTTGATAATCTCAGCAAAGGCCCACCCCGAAAGGAACCAGAAAACGGCCTTTGCAAGCTCTCGATTAAGCGACAAAGTGGCCTCAACCGTTTTGGCAAAATTACCCGAGAAAAGCCTGTTTCTGTGCCCGCTCAGCCTGTTTCCAGCCAAAATAAGGACGTTCCTTCTAACACCACGGTGAACACGCCACCGGAGCACAGCATCTCATTTTCTGCTCCTGTTGATGACTCCGCCCTAGCAGAGGCACCCAGCAGCGTGATCTCCGATTTCATCTTCAAAAAGCGACTGGGCAGCGATCTGCACATATTAGAGAACAGAAACAAGCGAAGACGGTTCGCCAGCGACCTATTTTTGCCTATTACTAACCACGACCTCGATATAGAAACTGCGAAAAAGGCCCATTCCAACTTCAGCAGCCCTAGTCCCGACGACAGGGTGCTCGACGCTCAAAAAGCCGCTTTCGAGGAAGGCGTCAAGAACTTGAAGATCTCTTCCACCCCAGAACCCAAGGAGAAGGCGGCTAAGTCAACTGCCCCTTTCAAGAAGACAGACTTGGCCAAGGAATTGTCGAATTCCAACTATTTGAAGCCCCACAAGTCGTTTGTGGTTATTGGCCATGTGGACGCCGGAAAGTCGACTCTTATGGGCCGCATTTTGTATGATGTTGGAGCTGTGGACGCGAAGACCGTTAACAAGTTGGTCAGAGAAGCCGAGAAGTCCGGAAAAGGATCCTTTGCCCTCGCATGGGTGATGGACCAGACCTCTGAAGAAAGGGCTCGTGGAGTCACTGTGGATATCTGTGCCACCAATTTCGAGACTACTACCACCAGATTCACTGCCATTGATGCGCCTGGCCACAAGGACTTTGTTCCGCAGATGATTGGTGGCGTTTCGCAGGCGGACTTTGCCGTGTTAGTGGTGGACTCCATTAATGGCGAGTTTGAGGCTGGTTTCACCATGGATGGCCAGACCAAAGAACATACCTTATTGGCCAAAAGTTTGGGAATCGAGCAGATCTGCGTGGTGGTAAACAAAATGGACAAGGAGAACTGGTCCGAGGACCGTTTTGCCGACATTAGCAGCCAGCTCACCGCTTTTTTGACCAGTGAAGATGTTGGATTTTCGGCCAAAAACTTGACCTTCATCCCCATATCCGGCTTGAATGGCCAAAATGTGGTCAAAAATGAGAACCACATCCCCGAGTTCCAGTGGTACAAGGGGCCCACCTTGATGGGCCATTTGGAAAACGTCCAGCTCACGGAGACTAGGGCTAGGTCTGTTCCTCAGCTTTTGTGTGAGGACTTCAACTTGGCCATTAACGACATTTTCGACGTGTCAAGCTCGGAGTTTGGAGTCACCGGAAAGGTCAGTTCTGGTTTAATCCAGCCAGGAGAGACGGTGCGCATTTCTCCTCTGAATGATTTTGTTCAGGTGCAGTCCATCAAGTTGGGCGATAAGCCTGTGGATGTGGCCATTTCTGGCGAGATTGTGCTGTTGACCTTCAAAATAGGCCAGCTTTCTAACAAGACGACCGACGACTTGAGCATTGGTGACTTGGTGCTGAAGATCGACTCTCCCATCCAGGCGGTGGAAAAGTTCACGGCGTCCATCAGCTTGTTCAACATGAACAAGCCGTTGTTGGTAGGAACTCCCTTCGTTTTGTTCAGAAACAATTCCTTTGTTCCAGCACGAATCAGCAAGATTTTGGAGATCCTCGAGGCAGGCAAGAAGAAGAAGAAAATGCATTTGGTGTCGAAACAGAGCGCTACAGTCGAAATCGAGGTTCAGGGAGACAGAAAACTTTCGGTAACACGTTTTGAGGATAACAAGACTTTGGGAAGAGTGGTTATCAGAAGAGAGGGTGTTACTGTGGGTGCTGGAAAGATTGTGGAAGTGGCGGAGGCGAAGAAGTAAGGAGAGATGTTGCAGGCGGAATAGAAGCATATTCATGAGATGCCAATGGTTGTTTCATAGAAACGATCCTTTTCCCCTTTGTCTCAGGGCAGTCCTAAGTTCTGCCAATTGAGACATTCTCTTCGTATATAGAAGCGAGCTATTTCTGTTTGAAAAGATGCACCCCAGGATTTCCAGCAGTTAGACGTAAAGTAGTTATTCAGCAAATGAAGATTCACTACAGGAGGATTTAAGCGAGAGCATATTTATTGTTGTCTATTTGCGAGTATCTCTCAGCGTTTTCCATTAGAAATGTAATTACTTCATTCAGGTCTAAGGTGCGCTCTTCTTTTCTGAAAGAGTACCACAACGTCACCTATAGGGAGATTTGGGGGTGATGAGGGGGTCTTTGGGCCTTCACCAGAAACCATAGCATTGTAAAGTTGCTGTGATAGTCTCCAACTGTAAGAGAGAAGAGAACTAGAATTTCTCATGAAAAAGGTTGATGCCTGAGTCTTGCAAGAAGCAAGCGATTTCAGACTAACATGGGTATGCCAATTTTTTATATCAGGCAGAAGCACACCACCACTTCTGATACCAAATAGAATATCCCCACGGTAGCTCTGACAGTAGCACCATTAGTTCCTTCTTGAACACTGCCAGCATTTTTCGGAAACATGATCACATCTTCATAGAATCACGCTCTTTCACGGGAGCACTCTTTCTCAGGTACCCGACCACCCTTATTCTTCCTTTGCTCTGGCCCATTTCTATAGCAACATCTCAGCATTTCCTCTCTCTCAGCTCACGTAATCGATAAACAACAACAAGCACCCGAGCACCAAACACCCCGTAATGATCATGTTGGATCCCTTCTTGTTCCGGTCCGTGGCCTTGGTCAAGTTCTGGTTGCCCATTCGGAGATCTATTTCCACCTGGGCCTGATTTTCGAGCAAGTTGGAGATCTGCTCGCCTTGGGTCTCAAGCTGGAACGTCAACTCGGCCTGGAGATTGACGATGTCCACCATGGACGTGTGTAAGTTTTCAACCTGCTTCAACTGGGTCGTTTTTAGGGCGAGGAAAGCCTTGTTCTCGACTTCAAGCTCTTGCACCAACTCCTGCGATAAAACGGGTGCTTCTGTCTCCTCTGAAACCGGCTCCTGGCCAAAGTTGGTATCGTAAGTCTGCAACTCCAGGACGTCGTTTAAGTCGTCATCTTCGAGGTCCTGGAAGTTGAGCAAGCTAAGCTGGCGCTCTCGTTCCACGCGTTTTCGCTGCATGACCTCAAAGCGCTTATTGGTGGAGTTGGCAGTGTTGTTAAGGGACCGCAATATCTGGGTCCTATGCCTAGAAATGGTGGAGTTGAAGAGTTCTTTTTCGTCGTCCTCTGCTCCAAAATAGGTGCTGAAAAGACTACCATGGCCCTGACTAGCGCTAACCTCGGCCCTTTTGGCCTCGTAGGCTTGGAGATGCTTCAATTTCTGGTACAGCTCCTGGAGCTTGAACTTGAACTCCTCATCAATGGTGTTTTTGTCGCCGTGGGAGAGCGTGTTTCGGGATTTGCCGTGATTGGAGAAGTCATCACTGATTGCAAGGTAAGTGGGCCGAATCTGGGCCAAAAAGCCGTTCATTTTGACCAAGTTCTCGTACATTTCGTGGCATTCCTTGATGAATGTATCTGTGAGCACGTAGGTGTGGGGGTCTTGATTCTTTTGAGCCACTTTTTGGGTCTGTGGGGAGCTATTTCCAAGCTCGGTCTCCACTATGGCCACACAGCGTGAGAAAAGTGGTGTTAGGTCCAGCATGGTGGGATAGTGGGGAAAGTAGTGGTTTCGATTCGCATAAAAAAAGGTGTAGAGTAGACAGTACAAGTGGTGATAGACGTCAACTAAAAAAGACGAACGAAAACCCAAATGCAGGCAGTGGAAAACACACTGCGGGAAAGAGAATATGCCTAATGTGACTTCTTGCAAGATGGCCCAATCGGTAGACTTTTACGAGGACGAAGGAGGCATTCTGAAGAACATACAAGGACAATCCGAAGGTCATATAAATAATCATTAGAGGCATCAAATAGCCACAGACCTGGGGAGTTCACTCAAAGATATGTGGAATTGGTAAGACATACAGCGCGAGAATCAGAAGAAAAGAGCTCATGAAGAGGAGTATACGGGCACTGGTGAAGTGTACATAGCCGAGGGCGACTTCGCCGATTTCGAGAAAACCATCATTAGCAGAAGTAGGAAACAAAAAGACCTTCGAAAGACAGCCCTAGAGTGATCCCTAAGCAGCTAGAAGAAAACAATACTTTCAAACCAGCAGCACTCACCCAGGTGAGTGAATGCTCAATGGTTCTGATTCACCAATTGCAGAGGGCCTCCACAGAGGCATGAAACACCTCCAATAGCGCTAGAAACTATCTCCTTTCCCACTTAACGCTCGACTCAAGCCTCCAGAACGGCTTCCTCCCTCCCTCCCCTACCCGCTGAGATACTCCACCACCGTCGTAAACTCAATCGCGTCCTCGTACCCGCTCAGCAACTTCACGGGAACCGTTTCCGAATCGTAGATCAAGTTCCACCTTCCAGTGAACGTCTTCCCGCTCACATTGGGCACCCTCTGGTTATGGTCCCTTCTCCACTCTGGAGATGCTTGTACGTACTCGACGTACTCAGGGGCACCTGGCCGGATGATGTTGTCCGCAGCAATGAGTGTTCCTGGCGCAATCAAGTTCAACGACTCGAGAACACGTAAGTCGGGCACGTACATATCCTTCCAGTGGTCAATGAAGACGAAGTCAATGGGAACATACGTTCCCTTCTCCTTAGAGAGCCTGTCGGAGAACGTAGGCAAACTCCGGGCCCCCTTTCCTACGATGATCTCCACCACCGAGGAAAGCCCGGCCAATTCCACCAACTGGCGCGAAATGGCCGCAAAGGCCTCGTTGGCCTCAAAACTGAAGTACCGGGCCTCGGGAATCTTCAGGATCTCGTTGCCGAACAAAATGGCCAGGTATCCGACGTATCCGCCAAGTTCGATGGCAATCTCGGGCTCCAAAGCCCGGATTTTTTCCACAATTAAGGCGCCTTTCTGGGGGCCGATATTCATGAATCTCTCGTGCGATTCGCTGTACTCGTCAATGGCCCTTAAGACGGCCTCTGGATGACCCTGGAGTGCTTTAAGCTGGTCATCAGGAAGGCCCAAAATGTGCTCCAAAAGGTCCTGTTCTTTTCCCATGGTAAGAGGTTAGTTTTGGAAGAATTTGTGTTTTGGTGATTTGAGGCCAGATCTGGTCTGGCAATTGGTTAGATACTGAAGAGACGTTTGTAGCAGTATCAATAATGCACACTGAAGCGGTAGAATTTCGCAATTTTGGTAGCAAATCAGCCAAGACCGGAATGTTTTAGAAAACGATAGCAGCTAAAACAAAGCAGCAATTCAGGGCCTTATATAGTGCCGTTTTTGGGGGGTATACCGAGTGATTCTGTGTGCAGGAGATACACATCATGCCTTGGTACAACAGTCGAAACCGGCAGAATTGGGCCGAAAAACAAGTAGGTAGCATGCTAGAAGCCAGTAGAGGGGCAAGAATGGCGATTAGGATGGTGTTTCGTCACCACAAAATGCCGTTTTCGGTTCTGATTTCGCAGCAAATGGCTACTTCTCGAATCCGGGGTAAGGGCCGATAAGGCCGAGACAAGTCCGAGACCGGAAAAGCCAGCGATATCTCCGGCACCTAGTAACGTCGTTTGGGGCGTTTGGAGTGTTAAGAAGGACCCAATTTTGGATTCTCGAGAATTTGTGGGGGGACCCTTAAATGCCCGATTACCCTGTTAAGCTAGCACCTCATTTTTTCAGATGGAGCATCTCAGTATGGAGAAACAACAAGACACACAAAACGGCCAAAAAAAGGCAGAAATGGCCCCTTCAAGCGATAACGGCATCATAGAGCCCTCCAAAACAGCACTATCACGAAAAGAACGGCTCCAAAATCTCCAAAACCGCCTAAAAGAGAGCAAAAACAAAAACAGACAGGAGCTCTTCTCGGACACACAACGGCAAAAGCAGCGATCCCTCGCCCTTAAAAAGCTTCAAAAAGAGAAAGAGCGACAAGATCTCGGCGAAGCGCCAGTCTCAGAGCAAAAGGACGTCTCTGAGAGAGAGCAGCTCATGACGTGGACACTAGAAGATTGGGACCGGTGGAACGCCAAACAGGGCTCTAAAAATCGTCTGCACCCCGAGAATGGCGATTTTAACAAGCTAGCAGAGCTTTCATACAAAAAGGAGCTTCGAGAGGCTTTGGTAGACAAAGTTTCGTACGAAAAGCAGAAACAGGAGATCATGCTAAAACACAACCTTTCCAATGCCCAGGATCTCCGACTGGTGATGGAACTAGAGCACCAGCCGAACAAAGACAAATTGGAGGCCATGGTCGAGGGCCTAACAGACGCCAACCGACGGAGAATGAAGCGAAAACGGACCGCCGGGGCAGATGGAAGCTACATCAACGAAAAAAACCGGCAGTTCAACGAGAAGTTGGAGCGTGAGAAGGATAAGAGAGGAAAGAGGGACGGCAACTAGTTCAGGGCGTTCTTTTGGTGTGATCTGGGGGGCATAATATCGTTCAATTGGTAATTAAAAGGAGCCGACCATTCTATACTCAAAAAAGGATTAAGGGAGCTGAAAATATCAGGAAAGAAAGAATGTGCATTTTCGAAGCTACGAAAGCACTTACAGGGTACCAACTCTTATGTGTAACGAGTTTGGATTCTCTAGGGTTTTTGTAGATAAAGCGCCTCCACACTCCCAGAAATTCATTTTGAACCAAAAATTCCAAAAACCCAGTTAATCAAAGATCCCGAGGATACAGTGGCACTACGACGGCCATTTCCACCAATAGACCTCACATATAAAGTAGCCTAGTAGGTAACTTTCAATATAGATACTTGGTCAACCTGCACATAGTGAGTTACCCGGCCTCTCATTTTTCACCAAGCGAAAAATACATACTCACCAGCTAACCGCCCAGGCAAAAGCACCCGCCAAAAACTGCGAAAACAGCAGCCATCGGCCCTGGGAGTACCCTACACTGGTTCTTCGTCGTGAGAACAGTACTTGTGTGAAATAGCGGCGTTTCTAGTGCAAAAATGGCTGCCACAGTAAAGGAATTCGAAGAACCTGAGATCCGGGACGATGTTGTGCCCAATGACTCGGAAGAGGAAGGCGAAGACCTTATAAATGACGGCGAGAACGGCGATGACGACGAAGACGATCTGTCTGAGGAAGAGGAGGACGATGCGGCTGAAGAGGCCAAAATCAGAGAGGGTTTCATTGTGGACGACGACGACGACCTTGGAAGACGCAAAAGACGGCACAAAAAGCGCAAAAGAGACGGAGAAAAGCCGCCTGCCGTTGATGATGCCTTAGACGAGGATGACTTGGAGTTGTTGCTCGAAAATCTGGGCGCAAAGCCCGCGCCTAGCGCCTCCAAATTTAAAAGACTCAAGCGTGCACAGGCGGCTCCCGAGGGGCAGGAAACCCGCGGAAACGCGTCACGCGATCGTGACGGTCTTAACGACATGTTCTCGGACGACGACGACAACGACGACGAGGTGGCGGAGATCGCGGAAGAGCGGCCGGGCCGCGACCAGCACAACATCCTCGACGAGTTTGAGGATTTCATCGAAGACGACGAGTTTTCCGACGACGACGAGCGCGAAAGACGCGCGGTTCAGCAGCGTGTGCGCGCCAAGAAGGCCGGGCCGCGCTTGGACACGTCCAAGTTGTCGAGTGTGGACCGCGAGAGCTTGCTGCAGCTTTTCGAGGTTTTCGGGTCTGGCGCCGAGTACGAGTGGGCATTGGAGGCCCAGGAGATCGAGGATGACCGCAATGCCGAGTCGGTGGAGCCCACAGCGTTGGACGAGGTTTTCGAGCACCTGGAGTTGAAGGAGCGTATGTTGACTGAGGAAGACAACTTGATTCGCATCATAGACGTCCCCGAGCGGTACCAGCGGTTCCGGGCCAATTTGAACTACATTGACTTGGACGGCGACGAGCTTGCGGCCGAACAGGAGTGGGTTTCCAACATCATTTTCCTCGAGAAACAGGGCGTTTTGGCCCCCACCTTGGAGGCGCCCCTCAGAGAGGCTGTAGCCAAGGTGGTGGAGTTCGTCTCCAAGGATGCCTACGAGGTGCCCTTCGTGTGGGCACACAGACGCGACTTCTTGTTGCATCTGGAGGAGGTCATCAAGGAGGACGGTGCTGTTTCCAACGTGGTGCACAAGCTCTTGTTTGAGGACGACTTGTGGCGCATTGTCCAGTTGGACATTGAGTACCACCTGCTCTACGAAAAGAGGCTCAACACCGAGAAGTTGATCGAAACCCTTGGCTTGGACGACGACTTGGTCAAAGATGTCAGGGCGTTAGAGTCCATGGTGGCCGTGCAGGATCTCCACGATTACTTGAACTTCACGTATCTGGCTGAAATTCGCGGCTTGGCGCCCGCAGAGGAGGAAAAAGGGATGAAAAAACACTCCAAGTACGGTGTTTTTGAGCGCATTCGCGGCAACGTACTCTACGATGCAGTGGAGGCGTATGGGCTTCTGGCCAAGGCATTCGGAGAGAACGTCCAGGACCAGAGCTCCAAGAACTTCGATGTTCCCTACAGAATCCACGCCACTGACGATGCACTCGAGCTGCCGGAGGACCTCATTGAGAAGTTGGTGGAGGACGATGAGGTGCTTTTCAAGGACCCCAAGAACGCCATTGACGCCGTCAGAAGAACCTACGCCGAGGAGATCTTTCACAACCCGAAAATCCGCTACGAAGTGCGCCACACCTACAAGAACTTTGCATCCGTGAGCGTTGCGTTGACGGACAAGGGCCGTGCCACCATCGACAGCCACAGCCCCTACGCAGACATCAAGTACGCGGTCAACCGGCTGCCCGCGGACCTTGTTCAGCAGCCTGATGTTCTCTTGCGCATGTTAGAGGCGGAGGCGGCTGGTTTGGTGGTGGTGAAGGTGGAAACCCGCGACTACAGTATGTGGTACCGGCTGGTTTTCGGGTGTTTGAAGCTGGACGGGTCCTCGGACATTTCTGAGGCGTGGAATCGCGAAAGAGACACGGCTTTGACACTCGCATTCAAGAAGTTGACTGCTATGGTGGCGTTGAACACCAAGGAGGACCTCAGAAGGGAGTGCGAAAGGCTTGTCCAGGCCGAGGTTCGCCACGGGTTCCTCGCCAAAGTGGACCAGGCGCCGTTCACACCTTTTGGCTACGACAAGGGCACGCGCCCCAACGTGTTGGCGTTGCTGTTTGGAAAGGGCGACTACTCCAGCGCCGTTGTGGGCGTCTTTGTGCGCGACAACGGCCGCGTGGACGAGTACTTTAAGTCTGACACCAACCCCGCCAGTGGCCGCGAAAATGGCGACAAGTTTGCTCTCCAGTTGAAGGAGTTCTTTGACAAGACACTCCGTGGTCGCAGGCCCGACGTGATAGCCGTTTCCGGCTATACTGCCTCCTCCAAAAGACTCTTTGATGCGGTCACGAACTTCGTTTCGGCCGAAAGCATCACGTCTTCTGAGGAAGGAGGCTCCAACCCCCCGCTTATCCCCGTCATCTGGGGCCAGGATGAGACCGCTCGCTTGTACCAGGGCCTGGAAAGGGCCCTTCAGGAGCTCTCTGACAAGCCCACCTTGGTCAAGTACTGTGTGGGAGTGGCCCGCTACGTGCAGAGCCCCTTGTTGGAGTACGTGGCCCTCGGCGAGGCCATTCTGTCGTTGCTGTTCCACACGCACCAGAAGCTCATTCTGGCGGACTTGGTGGCCGATGCTGTGGAGTCTGTTTTGGTGGACGTGGTGAACATGGTGGGCGTGGAAATCAACGATGCCCTCAGAGACCCCTACGTGGCGCAGTTGTTGCCCTACGTGAGTGGTTTGGGCCCCAGAAAGGCGTCCGGGTTGGTGCGCAACATCACCGCCAAACTCGGCACCTTGACCGCCCGAAGCGACTTGATCGAGCACGAGCTTCTGACTGCGACCGTTTTCATCAACTGCCTGTCATTTTTGAGCATTGGCGAGTCGCGCGACGGCGAGGGTGACCTCTTGGACGCTACCAGAATACACCCCGAGGACTACGACTTGGCGCGCAAAATGGCTGCGGATGCGCTCGACTTGGACGAGGAGGACATGGCACACGTGGACGAGACAGGCGGCATCATCCACCAGTTGATGCAGGACGGTGTGAGCAAGGTGGACGACCTTAACTTGACGGCGTACGGACGCGAGTTGGAGACGAAGTTTGGCAAGAAGAAGTACGCCACTTTGCAGAGCATCAAGGAGGAGCTCGTGAACAACTACGAGGAGTTGAGAAGACTGTACCATGTGATGGACGCAGCTGACGTGTTCCACATGTTGACGGGAGAAACCGTGGAGACGTTCCAGAAGGGCACTCTTGTTCCCGTGACGGTGGACCGCGTGGGCCGCGGATTCAGAGAGGACGGCAGGGTGAAGTTCCTCAAGGTTTCCACTGTTCTGTTCATTCTGGGGTCCGTGGAAGAGCAGCAGCTTCCCAGAAACACGGACTTCCAGCAGGGCCAGGTCGTGCAGGCGGTGGTGGAGGGTGTTTCCTACGACACCTTCACGGCCGACTTCAGCCTCTTGGAGGCGGACATCGTGCGTGCGTCCGCGTCCAAGTTCGCCAAAGAAAGCGGAAAATGGGACTACGAGGCCGAGGAGGCGGATCGGGGCCGCGAGGAGGCCAAGGAAAGGGCGCAGAACGCCAAAACCCGTACGGTGCAGCACCCTCTTTTCCGCCAGTTTGGCGCGCGCCAGGCCGAGGAGTACTTGGCACCACAGGCTGTGGGAGACTGCGTTCTCCGGCCGTCTTCCAAGGGCCTCGACTACCTCACGGTCACGTGGAAGGTGGCCAACAACTTGTTCCAGCACTTGAGTGTGCACGAGCATGTGACTGCTGAGGGCAGAAGCTACGTGGTGGACCAGAAGCGGTACGCGGACCTCGACCAGTTGATCTTCCAGCACGTGCAGGCCATCGCCAAGCACGTGGACGAGATGTGCCGCCACCCCAAGTTCAGGGAGGGCACTCTTAGCGAGGTCAACGAGTGGTTGGAGCTGTACACCCGGGCCAACCCGAAAAACAGCGCCTACGTGTTCTGTTTCGACCACAAGGCGCCAGGCTGGTTCCTTTTATTGTTCAAGGTGAATGTGAACACGCCGGTGACGACGTGGCACGTGAAGACGGAGGCGGATGGGTACAGGCTCAAGGGCTTTCTGTACCCCAACATGCTCAACTTGTGCAATGGGTTCAAGCAGACGTTCAAGAGTTTTGTGAGCGACAGTGCCAACCGTGCGCCGGTGAGCACCTACGGGGGCTACGGCTACTAAAATGTATTCTAAGATAATGTATATATGTGGAGCGAGTGTAGCGAATAAGAGAAACGGACAGGAAGGAAGTGGAAGACAGTAGAGAGCAAAAAGACTGGGTGAGAGTACAATTCAGGATAGTGATGGGTTTCATTTTGGGCAGCATAGTTAAAGAATTGAGAAATGGGCATACTAGTTTTCTTGCATTTTTGCAGTTTCGCAGCAGAGGGTAATATATGGAAACACCTCTAGAAGCGATTACAACCCTCAATCAGCTAACAGCTGCGAAACGGGACGTTTTGGTCTAAATCTATATTTTGCAGAAACGAGGACCACGGAGAAGGGAAAAATCGCCAGACTGAGTTCCTCATTGAAAAATCCACAAACCGTGCTTTTGCACTCCTACCTTCATTTAAAGCTGCAAAATAGTCCTTACTAAATAATTGCAAAATCCCCTTTTAGCCGCCAATACCCTCATCTAACTCACCTAAACGCTCTCCTCCCACTGTACACCACACCACTCTTGCACGTACTCCACATAATCGTCGTCCAACTCGTCCTCTCCAATGTAGTCCTCCACATCTGTGTATACCACAATGGTGCCCCAAGACATGCCGTTCAACATCTCCTGCATGCTAGCGTCCGCATTTTCCAAGTCCAAGATGGCCTTGGGCATCAACTGGAGCTCAAACTGGCGCTGGGAGGAAGGGTTGTAACCCGGGCTGGGAACGGACCCAGAAACCACCTTTTTCGCAACCTCGTCCTTTCCGCTGAACAAAAGCGGCTTTCCGCCGAGATTGTATCGAAGCACCTGTCCAGGGTTGTGCTGAACCGTGTTGGAGAAGCTTTCGAAATGCTTGTCGTCAAGCATGCTGGAGATCTTACTGGTCTGGGGGTTGAGGGTAGAAGACGACGGTTTAGGGTCCTTTTCAAGTTCGTTGTCGTCCATTTCTTCGATGAGATGCTTGTACTTTTCCAACTCAGGTTCCAAGGTCACGCGCTTGAACTTCTCCTGGTCCACGTATAAGAAGGATCCCGGGTAGGCAGGAAGAACGGGGATTTTTCTGGCCGTTTTCGGCTCGAGGGTGGCGCCCTTTGCGCCCTGTGCGCTTATACTGGCGTAGGAAGGCTTTTCAGAGGCTTGCAGCACCTTTTCACTGTCTTTCAGCACCTTCGCAAACGGATTCTCAAAAGGATTGCTCTTTCCAAAAGCATTCTCCTTCTTCTCAGAAGCATCCTCGTTATCTCCAGATTCACTGCTCTTCTCAAAGGGGTTGCTGTTACCAAAGGGGTTGCTCTTTCCAAAGGGATTCTCGCCTTTTTTCTCGTCCGTTTTGAACAAGTCCTTGGTCAACTCAAACTGGAGCTGTTTCTTATTCTCAAGATGGAGTTTAGCGTCCAATTGCAGTTTGAGAGCGTCTTCCTGCTCTTTTTTCAATTGCGCAACTCTTGCAGGGTCCTTGGAAATGCCTCTAAAGCACTTTATGGAGCCATTTTTGCGCGAGCACTGGGCCGTGTTCTGACAAGCCAAAATGTAGAGGACTCTGTCGTAAAGCTTACCATCAATAGGCGCACAAGCCTGAAGCAACAAAGCCATGGGTTTCAGACAATTGTCACATGCCAACTGAGTCTCACTGGGTGCCGAATTGGGCGCTAACCAAATGGGGCTGCCGCCAATAAAGGTATCTTCTAAAGTGGGAGGCTCGGATTCCAGGTCTATGGGTGCATCCACAAAACCGAGAAAAACACTGCTTTTATCCAAGAGGTCCTCCTCATCGGAGGAGTACTCGTCGTGCGATGACATGCCGTTTTGGGTGTGGTGGTGGCGTTTTAGTGCTGTGTGTGGAAGCTGCGATGAGCATAATGTATTGGCCCAGACACGACTTCTGGTGATGTTTCGAACCACCCACTATTCAGCGAGCTTGGGGAGGTCAGTACGCAGATGGCTATTCTGACGCTCTCAGCCTATAATAGGCGAATGACTCGTGCCTGTTCGTAAAAGCTTGTTTTTGTTTTTGTTTCTGTGACTACGTCAACAGACGAACCGTTCAGGTGAGTCTGCAGGAGAAGGAGATCCTTCCTGGCCATAATGGCAGAAACGACAAAAAATGACATCCGCGAGGTTCGAACTCGCGCCTCCGAAGAGACCAGGATTGTATGGTAAGGTGTCCTTACCCTGGCGCCTTAGACCACTCGGCCAGGATGCCCAGAAGTGGAAGTTCGGGAGGGAGATGGACCCCCGCCAGGAGACGTAAGTAGCTGTATCAGGTTACCCTGTTTCGTATAAAACGCCTCCTGCCTGAAATACTATCTCTATTCTTGTACACTATTTCACCTTCTTTTAGCGCTTTCCGACTTCCACCCCATTTTTCTATTCACCTGTGCCCTTTCCACTATATACATATCTCCTCCTATTTACAAGAAACGGGCGTGCAGAACCTCCTCGTACGCCTCAACCTTATCTCCAGCAGCAAACTTGTCCCAGCTGTCCATGGCCAAGCCGCACTCCGTGCCCTTTTTGGCCTCAGAAATATCTTCCTTCACATGTTTCAAAGAAGAAAGCAGCCCGTCAAAAATGGTCTCCGAGCCTCTCACTACCCTCACACGCGCAGATCTTTTGAGGTTTCCCGTCAAGACTTTGCAGCCTGCAATCTTCGACTTCGACTTGTTCTTTCCGGTGATCTGGAACACGTCTTTCACCTCTGCTTCAGCCACCACCTTTAGCTCAATACGGGGCTTCAAGCGGGAGGTAAGTTCCTCAGTAACCTGTTCAATCAACCGGTAAATCACGCTGTGTTCGGTCACATCCACACCGGCGCGATCGGCACGTGATTGGGTCGATTTTGGCGTCTTGACGTTGAAACAGAGGATTTTTGCACCCAAGGCCTCGGCCTTGTCAACATCCAGGTCAGTAGGCATACCGGCGTCTCTCAGTACAACCACGGCTTTAACCTCGTCGTTCCCGAGGCCATCAATGGAGCTAGTAATTGCTTCAGCCAGTCCAAAAACGTCCGCTTTCACGATATACTTGACAGCCACACAGATCTTGTCTCCGTCATTAGCTGTCAACTCGTCCACACTCAACCCCGCCAATTTCATCTCGTTGATCTTCTCCTGACGACGGAGCTCCTGTACCTCCTCCTGGCGCCGCGAATTGATGTTCTCGATGTCCTTTCCGGCCTGGATCTGCTTGCCGCGGGTGATTCTGTTGTCCACCACTTTTCTGGCCACCAGCTCATTTTTGGCCTCCAAGATCTGGTCTCCAGCGCCAGGGAGCTCCTTCCAGCCCCAGATTTGCACAGGAACCGAGGGTCCTGCACTCTTCATAGCACGACCGTTTTCATCACGCATTCCGCGGACTTTGCAGTAAGTTTCTCCGGCAACTAGGAAGCTGCCTACCTTAACAGTGCCTCTTCTCACAAGAACAGTGGCCACATTGCCCATGCCCTTCACAACCTGCGACTCAATGACCCAGCCCTCGGCTGCTATTCCCGAGACCTCAGCCCGGTACTCGCTGAGCTCACTAAGCGTTATAACAGCCTCCTCCAACTTGTCCATGTTGAGACCCGTTTTTCCTGAGACATTGACGGTCTGAGTTTCGCCGCCATAGTCCTCAACGTCGACCTCGTAACGAGCGAGATCACTGAGGACCTTATCTGTGTTGAGGCCTTGCTTGTCGCACTTGTTTATGGCCACAATGATGGGAACACCAGATTTTTTGGCATGTTTTATGGCCTCCACTGTCTGGGGCATCACCGAATCGTCGGCTGCCACCACCAAGATGACGATATCCGTGATAATAGCGCCTCTTTCGCGCATTTTCAAGAAAGCTGCGTGCCCGGGGGTGTCCAAAAAGGTGATTTGTTTCTTGGAAATGGGCGTCACCACCGAAAAAGCACCTATATGCTGAGTGATTCCGCCTTGTTCCTGGTCCACTATGGAAGATTTCCGTAAGTAGTCCAAGATGGTGGTTTTTCCGTGGTCTACGTGCCCCATAATGGTCACCACAGGAGCCCTGGGCTTCAATTTGGAAGCCTCTTCGGGAGCCGGAAATAAATCAAGCCCTGTTTCGTCGTTCATGTTGATTTCAAAGCCGTACTCATCTGCGATCAAAGAGGCGTTTTCCTTGTCCAAAATGTAGTTGTGTGACATGCCTTCAAAGCCCAAAACAGCCAACTTTTTGAGGAGGTCGCCTAGCTGGACATTCATTATGGTGGCAAGATTGGACACAGTCACGAAAGTGGGGATTTGAATGCTGATTTTCTGTTCGCTTTTGGGTGCCTTTTTTGGCTGGGAAGACGGCTTGGCAGGGCCGGAAGCGGGCTTTTCACGCTGTTTCTCCTTCTCTCTGAGAGCAGCCCTCATTTCGTTGTACTGGGCATTTCTATCAGAGGAGGAGAGCCTCTGGGGGGCCCTGCTTTGTTGGCTGAACTGCTCTTTGAAGCGGTTGTGAGGAGAAGGCTTTTTGACGTCATTTCTCGCTACTTTGGGGCGGTTTGAAGGGCTTTTTTCCGGCTCAGTGGTTTCTGATGGGCCCTTTCTTTTAAACTTAGAAACGCCACCACCAACTCTTGGCAAATTCCGTAAAATGGAATACTGTCTTTGCTGGGCTAGGAGCCCATAATGCAGAGTTTTGGCTCCGAATAGAGCTCGCAGGCCAAACATATACGGTTTCTTGAAGGAAGGGTGTAGGCGCCTTTTTGAAAATGTGTGTGGAAAATTTGGCTCCAGATAAGCGCAATTTGCGAAGAGAACGAATGCAAAAAGGCTTCTAGGAAGTATGGCATAAAACGGTGAAAACGAAGAAAAAAAACTGGAAATACCAGTAACCAACACAAATAGGCTATGAGAATACACCAGGCATTTTCCAGCTCATAAAATCGTATAGGTGAGTTCTCAAAGGTCAGTGTACAAGACCCCAGAAGCACTGTATGCGGAGATGCAGAGTAACCCCACGAGGTCACTACCCTTCTTGAAGTCAAACAACGGCATCCACGGTTCTACCAACTCAATTACACAGCACTACTGCAATGTTATTCTATTCATTTATTAGTCGTGGCTAGACAGGTAGTGTACAGCAGGAATAAAGGTAGCCATGAGTAGTAGTATTTGTGTTTTATATGCAATAACCGGCCCTTGCGAGGCCAGCCGGATGGTGCCAGATGGTGCCAGATGCGTGTGGCGGGACTGTGCCGACTTTTGTCAAGTGGGAGAAAACTTGCGGCAAGGAATTTGAGTCATTTGACACG
Source organism: Wilhelminamyces tanticharoeniae (assembly GCA_030558325.1). NCBI lineage: Eukaryota > Fungi > Ascomycota > Pichiomycetes > Serinales > Metschnikowiaceae > Wilhelminamyces > Wilhelminamyces tanticharoeniae. Next base: position 137,790 of record JAJMSI010000004.1, on the reverse strand, counting down.
CCTTCAAGTCTCCATATATGTGACGTAGCCGCCCGCCTTACTCTCGGACAACATGCTGATCAAGTCATCGATGTCCTTGAAGTTCTTGTCGTCGCAGGCGAAGTTTCTGTGTCGGTTGGACACGATGTGGTCGTCGAAGTGGTCGTACTTCACTCGACAATTCTCACAGTAACCGGGCTTGTAGTCGCGGTCTTTGTCGCTTCTATCAGACGTCTGCTGCTGCTTCTTCATGAATATTCTCCTCTTCAAGTTGTTGATGTTTCTGGAGGGAACCTGAGACACTGTGGGTCCAAGACCGTTGCCCAATTGTGCCACGCTATTCAATGTAGAGTCCATGGAGAACTGGACTGCGTTGGAGGCGCCGTTGAACCCAGACGCAGCAACATCGTTGAACTTGGAGTTGGAGTTGGAGTGGTTCATCGGCTGCACGCAGGACGAGTTCCGCAACAAGGGACCTGGCGGATGCTTGAAGTCGTATGTTGTAGCATTTTTCTTGGAAGAAGAGCTGGTTTCAACAACAATTGTATCGGTCTTGTCGTTGTTTTCGTAAATTTCGTCATCGTTATCCTCTTGTTGGCCGTCTACGCTGCAAACATAGCCCTCGCCGGCAGTTTCGCCCGTCTCTTCTTCCTGGGTGTGTTCTCTTTTGTCAGTACTCGTACTAGTCTCAGCGAAATCAGACGACTTCAAGCGGAGCTCATCTTTACCACTCAAGATATCACACGTGACTCTCTTCAACATGTCACGGTAATCTTTGGTGGCCTCGAACTTTTGGGCCCGTCTTAGCTTCTTTCTTTGCAGGTTTTCGGAGGTGTCCGGAATGAAAGGGCACTTTCCGTCCAAAGTGTAGTTCAAGCATGCATAGTTGTCGCTACTCCACTCCCTGATGGCAATGGGCCTGACATTCTGCGACAAGTCGTACACAAAGAGGTAGTTCTTGTCGAAATAGTGGATGTCGTCTCTCTTGGCAGTGGGGTCGCGGTCTGTGGAACCGAAGATCTTCTCCTCCTTTAACAAATTGGACAAGTTTCCGTTGGCGGTTGTTTTGTCTGTCAACGCCGTATGAGAGTCGGCACCGCCCAAGTTTTTCAAGAAACGGAACACCTTTTCGTAGTCCCAGACCTTAATTTTGAGGCTGACGGCATCACTGAAAATGTCATTCGAGGGGTACTCTTTGGCGGACGAGAAAGGTCTTCTGCTTACGATGATACTGACCTCGCGGTCATAAAAGGGCACGATATCGCAACCCACCTGTTTCAACGCGCGCTGGGCGCGTCTGAGCTCGTTATTCTGGTTAGCGTTGGCGGAATCACAGCCCTGGGTGTCGAAATAGACCACGGATTCGCGCATAATCTTGCGCCACGATGCCTGCCACGAGCGCAACTCATCGCCAACGAGGCGCGAGTTCTTGGAGGCAGCCGCCGCAGCCGATTTATCTCCAGAAACCGTGCTGGCTTGGTGGATCTGGAATGGCTGTTTGGGCACCAAGTTCGGCTTCAATGAAATGGGTTGCTCCAAGTGGCCTATGGGCTGTGCTATGGAGGCCTTGGTGGGCACAGAGGGGGCCGACTGCGCCTTGGAGGCCGTGATCTGATCCAAATTGGGTCTGTTTATGATGGAGTTCTGGTGGAAGTTTCCAGGCGTCTTGGAGAGCTTGGCCTTCTTGAGAACGGGAGAGGGGATGTTTCCGCTGGTCTCCTTCAAGGGGGGCCTCACAGAGGCCGTGCTGACGGCCATAGTGGCGGCTTCATCGTTGGCTCTTTTCCTGTTGTTCATGACGGCACTCATACTGTTTGCATAGCGCTAGAAGAGCTGAAAAAAAGGGGAGGGATCGGGGTGGTTGGCACCGTGGGTTTTCAGGTTCTGCCAGCGATCCTGGGGCTAATTGGTGCGTGGTGGAAGCGCCTAGAAGGAAGAATTACACGCCCACACGAAAAATTGCTTGTTGTTTTCCTCGCGTACGCGTTCTGGTGCACGGGTTTTTTGTGCCTAGGGCTTGCACCTGGTACCTACACGCATCCCTCCCCAGATAACGGTTTCACGACATAAAGGGGCCATCATTAGGACTCTTGCTTGCGGGGCGCTTGAGCAATAAGCTAGCAGCTGCGTGTTTCGAGCTTTTGAGGCCATTTCGGACATATTTAGGGATAAGCCTGTGCGTGTTGAGCTGTCATTAACTGGCTATTTAACAGTTCCAAGAGTGCGTGAAGAGTGCTAAGAAAGAGAGAATAAAGGCGTTCTTTGAAAAGACCGTTTGCCAATTGGTGCAGAGACTGACTACCTGACTACCCGTTATCTGTCCTTCTCCAGTGTGACTCTCGGTATCAGTCACAGGGCCTATAGTGAGACTATAAAGTGCCAAGAAGCTTAGGGAAACGGCTTCAGATCGGCCTAGCTTGAACCTAGCTTGAACCGAAATAGATTTCCACCTACCGGTATAACACCAGTTTAGGGCGAAAACGGGCGAACACCATTTTCCACTTCTGCTTACTACATCCAGGGCAAGCCAGATAGGGCCAACCACAGTGCTAAGCTACCACCTTTCTCTGGAGACCACCATAGCCATTGGCTTTATTACACCGGCACCACAGAGCTTCTGTTTGAGTCCAGTTAGCCTGGTATTACAGCAAAATACCACGTTCACTCCCACAATGCTTCAGCTGAAACAGATCTCCAAGGTGTTATCCACCGCTCTTACCACCACCCCCAACTCGACATCGGCATCTTCGCCGCTAGCGCTTTCGCTTCTCTCCCATAGCGGGCTTCCGCTCACCACCGTCACACAGCCCGACTTGGAGAACGTGGAATACTTGTCGGTGGACAATTTGAAGATCTATTCGCTCTTGGCGGTCAACTTCTTCAAGCACCAAAGCCTTAGCGGCGCTCTGAGCGAGAATAGCTGGGCAGCCGTGGAGTTGGACAAGAACTTGAACGTGATCATTGAGAAGTTGGACATCCAGGATGGCTCACAGAACACGGACGAGAGCTCGGCCGAGGAGCCCGTACCAGAGCTGGAGTTGTACGTAGTCCTTTTTTACACTAAGGACTTCTCGGCTGCAGTCGCAAAGGTCAAGTTGGATGCGGTGGCCCCGCTCTTATCGGAGGGCTTGAAGGGCTACTACCGCGGCTAGCGATTGGTGTATAAAAGTTGTCTATTGATGTTTCGCTGTTGAGAGGAAATGTAGAGGGTCCTTGGGTTTTCACAGAGCTGGACCTCTACCAAACATCGAGGTTCCACACAGGTCCCCATGACTTCGCTGTCTCTATATAGCTCTTGCGCCATTGAACTGCCTTATAGACGGGAATTTCTGCCGTTATTCTCACGAGCCAGCCCTCAGTAACATACCTCCGAGAGCAACTACAAATAGATGCATAAACACCCCTACACCCTATTCAATGAATATATTCAGCAGCATTCGGAGAACACAAGCAGCTTGCCATCTATGGTGGTTGGATATAAATTTATGACGTGAAAACCAGAAACCAGCAAAGAATATTAGAGAACAGAATCGAAAGAAACAAAAAATGCACGTTCCTGAGTCGTTACATGACGGTGAATGGGGCGGCAGCCGTGGCGGCGCTACTTGACCATCTCGATGTCGTCGTCTTCTTCCTCCTCGTCCTCCTCGTCCTCGCCGTCGACCATGTCGTCCATCAAGCTCTCCTCGTCGAAACTCTCCTCGTCGGAGTCATACCAGAAGTCCTCGTCAACAGGCTCCTGCTCGGCGTCCTTGTTGTGGGAATGGCCGTGGCCGTACGCGTGCAACTCGCTCTCGGGCATCACGTAGTCTTCGGGGATGTCGGCCTTCAGACGCTCCACCTCCTGTAACACCTTCTTTTTGTACGCCTCCGGGTTCTTTCTGAACTCCACGGACGCGTCTATGTTGGCGGGCGACGAGATGTTGGGGTCCTCGAGCAACGAAATGATGGAAATGAGCACCAGCTCCACCGTCTGCGCGGGCGTCCATGTCTCACTGTCGGGCTCGTCCGAAGTGGGGTCGCCGCCCTGGTGCAAAATGGAGATGCATAAGCGCCCGTCCCGGTACACGTTGGGGTGGTAGATGGCGGGAGTGAAACGGAAGGTGGGCGGCACGAAGGGAAAGTCGCTGGGAAAGCGCATCTGGCCCTTGAAGTAGCCTCCGTGGTACATGGAGTCCTTGTTGAGGACCATAATGCCGATGTTCCAGAGAAAGATGTTGTCGTCGTCAAGCTCGATGTGGAAGGACGGGATGCCCTTTTTGGGGTCCGTGAGGTCCTTGAACTGGCGCTGGAGAATGGCCGCAGCCGATTTGGAGCTCATGGTGGCAAAAGTGCCTTAGGCAGAAACGCTGTTTTGGGGCTGTTTAAGGGCTGTCAGCGCCACTAAAACAGGGGGCGAAAAGGTGTTTTTTTGCAAAAACAGCAGAAAACAGCCTGGTTGAGCCAGGAGATGCAGAACGTGATCCGGGAGGAAACTGGGCGTTTTTGAAGCCTTGTGGTGTACTCGGCAGCGTTTTTGGGGAACCCAGTCTGCTGGCCCTTTTTAGCAGAATAGCAACCGACACAGATAGGAAATCGGGAAAAAAAGATACCAGGTAGGAAACCAGGTGGCACGGGCAGCTATTGGTGGTCAACTAACTGCTAAAGACGCAAAAAGACGGCTTTTATCGGGACCTTGTGTGCTGAGAAAGATGCCTTGAAAGGAAACGAAGTGATGATAAATGTTCTGAAGCGTGCATGCAGGAGCGGACATTTCTGTTTGGGTCGCCAACCGCCCTGGCAACGGCACTCCCGCACATTACCGGATCCGGCGATTCTGGGCCCTAATCGGGACAGCGAGCCGCTCTCTATACTACCATGCCGTATTGGGCGCTTTTCTGGCCCCCTTAGGCATTCCTCGTCTAGCGGTAGCCTTAGCAAAAGCAATTATGGTCCCTGCACGACTCGTATTTCGGGTGCAAATGCGTAAACAGCGGGTTTTTGTAAATCACTCGTCCTGCAGGTAATTTCCCCAGGCTTATCGAATAGTGTTCCAATAAACGATTGGCCGAACACCTCCCATTTTCACCACCTCCAAAATGGACACCTCTCAGTTGGAAAAGGCCGAGCAGCTGGCGGCGCCTTCGCTCGTTGGTCTGTCGATTCGGTCTGCGGACGACCTGCCCCACAACAACTACATTCACCCTGAGAAGTACTCTGGAAAGGCCAAAAAAGGGCCCAAAAAGTCGCTTCTAAATAGCGCCATTGGCGCCTCTTTGGACGACTTGATTTCTGAGGGCGCGTTGCTTGGCTCTGAGGAGGACTTTGAGAAGTTTTTGGACGACGAGGGGCACGTCAAGGATGGCGCTCGGTACGAGGACAACGGCGGAGAAAGGGGCACCAAAAACGCTGATTCCGGGGCCCTGGCGGCTCCGGCTGGCGTTTCGGAGAAGGCCTCTGCTTTGGCCAAGTCTGAGTCGGTGAATTCGGCGATTTCTGGCCCAATTTCGCCGGAATCTGACGAGAAAGAGCACCTTGATCCTTCCTTGGAGGCGCTTGCTGCTGGCACCAAAAACGGCTTTTATGCGCAGGAGGACTACTCCACGCCCAATTTGTCGGAATTCCAGTTGCAGAACGACATCAAGGACCACCAGGAGTTGTTGAAGAGCGTGCAGTCCTATGATGTTTCCAAGTTGCCTACCTCGGACCACTGGGAAACTGGAAAGGCGGTTTTGGAGTCTCTGAAAACGGCCAAAGCGCGTCTGCCTAGCGTGGCGTCTTCCGAACGCCCAACCACCGCTTATGGTGATGAAAACATCCATCTCTCTGTTGCTGACGGAATCCACCACCCTTACTTTCCGACGGATCGGAGATCTCGCTCAGAATCCCGTAACCGCAGCCGCACCAGACTGACGTCGCGGCCCGTTCCGCCGCATTTGGCCCGTGGAGATTCGTACAAAAACACCCATGTTGCTGACGAAACGTCCAAATACGAGATGCCTGCTGGTTTGGAGTCTGGCGCTGTTGACGAAGAGGAGGAGGAAGACGACAGAAGAACCAGACACTCTAAGCCCACTATGAGCGAGTCAATTGCCGCTGCTGAGGCCGCCAAGGACTCTGCATCGGCAGCTGCGGTGCCTGAAAATCTTACGGGAACCCCTAGACTGTTGACTAGAGATCCTTCCTTGGTGACAACTGGCGACTACACCAACTTTGACGTGGACGCCCCCGAGCCCTCTATTTCCGCTCACCACTTGTATCTGACGAGATCGCAGTCGTCGACCAACTATTTGAGGTCGATTTCTCGCTCCAGATCGAGACAGTCTTCAACTAGAGACAGGTCGCTGGCAGGCCATGTGGCGTCTCCTTTGCACCAGCAAACGAATGAGAAGAATGATGCGGATCCCGAGGGCTTGGCCAAGGAAGGAGCCTTGGTTAATGACGACCCCTACGATACCATCGGAGGCTTGGATACCATGGTCGAGGAGGTTTTGCATCCGGAAAAAAAGGCTGCTACCGAAAGTGAGGGCCCAATTGCCAAAAAGGGCGAGGCGACAGAAGCAGCTAAAGCGCCTGTTAAGGAGGATGACGAGGCTGCTGGTGAGCCTTTGGTGGCCGCTGGAGATGAGTCCTTGGGTGTTCCAATTGGTGGAACTGAGAAGGTGGAGGAGGAGCCTGAGAGGAATGCTGTCGTTGTGGAGGACTCTGAGACTGGGACTGAGAAGGCTGCTCTTGATGAAGCTAAGGAAGAGGCCGGCCCCGTTGATGGTGCTGAGAAGGAGGAGCCCTCCGCTGACAACGAGGCCCTCGAAAAGGCTGAAGCAGAAACGCTCTCCGCTGCCGAGGATGCGAAGGAGACCACCGAGGAGATCAGCAGTAAGCATGAGGAGACAGCCGACGAGGCTGCCATTGAGAAGTCTGCTGCTTCTGAGGCACAGGAAACTCTCGCATCTGAAGAGGCCGTGATTGAGAAGCCTGCTGTTTCTGAGGCACAGGACACCACTGCATCCAAAGCAACCGAGGAATCCGTTAGCTCTCAGAGCATCGAGAAACCTACTGAGGAGCCTACTTTGGTATCCAAAGAGGCGGCCGAACCCTCTGGTGGTTCTGCAGCAATTTCTTCAGAAAAAGTCGTTTCTGAGGAGGCTGCTGCCCCCACTGCCAATTCCACTTTTGACGACGAGGACTTTGATGTCTCTCCAGAGGAGCTCCGCAAGCACTTAGAGAGCCAGCCAGTCTACATTTTTACGTCGTTGGCTGGTGGAATGCAGATCACCCAAAAGACGAACCGTTTGGTGACCATTTTGACTGCAAACGAGGTCAAGTACACTTTCCGCGATTTGGGAACCGATGAGGAGGCCAAGAAAATCTGGAGAAGACAGGCCAACGGAAAGACGTTGCCGGGCGTGGTGAGAGGTGACGACCTTATTGGAAACTGGAAGGAGATTGACGAGGCCAACGAGGAGTACCGTGTCAGAGAGCTTCTTTACGAGACCTTGTGAGGCTGAATAAATGTTTTTACTGAAAATGGTGAATCTAGAGACGTGAGATGAGGTAGGGTGTAGAATGTAGAACAGAGATTTCGGCCTTTAGGGTATACTTGGTGTATGGGTGTTTCCCGGGGTCCAACTTGCAAAAAAGAAGTACATACAAACACGCCAAAAATGGGAGAATACCCGTAAGAACTGGGTAGAGCAGCAGACGAGCGGCTGCAGGCTTCCAGCCCCCCGCCGCCTCCGCTAGACCAGCACGCCTTTTCCAGCGTTCCAGAATCCCCTACCGGTCACGTGACCTCAAAAAAACTACGCCAACGAGAACTTAGCTGGCACCGAAAAGTTGGGCTCCGGGCCAAAGGCAAAAACAGCCTCTGCCCGAAATGCCCACGCCCCCAAAGGCCCGAAAGGGCCCCAATGTAGCCCCCCGCCCAAAACGGAACGCCCTCCGTCCGGCACAACTCCGGCGTGCTTTCCTGCACCGGCTTACGTAATCGGGCCACATACGAGGCCCGTCCCGCTACTGAAAAATCTGGACCACCGCCCACGGCACCGCATCGCCACCACCTGCTGCTTACGAGCATTGCCACTGCATCCTCTCGGACCCCTGTTTTCGATGTCCACGCCTGCTGAGATCATTGCTGCCCGCGTTAACGGGCTCCATTTGGAGGAGCCTGAAAACCTGGTTTCGGACACGTATTCGGAGTCCAGCTCGCTTCCAGAAACAGCCGAAACCGCTCCTCTGATCGCGGACGAGAGCGCCTTTCCCGCGTTGGGCGGCTCTGGAGCCTCGGTAACGTCCACGCCCTCGTGGGGGCCGCACGTGACTGCGCCCAAGGGTGGTGTTGCGCCCGCTAGGGTGCAGGCGCCTGCCAACGGGAAGTTCAAGGTTTCCACTATCCAGGAGGCGTTTTCGTTGGATGCTGACGACCAGCTCAATGTGGCACGGCCGGACTTCATCAAGATCTTGACCGGCATCAAGGCCGACACCCGCACCAACATTGAGGCCACCACGTCGCAGCACACCAAGAAGCGCACGTTTTTGATCACCGGAAGGCCGGAGGAGGTCAAGTTGGCCAAGCGCCTCGTGATCAAGAAGTTGACCAAGCCCGTGAAGCTCGTTTTTGCTGTTCCTGCCAAGATCCGTTCGCGTATCATTGGCGCCCAGGGCCGCAATTTGAAGCCCATTGTGGCGGCCAACGAGGTCAGAATCGATATCGGCTCTCCTGACGAGGAGGAGGGTTCTCCTGCCCCAGAGGATGACGACGACGTTTTCTCGCAGACCGTCAAAATCACCATTGAGGGCGATGTGGACGGCTGCAAACAGGCCAAGGCGCAGATCTTGGCCATTGTGAAAGAGGAGACCAAGAGCTTGGCCCTCAAGGTGGCGCTCGACGCCGCCATCAAGCCTTTTGCGGCGGCTGCTTTGGCACCGGTGGAACTGGCCCATTCTGACGTTGACTTCTCTGTTCCCACCCACGGCTCTTCTGGCACCAAAATCGCGTTGGCGGGCGATCGCGAGGCTGTTTTGGCAGCCCGTGACACCGTGCGCGAGACGTTGGCGGTCTTGGCCGCTCGTTTGGTCACGGAGGAGGTCCCCATTCCCAAGGTTAAGCACCAGTTCTTGCCCATTGAGGCCATTTTGGAAGCTCATAATGTTCTTATCACCTTGCCCGGCGACGGCGAGACCGCTGTGAAATTCACTGGTGAGCGCAGGAACATCTCCGCGGCCCAGGAGGACGCCCGCAAGACCACGCTGCAGTACAAAGTGGAGGTTTTGGACATGTCCAAGGCCCACAGGGGCAACTTGGGCCATGTTCGTGCTGTGGCGGCTCTTTTGACCAAAAACGGCACTTTCAAGCGCATTGCCGGCGAAAACGACGTCGTTATCAACGCTCCCAGCATGGCCTTTTTGTCCACCGAGACGACGCAGTCCATTCCCATTGAAATTGTCACCAAAAACGACGATGCCGAGGCCACCAAGAACGCCAAGAAGGCCCTTGTTTCGGTGGTCAACCGTATCACCCCCGATAACGCCCTTGTGGTGGACGATATCGACACCTTTGTGGTGCTGCAAGTGCCCCACGCGCTCCGTGAGGCTGCGCAGGAGCACAAGGTCTCGTATGTGGTTTTGGGCGGAAAAGTGACCTTGTTCTCCGAGGACGACAGTGCTGCGGACGACTTCGACTTCGCGTATGCTCCTCCAGCTGCGGAGGCTCTTTCTGCGGCCAACAAGGCCCTCGACGGCTTGCGTGAGTTGGGGCAGTCGTTGAAAACGGAGGTTTTGGACGTTTCTGCGGCTGACCAGGCCAACGTGGTTGGTCCACGCAACACTACGTTGAAGAGCATTTTGGCCAGCGTGGAGAAGGACGCCGTGAAGGTCTCCCTCGACGCTGATGCGGGCAAGATCACCGTCAGAGGCCTTCCTGGTGCTGTGGGTACCGTTTCGAGCGAAATTCGCCAGGTTTTGCAGGACATCCACGAGTACCAGAACTACAGTACCACGGTCACTGTCACTGCGGGCGTTTTGTCGCGTCTTATTGGTAGAAACGGTGCTGGTTTGGCTGCTTTGAGGGAGGAATTCGGCGTCAAAATCGATATTTCTGACGACGGAAGGTCCGATGATGCTTCTACTAAAGTGCAGGTTGTTGTTGCTGGTGTCAAGCGCAACGCTGACGAGGCTGCTAAAAAGATCGGACTGATTGCCAAGAAGTTGGCGGACGAGACGTTGGTTCGTGTGAAAATCGAGCACCAATACCACCGCAGAATGATTGGCCAGAACGGTATGTACATCAACCGCTTGCAGGACAAATACGGGGTCAAAATCCGCTTTCCTGCTGCTGATAGCACTGTTTCCACGTTTGCAGATGCACCCAAGTCCAAGGACGAGGTGACCATCAAGGGCCCCTCCAAGGGCGTCCAGAAGGCCGAGGAGGAGTTGAAGGAATTGCAGCAATTTGAGAAGGAGAACGGGTTCAAACAGACGGTTCAGATCCCCCTGAAAGCCATGGCCCGTGTGATCGGAAAGTCCGGCGAGACCATCAACGATATTGCTGATGGTGCTGGCGTGGAATACCGCTTCAACAGAAACAACGACGAGGAGAAGCTCGGTTTTGCAGAGGTTGAGTTGACGGGTTCCAAGGCAGCCTTGAAGGAGGCCGCTGCCAAGATCCAGGCCATTGTGGCTGAAGTTGAAAACTTCGTTCTGGTGACCATTTCCGTGGACCCCAAGTACCACCGCGATCTCATTGGCCAGGGCGGCCAGGTCATGAGAAAAATCATCTCCAATGCGGGCGGTGATGACATCCCCAGGGCCAAGTACTACCGTCTCTTGAGCATTCCCAACGAGGGCCTGGGCCTGAACGAAGTTTCTCTGCAGGGTGACAAGGCTATAGTCGATAAGGTGGTGGAGCAGGTGAAGGCCATTATTGCTCTCAAGGAGGCCTCCATCACCGAGGACTACGAGTTGGCCAAGGAGAAGCACAGGCTCATTGTGGGCCCCTCCGGGCTGATTCGCCAGGCTTTGGAGGCGGAGTTTGGAGCCACCATTAACATCCCCAGACCCTCTGATGCCTCTACCATTGTTCAGTTAGTGGGGTTGCCTGAAAAGGTGGCTGCTGTCCGTGCCAAGTTGGACGAGATGACCAAAGACGACTGGAACGAGGCCGTTGACGTGCCCCTGCAGTTCCACGCGTTGGTGCTGGAAAAGGGCGCAGTTTTCAAGACGCTCAAAAACGACTTTAATGTTGACGTTGTCCACGGCAACTTCACTCGTCAGGCCTCCAAATTGTCCAGCACGCCCATTCCCGCCCCACCAGCGGACGCTGCGCCTGAGGAGGGAGAGACCTCGAAGCTCACAGTGCTACTGGTGGATTCCAATGACCTGGAGACTGTGATTCCCTGGAGATTGAAGGGCCTGGAGGAAAACACCAAAAAGGCTGTTGCTGTTATCAACTCCCGCTTGGAGAATGCCAGAAATGCTGACTCCGTCGCGTGGTTGTATGCGCTGAACCCGGCCTTGTTTCATAAGGTGGTAGGCCCCCAGGGCTCGGTGGTTAACAAGATCAGAACCAAAACCAACACGTTCATCACCATTCCCAGGGCCAACGAGAAATACTGCAACTACATTTATTTGGTGGGCCTGGCCGAGGGCGTGGAGGCTGCTGCCCAGCAGATCACGGCGTTGCTCAAGTAGCTGTATATAGCAGAACGAAAGGATAAGTTTGGGAGACGTAGATAGGGCAATATATACGCAGTGCGTATATATGGGACCAGTTCGTGGTGAGTGGCCTGGGACCGAAAGGGCGCTTTTCTGCAAAAAAAAAAAACAACTGGCAGCAACTGCGTGTCCTAGCTGCCCTGTTAGGGCTAGTTGTGCCCTGTAAGCTCGCCCATTTGAACGGGGGCTATGTAACAAAGGACATATTTATGGTGTACGGGTGCATTTTGGGTGCAAAAAATGCACGTTTCGTTTTTTCGCAGCCTTTCTCTATGCAATCGAAACCATATTGGTTTGTCTAAAATCAGACTTTATACCTTTGATCCACGCAACCTCATCTGGCATCCTTATATCGTTCAAGGCACCTTTCCCTGGCCATGGTATGCTCCACAATAGGCATAGGATAGCCGTTTTCCTCGGCGTCTTTTCCAAAGCCGTTTTCATAGGGGTTGTGAACTCCCTTGGCCTTCTTTATATCCGCAAGCTCCGGCACCCAGCGACGGATATAGTCACCATCTTTGTCAAAACGCTCCAGCTGAAGCCAGGGATTGAAAACGCGGAAATAAGGCTGTGGGTCCACCCCTACACTGCTGCTAAAGCCCCAGCCACCATTATTGGCAGCAAAATCGCAGTCCACCAAAGTCTGCTGGAAATAGCGCTCTCCGTATCTCCAGTCAATGAGAAGGTGTTTCAGGAGAAAGCTTGCCACGATCATTCTGGCCCGATTAGGCATGTAACCGGTTTGGTTGAGTTGTCTCATGGCAGCGTCCACCACCGGGTATCCGGTCTGGCCCTCGGTCCACTTCCGGAAATGCTCGGAATTGTACTCCCATTTGATGGTGTCGTATTCCACGTGAAAGGGAACAAACATGCAGATAAAGGGCCAGTGTACCAAAACGTCCTTATAGAACTCGCGCCACGCAATTTGGCGCACCCATTCGACGGCGCCTGCGTCGCCTGCATCCGGCTTGGTGACGAATTTGCGCGCAATGAGCGCCCGCATCACGGTGCGCGCATTTAATGTGCCTGACGAAAAGTGCACACTTAGATGCGACAGCTTGTCTGCGGCCATGTCGTTGCGCACGTCTTTGTACTGCTTGAGGGCGCCCGAGCCGAGGTACGCATCTAGATCCGCCTGTGCCCCATCCTCCCCGGCACGGTACAATTTCTTGTAGTTTTTCTCTTGCTCCTCTGTGAGCGCAAATTGCTTCGGAATGGCAGGAATGGCAGTCGAGAGCGACACCTGCGACGCCTGCATGTCTTTCTGCGCTGCGTGCATGGGCAGCTGTACCGTATGCACCTCGCGAAAAGGATCTTTCTGCAGCTTTAAATGCGCCACCCACGCCTTGTACCACGGTGTGAACACGGAATACGGCGCATTTTTGCCCTTCAGCTTGAGTGTGTCTGGCTGCACCAAACACAGGTCATGTTGGGGGTCGAAGGCAATTTTCTTGTCAGCTAAAATCTCCAGTAAACGTGTGAAAATACGCAATTCGTCCACTTCGTACTCGATATTCGCGTACAAATGGCTGGCGCCTATATCGGTGACAGCGGCCGCAATTTCGTCAGCAAGTTTGGACTTACTCTCTATCTGCAATACGTAGAGAGGCACATTGAGCTCTTCAAGCTTTTTCTGGAGTTTCTGAAGACTTTGCATGCGAAAATGCAACTGGAATGGGCTCACGCAATGTGCCTCCACCGACTCCCAGTTAAGTGCGTAGAAACACACCAAAGGAACGCCCAATTCCGCTGCTTTAGCGCTGGCAGCGCCCAATGCCGAGTTATCAGTCACCCTGAGGTCCCTCACAAACCAATGGGCCACGTAGGCATTTTTTTCTGCGTCTTTGGGGGCCTTTTCAAGAGCCCTGTGGAGAACATTATAGGGCTGGTTTTCAGGCTTGAGGTACTTCACAGCTGTCTTCTGCGCAGGAATTCGCCGGTAGAAGCTGCTTCCGAAGGCAGCGAGATCGCCAAGACGGGTTTTCTTTTGTGGCGGCATGTTATTCAGATGGAGGCGATCTTCAACGTAAGCTGAAGAGATTTGGCGGGTTTCTTGCTGTCACGTGACCGATGCGCGACCGTTATGCACTAAACGTGCATCAAGACCCTGAGTATGGGGCGCGTTCTGCATTGGAGACCAGCGCAATTGGGAAGAGGACAGCTGTACCGGGCGAGTAAAAGAGATTGAGCCCTTGTCTGAACCTATTGTGGCAGCCTCGGCGCACGCACGGGAGATCTGCCCACGCAGAAACGGCGCAATTTGCGCACATAATCAACGCCTGCGCGGCACCTGTTCGTCAACGGCCGCATAATCGGCCAAGGGCGTTCTTGCAGATGGGCTTGCGGCACCAGCAGATGTGCACCTACACCACAGTTTCGCTAATTACAAGGCACCGACCGCAAATCCACAGTTGGCCTGCAGCTGTCTGCAGGGGGCTGAGCGCACTAGTCATTTCCCAATCGGGATATCACGTGAAATTGTGTGTTGCAGCCTTCGCAGAGTTTTTCCGATGCTGTTATCGCTTAGGGCATATTTTCGTGTGACCGTTGGCAGGGTCTTGGGGCCAACACCCAAGGTATTTGGACGCGGGCCATTGGCTTTCTCGGCTATCCATACCTGGTGGGGGCAGCTGCAATAAAGGCGCCTCAGTGAGTTGTGGCACCCCACAGAGCCCTGCAATTTCTTTTCCGTCTCGGCGAGGGCCCGCAGAAAATACCGCCAAAAAAAAAAAATAGAGAGCGCATCGCCGTGAAACGGCTAGTTCCGAGGGCATGCTGCGGGCGGATCTGGGCACATCCGGGCGATTGTGCGCGCCTTCAGCACGGCGAACCCACTTCCGGCCGTCGAGTTCCGACCAGCCGCAGGACTTGCTGCACACCTTAACAAGAGCCTATATAAATGGTCGTTTCCGCCAACGTTCCTCCTCCCTCAGCACAATGGGCCTCACCAACTTCTACAGCAGCAAGCTGTCTGAAAAAACCGGCAACGACAACTACACCGATCAGGCGTCGCTCCCGCAGCTGGACCTGGAGTCCAATGTTGCCTATGTCCAGGTGGACCAGAACAAGAAGGAAATAGGCATTCTCCTGGCCATCTTCCTCATTTTCAACAGATGCTTGGGCGCAGGTGTTTTCGCCACACCCTCCACCATCTACGCGCTTTCCGGGTCTGTGGGAACTGCGCTCATCATGTGGGCCGTGGGTGCGCTCATAGCCTTTTCGGGCCTCTTGGTGTACATGGAGTTGGGGCTGGCCATCCCCAGAAACGGCGGCGAGAAGAACTACTTGGAGTACATGTTCAGAAAGCCCAAGTTCCTCGTGACCGCCATGTACGCGTCGTATGTGTTCTTCCTCGGCTGGGCTGCCGGCAACTCGGTGGTGGTGGGCGAGTACCTCCTCGTTGCTGCAGGGAAGGAGGTGACGCAGTGGAACTCGCGGGCCATTGGCGTGGGCGTGATCACGTTCTCGCTTATCATCAACACCATCCACATCAAGACCGGCTTGGTCTTGGCCAACATCTTGGGCACCTTCAAGTTGGGCGTGGTCCTCTTCATCGCGGTGGCAGGCTGGGTGGCCCTTGGGGGTGGAATCAAGCACAACGACTTCAAGCCCACGCACAACTTCACTAACGCCTTCCAGGGCACCTCGCCCACGGGCTTTGGCATCGTCAACGCGTTGTATAACGTGATCTGGTCGTTCATCGGCTACTCCAACGCCAACTACGCGTTGGGCGAGATCAAGAACCCCGTCAAGGTGTTGAAGGTGGCTGCCCCCACGGCCTTCGTCATCTTGACCGTGCTCTACATGTTCGTGAACATCGCATACTTCGCCGTGGTGCCCGCCGAGGAGCTTGCCTCGTCTGGCAGAATCGTGGCTGCGTCCTTCTTCAGGTTCGCGTTCGGTGCCACGGCCGAGAAGGCTGCGTCCGTCTTCGTGGCGTTGTCCGCGTTGGGAAACGTCATGTCCGTCATCTTCTCGCAGGGCAGAATCATCCAGCAGTTTGGAAGAGAGGGCTGCTTGCCGTTCTCGCGCTTCTTTGCCACCCAGAAGCCCTTCAACTCGCCGTTCGTGGGCTTGTTCCAGCACTGGGTGGTCTGCGTGGTGACTATCTTGGCCCCGCCCCCCGGAGACGCCTACAACTTCATTCTCAATTTGGTGTCGTACCCCTTGAACGTGGTCAACACCGCGGTGGCCATCGGCTTGCTCACGTTGCAGTGGAAGAAGTACACGGGGCGTGCGGAGTGGAACCCGCCCATCAAGGCCTCTGTTCCCGTGACCATCTTCTTTGCGTTGTCGTCCCTCTACTTGATCGTGGCGCCCTACATCCCGCCCACCCACGGCCAGCACGTGTACAACTCGTTGCCGTACTGGATCCACCCGGTGGTCACGTGGGGCATTTTCGGCATCGGCCTTGTGTACTGGTTCGTGTGGGTCAAGGTTCTTCCTTACTTTGGGGGCTACACCTTGGTGGCCAAGGAGATCTTGGGAGAGGACGGTTTCTGGAGAAACAAGTTCTACAAAATCGCCAAGGACGGCTCCAACGCCGACGTTCTTGAAAACGACGGTGGCTCTGCTGATGTTCAGTAGCGGCATAAAAGCGCATTCACTTCTTTAGGGTTATTAATACAAGGGTTCAAAAGATACGAAGGGCGGCGTAGACAATGGCTTGAGCGCATTTCGGTGTTTCAGGGTCCCAGGAGTGGTTTTCTGAGAGCGGGTTCTTTGTCTTGGGGAAGGAGAGTATGGGGAAGGAGAGCATTAGGGACGTTCTGCTACCTGCTGGTCTAAACAACGCTGTCGCTGATTAACTAAGGACATTCACCTTAGTGTCAACTGCTGTAATCAATTGCACGTCGCCGGTTTTAACCACTTCGCTGCCCCCTGCGTTGCCTTCCCTAAGATTCTCTCAATAGGACCCCATAGACGTCACTTTTTGCACCCATGCACCGCCTTCGGAAGCACATCAGCACCCTCCAATTCGGCTCGATGCCTCGAAACCAAAGCATGCCTACATCAGGTACCTCAGACGGAGAAGCCCTCTGTAGCCCTCCTGCATCTTCTCCCTTTACACTCTCGCTTAACAGACCACTAGTCAAGCATACCCAGCACACACCGCCCCAAATTCGCACCACATCCGGCCGATATATAAGCCACCAGCCCCTCTCCATCCATTGAGAAGGCCCTTCGGCCGCTCACCTCAAACCCTCACAATTCCCGTTTGGACCTCCCTGCCCCCATACATATTTGGGGCGTGCGCGCACCGCTCACCCAAGTGAAATTTTTCACCTCACCTTCGACTCCACATCACCACCAAATGCCCGTCAAAGCCATTTCCAAAGTGGCCGTTGCCCGCAACGGCGTGGGTGCCTTTGTGGTGCCCTGCCACAGAATCACCCTTCAGTACTGTAACTGGGGTGGGTCCTCTCTGGGCATCCGCCAGCTCTTGCGGTCGGGAACCCTCAACGAAATAGCCTCCAACAAGCCCGGCATCTACTTCGAAATCATCAAAAGAAGCGGCCACCCGCAGTTGAAGTTCCACTACAGTAACGACGCTGCTAAGGAGGTCGACGTGCGCAACTTGTCCGAGTCCGACGTTATCAAAAAGCTCAATGAGCACGCACAGAACAGCGGAAAAGCGCCGTTCAAATGGAACCACAGGGTGATGTCCATGAACGAGTCGGTCAGAGGCATCTGGTCGCCCATGCACGTGGCCAAGGAGAACAGACACAAGATTTGAGTAAAACGAATCTGGAGTCTGAAGGGCAGAAGGAGAAGGGGGTTTGAACACAGTCCCATAGTGCACATATCATCGCAGCAGCGCCAGGAGCTCAAGCTGTACATTATCTGCTCCGTCGCTGGTGCATGTACATAGTAATAGATCACGAAAGAAGGATGGAGAAGTGCGAAATTTGTTTGGGAGCCAGGGGCTCATAAAACGGGGAGTTGGTCGATGAAGCTGTTGGAAGGCTGAGCTACGGACAGCCGAGCTTTGGTTTGGTGCGATGGGTGCTGGGTTCCTGGGGCGCTTGGTTCTCGTACCCTCTGAGGTCCTCTGTATCCACTCCAATTCGGTAGGTCTCTAAGCTTCGCGGCTGCTATAATTTTCACGCGTTCTAGGGCTCTCTCGCTCTTCGATTCCCTTCAGGTGCCCTGCTAGACCTCAAAATTGTCATTCCTGGCGTCCCAAACCCTCGGGAGGAACGAAGCTTTCTATTTTCGGCCTCCTACCACTCTTCTCAGCTGCCCTTACAGTAAGCGGGACTCCTTGTCCAGAGGCAGGCGTTCTTCGTAGTTTCTACTGCAATGGCTTCATATCACTTCTCAACGTCTTCCAAACCATCTACTTCTTTCGACCCATATTCGCAGTAAATCACCGGTCTGCCATAGGAGGTGCACTTCTGGCTACACACCAAACTGCCCTCCTATGCACTAACTCTGCCCTTTTCTCTTATCGGGCCTCAAACATAAACTATCCCTCTGCTGCTGTCCCTGTCACACTCTCTGAGACGATGTCCTGTCCACTTCATTTATCCATCATTCTTACCACGGCACCTAAACGTTCTTTAAGTATTAAACGCACATTCTTTTTCCTGCTCCACCACATCCATCACAAACCCTGACTAGCTCCTCATCATATGACCAAAATCGCAGACCCCAGAGAACTCCCTTTCCTGATCTACAACCCTCAGCTCCACATTTTCTTCTCACCTTCCTTCTCCCTTCCCTCATCTGGAGCAATAAAGGTTGCAAAATGGCATAACCAAAGTCTCCTGCACACAATATCTACCCGATGCGTCATTTTGTTTTGGCGCCTTTGCAACCACACGGCTCTGTGGTCCTGCACACACTGCGGTTATTTAGTGAGGGCTTTTCCACGAACGGCACGCGAACGCGAAGGAACATGCCATTTTCGGAGACTTTCGCTGTTGCCTTCCGCGCTAGCGCGGCTAATCAGGCTTCTCCTTCCCGTTCTGGCGAGAAGTGGCTCTGATTCATTTCCACCGCCTGAACTGATATATAAGCGAAAACACCCGTGATGAAAACTTTTATAAGCAATACAACGCCGTCACCTACTACTCAGCTGCCCGTCCCTTACTTTTTCAGCATGGACTACAAGAAGTACCAGCAGGTGTTGAACCTCTCAGACAAAATGTCTGCGAAGCCCGAACGAGACGTGGGCTCAGAAACCACCACTCCCATAAAAAGAAGAACCAAGACCGGCTGCATCACCTGCCGTAGAAGAAAAAAGAAGTGTGACGAAGATAAGGTCGACGGCAAGTGCCAGGCCTGCACCAGAAACTTCCTCGAGTGCTGCTGGGCGGAGCCCAAGAAGGCTGCCAAAACACCCAAAAAGGCGGTTTCTATCAAAACTCCACTTTCTCCGTTGATGGTCGCCAAGACACCCTCTCCCGCGGCTGTTTCTGTGGCCACCGCGGCCCAGGCGTACCCCTCGCCCATCCTGTCGCCCAAAGCCGAGTCCAAGCTGCTTGTTAGCGATATCAATTTTATCTCCTTGCCACCCATAAGTCAGGCATTCAAGGTCACAAAACCCCGGGCGTCTAAGCCATCCCGCAAGCCCCAGGACCTCGCAAAATTCGTTATCACGTCGTTTGATAGCGACAAGGCCTTGTGCCTGGTCTCCAGCGCCTAGTCGCGAAGGAGACATGGATATATCATGGGTTTAGGTTCAATTCTGCATTACATAGGTTAATTTACTGGATAATTTGGCACCTCACGTGGTAGAAAAGTCACAAGGAGACTTGGTGTAGGCTGGGAAGTTCGTCTGTCTAGTTACGAAATCGCTAGGAAAAATACGGGTGTCATAAGAGCACATGCCCTGAAAACTGGAGGTGAATTTTACCGTATCTTCTGAAACTGTGCGCCCAAAACCACTAAAACAGAGGAAAATTGCGATTCTGAGGGCATCTTCCCGGAAATACCCAAAGATGTAGCACATGTAGCATGATTTTCAAACACAAGCCCTTGGGTGGATGTGTCTGTTTCAGTGGTGCGATTATAGGCAAATTTGCAGCTAAGAGAACACCAGGAGAGACTGCAACCCCAAAAAATGACCCTGCAACACAGAACAGAGATTTTTAAACCTCGATGCCTAATCCCAATGCATCTTAATCTGGCTTGCCTTCATTTCTCACCTCGTATCTTCATATCTGGCCCCAGTCTGTTCCTTATCACCTTCACACCCGTACACCCCGTTATCACCTATTTTTGTTCCCCAGAAATACATTTCTAAGCACAACATCCTCTTTATGAAAATAGCGCCCCTTTTAGCAGCCGCTGCGGCCATTGGCGTCACTGAGGCATTTTTGGACCTCTTTAAGGACCACTACAGTGGTCCTCAAAAACCCCTTCTTTTCGATCACGAGAACCTTCTTTCCCAGCAGAAAGAGGCCCTTCGCCACTTAGAGAACAACTTGCTCGCGGATGTCAGCTCAGTATGGGAGGAGCTCGAAAGTGAACTTTCGTCTGCCCAAATCAGCAAGATGTTAGAGAAATGGAGCCCAAAGTCTAAGGCTACAGTCGACCAGAACAAACCAATTGACGACGGTATCTACGACACTGTCACCTCTGATAGGTTCGAAAACCACAGTCTCAGAATCAAGAAGAACGACCCCAGAAGCCTCGGTCTCGACTCTGTGGACCAGTATACCGGCTATTTGGACGTCGGTTCGGGAAAACACTTTTTCTACTGGTTTTTCGAGTCTAGAAACGACCCCAAGAAGGACCCCGTTCTTCTTTGGCTTAACGGCGGACCTGGGTGCTCTTCCTCTTTGGGTTTGCTTCTCGAGCTCGGTCCCTCGGGCATCAATGCTACGTTGCAGCCTGAATATAACCCCCACTCGTGGAATTCCAATGCCTCGGTTATCTTCTTGGACCAACCGGTCAATGTGGGCTACTCCTACTCGGACGATAAGACCGTTAGCAGCTCCGAGGCAGCCAGCAAGGACGTTTTCGCCTTTCTCGAGTTGTTTTTCCAGCGCTTCCCGCACCTTTCCAAGAACAAATTTCACATTTCCGGGGAGTCTTATGCGGGGCACTATATTCCTGCTATTGCGCACGAAATCCTCCAGAATGTGGACAGGTCCTTTGATTTCGCGTCTATTTTGATTGGCAACGGCATGACTAACCCGCTCGTCCAGTACCAGTACTACAAGCCCATGGTTTGTGGCGAGGGGGGTTACAAGCCAGTTTTCTCTGAAGACATGTGTGAGGACTTGGAAAAGGCCATGCCTAGGTGTCAGCGCCTAACTAAAGTGTGCTATGACCATCCAAATGCCTTCACTTGCGTGGCAGCCACATACTACTGCCAAAGTAGGCTCAGAAAGCCCTTTGACTCGACGGGCTTGAACCCCTACGATATTAGAAAGAACTGCAGTGATTCCAGTGGCCTTTGCTACGAAAGAGAGGCCTATATTGAGCAGTATTTGGCCCTGGAGGAGGTCAGAAAAGCCGTTGGGGCCCAGGTTGATAGCTTCTCGTCGTGTGACAGCACCGTGGGCAACGCGTTCTACTACTCAGGCGACGAAATCAAGCCTTTCCACCAGTACGTTGCAGAGCTTCTCAACAACGACATTCCGGTGTTAATTTATGCCGGCGACAAGGACTTCAATTGCAACTGGTTAGGAAGCCACGCGTGGACCGACGCGTTGGAGTACAAGCACCATTTGCAGTTCGAAAAGGCTTCTTTGCAACCGTGGCACACTCGCCAGGGCGAGGTTGCAGGAGAGGTCAAAAATCATGGTGTTTTTACCTTCGTCAGGGTGTATGACGCAGGCCATTTGGTGCCTTACGACCAGCCAGGGAACTCGTTGGAAATGGTCAATCGGTGGTTGGCTGGCGAGCACTCGTTGGGGACAAGTAGATAAGAGAAGGAAGAGAAGATAAAAAATGAAGATTAAAGACTGAATATGAGTATATGAATATATGACCCTAGAACTTGAATATGGGACCTAAAATGTGTTTGAGTTGGGGACACACGTGTGCGCAAGGTTTGAGATGGTTATTGGTGATTATCGCTATATTGTTCGAGACTCAACACATATGAAATGGCTTTTAGTGGCCTAGTCACATTTGGAATACATTAGTGTGTGCATATAGTATTCATTGCCGTTACAAGGCCCAACTGGAAAAGCGGTATACACATTTTCGAGACCTGGAGTGCCATTTTAAGCGTCTAAGGTTCAGTTTCAGGTCTTTAAGGGTGTGAAATAAGCCCAGAAGAGCCTATTTTCTACTTATCGTAATTCGTGATTTCCGGTTACTACGAAATCCCAAACGGGGCATTTCTCAACTTCTTCCAATATCACCCCCAAAACTCAGTCCACCCCATTCCATCCCCCACTTTTGCATCCACCGATGTCGCGTTTGGTGTCGCGTTTTGGTGTCGCATTTCACCTCTCATTTTCTGCCTTTCGCAGCCCTTGCCAAAAACGACAAATAACGCGTACCACCTAAACAACCACGCTCAAATCTCAGTCCCTCATGGAAGAGTACCAATCGGGAAACCCCGGTCTTTTTCACGTGCTGCCCTCCCTAGAGCACACCAAAAAAAGCACCGTCTTGGAACACCATAATGACGAAGATGTGGACCACCTGCTTAGAAACGTGTTGCATCTCAACGACTACGTTCAACGGCACCAAAACGAGCCCACGAGCGAGGCCCACGACTCTGAAGGGTCCACCACGGTGGCTGCGTTGAAAATGATCGAATTCGACAACTTTCACAACTCGCCTTCTGGTGGCCCTCCGGCAGCCATAGATGAGCTTGACTTTGGTCAGTTTGCTGCTGACGGCCACGAAACGTTCTCAGAAAGACCGCTTTCTGGTTCTGGTTCGCCCAAGGCGCCTGTCAAGGTCGTTCCTTACAATCCAGCAGAGAAAACCAAGCGTTTGGGGAGGCCCCGAAAGCACCTTAATCGCGATTTGGCGCCTCCCGAGGACTCGGCCTCCGAGAACCTCGACAAGGCTGTAATGTCGAAATTCCGCTTGGACCTGATTCCTGTGGAAGGTCCAGGCTCCCGTGGTGGCAAAGCAGGTGCTAGAAGAGACCCCAAGGGACGTGTTACCAGCAACAGCGTCCGGAAGAGAAAGCAGCAGGCCACCTTGAACTTTCCCTCTGCGGAGTCAAAAGATGACGGGAAGCATAGTGATCCCAGCGTGGACCCCGTTCTTCAACAAAAGACATCAAAAAAGATATCCAAAAGTAAGAAATCCGATTCTGGCACCTCGGTCTCGGAAACAGAAAACTCTTCTCTGGCTGAAAAGAAACGCAAAACCGTTCCGGACGCGTTTTCCAACCTCAACTTGGTCCCGGACTCACGAAAATCGGCCTCGGTGCCCAAGAAAGAGTCCGACTCTATTCTTCAGGCCAAAATCAGACTCTCAGGGCCACGGCCCTCAAAGCTGCAAACTAGCAGAACCACCGTTGTCAACAATCACAACAAAATCACCAGGCAACTACCTGGCCCCTTGGTGGGTTTATACTACGACGCCTATGATGGTGTTGTCATAGATTCTAAGGCCAATAAAAACGCTGCCAGCGAAAAGATAGCCCTTGGGTTTCCAGTTTCGCGTGTTCCTTGGGCTGAAGATATCATCTACCTCATTTCTTATCTTACAAAGTTCCACAGTGTTGTTGAGGTGGAGGACGTCGGCCCCCAGGATATCGAAAAGGGCCTCGGCTTACAACTTCCTGTCTCTCCTTCTGACGAAAAGCACGTTTCAAAAACGCCCAGTGAGGCCCCTGAAGTGTATGACATTTCCTACATTTCTCCGTTGATGGAGACATTGTTCTGCCGCCTTTTGACGCTAGTTTTGAACCGCAAAAAGGAGGTTCTTCCCAATGGCCAGGTCAAGGCCATCGCCGAGTTAAAAACCTTAGCGTTATTCCTCGGATTGCCTAAGGAATGGAGAGATGACTCTAACATTCTTAAAAAACGTCATGTTGAGCTCGAGACTGACTCCTTGCCAGTGGACCGCTCGAAACCGGAGATTCTCGTCACGGAGTTGGCTGAGTACCAACCTCCTGGGGTCTTAGAGAACCCTTTCGACGAGCCCGACTTCGAGGCGGCGGGCCTATCAGGCATTTCCAGGCCTTTAGATCGGCTCATTATGCTCCGCACCTTGGCCCAGTGGTCACTCTCCACCTCCAACGCCCTCAAAGCTCTTATAACTCAAAGCATCCAGGGACAAGATATTTCAGGCGATAAGGAGACCATGTATGCTGCCCGGGCTGTGTTAAAGGGCTTCAAAAACACCGAGGATTTAAAAAAGGAAACCGAGCAGAGAATCGCGAAAAGAACGGCTGTCCGGGCCAGTAATGGCGCTCTGGCTGCTGATCTGGACATGATTCTGAAGTACATTGATCCGACCTCAGACCCTTTGGCACATAGCATGAGGCTTAGACTTGACGAGTTCGTTGTGGGCGACATTGGCTTCAATGTGGGCAGGTTCTTTTTCACCCGAATGGTCGATAGCAGTACCGGAGGTTTTGATTCCGTGGACAAAATGAGGTCCAAGTGGAATAGAGCCTCATCTGTGATTCTGGGAGTTCCATCGCATTTTAAGCTATATGTTCAGGACGTGCGACAGATGCTTGCGGACTCATTCACGGAATATGGTGTTGAGTTTAATGAAAATGGAGAGGAAATCGAGGTGAAAGAGGCCTCTGTTCCGCCAAAATACTGGTATGAGGTGGCCAGCAATGTCCAGGAAATGACGGACCTCGTGGGTTTCTTGAGCAGCCGTTTGGGAATTGACAAGAGTAACCCCGAAAACGTGATTTCCAAGAGCTCGGTCATTTATAAGCCATCATTGCACTTATACCAGTATCTCTCTGGAATCTTGCCCTTGCTTGCGAGGCAGGAGGATGCTAAAACAACGTTTGTGAAACCGAGGGCTTCCCGTGAGTCAGATGTCAACTACAATGAGACCACGGATTTCAGGGAAACAAAACAGGATGACTATAGTGACGGCGAGCTAGCTATGGTTTTGGATGAGGGGGAAGATGACGATTACGAGGATGATGACTTTGACAACGAGGACGACTACGAAAATTGAACTCAGAAGACCTGATTGCTGCGAGAATTGGGCTGACGGCTGTACTATAATAGTGGGGGAACCGTTGTATGATAAGAGGGCGGTGAAATCAAGGATGAGATGTGGCCTTATGGTGGGTCAATCTTTGGAAGTTGTGATAGAGAAGTGACGGTGCTATAGTAATTCCATAGGATACTTTGCAAGGGGTGGAAAAGGATCATTGCGTTATGTTACTTAAAGAGTGCATGCTCGCAAACCTCACATTATCATATGGCATATGCCTCGACAGCACCTATTCCCTATATAAAAACACCCCAAAATACTAGTTCACAACTCTTTCGAGTTTGATACGTACAGTAAAAGTCCACTGGCAACCACCTACACTCCCGCAAACCTTTAATAGACCATTTACTTCTACACTGATATTATACAGCGGCCCGCTAGTACCGCAGCGAGCCCAACAAAAGATCGATCTTCTGCCTCAACAAGCTCTCGTTTTTCTCGAAGTACTCCGCTCTTCTGACCTCCTCCTCGTCGTATCCCTCCTCGCTCTTCAATGCCTTCAAGGTCTCTGCTTGGCTTTGGAGCCACTTCTCGATGAAGGTTACCGGGTCCAAGCTGAGCTCCCTGTAGAAGGTCTCCCTAGCATTGGCGTTCTGCAACGACACAATGCCCAAGGATATGCGCTGGTTCAAGAGCTGGATGACCGCGTCCGACTTGGTCAAGTTCTCAAACGTGCGTTTATTGGACTCCACAACCTCTCTCTGGAGCTCGGTCACCGCCACCGGCAACTCAACAGGAATATCCAACACCACCTGGCCCAAGGTGGATGAAACGCGCGTATTAATCTCGTAGTCGATCAAAATGGGTTCTCTGGGCTTGAAGTGGGGCTGCAAGAGCTTATAAAGGTCTGCAAACTTGAAGGATTCCACCCTCAACAAGGACCGCAAGACATCGTCACTCTCGATAACCGTCAAGTCCTCCTCATTGGTGCTTCCGGTGACGCTGATGCTGTTCCCCACTGCAAGCGAAGAGGCTGAAACCGCCGGCACCTTGGCAAACGAGTCCGCCTTCTTGAACAAGTTCTTGTACAAGACGTACTGCCACACCAAGTAGATCAACTCCTGTTGGGTGGCCTCCTTTTTACCCACGAACTGAGCCATGGGGTCACTCAAACGAAGCCGCGGCGTCGGGTCCTTCACCATGAGCGCAATCTTGGTGCCGAGGTTGAAGATTCCCGGTCTCTTGACATCCAAACCGTCAAAACCAGCGGGTTTGGCAGGATTGAACTGGCCACCGGGTCCACCAGGAGCACCCTGCGACTCATCACGCCACTCAATCACGTTGGAAGCGTTCGCCTGCAACGCTGGGTAGTCGTCGTTTGCCACCAAGTCCACGGAGATCCCCAGCAAGAATGAGCTGAAGCGCAAATCCGGGTTTTTCTCGGTGCCAGAGTCGCTCACGTAGCGGCCCTCCACCCGAAGCGTCCACAGCGCCTCCGCGGCCGGATCCACTGGCTTTCCCTGCTCCTGTAGAAGCTGCTTCTGCCATGGCTGGTTCTCACACGTATTGTACACGAAAACACGTAAAACACCGGTGTCGTTTTTGAAGTTGGACTGCTGCATAGACCGGGCATGAATGGCCTGAAAATCGAGCCCTTTTTTGGTGAGAAGGAGGTCGATATGGCGTTCGGCGTCCTGTAGCTGCTTATATAAGCCCAAATCCGGCACTTTGTCGTGCAAATGTGGCGGAATAACAACATCCGTGGGCGTGTAGGAAATGGCCGGCGCAGGCGCTCTTTTGGGCACCGCCAGCGCGCTCACAGCGGGTACAGGCGCCAGTACTGGTGCTTCCTGTGTTGACGGAAGGGCCATTTTGGGGTAAGAAGCTGTGGAGTAGGCCGAAAACGGGTCCCTCTACCAATATACCGTCTATAGAGATAGACTGAAGGTGTTTTTCTAAACCTCAAAAAGCGCGTGTGTGGCTCAAATCTGTAGGACCGCCACCACCAGAGGCAAATTTGAAAGACGCCAAACGGGCGGAAAAACGCCGGAATTCGCCGAAAGCGCCGCATTTCCGCGTTCCCTTCATGAAAGAAGCTCCAGGGACGGCTCCGGCGCCCACACGGGTGCGTCGCCGAGCACGTGACCGCGACAGAGTGGCCCTTTCTAAGAATACCCACATGAACGAGATGAGGAAGCGAAAACGGGATTTCTTCAGCCGCATATACTATGGGCGCTTTTTCACTGTGGTTTTGCTTCCCCTAGCAGCGCTCTTGTATGTCTTTTACTGGGGAAAGGCGGTTTTTCCACAGAAATCGACCCTTCTTTTTCTGTTCTTCTACCTCCACTGGACGCTACTAGCGTTCACCGCAGGCTACCATAAGTGTTTCAGTCATAATGCGTTCCGCCCGCGTTTCCGCTTTGTGCATGTCTATTTTGCTGTCTTCGGTGCCAGCGTGGGCCTCGGTCCTATACGCTGGTGGGCTGCTCTACATAGGGCCCATCATCAGTATACAGACAGTACAGAAAGAGACCCTTATTCCATCAAAAGAGGCTTTTTGTGGGCCCATTGGGGCTGGTTGATCCGAAAACCGAAGATCATGGCGTTCTACGACGACTTTATTGAGAACGAGTTTCCAAAAGAGGCTGGAAAGGGGAGAAAAGTTCGTAAAGGTCAGGAAGAATATCTGGAAAGTATGCAAAAATCAGCTTCTGCAACAGACGAAGCTTCGTCTGATACGGAAGACGCTGCTTTGGGTCTAGACGCGCCTGATTCGGACGATTTCGCCCTGTCGACTTTTTCCTCCGACCCGTCTGCGGCCTATGCAGCCCTCGATGCAGAAAATGCCGCCTATAATTCCCAGGTTCAGACCCTTGTTCGCTGGCAGGATACACATTACCTCCTTTTTTTCTGTCTTCTGACGGTGATTATTCCGGTAATGGTTTCGGTCTTTTTCTGCGGAGATTCGGCCCTCAGTGGGCTTATATACCCCGGAATCCTCCGCATGTTTCTCTGTCAGCAGCCCGTTCTTGCCACAGAGTCGGTGTGCCACTCTCCGTGGGTGCTAGCTATTCCTCAACAGCCTTTTAATGACAAGAACCTGGCGCGGGACTGCCTCAACCCGGTGGTTTCTCTCCTCACATATGGCCAGGACCACCAGAACTACCACCATGAGTTTCCTCATGACTACCGTGGCAGTCACCTGGCATTTTCGTTCGACCCCACTAAATGGTTCATTTTTCTGATGCTGCTTTTGGGATTGGTGGACGAGCTCTGCCGCACTCCGAAGGACGTTATAGCACAATTGCGGGCGCAGCAGCACCAGGAAATCATTGACCGTATGCGGCGCCAGCTCAACTGGGGCACGCCCATTTCGAAACTCCCATTAATTACACCTCAGGAGCTTCGACTGATCGTCAGCCTGCCTCAACATCAGAACAAAGTCTACATCGTCATCCAGAACATCATCCATGACGTCACGCCGTTTATGGACCAGCATCCTGGCGGGGTCTCAGTATTGAAGGCCTCGCACGGAATGGATGCCACCAAGGCCTTCTATGGGGGGGTGTACCGCCATCTGTCAGCAGCAGTGAATTTGCTCGCCACCATGAGGATAGGCGTTCTCGATGTGGGCGACCAGGAGGACGTCTGGAACCGAGTGGCGGTGGAGGAGGGCGAGGTTCAGGACTCCCGAAGGGGCGACAAGCAGTACAGAACGGCCGAGGCCGCCTAATATGAGCATTTAAGTAATAAGCATAGTCCAGTGTGATGTAAGGTCTTGTGCTGCAAAAGCTGAGTATGAAGTTTGTTTATGGGTGAATGTCTCGCTGCATTCTGGATTGGGTATCTGTGATCGGGCGCATGGCATCATTGAACGGCTGCAAATTAGGGTGCAAAATAGAACCTTAGGGAGCTGCCTTGTTGGGATGGTGTTGTTGCCTTATCGCCTGCTAGTATGTGTGGACGACACCTCATTCAGACTTTTGATAATATGGGGCTTGGGACGTCAAGAGCATTTTGTTCGGGGCAATTCTCTTGTTCTGGGACTTTTGCACGAGATTGCAAAAATTCATCATTTGTGGGACTATCTGTAGTTGCATCTCAAAATGGCTCGCGCCACACTAACCATTTTCTCCAACTCATCGTTTTCTCCATAGCCCTACTACTTCACTAATGTCCTCGACGCCGGTTCTCTTCCACACACGCGACTACCGCGGGGCCACCATAGAGGACCTAGATATCCCACCTGCCATTTCCATCAATCCCACCACGCCCCTAGAGGTGGCCATTGAGATCTCGTACGAGAACGAGTTCACGTACCTTCCCGTGATCCACGAGTTCAACAGAAAACTCTTGGGAATCCTCAATGTGGGCACGCTCAGAAGCAGCCCCAGCCAGCTCAAGAAGACGTCTCTCACGCCCATAGCCAAGAACTACATGTTGTGGTTCCACCATAAGGCCCGCCAGAGCTACGAGAAGGAGTCGCAACAGCGAGGAACCAAAACCTCCAAAACGGTCCTCAAGGCCTCGATCAAGAGGCCCACGGGCGCCAGCGGCCGCAAATACGACGTGTTGACGCCCTTGACGCCGTTGGAAGACCTAGCCCTGTTCTTCAACAGAGGCATCTATTTCGCCATCATCACCAACTCTGAGGGCACGTTGGTGTATGGCGTGGCCACGCCCGAGGACTTGACCAAGTATGAGAACTCGCGGCCGAGGTTGTAAGGAAATGGCAGAGGGAGCGGAATCAAAAGGAGCGGTTTGGAGGGTAGCCTTCTTCTAGATGCCATACCAGCGTGCATTCTCTGTGTGAACAAAAAGTTTACAGTGAGCTAAATACTGGGTGGGCTCTCGTGGTAAACTGCATCGGTACAAAGCAGTCGGGTTTCGGTGTAAATAGTGCTGTCTGTCTAGCAATGTCCCACTTCTGGTTGGGAATGGCATAGCGCCCATGTAACTGGTACTTGCTCATGCTTGGTGCCTCCTTTTCGGCGCACTCTTCTTCGAAAAGCTTCGCATGGCAGGGCAGTGTCATCACCGGCTCAGCTCCTACATCACCATTCGCATTCGTCTCGTTAGCATACCCTGGCCTATATTACAATCACCTCTTCCCTGGCCACAATTATCACCTCAAATCTCCACGACGTCCATGCTACTTATTTCCCCGACCTCTCCGAGGCTTCAGCACCTTCCCGGGCTCCCTTCTGTGTCTCTTTCCGGTCTCTCTCTCCTTCTTTGCGTTAGTCTTCGCATTCTCCGCCAATAACCGCTCCACGCGATCTCCATGGCGCACTTTTCGGTGGCTGGGGTCCTCCTTATAGGCGTAGCTCACCGAAACCTTCATGTTCATGAGAAGCAGGCCGTCCAATTTCTCAATTGCCGCATCGCTGCTTTCGAAATCGTCAAAAGTGACGAACCCATGGCCCTTGGAAACCCCATTCTCGTCCCTTATAACCACTGTGGGAGGAACCACGTTCCCAAACTTCGAAAACGTTTCCTGCAAATACTGCTCGTCTGCCAACTCGCTGAGATTGCTCACAAACAACTTGGCTCCGATGTCTGCTCCCGGGAGCCTCCCTATTCCAGGGGCCGTTCCCTCGGTACCGGCTCCCTTGAAGGGCTCAGCCTTATTCATTTTGAGCGACTTCCCAAAAAGACGGACGCCCCGGAGGACATCTAGCGTGTATTCTGCATCTTTCACATTCCGAAACTCGGCAAATCCAAAGCCCTGGTGGGTCCGTAGGACTCTATCTTTAGGTAGGTTTAGCGATTTGACAGGCGCAAATTGCACCAAAAGCTCGTATAGAAGTGGCTCACTGACCTGCGGGTCCAAGTTTCCGAGGTACAACGTGGCCTTAGTGTTTCTTTCGCCGTCGCTGGGCTTCCGGAAGATGGTGGACATGTGTGGGTTAAAGATGCGATGGTCTGGGTCTATATGGTAGTATATGCAGGATGCTACCTAGGCCCTGTTCTATAAAAGAGCTATAAAAGTATGTGATGCTGGCAAGGATCTGCTGGACTAGTATTATGCAGAGCTTGGCAGATATGCTCTGACATGCTTTGATTCGATGCTGTTTGTATCCCGGGGGTGACGGCCCATGCTAGTTATTTCGGGGCATCGGAGTGCCCCTGGAGTTCAAATGCTGGCCCTTTATATTGGTTTGAATGTTAGGATGCTTGAACAGGGTCTTCGTCCCCCTTGTCTGATTGCTCACTCCGTCTTTTGGGGCTCCTCCCTCTCCTCTTCCTCGATAAGGGGAGCCGCCGTCTCCGCATTTCCCTCCTTTTTGGCGCCATTTTCCTCACCCACCGCATTTGCACCCTTCTCCTCAGTTTTCCCCTTTCCTTCCTCATCTCCTCCATTGTTCTCCTCTTCTCCAAACGTCACCTTTGCGGGCGGTTTCGAGGAGGTCTCCTCGGGCTCAGAGTCGCTCTCGCTCTCGCTCTCCGAGGAGCTATCACCCCCACTGTCACTCTCACTCTCACTGTTGCTGTCACTTGAATCACTCTCTAATTGGTATGCCTCCTCCACAGTCACCACGAACTCCTCCAATACCTTCGCCTCTAGCCCAATATAGATCGTGGGGTACTCCACCACAATCTTATTTGAGAGTGCATCGGAAAGCTTCTCTTCTGAAGAAAGCCGTATAAGCGACTTCCGAGCCTTGTTAATGCTCACCGCATTCTCCAAGAAGAAATGGAGGGCCTCCTTCGCAATGTCCTTGTCGGGAAAAGCATTCTTCAAGATATTCATAGGCACTGCATCCTGCAACAGCAAATGCTCTTTGAGACGGTAGCTCACAAAGCTGGTCTCTTGCACTCCCTGGGCGTCCAAAAGACGCCATTCCACCGTCCACGTAAAGGAGCCCAGTTTCTTATCGTACCCTGACTTGTTTCCCGAGGATCTCGACATACCCGCGGGAAGCTGTATTATCAAGGTGTTCTGGCGCTTTAACGTCGTTGGTGGCTCGTGCGGGTAGGCTGCCACAACTGCCTTCGTTCTGGGGTCGGGTTTCTCGTTGAACTTCGGCCTTTTCGAGGGATGGTTCTGCGGACCCTGCCTTTTGAACATGTTTTTTGCAGTCGTTTTGACGTCGGCCTTTCCGAGCTCGATATTTCGTCCGAAATTGAGGAGAAAGTTGTAATCCCTGTTGATTTTGGCAGAATCGAGTTCCTTCTGGGGTACAAATTTTGTCTCATCGACAGTGCCACTGCACTCGGCCTGGAGCTTGTGTCGCGTGACACATTGAAGCAGGCATGTGCGAGCTTCACACGCAGGACACTTATACTTGGCGTCGTTTATCCGGCAAATGGAGCAGAGACTGGCCATGATGAAGTTGTGGTTGAGCTCATCTCCCTATGTGCAGGAATTTGAAGAGCCCTGTGGAGGTGGGGAGAGACAAACGAGAAAGATGAGAGAAGAGCACGGGAATACAAGGTATGGGGGTAGTATGGCTCCTGGATCTGATCTGGGGTAATTTCGGAGAAACAAAGGGCATCTTGGCCACATCATAAATGTGTCTATGGTGGGTGCAAGAGGCCCTTCTACAGGCACCAAAAGGGCACACCATGAAACGAGACGCACAAATCTGACACCATGTGGGAGTAGCAGCCTGCCTTTGGTTCGCCCTCCTGTTTTTTTGGCATTTTCTCCTCGTCCATACCTCTCTACCCTTCTCTTTGTTTCGTTTCCAGAAATCTAGCTACAAACGCTGACATAAGCCACCGCGACATAAAATTTTCGATTTCCTCCAGGCCTTTAACCGCCAACAACTGGATGTTTTCCGTATTAAAACGGCAGTCTTTGAGCGTGCCCCTCTCCAGAGGCCTTTCTAAGAGGGCCCAGAGGGCGCTCTCTGTGCCGGAAAAGATCCAGGTGCAGTTACTAAAGGACCACCCCACCTTGGGCCAAAGAGGCCAGATAGTGAGAGTGAGACCGGCCTATATGCGCAATTTTCTCCATGTTGACAACAAGGCGTGCTACATAACGGCGGACCTCGGTCCTAGAATCCCTGTTGTGGAGAGAGATCTTGCCCGGGAGGCCGAAAAGAGGGCTGCTGCCGCCGAGGCCCTCAAGCAACAGAAACAGAAGGAGGAGCGCAAATTGAAGGAGGCTGCCGAGGTGGCCAACGGCGCCATGTCCCTTGAAGAGTTGTCGAGCTTGTTCGGCAACATGCAGTCCAGACGGGGCCAGCGGACCGCTGAAACCGTCTCTTTTGCTGCTGAGAGCGCCCAGGAGATGGCGGGATACTCCGTTTCGGAGTTGAACGAAGCCATTCCGAGGGTGTATACGGTTGTTTTGGGCAAGAACACCCAGTTGCCTGTGACCAAGAACTTTTTGGCCTCCGCTATTAGTGCCAGCTCGGGCATAGCGGTGCCGGTATCTGCCATGCGCCTCAATTCGGGCTCCGAGGAGGTTTCGGAGGCTGCTGCTGCTGGTGACTACCAGTGGACGTTGGTGGTGCCGGGAGAGAGCACCAATGTGAAGAGAACGCTCAGGGTGCAGGAGGAGTAGATGTACATAGACAGTCTGTAAATATAGGACGAAAAAGGGCAAGAGTAGTGAAGGGAGGGACGGTGAGAGCCGGCAGTGTAGATGAGGTGGCGTCTACGGGCAAGTCCTTGCATCTGGAGTACACTTTCATTATGGTATAAAGCGCTTCTGTGTAAAAGTGGGTGTCTAATGGGAGAACTCGCTTCCCAAAGAGCCATAGAAGTACTCCGAATAATTGTGCCTCAGTAGGGAAATCGGCGTATCTGGGCCCTAAAATTTGCTGACAAGCTACCTCCAAATCCTCAATTTATATCCAACTCTTTTTCGTATTCCTCTTTCCCCGAAGTGCCCATTAACTTTGCGAATGCGATCTCGCTACAAGACCCCAGCTTTTGCTGTAGCACACCCTCATTCGTCATCTGAGAAAGTCACGAACCAGTCGAATCGCCTCAAACAGCTTCCCAAACCATTTACGCCTCCTTTTTCATTTCCAACCCCCATTTTTATGTTGTCAATTCCTATATTTACCGCTATCTCTGCATTCTGCAAATTCGCACCTTTATTCAGACCGTTTTCGCACTTCATTTTCAATCACTTTTTGCACCTGCTTACTTAGACCCCACCATGGCAAATCTACGCTACAGCGCAGCCAGCTCGTCCCGAATCGGCAAGAAGCCGCTGGTCAACCCTCTTAAAAAACACCAGCAAAACCTCAAGAAGATTCTCCCCGTGCAGGCCAAGTACTTGCAGAATCTCAAAAGCAAGAAGGTGGCTCCATCACCGGCCCCAAAAGAGGCCAAAAACGACGAAAAACTCCCTGTTCTGGACTACGACGTCCTGCTCGACTTTCAACTCTCCAAATCACACGATATAATGGTGGCCGTGGATACCATACTCCAGAACCAGTGGGCAGAAAGCACCCTTCTCCACTCCCGTTTTCACTCCAACGAACTGGTCAGAAACAACACCCCCGAGCAGCTTCTTTTCCTGCTCCCTGGGCTTTCCATGGAGTCCAAAGCGGAAATAATGAAGTACAGGGCCGCCCATTTGCCGCTGGGGCTCGTCACCGTCAACCAGCTCTACTCCATCTACGAAAAGCAAGGCAATACCTTCGTGGACAGAAACTTGGAATTGAGGGTCCGGCTGGGCCAGCTTCGCAAGTTCGTCATCACAAATGCGGCCCCTGTGGTCCTGAACTCGCCCCAGAAGTTTCAGCGCGGAAAGGTCACCTACGGCTACGAAAACGTGGAAGTGGTGGTGCACACTGTCAACTACGCCAATTTGATCGAAAAACAGATCCAGCTGTTGGAAAAGGAGCTAGCAGGCCCCAACGCTGAGAAGACTAAGATTAGCACCCAGATATCTGGTCTACGCAAGTTTGCCGCCTACGTGAAGGACCACCCCACTGACCTTTTCATCACCAATAAGGGCGTCCTTACCAAGCAGGAGCTCTCGTGCTTGGTGTCGCAAGGCTTTGTGACGCTCACCTCCAACCACTTGAACGAGATTGAGGCCCACCAGTACTCGATTTCGTACCCTGACTGCGGCATGTTCTTGAAGCTCATAAACGCAGGCAGGTCGTGGTTGGTCAAGCTTCTCAGTAAGTCGAAACATAGAGAGATGTTGGAAACTGCCATTTTCGATAAGTGGGAGGGGACCACGCCTCAGGGAAACGCTAAAATGACCAATTTCAGGAAGCCCTTCTACGGATACGATTTGAACTGGATTCTAGCTGATGCCTTGGGTGCAGGGACCATTGAGGTGTTCAACACGCCTGTAGGAAGGGGCTGGCAGCTCACGGGAAAGTTGTAAGGTGTTCTTTATATAGTGCATTTTGGGAATGGATAATGGTCTGGTTATGTTTTGAGAGTAGCAGGATATAGGAACAGGGGTCCTTTCTCGGGTATCTGAAAAGGAAGATCCCTTGGTCTCTATGCACAGCCAAATACAGACACTTTCAAGACGAATAAGTGCCTCCATCCCATAACACCCCCTTTGAACGGTAGCTTACCCCATAACAACTGTACTTTTTCAATATGCTCAAATCTCTGTATCTTCTTTTCATACAAACTTTTCTCGACTGTGCCTTCTTTTAATACAAACCACTCACTCCCTACATCCGCACCTTGTTCTTTCTCATGAGCTTTCTCTGCTTCTTCTCTTGCGCCTTCTTCTCAGCCTTGATCTGCTCTTCACGAGACATGTTTCTCAATCTGTCCTTCTCCTGCTTCCTCTCCTTGGCCTTCTCGGCCGCCAACTGCTCCTCGCGAATGGCCTCCTTGATCTTTTCGACCTTAGCCACCTCCACCTCTCTGGTCTTGACCACCTTTCTCAAGGACTCGGGCTTGAAGACGATCTCCTTCTCGGCCAAACGGTCCACGACCTGGAAAAGCGCGCCCAACACCTTGCTGAGCTGTTCCAACTGCTCCTTTCCGGTCACCAAGTCGGTGGAGACCACAATTCTGCGACGCGGGATCAAGTCCTGAAGCGACTCGGGCCTCTCCGAACCTTGGTCGGTGAAGGCGATGTACTTGATGTACGAGGCAGCCTGCAAAGTGAGCGCCTCGCGCAACTCCGCCGTCAACGTCTTCTCCTGGATCTCGTTGACCTCTGACATGAAAACGAACGACTCAGGAAGATTCTCCGAGTCCAATGTCTTAGTCAACGACAAGTAGTAGTTGTGCTTTCTGTGCTCGTTCATGCCCATTTTGGAAACAATAGCCGAGATGAAGTTGTCGTACTGGGCGTCGTTCGCAGGTGTAATAGCAATCTGGACCTTGTCCTCGGGCTTGACAACGGTCTCCGAGAAGAAACTCATGACAATCTCCAAAATCCACACGAAAAGGTTGTGTCTGGGCTGCAATCTCACGGTAACGTTAACCTTGGCAATGTTCTTTCTGCCAGAGGCGTAAGAAGAGTAGTTCTCTGGGCTGTCACGGACGACCAACGCCTGGTTGTCCACGCCAACCTGGAAAAAGTTCTCTTTCAACACGCCGCTAATGCCCTTCAAGTACTTGAGAGTAATGTGCTCGTTGTACCTGTCGCCGATCTTGAAGAGCACCACAAAGGCCACAATGAAGCCAATAGTGATGTACTCAAGCTGCCACGAACTCCGCTGGATTCTCTCCCAGAAAGTAAAGGCGTTCAACTCGTCGAGCGTGTACTGAGAATAGTGCTTGACAGGCCTGCTTTGTTAGTTACGTGCATACCAGGCACCCAGGAGGCCATTGGCCATTACAGGATCATTCTGGCTTACGTACACTTCAGAGGCGCCGGTGAGGGAGGCCATCATCAAAAGAGAAAACATGGTTAGTGGTGTGGTGGGGCTGATATTGGTTTTTCACCATTTTGTCGTCCACCGGAGTCCTGCATACGCGCCGTATATCCCTCTGGAGCAGATGGGTTTACGAAAGAATAGACTGTCGAGCTTTTGAAGCAATAGCGGGTATTAGGGTGATTCCACGACATGCGTGGAGAAGTTTGAGCCATGAGCGGACAAATTTGGGCATTCTGGGTAGAGGTGAAAACTGCGATCAAAGTGTCCCAAAATGGACGACAGCAAAAAGAGTGCTTAAAGCTAGTATTTTACTGCAAAAGTGCTCTACATGAAGTCCTGAGCAGATTAGCATCCTTAATGTAGAAAATGGGTCCCAAATGCGGTCATCGCCCAGATTCTGAAATCCGTACCGTTTCTGGCTCCGAAAGCCACTGCCAGTTGCACCTGAGACCACACCAAACTCACTCTAAGAAAGCCACACCCGTCACACCCGTTCCGCCATGTTCACGCCTAGACCCCTAAACTCTACTTTTCATCCAAACCTTCATCCCACTCTATCTATGCATCCCTCTGTCTCTTCTTCTCCTGCTCGCCGTCCTGCTCACCCTGGTACTGCGCCATTCCCTCGCGAACAGCAGTGGTGACAAGCTCACGCAAGGCCTCCTCAGGGTTCTCCGAGTTCAATATCAGCTCGATCTTCTTCCTGCGCTCCTCCTGGTCCTCCTCGGAAAGCGGCTCAGCAGGCTCGTTCTGCATGGTGTATCTGATCTCGTGTCCGTCGATGGTGCCCGGAACAGGCAACAGCAGCAAGACGCTTTCGGAGCCCTCTGTGGGCCCATCGTGGGCCAAACTGCGCAAATATGCCACCACCTCCGGAAACTCGTCGTCCTCCTCGATGTACTCTGCGGGCGTCTGGCCCTCGTTATTGGTGATCTTGTAGTCCGCTTTCAACTGCTCCACCATGAGCCGCGCGG
Source organism: Wilhelminamyces tanticharoeniae (assembly GCA_030558325.1). Taxonomy (NCBI): domain Eukaryota; kingdom Fungi; phylum Ascomycota; class Pichiomycetes; order Serinales; family Metschnikowiaceae; genus Wilhelminamyces; species Wilhelminamyces tanticharoeniae. Next base: position 100,316 of record JAJMSI010000004.1, on the reverse strand, counting down.
TCTCCACGTCCTCCACGTGATGCAAGGGCGTGTCTCCCTCGTTATCCTGGATGTTTATGTCTCCACCGCGCAGAAGGAGCGTTTTTAGCAAGTCCCTGTGGCCGTAGGAAGCGGCAGCATGGATGGCGGTGTAGCCGTTGGGGTCCTTCGAATTGGGGGTGAAGTTGCCAGAATCGAGGTGCTGTTCAACCACCGTCGTCTGATTATCGGCCGCGGCCACCCAGATATTGGCGACCATCTTTGCTTGTTTGTGTGGAATATTAGTGTATCCAGAGATGCGATGAGCCTGGTTAGAGCTATAATTCGATGCGCATTGATAAAATGTCTTTAATTCGCACTAACAAACTGCCATTACGCTAACCAAATCCATTTTTTACCCACAGTATAGGCCCCATCATGACCTCCCTACAGAGTCTCGCGAACCAAAAGAAGGACGAGCTTCAGACCTCGGCTCCAGAAAAGCTCTCCGGCTTCGAGTGGTGGCGCAGGTCGCTCCAGTACAGAACTGGGCTCGGAATCACAGACCAAGAGAAGGCCCAGTTTGAGCACGACTACCGCCACCGAAACTTCCCCAACCAGTGCAAAAGCTGTGTTCAGAACCGCGACTGGATGCTCCGGTTCTCGCCCTCGGTGCTTTTCATGATGGACCACGTGCGCAAGCTCGGTGGAAACCTCAACACCACCAATATCACCTGCGAGGAGTGCGACGATCTCAAGGGCGGCGGGTTCCACCCCCAGCTCGGAATCTTGCTCTGCCTGAACTGGATCCGTGACAAGTGGCACTTGGAGGACGTTCTCACCCACGAGCTCGTCCACGCCTACGACCACTTGAAGTTCAAGGTGGACCTTCTGAACCTCCACCACCACGCGTGCACGGAGATAAGGGCCTCCATGTTGAGCGGAGAATGCCGCATGCTCAACGAGATCAAGAAGCTGGGCTTGGGCAACTTTGGGGCCAAGTTCCAGGCCTGTGTACGCCGCAGGGCCACGCTTCTGGTGGCTGCTAATCCCAACTGTAGTGGCCCCGATGAGGCTGCTAAGGTCGTGGGCACGGTGTGGCAGCTGTGCTCGAATGACACCAGGCCCTTTGAGCGGGTCTACAGGTAGATATCTGGAAGAGGAAAGGGTTCTTGGGTGCAGTTACCAGGGTGTGTTCGAGCACTTGTGGGATGAGTCAGGAAACTCGCGATCGGAGGCCGTCCATGAAGGTTCTACCCGATAACAGGCCCTGCTTCAAAAAAACCCAGTCCAGTCCGCGAATGGCCTGTGTTTGACCAAAAGAGCTGCCTTTCAAGAAAGGGCCTGCTGATCACCAAAAGAGCTGCCTTCAAAAACGAGGTAGCCCTCCTACTTCAGCAGTTCCCGGAAATAGTCCCTTATTTCCTCATATGCAGCCATTCGCGCGAAATGTCATTCTCGACCTAGTTCTGCTTTGGTCATCCTTCTCAACTCTGGTGCCAACCACTGCAGCTATGTTACCGAATTTCGGTCCGAGGCGAAATATCTGTCCCTGACTTTATCTCCTCCCCACCGACTTTGAGTTCCCTTGCTACCCTACCATTTTCCAGTTATTCCTGAAGCACTAGCTTCCTTATCCTGACCTTTCCCCAGCTTCGAGCAGCACAGGCTGTCCCTGTCGTTCTGCCACTACCAAATTTCTCTCCTGTGCCCGCACCCCACACTCAGCTAGGTGCCATTTTCAAAGCCGACCCTGTACATAGCAGTAAACATCCCTCTCCTTCCGATCCAGCATCTCGGGTCGTTTGGCCTTATTGCCGATGGCCGCTCGCCGTTCCACGCTAGTTTCAGTGGCTGCTAATATAGCAAGCCGGGTCCCCCGGGAAATCGATAAGCCTGCACATAGCCTAATATACCGGCGCCGGTGGTTCCTGCTACTCCGAAACCACGAGCCATAAGCGACCGAACTGCTGTTCTTTTCTCTATCCACGCCTATAAAAGGCGAGTGCTTCCTCCCGAAACTTCCCCGTCCTCTTCAAACTCTTCTGAAGGAGTTCGTTCTCCCGCAATGCCCAAGCGCATCAAAACAGATGAGAAGCTAGCGGCCATCGCTTCCGCTGGCCGAAGGGCCTCCTTGACGCTTGACGACGAATATCTGTCCACTGAGGACCATTCCAGTCCCCTGGAAACGCCCACAGAAGAGAAACCATCCCTTCCAACTGCCGCCCATGTGGAGCGCCAGTTGCGCCAAAGGAAGTCGAAAACTGGACCCGAAAGTGCCCCTGAAGCGCCTGAGTCTGACAAAAAACACGAGCAATACGCGCGCTACATCAGGGAAATCAATTCACGCAACCTTCGTCGCCTCAATGGCCGCCCAGACAAGGACTCTGCCAAATATAAGTCCCGTTTCGGAGACATCAAGTTCGCCACCAAACTGACCACCATCTTCGACGCCACCTACTTCAAGAACTCGGAGTTTTTCGGGCTCTATGTGCTCTTTTGGCTCGGTACGGCTTTTATGATGTTCAACAGTCTCGTTCACGGCTTTTTCGAGAGCCGGGAGTCACTTTTCGAACTACCTGTTTTTCAGACCTTAAAGAAGGATATCTTCCTCGTGGGCTTAACGGACTCGGCCATGTATATGTCTACGTACGTGGCATACTTCTTGCAGGTTGCGTGTCTTCGCGGGTGGATTCGCTGGGAGCGTGCCGGCCACAGAATCCAGGTGATTTATGACTTTGTGAACCTCGCTTTCTGGCTATACTTTGCCTCAGAGGCTTGGATAGACTTTCCGTGGATTGCAAAAGTCTTTTTGCTACTCCACAACCTCGTTTTCGTCATGAAAATGCACTCGTATGGCTTCTACAACGGCTACTTGTGGCGCATAATGCACGAGTTAGAGTCCCTGCAAAAGCTCCTCGACGGCTTGGAAAGTGGCGATATGAATGTCCGCAAAGGTGTCGACCGGGAGGCAGTCGTACAGTCGCTTCTGGAGAGTATCACCTTCTGCAAGTTTGAATTGGACTACCAGTCTAATGCTACCACTCTCAACGCAGACATCACGGTAGATCCAGCTGACATAGATGACGATATCGCCTCGTTGCAGAAACGCAACGTCATCAAGTTCCCCCAGAACATCAATCTCCGCAACTTCTTCGAGTACTCTATGTTCCCCACCGTGGTTTACACCCTCAATTTTCCCAGGACCCCCAGAATTCGCTGGAAGTACGTGGTGGAGAAGGTGCTCGGCATATTCGGCATCATCTTCTTGATGATCCTTGTAGCCCAAGGTCATCTTTACCCACTTGTGGTTAGAGCCAAGGCCGCCAGCGTGCTCCTGATCAAGGAAAAGATCGTGGAGTACTTGTTCATTTTGCTCGACATGATGCCCCCCTTCTTGCTCATCTACCTCCTTACGTTCTTCTTGATCTGGGACGCCATTTTGAACTCCATTGCGGAGCTCAGCTGCTTTGCAGACCGCGACTTTTACGGGCCCTGGTGGTCGTGCACAGACTGGTCCGAGTTCTCCCGCATCTGGAACCGTCCGGTGCACAAATTCCTCCTCCGCCATGTCTACCACTCGTCTATTAGTGCCCTCCACATGAGCAAGACGAATGCCACCCTTTTCACGTTCATGTTATCGAGTTTGGTGCACGAGTTGGTGATGTTCGTGATCTTCGGGCGTCTTCGGGGCTACTTGCTTCTTCTCCAAATGTCGCAGCTTCCTCTTATCATGATCAGTAGAACGCCATTCATGAGAGACAAGAAGGTCCTTGGGAACATCATTTGCTGGTTTGGGTTCATTTCGGGGCCCAGCTTGATATGCACGGCGTACTTGATCTTTTAGTGGGCTCATAAATTGTGTTTAGCAACAGTGCTGGTTTTAAAGGGTTGTGTAGTTGTGCAGTATAAAAAGCTGATGTTTTTTGTGTGTGTGAATGCGTGAAGATGGGTCTTGAATCTGTCTTTAAGAACAGTCCCTTAGTTTCTTTTGCTTATGTATGTACTTCACGAGTTTTCACATCTGAGCAAATTTTCATTTTGGGTGAGTTTTCGAGGATTGTGGTTGCAAACACGCATACTTTTACAGATTTTTAAACAAAGTTGGAGAAATACAAGAATACTTCCTTGTATTTTAAAAATTCGTATTTTGTCGAGCTTCAGTATTGAGGGAGTCTATAGGCTCAATAGCACTGTAGTTACCTCTAATGCACTTTCCCATGCTCTCACACCGAGTGAACACACTATATAATACACGGTGCTTGGCTAGGGCCACTATTTCCCACTTTTTCCATTCCTTCTCTTTCAAGCAAGGATAACAAGCCATCCCGCACCAGACTACAACAGCCTTCTTGCGTCTTGGGGTGTGCACCCCCAATTATTGCTGAGCCATTTTTGTTCCGTGTACTCTCTATCCTGCTTTCGCACCCACAGCTTATCGCACAAATTTTTTTATTCGATGAGCACACTCCACTAATCTCCAATTCCACCGCAAAATGTCCAGACCGGAGGAGCTTGCGCCCCCCGAGATCTTCTACAATGACTCAGAGTCCCACAAGTACACGCAGTCTACGCGTGTGCAGCACATCCAGGCCAAAATGACGTTACGGGCACTCGAGCTCCTCAACTTGGCCCCTGAAGAGCCCCATTTTCTTTTGGATTTGGGCTGTGGGTCCGGACTCTCGGGTGAAATCCTCACGGAGGAGGGCTACAACTGGGTAGGCATGGACATTGCCCCCAGCATGCTTGCCACGGGCCTCGACAGAGAGGTGGAGGGTGACCTCTTTTTGAGCGACTTGGGAAACGGCGTTCCCTTCAGAGCAGGTACCTTTGACGCCGCCATCTCTATTTCTGCCATCCAGTGGTTATGTAACGCCGACACCGCCAACGTGGACCCCAAAAAGCGGCTATTGCGCTTTTTCAACACTCTATATGCCTCACTCAGGAGAGGCGGCAAGTTCGTGGCGCAGTTCTACCCCATGAACGACATGCAGTCGCAGCAGATCTTGGACGCCGCCAAAGTCTCTGGTTTCGGAGGCGGCTTGATTATCGACGAACCGGAGTCCAAGAGACATAAGAAGTACTACCTCGTGTTGACCGCGGGCCAGAGCGACCGCAACATCAACTTGGCGGGAGCCGAAATGGACGCACCCGAGGCCCACAAGAAGTTGAACTCCCGCATGAAGAAGAAGATGGAGACCAAGAAGGACTACATCAACAGAAAGAAAGATACCATGAGAAGACGCGGCCGCAAGGTGGCCAACGACTCCAAATTCACCGCCAGAAAGAGACGCGTGCGCTTCTGAGCCACTGTACACTATATCCCTGCATACGACGACAAGCCAGCCAAAACGTAGCCTGTAGACTGCCCGTGGTGGAGCCTGGTGAGTTGGACCACGCACGACTTTTGAAGATGTGAAAAATTTCGTGAGTGCGACTTACAATCCACCATAACCATGATTGCAGGTCTCTTAGGGGTGCGTTTCGGCACACAGGCCTTTCGTCCATCGATAATGAGCATGCAGGTGCTCAGGGGTTTCAAGACACTCAAAAAGGACGCGGTTGCGACTGTTTTTGAGCCGTTGCCGCCCAAGAGAGGGGGCCAGAACGTGTTGACCTTCTTGCATAAGCAGCTCCTCCAGAAGTACGATCCCACAGGCAAGAGACGTGCGCTTGTTGCCAACAATGGCTTGCGTTCCGGTGACATCATCAAAGTGACGTATTTGGACAGAAGCAGCGTGATTGGCCAGGTGATCGCCATCAAGAGGTCTGTCAACAGCGTGGGCACCAACATCTTGATTAGAAACAAGATCAACAAGGTGGGGTGCGAGGTCAGAGTGCCGTTATACAACCCCAACATCAGAAATATCGAGTTGTTGCACAAGCCCAAGAAGTACCTTCCGAGAAGAAAGCACTTCTACATCAGAAACAGCAAGTTCGATGTGGGCGACTTGGACGCATTCTTGAGAAGAAACAAGTAGGCGGAGGCGGCCTAGCGGAAGACAACTTGTATATATAGCATAGACGAATGACTGCAGAGAGTGAAGTGTAGTATGGGGAGTGAGGGTGTAAGGATGGCCCAAGAAACCTGTACGAAGGAGAGAATCATGTGGGCATGTTTGGGCCGGGCATAGGCGAGGCCTACATGGATTCAATGAGATGAGAGCAAGCTGGTTTTGGCGACAGCTGTTATGCTGACTTTTGGAAGTCTCGTCACAGACGCCCTCCCTTATGTGCTATGTCTATATACTGAACTAAAACCACACTGGACTTATGGAGCTCTTTCACGAATATTGAGGTCTGAAAATCCCAATGACCCCTCAACCACCATCTTTGCCTACAGAGATTCTTCTGCAAACCGATCAGAAAACCTGTCATCCACCAACACATCCAACCGGCTTGTGAGCTCAGCACCAAACCTCTTTTGAAACACCTCCGAACGCGCCATCATGAACGCTTCAAAGGTCTCGTACCGCTTCTGTACCTTTTCAGAGGATATAGCGTACCACCCCGAAACGTCTACCGTCACCTTGACCTCTTGCTCACCTCTCTGTTTGACGACAAGGTGGGGTAGATCAGCCCTCTTTCGTAGCATCTTCGAGTAAAAATCGTCCGTGCTAGGCAAAGACAGGGCCAGGGAGCCCACATGGAGCTCGCACTTGTCAAAGAAGCCGCTGTACTCTCTTTTTATGTGCGCTAGCTCGGTTTGCACATCCATTGAATGGGTTGATAAACAGACAATAAAGGGCCCTCTGACTAGAAGTGACAACTCATCTTAAATGCCTCTTCACTGCTACCCAAGACACTGCAATGACAGCACTCAGCATAGAAGTCTCACGGTATTCTGAGCTTTGGCTTCCTTACTTAGCCCTCATCTACTCTCCTACACAATGGCCGCAGAAGCGGATTTAGTCACAACTGATTCCCAACATTCCACATAGTTGTCAATATCGGGCGCCCAGAAACGTGCTCCAGTATGGTTACTATACGCTTACTCCACTTGTGAACCCTCGATCTCCCCAGCCAGAGAAAGGCTAGACGACTTATAGAAGGGTGGAACGCGACTGTCTGAAGAGCTGAATTTTTCGTGGGCCATCGCCCTTATATAGTACCAGTCGTACAGACGGGTAACCCCTGAACATATAGCCCCACTGAATACACGAAGAGCCTCCACCAGGAGCTATGAAAACGGAAAACTACATAGGCACCAATCTACGAATTGTGTTGAACGATAAGAGGACCTTGGAGGGCATTTTGACAGTCATAGACCCTTTCGGGAACATCCTCTTGTCCAATGCGTTCGAGACCTCGACGGACAAGTTGAATCCTGAAAAAACCCACACCAGGGAGCTTGGTTTGGCTAGCATCCCCAGGACCAGTGTGGACAGGATCTGGATGGACAAAAAGACCTACTCCGCAATTCTGAAGGTGTAGGTGTGAATTGGGCAGAAATTGGGCTCAAAAGCCGTCTGCTGATTCCAGTATCATAGTGGAGTCCGGGAAAACCTCTCCCACGCCACAGAGACGATTGTCTGGGAGCTTTATTCACTGACCCCTACGATGGTCTCTATCGAGCCGCCTTCTATTGCTTATGCTAGTACTGGTTGGCGTGCTGGTACGGCGCAGGTGCATACGCCTGGTCCTGGTCTTGGGAAGGGCGAGCAGACTCCTGGACGGGGGCATTTTCTCGAAGACCCGCCTTCTTGGGCACCCTCCCGGCCTTGATGGGCCGTCTGATGATGATGATATTGCCTTTATCGTCGGTTGTCTGCAGCTCCTCCCAGCGGGTCAGCTCGCTCTGTGGGAGGCTCAATGGCTTGGAACGAGAGGCCTTCTCTCTGGCAGGTGCGGGTGTGGACGGCGTCTTATGGGACGTGAATTTCTGGACATTCTGCTGTACTTCTTTGGGCACCTGGAGCGGCTGGGAGGCGCTCCCTGACCGCAAAGTACTGGACCGGGAAAGACCCTGGTTCAACTGCCCAGTTCCCTTAGGGGCCTCTTTGGCTGCGGTAGGGGCCTCTTTCTTGTGCTCCAAACACGTACCAAGGTAATGGTCTCTGGCGCTGTCGAAGACCCCGTAGGGACAGATGTCAACGAGGCAGCCCACGAGCGAGTCCCTGGCTCTGCAGAGACAAGAGAGGTCTCTGTGGCCGTGGGTGCAGTTGGAGGCGAGTGCATTGGTGCAGGCCAAAAAGCATGCCGGTGGGGTAGCCACCGCCTGCAACACAAGGAAGATCCACACGAAGACGATCTGGAGCATAGTGTGGTGCGGCAGAATGGTGTGGGAAAAGAGGTCTTTAGTGTATAGTGCCGCAAGGCGATTTTAGTCGCGTTTTCGCAGTCATCCCAAGCGCCGCAAAGGGCCCCACAAAAAGACAGTTATGTACTTCTATGGGCCGGAAAACAGCGACATCCGGCCCATGCGGGTTCCAACTGGCGACACGCGCCTTTTTGGACCCAAACACGGTAATACGGCACCGCTTGCAAAGGCTTGTGTCCAGCCGAGTGTGGTATGCAGGAGTTCTCCGCCTGGGCTTTTTGTCTACATTCGCGGTCGCCCGATACACCACTTATCGTTGCAAATACAGCTTGGGGCGCCTGTTCCGAAATCCTGTTACTGTTAGTACCACGGGGTCCGCAACTAGAGCAGAATGCAAGGTTCCTATAAAGACGGAGGCCTTCCCCGGCCCTACTACATGAAGCCTACCTCCAACAAGAAGAACTCCCCGTACAACAAGCTACCACGCGCCTTCTTTACCAACAACAGGCGCCGCTTATTGGGCTATCTCGTGATGTTGTTCCTCTTTGGCTGGGTGATGCTCATGATCTCGCAGGACTTGAAGCCTGGCGCTGACCCGATCTACGAAGTGGTCCATTCCAACGACCTTAAAGTACAGCTACCTCCAGACGCTGGTGCGAAACACGAGCCCGCCAAGGCCGCAAAGCCCGTGGTGGTGGAAGCCCCGAAAGGCGGTATCGCCAACGAGGGCTCGGTGGTCGGAAATCCGGAACCCGTCAACAGAGGGAGGACCAAAGGCAAGGACCCTCATGTGGGCTACAAAGCCAAGATCATCGAGAGCGAGGACAAGGGCGTTAATATGGCCAGTCAACCGCAGCCTATGCCCAAAAAGGTAAAAATGTCCGTGGACGATATAATCGAGGATTCTGACGAGAAAAGGCAACGGGTATTGGTCAGCAAGAAGGACTTGGAGGAGTCGGACGAGTACTACGTACATGTACACGATTAGTGGCAGCCGCTCGCTAAAGACCCAAAAGGTGCATGTGCAGTGGTTGCAAGGCCTATATAACTAATGGATTCTGCAGTGATGGTGTTTGCAGAAAAAGGACACGTCCAGCAGCCGGACTGGGTTCTCCTTCAAAAATATGCTGTGTTTCAAACACAGCATTCTGGAGTTTCGAAGTTGTTCGGTTCTGTTCTGTATAAAAATATTTCACAGCTTGTCTGGAATTTGTAAGTAAGTAGTTCATGCATTGCCAATGTAAAGTGGAGTTCCCGAAAGAACTTTGCATGTTGCCTTGAAGTTGCTGAGAGCGAAAAAAGAAGGTCGTACCCGGATTCGAACCGGGGTTGTTCGGATCAGAACCGAAAGTGATAACCACTACACTATACAACCATTTTTTGACATAGAAGTCTTATACTCTTTTATGTCGACCTTATCACCATCAAGAAAACCCTCTTCAGAACTCTATGTGCTGATAGTAGAATAGTAATTTACTGGAGAACTTTTGAAATGAGAAGAAAATGTTCAAAGTTCAACTTAAGTGCAAAAAAGTTCCAGCTTTCGCACAAAATTAGCCAGCAGTGAATTCCAACCTCACCAGGAAAGGTAACGAGAGAAGCAGCAAATATCAGCGGGGCTTCTCGACCTTTTTTTATTGAAATACTCCTAAATATATCTAGATCGCACATTAACAATCCTTTTGAAGTCGTCTCCATTGTTCAATCTTACTCGTGGGTAAAAAGTACCACTCGCAACCCATAAAATGTAATATTTCAAAGAGCAAATCCACCTTTGAAATTCCCCATTAGCATGAATGTTCAGAGAAAACAGACTGTTTTTTCACTCCACATAGCTCAGATAACTCCTTGAGGGGTTTGACTGGATGCAAACTTCATTTCTTTTGGGTTATCATATACGGCTTGCAACTAGAATTAGTAAAAGATAAACTTACAGGAATTTAACATTTAATACTGCCCCTTGTTAAACTTCAAACGGTAGCTTCGAAAGTGAATCTAGTTGCCAAAATAGAAGCCAAAAAAGAGATAAGGTTCAATGTCACTGGCGACATAAAACTAGGGAAAAAGAAAGGTCGTACCCGGATTCGAACCGGGGTTGTTCGGATCAGAACCGAAAGTGATAACCACTACACTATACAACCGCTTTATGATGGAAATACCTATGGTTCTGTATCATGGACAAGATCACAAGGTTGGCTATGCCAGTATTTTCTGAGCTTCGGTCAGTTTTCGGGATAAGTTGAGTCTATGGGGATTTGGCCGTGAATACCGGGAAAGGGAAAAAAAAACCAGATCTTAAAATTAGAAAATTATTCAGAGGCCAGAAGAGAAGATAATTAGCGAGCAGGGTATTTTCTTCAAGGGTCACAAACTTAGAAGCGAATCCCCTATTTTAAACCCTTGAACGTATAATAGCCAAAGAAGGGATACATATGATGTAAAGTTTGCCATGTCATCATATATACTTGGATTATGGAGGATCATTACTTCGCCTCGTAGATTTGTGTTTTTGCATATTACCTCTGTCAGCTGAGGATGGCGGTTCAAGGAAGAAATAAAGCGGAAGATGATAAACAATTATTCCCCTCAATTTCAGTGATGAAACACCTTCCATCTTAGGATAATAGATAGGGTGCGAGGGGGCTTCTTTTGTGGTGATAAGGCTGTTTGGAATTGAGGGGCTTTTGAGGTGCCAGTGTCGACTTAAAACCATAATGACACTCCTGGAAGTAGCAAATGGGACAGGAAATGGGACAACAGGCGAAAAGAACACGCTTATTGGAGATTGGACGCTTCATAGGAGTTTGTAATACTCATCACGAACAAAAAACACCCTAGCAGCGCACAGCAATAACATACATCACAAATCACAATCATCATACCCACACTGCAAGCCACATACCACAAATATTAAGCAATTATGCTATGCCACCTTTCCTGGACGGATGATAAAATGAGAGCTGACGAAAGAGCCTCCATGACCCCAGGTCCTCATCAGTTGAAAGTGGTCCACACAGTAATCCTGAGCTGGATCAAAGCCTGCTCTGTCGAGAATGGTCAGGTTCTCGTAGTTGCTGTCCACCACAGTTTTAATAGGCCCAAGGTCGTCATCACTGACAAGGGTGACCACCAAGGGAAAGTATGTGCCACGGAGCCGCACGCCTTTAGTAGCAATGCGGTCCTCTCTGTAGTAGGTAAGACCGTAGTCCTCGATAAAACACAACACGTTATTGGAATAGCCCGGCTCGTACACGGACAAATCGCGTATGGATTCATGGAGCGCGTGGAAGACGGCGTTTGGGGGTGCCAGGGCGGCTGCAAAAGGGCTGCAAAGCGCCGCGACCACCACGGTGAGGCAGAGCACCTTCATCGGAATAAATCGGATCAGTTGGGGTCGGTGTTAGGAGAATACCGGATACTTTAGAACGGGAAACTGCAAATTGGGAGTGGCAATCGGCCCTTATATGCTTTCTGGAGAGGGGAGGCCTGCACGTGTGGCGGGTGACCCGGCCCGATACGGCAGTTTTTACGAGGGGGAAGACGCGTTTTGCAGACTAAGAGGAAAACTGATGAATGTAGTTGTAGATTCATATAAGGGGTAGATTTGCTGCCCTTGAGATAAACCAGGCAGCGTAGTCGCTATATGGGACGGAGATAGCAGGGCAATATGGGTCGCAAGGGCGTGCGCGAACGGGGCTTTTTCGGGGCAGTGGCGGCACATTTTCAACAGTTTTCGAGCCAAAACGCCCCAATTCCTGCTGAATCATCTGAAAAGTACCCTATTGATCATCTGGGCAGCACCGTCCCGCCCAGATGAGCTGCTAAAGCAGACACAGGGCCCGGTGTGCGCACGACCGCACGTGCCCACAGTTACGCAGAGGGGAGATAAGCGCCTGCACACAGCCCATCCAAAAGAAAAAATTTATGCGAAGACCAGTGAAAATTTTTCGGCCTCATATATAAGGGCAAATCGCCGTTTTCGCGCTCCTTCTTTCTGGTAGCCAGTCACCACTGCAATATGTCTGCTGCTAGTGAATCCAAGTATTCTGCCGAGGTGCTCTCCGAGCTCTTGGCTAAGTTGCAAGTTTCCGACGACAAGCAGGCTGCTGCCGCCAATGTGTCGTCGTTCTTGAACTCGTCCATTGTCGAGCACGATGTGCCTGTGGAGTTCTTTGACGACTTCAAGAAGCAGATCAACAACAAGAAGGATGCGGCTGTCTCCATTGCCGCGTTGAACGCGTACGAGCACATTGCCTCTCCTAACGGCTTGTCGCCCTCTGTGGAGCCGTTTGTGGTTGCTCTTGTTGCCGATGTTGCCGCTAAGGCTGGTGACAAGAACAAGGAGGTTTCCGCTGCTGCCGATGCCGCCTTGAGCGCCATTGCCAGATCCGTGACCCCCACCGCCATCAAGGCCGTTCTCCCTGGTTTGTTGGAGAACTTGGGTGCCACCAACAAGTGGACCGAGAAGGTGTCTATCTTGAAGGCCATCTCTCTCCTCGTCGACACCGCCAAGGGCCCCATCGCCTTGAGAATGCCCGAGTTGATCCCCGTCCTTTCCGAGTCCATGTGGGACACCAAGAAGGAGGTCAAGGAGGCCGCCACCGCCACCATGACCAAGTCCACCGAGACCATCGACAACAAGGACATTGAGAAGTTTATTCCTAAGTTGATCGCTTGTATCGCCAAGCCCACCGAGGTTCCCGAGACCGTGCACCTTTTGGGTGCCACCACCTTCGTTTCCGAGGTGACCATGGCCACCTTGTCCATCATGGCCCCCTTGTTGTCCCGTGGTTTGGCCGAGCGTGAGACCACCATCAAGCGTAAGGCTGCCGTCATTGTCGACAACATGTGTAAGCTTGTGGACGACCCCCAGGTTGTTGCTCCCTTCTTGAACACTTTGTTGCCTGCCTTGAAGGCCAACTTCTCCACCATGGCCGACCCCGAGGCCCGTGAGGTTACCAACAGAGCTTTGAACACCTTGAGAAGAGTGGGTGCTGTCGGCGAGAACGACGCCATCCCCGAGATCTCCACCGCCGGTGACATCCCCGTGACCTTGGGTGTGTTCCAGGAGTTGGTTAAGGAGAAGAAGATCGCCAAGAGATTCGACGTTGCCCTCAACTACATCGCCGCCATTGCCGGTGACTTGATCGACGAGAGAGAGATCCAGCCTGAGGCCTGGATCAAGAACATCTTGCCTTTCGCCACCATCTTCTTGCACGAGAAGGAGGCCAAGGAGATCATTGAGGAGTACAGAAAGAGAGCCATCGACAACATCCCCGCTCCCCCCTCTTTCGAGGATGAGGAGGACGAGGGTGAGGACTTGTGTAACTGTGAGTTCTCGTTGGCTTACGGTGCCAAGATCTTGTTGAACAAGACCCAGTTCAGATTGAAGAGAAACAGAAGATACGGTCTCTGTGGCCCCAACGGTGCCGGTAAGTCCACCTTGATGAGAGCCATTGCCAACGGCCAGGTCGAGGGCTTCCCCACCCAGGAGGAGTGTAAGACCGTCTACGTCGAGCACGACATTGACGGCACCCACGCCGAGACCTCTGTGTTGGAGTTCGTGTTGGAGGACGGTAACGTCGACTTGACTGCCGCCGTCGTGGAGGCCAAGTTGAGAGAGTTCAACTTCTCTGACGCCATGATCAACATGCCCATTCAGTCCTTGTCTGGTGGTTGGAAGATGAAGTTGGCTTTGGCCAGAGCTGTGTTGAAGAACGCCGACATCTTGTTGTTGGACGAGCCCACCAACCACTTGGACACTGTCAACGTCGCTTGGTTGGTCAACTACTTGCAGACCTGTGGTATCACCTCCATCATTGTGTCCCACGACTCCGGTTTCTTGGACAAGGTGACCCAGTACATCATCCACTACGAGGGTTTCAAGTTGAGAAAGTACAAGGGTAACTTGTCTGAGTTCGTCAAGAAGTGCCCCTCGGCCCAGTCTTACTACGAGTTGGGTGCCTCCGACTTGGAGTTCTCCTTCCCCGAGCCCGGTTTCTTGGAGGGTGTCAAGACTAAGCAGAAGGCTATTGTCAAGGTTTCCAACATGACCTTCCAGTACCCTGGCACCACCAAGCCCCAGATCCAGGACATCAACTTCCAGTGCTCCTTGTCTTCCAGAATTGCCGTCATTGGTCCCAACGGTGCCGGTAAGTCTACGTTGATTAACGTGTTGACCGGTGAGTTGTTGCCTACTTCTGGTGACGTGTACGTTCACGAGAACGCTCGTATTGCCTACATCAAGCAGCACGCCTTCGCCCACATCGACAACCACTTGGACAAGACCCCCTCGGAGTACATCCAGTGGAGATTCCAGACCGGTGAGGACAGAGAGACCATGGACAGAGCTTCTCGTGTGATCTCCGAGGAGGACGAGAACAACATGAACAAGATCTTCCGTGTGGAGGGCTCTTCCAGAAGAATTGCTGGCATTCACTCCAGAAGAAAGTTCAAGAACTCGTACGAGTACGAGATCTCGTGGACCTTGGGTGACAACATCGGCATGAAGAACGAGAGATGGGTTCCCATGATGTCTGTGGACAACACCTGGTTGCCCAGAGGTGAGTTGATGGAGACCCACTCCAAGATGGTCGCTGAGGTTGACATGAAGGAGGCCTTGGCCTCCGGTCAGTTCAGACCCTTGACTAGAAAGGAGATCGAGGAGCACTGCGCCATGTTGGGCTTGGAGGCCGAGTTGGTGTCGCACTCCAGAATCAGAGGTCTTTCTGGTGGTCAGAAGGTCAAGTTGGTGTTGGCTGCGTGCACGTGGCAGAGACCCCACTTGATCGTCTTGGACGAGCCCACTAACTACTTGGACCGTGACTCTTTGGGTGCGTTGTCCAAGGCCTTGAAGGCTTTCGCCGGTGGTATTGTCATCATTACTCACTCTGCTGAGTTCACCAAGGACCTCACCGAGGAGGTGTGGGCCGTGCTTGACGGTAGAATGACTCCTTCCGGTCACAACTGGGTCCAGGGACAGGGTGCTGGCCCCAGACTCGAGAAGAAGGAGGACGAGGAGGACAAGTTCGACGCCATGGGTAACAAGATTGCTGCTACCAAGAAGAAGGCTAAGTTGTCTGCCGCCGAGTTGAGAAAGAAGAAGAAGGAGAGAATGAAGAAGAAGAAGGAGATGGGTGATGCTTACGTCTCCGACGAGGAGGACTTGTAAGCTCAACTGGTTTGATCATCCTGTGGTGACTTCACTGCAGACTAGTCATGCTGAATTACAGGCCTTCATATATAGTTTTTGTTACTTAACTGTTTATTGTTTCTATATATCATTATAGATTATAATATTTATAAAGAACGCGTAGGAAGTCGGAGAAGGGTTTTTGGAAGTGGAACTCTAGTCCCTGGGTGCTATTTGTCAGGGGATTTTTGTGTGAGTCCAGCGTCATGGAAAGGCCGATTTTGTGCACGACAGTGTTCTGCTAATTAGACAGGGTCCTGGAATGTACATTTGGAGGCCACAGCCCTAAGAAAGGCTCTTCGAGATGGCACACTAGAATACCAGTCTAAGTCGCACTGGAAAACCACATGTAAGGTCACTTAAAGACTGGCCCCACCAAAATTCGCACCGGAAAACCTCCTAACAAAGCCGACTATTTGCACTGCAAATAAGTCCACACCAGCCCCTCCCCCGTAGCTGGCCCCACTAATAAACATTCCATGCAGCGCATCCTGATGCATCGGTTTGGCTCACAGGCCACAATTCCCTATATTGGCACCTTCTCAAAGCCCATCCCCGATATTCCCAGAACAGCTTTTGCAGCCGCAGCCCACAATATCTGCCTTCGTCACATTAGCACCCGCCAGTTCTAACACACCCTTAAGCCGGTGCCTCGCCCTAAAACAAACCCATCTCACCAAATAGCGGCCAGCACCCTCCTCTTTGTTCTGGACCCTCCTGCACACACGCTCACGTGCCAACGGAGCAGATTACCCAAGGACATACGTACTCTTCTCCTCCACATTCCCCTAACTATGACAGCGGCCACCACCCCCCCTTTGGAGACGTGGAGTGCCATAAACGCAGTGTTTATGGTAATATGCACGCTTCTTCTCCCAGTGGTAGTCTTGGGACTCGCTCTTTTCTACCTGGGGCTCACCCAGCGAAGGTCCTCCTTTCTGATGCTCACGGTGCCCATGATACTAGCGCCGTTTGTCTTTATCGACTGGTTTGTGTGGGGGTACTCCCTCTGCTACTCGTCTTCCGCCAACCACTTCATAGGGAACCTCGATTTCGCTGTTCTTCGACACTTGCGGAACGAGGATGCGCTCATCTACTCCACGCCCAGGGGTGACATTCTCTCACTCAACCACTTCTTGTTCAACGGCTTCTTCAAGGTGCTCTGTGTGGCCCTCACTTTTCCGGCCTGCATCGCTGAAAGAGGCCGGCTCCTCCCGATGCTCGTTTTCTTGTTCATCTGGTCCTGCTTCATCTATAACCCAGTCACCTACTGGGTGTGGAACCGGAACGGCTGGCTCTCCACGGAGTTGGGGACTTTGCCGGTCATCGATTTCGCTGGCGGAAACTGCATCCATGTGGTTTCGGGCTTCACCGGATTGGCTTACTCCTACTTGTTGGGCCCCAGAAACCCCAAAATCCTCTATAACTACCGCAGCTCGAACTCCGGCTTTGTTGCCATCGGCACCTTCTTCATAGTATGCGGATGGTGCGGCTTCATTGCTGGCTGCGACTACAAATTCTCCACGTTGTCGTTGTACATCTTTGTGAACATTCTCCTCTGCTCGTTCACCAGCGGGCTCGTTTGGCTCGCTATTGACTTCTACTTTTCCCAGATTCCCCTTGAGGGCACAACCGATGACCTGAGCGTAGTTGGTAGCTCAAAACATGTCCACGACCGGCCTCAAAACCGCCGTTTCCACATCCGCTCTCGCAAACTCTCAATGGTATCGTTTTCCTCGGGGCTTATGACGGGCTTGGTCTTGATGACCCCTGCGGGCGGCTACATAGCGTCGCCCACTGAGTTCTGGAAGAGCTTCATTTTCGGCCTCGTGGGTGCCGTGGGATGTAACATGGCAACCAGGATCAAGTACTACTTTGCCGTGGACGACGCCTTCGACTTGTTCGCCATCCACGGGATCTCCGGAATCATGGGCTCGCTTATGGTGGGCATTTTTGCCAACAAGGCATACGGTTCCAATGGAGGCTGGATCACACACCACTGGAAGCAGTTTGGCTATCAAATTTTAGGAAGCGTAGTATCCGCAGCCTACGTTTTCGTGTTGAGCTTGTTCTTCTTGTATGTCATAGACCTCATTCCTGGGTTGCACTTGAGAATCGACAAAAACTTCAACAAGCGCCGCAGGGAGCAGGTCACGAATAACGAGGACCCCGAGTCGCTTGCTGAAAGAAAAAACGATTCGAAGGAGGATGAGGAGATGGAACAGGCCGAGCTTCTTGGTTGTGATGCTTTCGAGTTCAACGGAGAGTACACCATGGACTTCATGGAGTTTATCAAGGAAATACGACCCGAGGACTACCAAGATGAACACGATGAGAAACGGTATCTGGTGGAGGATATAAGCGGGTACGGTACTGATTTCCAGTTGCACCCCGAGAACCTGAACCAGATTTATAAGAAGCACATTTCATAGTGCTTGAGACATGATTAACGACTATTTAATATATTTATTCAGATGGATGTGGGTGAAGAAGCATTGTGCGAAGAAGGGGCCTTTGGGGGTCGAGAAACGGTGAGGTTGTCACAGGCATTCTCATTCGAGTAAAGAGTGAGGACTTGCGAATTGGAGGTTCCTCTGATGATATATTTGCAGTCCTTGGAATCTCTTTCTCGAGTTTTTTCTCCAACTTCTCAGTCTTCTCTCCTATACTCTTCGTCAACATTAACATACATTCTATCTCGTCTATACACACCTCAGCTAATGAGTCTCATGGTAGTCTCGAAAACCGCAAAGGTAGCGCCGTTAGCGGGGGCAGCCCTCAAAATGGTGGGAACAAAACCCCTGTAGAAGCCTTTGATTCCGTTTCTGGCAAATACGTCTCTCACCACGTCAAGCGAGCTCTTGTATGTGGGCTTGGACAACGAGTCCGTCTGCAACTTCGATTTGATCACATCGACAGGATAAATACCAATCCAAAGCGTGTATCCAGACAAGCCTCCGAACAAGCACAATTTCCACCCCGGTACATCTTTTCTAGTCAAAGCAGGGAACTTCTCGAGCTCACGTGCGACCAACGCCTCGTATGTGGCAAAATAGATGCCCAAACCCACACTTTCTCTGAACAAAGTGGGCATCAAGCCCTTGTAAATACCTCTGATTCCACTGGACTGGTAGAGCTTTTTCACACAGTCAATGGGTCCGTTGAAGGCCTTGGTGTCGCCCGTTTGTGTCTGCAAACGAATACGGATGTGCTCTATGGGAGAAGCCAAAAAGCCGTTGGCAAATCCCGCAACAGCACCGCAGTTGAAGTAATGTGCCAACGACAAAGGGGCGCCATTATAGGCCCGATCGTAGTATCTTTTCATGTACTCATTGACGGAAAACTGCACCGAAACACACGCTCCCACGCCCACAAGCGGCGTCAAAGTTCCCTTATAAAAGCCCTTGAGTCCCTCCTTGGTAAGGAGCCTTTTAATGACGTCCATGGCACCATTATAGGTGCCCTCAGGAGCAGACTGCAACCTGACTTTGACTGTGTCGAAAGGTTGGCCCACGAGGACCTGCGCGATGCCTCCAACGGTGCCCGCAAAAAGGTCCTTGGCCACCTGGTTGGAATCGTGCGTGAGAGGCGGCTCCTCCAATTCTATGGTCATTGTGGTGGGTGTGGAAGAGATAGTGATGGGTTTGACTCACTGAAAAAACCTGATTTTGATTCTGGAAAAAAATGACTCGGCGAGATGGGAGGAAAAGAAAGGAAGAAGAACGAAAAGATAATGAAGAGGAGAAACAGGGGCGGAGGAGGAGGAGGAGGAGGAGGAAGGAAAGAACGTGAGGGATGTATGTGGGTACGGAGCCACTTGGTGAATTTTTGTAGGTTTGGTGATTTTAGGTGATTTTGGTGGTTTTTGCAATCTTTGCAATCTGGTGTCTTTGGCCTCCAAGAAGACAAGCAGCCATAACTAAATGCAGAAGACCAAACACGAAGACTATTTAGAGAGTGATCCCAAAGATGCCTTTTTACAGCCCCCGCCTCCTCAAACTTCCCACTTCTTCTTTCCTGACGCCGTCTATATCTATTTACCTATTCTCTCTGTGTGCCTCTCTTCGAAGAAATACTTCTAGGATTAGAAAATGCCAAAAATTTAAGAATCCACGAACATCTCCACTCTCAAAAAGCCCATACCATCCGTTGAAACACTCTAAACTTGTTCGTTGTCTTCATCACTCATAGCGTGTCTTTATCTATCACCATCCTTGTACTCTCGCGACGCCATGATCAACCCGTCAAACGGATTCATGCCGTTCTTAGCATAGTACAGACCCATAGACTGTGCCGGCGCCGTAGCCATGCCACCGTGGCTCGGTGTCAGCAATGGACTGGTCACAGAGGAGAAACTCGTGTTGGCAGGGTCGGAGCCAGTCGACGGAATAATGGCCTGTGCTGCGGGACCCAATGTTGCCACCAACGGCGTTCTCACGGCCTGAATAGCCAGCTGCTGGGCCCCCAAAGCTGCCAAATTGGCCAGCAGAAGCAGATTGGAAGGGTGTGCCAGCAACGGCGTGAACAAGTTGGGGACGGACGTCTGTGCAAGCGAAGAAGGCGTATCAGACATGGACTTATAGGAAGAAACCTCAAGCATGATTGTTACGTCCTTGGTGGTTTTGGTCAAGTTGGCCATGGATGCGCGCACGTCGTTGAGTATGGGCAAGTCCTTCATGATGATCTTCACCGACGAGAAGGTCTGGATCACTGCCTTCAAGAACAAATTGATATCGTCCCAGAAGAGCTTCTTGGTGATGTGTGAGGGATTGTTTCTGATGGTGATGAGCTTAGTCTGTAATCGCTTGTTGATGTCCATCGAAGACATGCACACTGCCGTCAACTCCTTAACCTTGGCTGCAACTGAGGGGTTGAGCGGCTGGCCCGCAGCCGTGCTGGCAACGGTGCTTTTGTTGATAGCCTTCGTGAGCTCGCTGAAAACCACCTGGGCGTTAGTGGTGGCAAGATCGATGGTCTTATAAAGTTTTTCGTCGAAGTTCTCCACCTCGCCAGCGATCGCAGCCGGTTTCGACAGCAGAGACTTGGGATCAAGCGTGCTGAGTGCTGTGGACGACAGAACTGACTGGATGACCTTGGACGGACCTCCGGTGGGAACCAAGAGTCTGTACGCATTGTAAAGCTCGTTGAAGGAACCATAGAGTGTCAAGTAGAGCATTCGGATGAAACAGACGTCAATTTTGGCCACAAATACCGAGAAACTGTCGCTCAAAAACACCATAATGGACCGGAATGAAGAGATGCACATGTGCAACGATACTACTATCTGATCCAGGTTATTGCCCGTCTCCTCGATCACCTCCAAGTTCTCCACTAGCGCATCTATGTTGGACTTGGTGGCGTACAACAAAGACACCATCTTGATGGTGGTCTTCTTGTCAACGGAAAATCCCGAAAAGCGCCTCACGGAGGAGTGCAACTCGCTGAACGAGAACAAGATCTTCCGAGATACCTTCACTAGCGTGCTCACGTCATGGCTAACAGAAGCCCTCGTGGAGGGTGCCTTGGATGGGGACAGTTCCGGGGCCGAGCTGAGACTATGGCTGCGAATGGTGGGAGGAGTTTTCATCAGAAGCCCGCTTTTGGGCTCCACATCGTCATGGGCCTCTAAAGTGTCTCTCAACTGCTGCGACAAGCTGCCTTTACGCGAAGAATTGCTGGAGCTGAGATTGGATCCAGCAATGGACTGGAGAACGCGACTGGGTGTGGTGTTTTCGTCCACTGGGAGCTCCTGAAGAGTGGAAAGGCGTCTAAAATAGGCGCCAGATTTGTGCTCTGTGTCCACGGAATCGTGTTTCTCGAGTATGCTGTCGATATCCTTAAGAGTATTGGATCGGGATCTGTTGCTGCTTCCGGGCCGGCTCAATGTGGCTGTGGAGGAACTGGAGCTAGAAATGTTCACCTGAGGGGGATTTGGGTGACCCAAAGGCGTCCCTGACGGTGATCCAGCAAGCGAATTTGGTACTGTGGTGGCCGTTGTGGTGGATATGGTGGGCGGAGGTGTCGATATAGTAAACGTGGTCTCGGTGGCAGATGCAGAATGGGGCATTTGTAATGGAGACGCGAACTCTGGATGTAGTCCGGCCATGTCGTTGTGACTGAGCGAAAGCGCACTCATGCTGTCACCCGGGGAGGGTACTTTTTCGTCTCCAGGGGCGGCAGGCTCATCGTTTTTCTTGATAATGAGCCCCATTCTCCTCGCAGCCTTGGAGGACTTGCTCTTGGTCTCCGAAATGGACCGCGATCTGGCTATAGGCGGTGGTGTAGGCACTGCATTGCTGTGCAGGCGCTGATGATGTCTATGCAGTTGAAGCAGTAGCTGGTGCTGCTGCTCTACCTCGGCCAATTTGAGATCAAGGAGGTTGGCATTCGTCACCAAATAGTGCTTAAGTTCGTGCACCCAGTCAAGGTCCGGCGACTGCTTTTGGAACGCCTTAATCACCTCTGGCGACGGCACTAGTAATGGGTTGTCTGCGACCTCGATCAAGTTGAGACTGGCCAACTCGCCCAAAATAGGCGGGAGGTACTTGAACTTATTCTCCTTCAACGAGATCACCTTGAGATTCACCAATGACACTAAGTCGTGTCTCGAGATAAAGGAGAGACTGTTGCTGGATAAATCGAGAATCTCCAAGTTGCGGCACTCGCGGAGAACTGACGGGAACACCGAGATGGGGTTGTTGTGAAGGTCCAAGTAGCGCACGCTATCTGAAATGATAGAGAAGTTTGCGGGTAGCTGCGAGATGTGGTTGCTCTGGAGCGAAATTCGCTCGATCAGGAGCGGCGGCTGGTAGGAGTATAGAAACTCGTGGATGCATTCCACTACCTCTGAGAGAGATACATTGATGTGGACTAGTACACCGTTAAGTTTTAGCGACTTCTTGGACTTGACCTGGTCCACCTGCTCGTTGAGAAGCTCCAGAATCTGGAGTTTCTGCGAAAGATACGGCTGGGTCATGCCGGGGTCGGTAAGACTGGTGTTTGTGATGGAGAGAAGGATTAGTGAGTGGATAGAAAAGTTTAGGGGAACGTGCTGAAATTTACGCCAAAAAGAAGGTCGCGTGCTCTGGTGTGCGCGGAGTTGTTGGGTGCGAATTAGCATTGGGGCCCCTGGTTGCAGGGGAAAACGCGATTTTAGGGGGCCGTTGCATTGGAGACGGGAATTTTGTATGAGGGGCATCACATGGGCTGACGCTGTGACGAGGCTTAAACGATGGGGGTGCTGTGGTGACGTACTCAATAGGAGGAGGTTTGACACGAGTTTCAAGGGTTTCATTTCAAACTACTTTAAGTTCATGTTGATGCAGAATCGTACTATCATTCACTTTGAAGTTTTCACCACTCAAGTTCTTGCTACTTCTCTATGGTTTAACTTCTCTGAAGCTATCACATGGGCTCTTTCCTTCGCAATTCCTATTCCTCTCTATCCTTTCCAAGCTCCATGTATTGCATCTCCTCACTTCATCTATTGAGCATCCCTTATCTTCTTCTCCCCCTAGTGTTCTTCTCCGCCTTGTCTTCTTCTCTGCCTCCCCGCTACAGACTGATCCCACGTGCAAGCGCGTCCGACCTCTCCTGCCAAACCGTCTTTCCCAGACAGCTGCAAACCTGCTTGTCGTTCTCCCATGCGCCCGCACTGCGGGCTATCACGCCGCACAATGCATCTGGCGCCACGGAATCCTTCGTCGAAGACAAAATGAGACTTCTTCCTATAAAGTCACTGATGTTTGCATTGGCATGGAGAAAAGACAGCCCCGCATACAACTTCTCGCTGTCTTGCACGAAGGCCCCCAACGAATTGATAGTGGTAGACACATCAGACACAGTTTCCACCTTCACGGGCGCAAGGCCGAGGTACTCTCTTCCTGTAGACAATGCACCCTCAGAGAGGTTTCCGGAAACACGTATGGAGGGGTAGTATGTTCCCTTGGGCAAGCCATTGACGGTGAGCTCCACAAACAAGTCGTGGGCCGCCACACTCACTATCCTAGCAAGGCCCTTGACAGGCTGTTTGATGTCCTTGGGGTCAAAAGACTCCAAAATGCACACAGCTGCACTGTTGGGCCGGCCAGTGCCGCGAATTATGGCATCCCGTCCCGTAGCCTGGATCGCAGAGACGATTTGGGATGGAGGAACAGAGCCCTCGGTAGTGACAATGTTCTGGGCCAAATTGACGTCAAATTTGGAGATTCCAGGTAGAGAAGAGAGCGCCGAGCTCACAGAGTCCACGCATGCGCCGCACTCTAACGGCACGTTGAAAACAATCTCGAATTCCTTGGTCATAGTGGAGTTGGAATGGCTGTAGTGGAAATTACTAATTGGTAGTTGCAAAAAGACCCGTGCACCAGAAGTTCTACAGAAATTGTCAAGATACTCTCCCCTTACGAGTTAAGGTTTCTGTCAAGGATGGCGACGTGAGCGTGATTATGATCAAATCAGAGACTCCTCTCACCTTCTTGGCCCTGTTTCTTTGAATTGATTTTTTGAATGTTGAAATTTTGGTGCCCATCCTCTCAAAATCAACCTACTCTTATGACCCTCAATCACTTCCTCTTTATCACACCCGTTCTCACTAAATCACCATCTTGCTCCCAGCTTCTCCTCGTTGCTCTTTATCCCTGCATCCAAACTCGCGTCCCTCTTCTTGCCTCTCCATCACTCACACTGTTGCTGACTCTACGTCTCTCAAATCTAACATGAAACACCTATAAACCTATCCTGCAACTGCGACCAACCAGGGCCTAAATGTGCAAGCTGCTCATCCTGCGACGGTAAACACCAGGCACCACCGTCTCCTCCTCCTCCAGCTCGTCCATCTTGGTGCAAACCCACGTGGACGCGTACATGTTCACCCTGTCGATGGTTTCTCCACTATGTCTGATGGCAGCAGGCTTGCATTTGAAGCCGAGAGACTCGAAAGTCTTGATGTACCACGGGTACTGTGCCGCCGAGCGCAACATCACACGACCTCCCTTAACCAAGCACTTCTTGAGTGCCAAAATCTCCTTTTTGGCATCGGTGCCGTTGGGATTGAACCAGTCCATGTGGTCCATGATGATGGCCACGGTGATGGACTTGCTCAAGCGCGAAAAGACATCCTGCAAGGTGTCTGTGTGGAGACGGATGCGGTCGATTGGGGCCTCGCCGTCCGCGTTCTTTTTGGTGAGGCTCTTGTAGCCCTTAGCAGTCAAGTAATCGGGGCAGTTCTGTTTGGAGTAGCGGCCCATCAACGTCAAATAGTAGAAGTAGTTGTCCTGCGAGATCAACGAGCGAGAGAGAAGGGGGTCGAGGGTGTCCACCACGTACTTGAACACGGAGTTGCCCATCATGCTGGCCTGATTGGCGGGAACACCCAACGCCTTCCACAAGAAAAGAGGGTTTCCCACCATCAAAGTGGCCACGAGCGGGTTGAACAACGTAGGCTTGATGTGGTTGTCCCAGATCTTGCGCTGCTGCTCCATTGTGGTAGCTTCGCACAACTGCTTGACGTACTTAGTGACGCCAAAGGCCTTGAACGTCCATCGCGCCAACCGAATGGCCCATCTGGTGGACCCTGTGTTGTACAAGCCTTCGCCCTTCGGGTTGAAGGTCTTGTTGCCGCGCTGTACCCAGTACTGGAAGTTATTCGAAGACAAGTGCGGCGCCAACTGGTCAAACAAGACGTCTCTGAAGTTGGCAATGCGGCCATCGCCGAACATCTGCCATATCTGGTCTGGGGTCAAAGCCCTGAAAGCAGCCAACTTCAACTCAAGTAAGTGATTCTGGCACGGGTTCAAGTCAACGGCATGGATTCTTCTGGGCGGCGAGGCCAACGTGGCATAGCTCAACACGTTGTCACCGGCTGAGGTGATGGCCAAAACGGTGTCCTTCTCGGTGAACTTCAAGATCTCCGCATCCTCGCGGGGGTCCTCCCAGGTGAAAGCGTAGATGTACTGATCGCGGAACTGCGTGTACTGTGGATTGATGTCGTCGTAGTACACTCTCCACACCTCCTTCTGGTAGTAGATGGACGGGAAAGGCAAGTTCTTGTGGAAGTTCGAGAGGGCAGCCTCGTGGCCCTTTGACATAGGGATGTCCTCGTACTCCAATGCCTGGGTAGCGTCCGAGGGCGCCAAGTAGGGCGACTCCGTGGCCAAGCAGTTTATTCTGTGGATCAAGTGCGACGCCTTGGTTTTGTCGCAGCCAATCCAGATGTAGTAGGGAATGCGCCCACACACGTTGTTGACGCAGTTGACGGACTTGACAGTGCCAAATTTGTACTCGAGGTAGTTTCTTCTGGCCGAGTCCAAGAACACCTTGTCGGCTTCAAACCAAATGCGCCAGAAGTTGCGCGACAACCAGGGGATGTTTCTGTCGATCAAGCCGCCAACGGTGTTAATTCTGCCCATCGAGGTGTCAAGCGACTGGATTCCAAAGTCCACACAGGCAATGATACCGGACTTGCTCAACAAGCTAACAGCGTTGTCCACGGCAGAGTTGAATGTGGGGATCATCGATAGCGAGTACGAGAACGTGATCAAGTCGGCCTGCTTGTAGTCAATAGCAAAATCACAGGCATCAGCAAGGAGAACGTGAACGTTGTCCCAGCCCTTGTCCTGAAAACGGGCCCTGGCGACCTCACAAAGGGACGGCGACAAGTCCACCAAGTAGATGGCCTTGAAGTGCGAGGCCACGGCAGCGATTTCGTCCATGTACTCGATGTTTCTGCCAGTTCCACCGCCAATGTCAATCCAGACAAGGTCCTTCTTTTTGGAGAGATGGGCGTAGGCCAAGCGCAAGCACTCGCTTCTGCCTTTCAACAAGATCTCTCTGGTGGCGTCGTAGATATGGGCCTGGTTCTTGTAGAAGAGCTCGAGCAGCAGCTGTTGGTCCTTGCCCTTGCTCTTCTTCTTCTGGAAGAAGGGCTTCACGAAGCAGGCCCACGCAAACACAAGAAGATTGTACACGGAGTCGGAGATCTGGGCCAGGAACACGAGGCCAAGGGCCACCAGAATTGCCACCGCGGCCGCAATCTTGGTGTTGGACGCCTCGTAGAGGGTGTCAATAAGGCTCAGCATGGTGTTGCAAAATGGTGGCAGACGGACTAGAGCACGCTAAAGGGGTGGATGTGGATCAGGCACTTTGTTGGCCTCGACGCACTGGCAGCTGTTCAAGAGACCGTTGTTGAATACGGGCTCCGGCGATCAGCTCAGTTTCGGGGTGTGGCCAAAGCGATGTTGCAGCAGCTATCGGTTGCAGCTATCGGTTGCAGCTATCGGTTGCAGCAGTCAGGGTCCGGGTGCACTATAGCTCGCCGAGCACTTTTGCAGCACCGCTGCACACGGAAGTGCCGTTCCTTTTATACCACGCAGATGGCTGCCAAACGCGTGTGGGAATCACACACGTTCCACGAGCCACCTCGCCCGATTGGGAAGGGTGCCAATTCCACTGGGACAGCCAGAAAAGGGTGTGCGGGCACCGCCGTTGCGGCCTGCGTGGGCTACAACGTGGACTGCGAAAGATAAGAAACGTGGGGCGATGCGGGTTGTGATTGGCGAAGCTGCCCGGGGCACGCTGTGGGGGTGATGGTGGTTTGTTGGGAAGGTCGGCATGTGAAAAGGGAGCGGCTGGTAACGGTGGTCTGGGGATGGCATGGGGAGTGGGGGCAGGGAAATTAGGGACTTGCGGGCAAGAGGAAGCTTTTGGTTTAGAAATCGTAGGGGAATTTTAGCGGAAAACTTGTCGCGGGCTCTGGTGGGCGTTGTGAGAGGCGAGAAAGAGCCTGCAAAAAGATGCTGGGGTGTCCTGCTGAGGGCCCGCGGGCTCCAGCCTGGAGAGATGGTGTACGGAGGGCGTTTCCAGGTGTTTCCAGGTGTTTCTCGCTGGGGCACTGTTCGGGAGCTGACGGTCGATGCTTGACATTCTACAGCGTAACTAAGCCTGTGAGAAGTTTCTCGGTAAATTTTCCCTGCGAATTCCCCCCAGCCCCAGCTAAATTCTCGCTTGGGGCCGGTAATTTCTGCGCAAAGCCCCCACTATTTTTCGCAGTCGGCGTTTTCTCCCCAGCGCCCTTGATCCCGCTAACACGACACCTCCTCCCCTCTCCTCATCCACCTAACACCAACGGCACTCAGATAGGGGCACCGCGAAGTCGCGCCTCCCTTGGCCACCCCCCTGCACGCGGTTTATCCACCCGTATCGCATCTCTGCAACTTGCTTCTTTTTTTGGTCAGTTTAGGGGTCGTGTTCCTGCAGCCCCACGCGACCCCACGTTCCCGTACGACCTCTAGCCAATATCGCCCACGGGCCCTGGATCGCCGCCCACGCGTGGGTGCCAAGTCACAATACAGCTGCCTAATTGCACGCGCATGTGATTTTGCTAGCGTCAGACGAGCCTGAGGTCAGGTCCCTGTCTGTGCTGTTTGTTTGTGTGGGTTCGACGATAAGAATAGATTGTCACACGGTGGTGCTGGGGCGCTTGTTGTGAAGTTTACTCCTAAATACAGCCCCCTTGAGCCCCGGCTACTGCAATTGGGTTACTGGTCTGAATCGGGGCGTAATAGGCCAGTTGGAGCACGTTTGCTTCCCTTAGCTGTTTACATCACACTCTCAACACCCCGAATGGAGCGCTGTTATTGCACCCGGGAGCACTCTGCAACAAACAGTCTCACAGAACAACACATCCGTGGGTCTCCGAAGCCAAGTAGCACTTGGGCACTGCCGCTTTTCCCTGCTCACGTCTCCGCCACTATCGAGTTCTCCGTCTTCTCACCGTCTCTCCACTACACCTTCTTTCCGCCTCTCAACACCCGTCTTCCATCGCCTTGCTTCAATGGCCACGTCCGGCCCCAAACTACTCCTTCCCATATCCTCCTCGCTGTCTTCCATTTCTACGTCTTCTCTCTCACTGTCTTTTATTCCTGGCTCACCCTACTCCCTTTCTCCTCCCTACTCGTCCTCCAACCGCCGCAACAAGTAGTCCACCTCCACCTTCTTCGTCAACGGAATCACGTACTCCTTGTAGAGCTGTGCAATCACAGACAGCTTAACCTTGGACTGCGATTTCTGCGAGTACCGCAACGACGGGTCCACTCCGTAGCTATCGCACTTGACCACCAACCGCTCCAAGATCTTGGCCTCCACGGCCGCATTGGTGATGGACCGCTCGATGCCCTCCACGTCACGGGCCAAAATCAACTTGCGGTAGCCCTCCTTGTCGGCCTGGTACTTGGCCTCTGCCACAAACTTGCCGAAATGGATCCGTCTGGAGAGCGCCTGGAGCGCCTCCACGTCGCACACCGCCACCAGCCCGGAGTTCTCCTGCTGTTCTCCGGCCGCGCACGCCACCTCCGGCACGATATTCTCGACGTAGAACTTGTATATGTCGCTGTTCACGTTGACGTCTCTGTAGTACAGTGCGAGCACCTTGGGGTAGTTGAGAGAGGGAAGAAGAGGGGGTAAGAGCTGGTCCGGGAAAAAGGCAACCTCGTCGGGTGCCTCGTACCGTCTCACCTGCGAGTGTATGCGCTCCAGCTGCAAAAGAAGCCATTCTAGAAACAGCCCGTCGAAACCCTGCACTTTTATGGTGTTTTTCAGGTACACCAGCGGCGATGAAAAGAACTGCGATCTTTCGATGAGGTCAAACACTATGGTGTCCTCCATCCGCACCAATGCCTCGCGGATGTTGCCGAGGTCGAGGACCGTCTCTGGGTGCATAAAGTCCATCCTGGCGCTGTTGTAGGTTGTGTTGAAGATGGATGAGTTGTGTGCGATGTGCTGGTCTATGACTCAAAAAAAGGCTTCCCCAGAAAAATCAAGAGTGCGACAGTGCAAAAACGAATGCGCCGCTAATGGAGGAATATCGAGTCGTGGAATTGCAACTGTGCGCTTGGGGATGCAGTAGAAGATACCATAGTGTCGTTGACAGGCGGTAGCAGGATTGGGGAAAATCCGGGTAATTGACTGTTGAGCCTCGTTGTTTGACACATTTTCCGTGCAGGGTTCCTCGGGCTATTCCGCCGACTGTGAATGCTCGGTAAGGAGGCACAAGGCACCGAAATACGTCCACTTCTGGGCTTTTCTGCTTCTGGACTTGTCGGTCCTTGGACTTCTCGGCCCTTGGACACCCTCTTATTTCCTCTCCCAAGCTTTTCAGCACAAGGTGTTCTATAACCACAGGCAAAACGTAGAAATGAAATGCCAGCTCCCATACCGATGCAACCCCTGGCGCTTGGTATATATGCGGTTTCAGGAACGGTATTTGAATGAGCTCTTCTGTTAGAAAAATTCCGCCTTTGCACCCATTTTAAATTCCAAGACCAAGTCCATCCTATACTGGCGCCAAATATAATACGTAATGTCGGCCCTTGGGCTATCAAATCCAGCAGTGCCCCTTACAGGGCTTTCGGATTCGTAGTGTCGTGTATTGCCATAACCCGTATGCCTGTCTCAGTCCCTGTTGAACTACCTCCCACCATCGCCGATCAACCCACTGTATCTCCCATCACCTACTAACCCCGAACTATCTCCCCACTTCTCAGGAAGCCTTTCCACCTGTTTCTGGGCATACTGGGTTAAAATCCGGCCATCCTCCCTCCTCATCTCCTCCTTCTTCTCTTCTGACAGTTCCGATTGCACCCTCCTTTGCAACAAAAACCGGTGCAAGCGCTGGAGCCTGGTTTCACCAGCACCGTAGTTATCGTGTGCCTGGTCCAATTGCTGCTGGGAGCGCAAATTCAACAACCTCTCCTTGCGCCGGAACTCGTTGGTGCGTTCCACTGCAAGCATCACCTGGAGCGCCACTGCTATGGTAGCCACCGCCAAAACACCAGCAAGAATCTTGTACTTGTTTCTATCAAACTCTTCCTGTGTGGGGGGCGCGCTTTGGTATCTCATTCTGTAGTAGTCCTCCCACGTCCCAGCAGTCCAAAACGCCTCATCGCGGTTAAAATCGTACTTTGCGCGATGAGCGTTGGCGTACCGAAAAGCGTTGAAAGTACCTGGGTTCGACTGCTTGTTGTACCCCTCCCACGCTGTGTCTTTGTACTTGTTATAAGCCAAACGGCGCCTAGGGTCTCTGAGAAGCTCATATGCGGTTTGAACCTGGTCAAAACGGGCCCTTTTCTCCTCAGGCGTTAACTCCCGGCCACTGGAATGTAGTATGGTGATGCCGTGGCTCACGTCGGGATGGTATACCTTCACGTATTTCGAATGAGTGGCCTTGAGGGCCTTGTTGAATTCAAGACGGGGCGCATTTTGGGCCGTTTTCTCCATTTGGAATAGCTCATAGGGCCCTGGTTTGGCAGAAGACGGCCAAGGATGGAGTCCTACTTTGGAATGTGCATCTTTGGGCACACTGGTTGCGTAGCGACGCAGAAATGGCTTCGCAATCTTTAGCATAGGGGATTTTGGTGAAGTAGAAATGCGGACCGGATAAGCTTATCACACAACAAAAAGTTGATGAGAATGGGACCAATAAGACCACTTCCACTTCGTAAACGTCTATCTTATGTTATGTCCAGTTCTGGCCACTGATCTCGTCTGGGTGCCTTTTTGGGCACTCCTTTGAACTGAAAGATGCCAAGGGTGTGGGGTTTGAAAGAGTGCGCAATGGAAAGGACGTCTGTCAATGTCGCGTTATCGTCGCAAAATGTCGCAATGTCGTGGCTGCTAACCCTGTCCTTTGAGAGCTCGACCCTCTCCTACTGTTCTCTTCGCAGTTGTCTATTATATCGACACGTACATGCTAATTCTCAGGGTATAGGCACTGGCAGCGATGGCCCAGTCCAATATAGCGTCTTGAGAGCCACCAGGCCCTGAAGGCTCATTTGAGGGATAGACCCCATGATTTGTTGTTCTCCTACAACGCAGCCATAAGTCTCGCAGGCTGGTTCTCATCCACCGGCTTCACGTGCACCCCGAGCTTGTAGACGCTCACCAAGAAACCGTGAGCGTCCATCACCACCAAATCGGCGTCACAGCCCACGTTCAAGTAGCCCTTGGAGGCCTGTGCGTTGATCAGGTCAGCAGGGTTATTGGTGACAGTTTTCACAGCCTCTGCCAACGAGAGGCCCGACCACTTCATCAAGTTGCGCACACACTGGCCGAGTGTGGTGGCGGCTCCTGCGAGAGTGGTAGTGCCCTTGAGGTACAAAATGGGCCCCTTCTTGGTGATAGACTGGCTATCCCATTTGTAGGTTCCGTCTGGCAAGCCGATCAAGTGCATTGCGTCCGTGACCAAGATGCACTTGTTAGGGTTGGCGCGGTATGCCATGGTGGCCATAGCCGGGTCCACGTGAACACCGTCGCAAATGAGCCCGAAATAGGGACTCTGCGAGGTACCGTCTGCGATGGGCAGAGTTATGAGGCCCACAACGCCCACATCGCGGTGGTGCGGCTGCGGCATGGCATTGTAGAGGTGGGTGATCATTGTAGCGCCCGCCTCAATGGCACGGAGCCCCGTTTTGTAGTCTGCGGCCGTGTGGCCAACGGCAAATGTGATGTTTTTGGCCTTCATGGCGGGGATTATATCGAGGACACCGGGGATTTCGGGGGCCGCTGTCACTATACGCACATTTTCAAGCAAGTTGTGCTCGCCGTACACGTCGAAAAGCAGCTTGTCGCCCTCGTGGGCGTCCACAAACGTCTCGATGGGGTGGCATCCCTTCTTCTTTAAGCTGATGAAGGGGCCCTCCAAATGCGCACCCAAAGAGTCCGTCTGGTGGCGCAGCCGCTGCTCGCGGTAGAGCGGCAATACCTTCTCGTACACCTCCGGGAAGTTGGACGTGACAGTGGGGCAGATGGAGGTGACGCCTGTTTTGAGGTACTTGGCCATGGCATCGGCGTAGAAGCGGCTGAATTCCGCAATATCGGCAGCCGACGAGTCTGCATTCAAGGCCAGGAAATTGACCCCGTAAACGCCGTTATTCTGGATATCGAGAAACCCGGGCGCGAGAATGTGGCCCTGGAGATCCACCGTTTCCGCCACCTGGGAGCCAGAAACAGGCTCCACTATCTTGCCAGATCCCGTGTCGATGTACAAATCGGTGTTGCGGTAGAGAAGGCCATTGTCGCAGAGATGGCAGTTGGTGAACCGTGTGATGGGCATCGTGCTGTAGAGTCCTTGAAGACCCACTAAAGAAAATCCACATATATATAATACCGGTGTGGCCGGTGACCTGGTCAGCGGTTGCAGCCGATAAGGAAATGTAACATGTACTGCACATAGGTGTAGCATTGCTTGCAATTGAGCACGGGGCTATGGCCCCTGTGCAGGTAATCTCCCCATGTAACGTTGCATCGCCCCTCTCGGGGCCTATATAGCGACGGCACCGCCCTGTTGTTGTCTCCTGGTTGTCGCTGCCACAATGAGACAGGCCATCTTCTCTTCCCCAGCGGACGCGTCCGCCTATCTTGCAGCCTACATAGTGGAGCGCATCAACGACTTCAATGCGTCTGAAAAAAGACCCTTTGTACTCGGCCTCCCCACTGGCCTGTCGCCAGAGGGGGTCTATGCGCGTCTTATTGAGGCCTACAAGCAGAAAAAGGTCTCTTTCAAGCACGTGGTGACCTTCAACATGGACGAGTACTTGGGCCTCCCTCCGTCCGATCCCCAGTCATACCACTACTTCATGTACGACAAGTTCTTCAATCACGTGGACATTCCCAGGGAGAACATCCACATTTTGAACGGCTTGGCTGCCAACGTGGATGAGGAATGTCGCCAGTACGAGGCCAAAATCAAGCAGTACGGCCGCATCCACTTGTTTATGGGCGGCCTTGGGCCCGAGGGCCACTTGGCCTTCAACGAGGTGGGCTCCCAGAGAGACTCTCTTACCAGAAAGGTCTCTTTGGTGAAGAGCACGGTCGACGCCAACTCGCGCTTTTTCGGCAACGATGCCTCAAAAGTGCCCAAGTACGCCTTGTCGGTGGGAATATCCACCATTTTGGACAACTCCGATGAAGTGGCCATTGTGGTGTTTGGCAAGAATAAGCAGTTTGCGTTGCAGAAGACCGTTCACGGCAAAAAGAACGATTCTCGGTACCCGTCTTCCTACTTGCAGGACCACAAGAACGTGTTGGTGGTGTCCGATTTAGAAGCAAATGGCTTGAAGAGCAAGCTTTAGGAGAGAAAAGGATTCTAATGCATGGAAAAGTGATGTAACTGTAGTGTCTGGAAGTGATGTGAGGAGCGCCTTTGAGGATGAGGATAGCGTTGAGACTCCCCTAGAGTCGTTCTTGTATTCTCAATGATGTGATAAGACACGGTCGGGGGTATAATGTCTCACTACAAACATTCCAGAAAAGCCTATACAAGGAGGATTTCTAGCAGAGAAAAAGACTTCAGAAAACACAGCACGCAACCTTCTTTTTGGACGTTGTGGCCATGTGACAGCTTTGGGTGCAAATTTGACGGCTGCGAAAACCGCACTTCTCAGTCCAGGGTAATTATGCTCCTTCATAAACATGATCGGTAGTTAAGCCCGAAAGTCCTTGGTGGGGGAGGTATGTCTTCTCAGAATATGTGGCTGTTTGACTTGTGAAAAGAAGTATCAGCAGGATGTAATACTGCTACCCAGATAATGGCCTGGCCTGGTTGACGCCATATATTGCTTGTAACAGACTCTCGCGATCACACATCTCCATAAACTACTCACTTGTATTCCGCTATGGAACTCCCAGCAAAACGTTAAACTGCAGTGCGTGAGGCATTTAGTGGCCAGTCCACTATAGTTCACCTCGTATAGTGAACAAAAGCACCCGCGACAAGTTCTCTCCAGCACGAAAAAGCCCAGTTCGTCGCAGTTCCTCTCATGTCCTAAAACCAACCTCCTTTCACTGTTTTCTGATCACTATCTTCTCACCCTTAGTTTACATTTTCCCGACTGTCTATATCTATTCCGATGCACTGTCCTCCTCCTTCAGGTAATACGCGGCTCCGATGGCAGCACCAATGATCGAGCTGTCGTCGATGGCTCTGAAACTCACCGTGAGCCCCAACTGCTGCACATATGCGCTTTCGTTGACATACCGCAAAATGAGGTCCCGGTAGCTGTGGAAGTACAGCAACACCGAGCCCACGAAGCCGATTTTGACCAAGCTGGAGCCCGAAAACTCCCGCCCGTTATGGTGTTCCATGA
Source organism: Wilhelminamyces tanticharoeniae (assembly GCA_030558325.1). Classification (NCBI taxonomy): domain Eukaryota; kingdom Fungi; phylum Ascomycota; class Pichiomycetes; order Serinales; family Metschnikowiaceae; genus Wilhelminamyces; species Wilhelminamyces tanticharoeniae. The sequence goes on along the minus strand of JAJMSI010000004.1, from coordinate 65,770 downwards.
GCTTGAGCGTACCCACTATAGAAGTGGCCACCACGTAGGCTGCTCTCTTCACTATGCAACCCACGATCGCCTTCAAGCCCACCACGTCAGCGGGATCCACGTCGCACACGTCCCAGCCGTACTCCTGGCAAAGCCGCTCTGTAATGAGGCGCAAATCGGAACTTTCCGAGAGCATGCACATCAACTCGCCGCTGAAGCCATCGTAGGGAACAAGCAAACGCGAAAGCAGCAAACCGGGGCTCGCGAAGAGCTCTTTTGCGGCGATCAAGTCGCAGACAGCCAAGCGCGCGAGCTCAGGCAAGTACCGGCCGCTGGTCATCAACTCGTAGGGCTGGAAAATGGTGTCTGTGAGCGGGTCCGTGCACATGTAGGGCTTGAAATGCAAGTCGTCGACAAACCGGCTGTCGATCAAGGTGTCGTACTTGGTGTGCAGCAGCAGCAGCACCTTGTCGCCAAAAAGCGACATTTCCATGTTGACGGTCACCTTTTTCTGGCCCATGCGTTTTTCGGGGTGCATCTTGTCTGTGAGAAGCGAGCAGCACATGTTGAGGCCCGTTCCGAGCACCATGGCCATCTTAGTGTACTTGTCGAGAAAGGCGCCCGCGGCGTAGACGGCAAGCAGGTCGTTGATGACACAGCGCACGTCTATGCACACGCCCTGGGCCCGCAACGTGGACTCGAGGATGTGCTTCAAGTCGCCGTTGTAGATTTCCGGCGAGATGGTGAAGCCCTTGCCAACGTAGCAGATGCGGCCGGTGTTGTGCAGGGTTGCCTCCAAGGGGAAGGACCAGGTGATGCCCGTGTTGATGGGCCCGTTGGACGTGAGCACGGACTGTAGGGCGATGGTGTCGCGGATGCGCTCGCCTATCCAGCTGAAGAAGTTGGCGTCGATGATCTTGAACGAGTTGGCCACCAGCCACTTCTTCTCCACCACAACATGCACCCTGTTGCTGCGGTCGGCCGCGTGGGCGTCTTTGGAGGACGACGGGTCGATCTGGATGACGGCCACTCGGAGCGTGGACCCGCCGAGGTCGATGACGAGGAAAACGCCGTTTTCGGCGCCGGTGGGCGTGATGTTGCAGTTGGGCAACATGGAGAGCCGCGAGTTGTGCTCGAGCGCCTCGTTGAGCGTGTGGAGAAGCCCCGCGGCGTGGCCATCGAGCACCAGCACGTCCACCGGGAGCGTGAACTGCGCGCCTATGGCATCGAGAGAAAGCGTCTTGGGCGCCAACTCGTGCGACAGCACCAGTGTGTTGGGCAGCAGCAGAAGCCCGAGCTCGTCCAAAACGGGCGACTCGTCAATGTACACGTCGGTGGGCATGTGAGGGTGGGAGGATGAGTTATGAAAGTGTCCTGCAGACGGTACGGTGGGCGGTAGGGTGTGGGGCAGCCCCCATATATAGGCAGGGCCAGAGGCGAAATACGACGTGCGACGGGGTTTCTGTAGCCAGGCCGCTGCAACTACTATATACGTGCTGCTGGCACGGCCGGTGTGCGCACGCCCGTCTGCAACCTGAGCCGATGCAAGCCAGTGGCAGTGGGGGAAATGCAACCTGGGGCAAAAATGCGTATCGGGGTTGCATCGCGGTTTTGTGCGCCGTTGCATTGGGGTCACGTGACTGGCGAAACGGCCCCGGGGGGCGCGGGCTACGGGTGGATGCCACGGGAAGCAGAGATTGATCGTGGGGGGGATGCGGGGTTGAGGGTAGGGCTGGTTTTGGGTGCTGGTGGGAGCCGATGTGGGCCTTTTGCATGTTGCAAAAACCGAACATGCGGTACTGGGGGAAAGCGCACCCGTGCACCAGCTCCAGGTTGCATCGCATTATGTAATTGTGTCCCTGTCACGAGACAATGTTCCGAAAGGGGCCGACCGCAGACAGACCAATGGGCGGTGCAATGCAGGCGTATGGGAAACGGAGTTACATTCGAGGTGCCGGGCGGGTGTGCGGCCGGGCGAGATTGGGCTTTTTGGGTCGTATTTACATTGATAGTCGGCTTTTCAGTGTCGTGTTCACGCGTAGACAAGGCTTTTTCGGCAAGAATCAGGAAGACACCGAGAAAAGAACGATTCGGTGGCGGCGGCTTGCATTGGGAAAAAGAAATAGGGTCTTCTGCAGAAACGCACTTCCCCTCTGTACGCGGCTTCTTTGAAAATGACTTCTTCGCCATGGCCCTCACAATGAGACCATGAGGATAACTTCATCGAAAAGGACGAAATCCTGGTTCATTCCACTCGAAGTGTATATCACATCGAACACCAAATCTACCCCATGCCCAAGAGACGCAGTCCAAAAGCCCAAGAGCCCCAAAGACGCCCTGCCTTGCTTCACACAACCTTTCAAGACCCATTGAGATGGTTTGTCCTACCGTAGCCTCTCCTTATATCAGCGTGCTTACCACCTTACACCTCTGCTGGTATCTTATAGTGGAAATTGCTCCTCTACCTACTCCGGCGTCAAGTCATCGAGCTCGATCTCCTCCGGCTTTTCCTCGGCCCTTCTCTGGCCACTGATGCGCCCCAAGTTGTGGGCGTGCGTCTCGTGGTCGTCCACGAGAAACTCCTTCAACCTCTGCTTCCCCACAGCCACACCCTCGTCCACCAAACGCTGTGCCACCACCATCGTCGGCTTCAAGAGATTGAGCGTGTACATGACATAAACTCCCGCTCCAAGCAATAACAACAATGAGAAGAAAAACGGGTTGCGAATGATCGCCATGAACTCGTTCCATCCCAACACCACGATCACCAAGTAGATGTAGTAGGGGATCTGTGTCACGTGTTGGATGATCAGCCGCTTGGTCTCCACGAACTTTGCGTCCATTTCCCGCTTGAACTTGCTGAGAACAGCCGCCTTGTCGGTCTCAGACAAGATCTCTGCGAAACAAGGGGTTTCCTCCTCGTCCTCTTCCTCAAAGTCCTCCTCTGCATGCTCCTCCAACGCGAGACTGGAACCACCGTACTGGCGCTTCAATTGCGGGTCGAAAATGTCGAATTCGGGCACAACTTCGCTGCCGTCTTCGAGCGTGGCCATGGTCAACACAGGCAACACCTTCAAGGCGTGGATCTTGGACTCGTTGAAGCTGCCCTCTAGCTCCAGTGCGTTCTGGTATAACCGCGGCAACCCGTTCTCATCGTACCGGAACTTGTCGTCGAAGCGCTCCTGCAACATGTTCAACAAGTTGTCCTTGGAAATGTGTTTGTGGACCAAATCGTGGAACGCCTCCCACGAGCGAAACTTGAGGCTCTGCACCGTGATTCTATTGTACTCTTCAGAGGTGCCCAAGCCAAAATCGTGCGTATCTCCAGACTCAAAACGGGCCAACGTTTCCGTCTCCAACGCCTTGAATTTCAATAAAACGTTGGTCCATGTGGAGTCGCTGGGGCCCGCCAACTCCGCCACTATAGCCTTGCTCAAGCCCGTGCGCAACTTCTTCACGCCCTTGTTGACGATGTTATTCAACTCAAGGACCTGCTGCTTGCCCACAAGCGCCTTCAACTCGGCCGCCAAGTTCTCATCCTGGGAAACACTACTCAAGTCGCCGTCCAACGACAAAAACCCGATCTTGGTGCCAAACTCGCTTTGAACCTGCTTCGTCAACGCCTCCACCGTCTCGTGGAAGGTGCCCTTGAGGTTCTTTCTGCCGGTGCTCAAGGCCACCGAGAATTGCTTGAGATGAGACGCGAGCAAGAAGTTGGCGTAGATCTCGAAGAGCTCCTTGAACTTGTCGTTTATCTTGGTCACCAAGCCCGCCTTCTTCTGCTCGTACACGGACTTGTTGTACCTGGAGGCAGAAATGTCGTAGTTCTCCACCAGATCCGCACGCAAGTCGAGGAACGAGCGGCCCAACTCCTCGTAGTCAATGGTGTCCGTGGCCTTCTCTGTGGGCACCTTGGAAAGCATCAGCTCAGTATACTTAGCCAAAAACTCGTCGTAGACACCACCCGCGATCTCGTCGCACTTGAACTTGGCTACCAAGATCTGCTGTGTGGGCAAGTCCAAGTCCTTGTTGTTGTCAATTTGGTCCCAGCAGCTCTCGGCATACATGGTCCAGCCGTCAATGGGAATGTTGTGGTGGTAGTTGGGCTTGAAGAGGTATTCGTCGTCACCGGCGTCCACGATCCTGTCACCGAGCAACTTGACATCGTCCACAAACTTTTCTGGCTGCAAAACCTTATGGCCCAAGGTGTGGAAGTCGATGTCGAAGAAGTCTGCAAACTGCAAGTGTGCCACGTCCGCGGGCTTGCTCAAACTGTCCCACATGGCCACCATGTCCTGGGTCAAGGTTGCCGCCAAGTTCTCCTTGGGCGTCACTCCAATGTGGTCCCTGATCACGAACAAGAGCAACACCTTGTGGTCGTTGTGGTGCAACTTGGCCTTGCCGAAGAGCGATAAGTTGACCTCGAAAACCGTCTTCAACAAGCCCATGTTGGCGCCCTGGTACAAGCCGATCTGCGTCTCCCAGATGTTGACGATCAAAATCTCGGACGTGGACATGGCGAAGAGGGCTGCCTTCCGCTCAAAGTCCTGGTCCTCGCCCCGCTCTCGGCCGTCTGTGCCCTCCACGTCCATCACCAAAATGTTCTGGATATCGTTGGGCCTGGCACCCATTTGCTTGGTGTTGCTGATGGACGGCGAGTGCGCCATCCAGATGCCCTTGGTGGTCTGCTGGCGGCGGGTCTCGTCCATCACATCGAAGTTGGTGTGGAAGAGAGTGTTCAACAAGGTGGACTTGCCGGTGCTCTGCGATCCGAACACCAGGATGATGTGGTAGTTGTTGCCTATCTGGGCCGTGGGCGTGGTCTTGTCGAGATACTCGAGAATGTGGCCGTTGAACTGCTTGCTCTCGTTGATGATCTGGATAGCATCCTGGAGATGGGCCCTTTCGATGGGTACGAACAGCAGCAGGGAGGAAGCGTTGGATATGTTCTCCTCCACATCGAGGTTGGGCGCAGGGAGGTCCATTTTGCGCTCCTTGGGAAGTGTAGAGTTCGTTCTGGGACTTCTTTGGCGGGGATCTTTTTGGTCGTCTGCGTCACGTGAAAGAATGCGAAACGTGGAGAAGACGAAAGAGGCCTTTTTAGACAGAAGTTTGCAAGGAAGTGAGGGTGCTTATCGCGAAGAGGAAAGCGGGGACTGGTGTCTTGAATTCTGGGGCGACATCTGGCTCGTGTGATTATTGCGTAAGGTGTGCCTATCAATGATGGTACTGTGCACCGAAAGGCTGCGACATTTTGCAGTGGGACGCTTGGGAAGACAACGTGTTTTCAGGCATTTGAGGCAGCGTGCCCTAAGAGTCATAATAGTGTGTCCTTTGTTGAGTCTCCTGCAGTGAAAAATGTCTTGAGCACCAGATTTCCATTAAAGATGGCTTTATGTGTGCATTTATAGTGATCGTACTTGCGACATGGCAACTCGCTCTTTGCAGCCATACTACCGCACTAAAGAGTGTGTCTTCTCACTGTATATCTATAAATGACCCCGGGCGGGCCAAAGTGGACCTAGCTTCCAACACGGCCACTACAGCCACTGATACTCATCTTTGGCATTGCTACGCGTTTTGGCAACCCCATATGCCCTTTATGTGTTTCACCTCCACAGCTATCTACCCTTCTTCTACAATGTATCATACACAGACATTGACCTATTTGGCTAGAATGCTGTCCATGACCTCCCCTATGATATATACAGCTATTTACAAGAGCTGATCCGTGTTTGGACTTTCGCATATGGGCCCTGCGGATGACGGTATATAACCAGTTGAGAACTTAACCCATACCGCCCTCCATCTGACTTTTGCCATCCCCTCAGCCGACCTCCATCCATCATTCTTTTGAAGATCTCCCTCCCTTCCCGTCTCTTTTTTTCTTTCTATTTTTCCTCTCTTTTGCTCTTTTTCCTCCTCACATCAACTCACCAAATAGCGTTTGCAACCGCAGCTTGATTGCCCTTCTCATCCCCAAATAGCTCATATCAAAAACGCCACGGCCCTGCGTGATCAGCCGCAACCGCGATAAATACCCTATCATCTCCCTTAAGGGAGTTTCCGCAATAATAATTTTCTTATTGCGCACTTCGACCTGAGACCCATTTTTGTTGGTGTAGTCTGGGGGCAAATACGTGCGCTCAGCAACGTCGTTGGCCCACGCAAAGGCGTCCAAATTTTCTGTAGCCTCGTCCTCGATAGAGAGAATCACACTTTGGCACCTGTGAGTCAAATCGTGAGTCACCTCGCCCAATACGTCTGACCCCACATATACTTTGGTGCTCATGATGGGCTCAAGAACGGTGAAGCTGTCCTTGTTGGTATCGTAAACTTCGGTCAAGTTCTTGCTGACCGCCCTCCTGCTGATTTCCAACAATAAAGACAGGCTCACGGCTCTATCCACAGGAAAATTCCAGCTCTTTATCCTCACTATGGTAGAGTGCAACGGAAGCCCTACAAGGGGCCCTCCGAGCTGAAGAGCTGTAGCACAACCCTGGATGAGTGTCTCCTGTAGGTCGTCTAGGGAGTGTTCCAGCTTCCAGCGTCTTTGATCGATAGCCTCGGCCATATACTGGGGTGTAGCACCATTTTCAAAAACAACAATGTTGTTCTCCTGCTCCAATACCACAGCATCTTCATAGCCGGAAACGTCATATTCTCCAGCAGGACCCTCGAAGGAGTCCAACAGAACCTCAACATTGATATTCTCGTCATCCTTGGAGGCCAAAACCGTGCTCCGGTGCAGGGGATTGGCCAAAGTCTCCTTGAACGAGACTGCTACCTCTCTTAAGCGCACGTTGGCTTTCATATCTTTGAGCAACCGCTCCCTGACGATATCCAAGTGCAACTCGCCCATACCGGAAAGGATGGTTTGGCCCATATCCTCGTCGACAGCCACTTTTAGAGAGGGGTCCTCCCTCAACAAGCTCTTAATGCACGCCTCCATGTGTCTGGCGTCCCCAGCGGTCAAGGGCTCAATAGAGGAATTGAACAAAGGAGGCGGAATCTCGATAGGAAGTAACTTCAAATTGGTCTCCACATCGCTGAACAGCTTGCTTTTGACAGGCCCATGGGAGACCAAAGTGTCACCGGTAATGATGTCATCGTCGGTGCCCGAAATCACACCTATGTTACCAGAGCCTATAAATGGCACAGACTCAGGCTGGTCGCCGTGCATTATCATCACCTTTCTGAAGTTGAGGATCTTCTTTGTGCGTGTGTTCATCACCGTGGTGTTGGAACTGAGCTTTCCGCTGTACACCCTAAAAAAGGTCAACACGCCTCTCGTAGCGTGGGTCATCACCTTGAAGGCGAGGGCCACAGTCAAGTTGGGATTATTGTTGATAATGAGCCCCCGGGAAGCGTCCATCTCAGCTTTCACAACCAACTCCTCGGTGGTAGCCGAAGCCTTCATTTTCTTGGCCTTGGCCTTCGAAAGCCTCCGGGTGGCTGTGGATGAAATCTCAGGAACAGCCGTTTCCAGAGGGGTCGGCAAGTAGCTCACCACCGCGTCCATAAGGGGCTGAACACCAATGTTCCTGAAGGAGGACCCACATAACACAGGCGTAAGGTTGTTAGCCAAGGTGGCCTTCTTGATGGTCTCAACTAGCACCTTGGCGGGCACTTTCATGTAGTCCTCATCGCACTCGAAGAATGCCTCGATGACATTCTCGTCAAACTCGCCTAAAGTCTCGATCATTGACTCTCTGCTCTTTTTTAGGCTATCATAGAGCTCAGGAAACGCCTCCTTTTGGCTCTCGAGGTCAATCACCGTGATCTCTCTTCCCAGGGCGTCGATCTTGGGGTCCCATTGGAGCAACTTCTTGTGGATTACGTCCACTACTCCGCTGAAAACGGCATCGTTCTCGCTTTGAGAGAAGTACGGGATGTTGCACAACACCACCCTTGTTTGTAATTTCTGAATGATCTCACGCACAGTTCTGCTGAACCCTGCACCATCTCGGTCCATCTTGTTGACGTAGGCGATTTTGGGGATGTTGAGGGCCTGGGCTTGTTTCCACACCTTTTCTGTCTGGGCCTCCACCCCCGCAACACCGTCAAGAATGGTAACAGCTCCATCAAGAACCCGCAAGGATCGGATAACCTCAAAGGTGAAGTCGGCGTGGCCGGGAGTGTCTATGATATTAATTTTGTTGCTGTTCCAGGGAATGGAAATGGCCGCCAGCTGGATGGTAATACCGCGCTCTCTTTCTGAGGGAAGAAAGTCAGTGACGGTGTCACCTTCGTCGACGTTGCCTATTCTAGAAGTCCTGCCACTGTAAAAAAGCATTCTTTCCGTTGTAGTGGTCTTGCCGGCGTCAATGTGGGCTATGATGCCTATATTCCTGGTCTTTGCGATGGGCACAGCATTGAGCTTGATCTCGTTTAATTTGGCAGCTGTTTCATGAAAAGAGGCCCTGGAAAGGAGAAAAGTCTTGTGGCGTGTGGGGAGTCCCTTTATGGCCGCAATTTGACGAAATCCCGGCTGACATTGGCCTCCTAGTAGACGCATACTGACGGAGATGGAAGTGACCTATAGCTTTCTTTAGTCGCTGTTGCTGGTGCTAACAAGAATTTGGTCTGAAAAAGGATGTGACGAAGAAATGATTGTGAATGCGAAACACGGAGAAGAGATGAAGGGAACCTGTTCTGTGAATACTTTTCCAGAGCAGTGAGTGTCGGTTGTGAAATATTCTGTATATTTTACCAAAAACCTTAGAAATAGCGAAAAATGTAATTAGGAACAAAAAAATAGAAGCAGTCACATTTTCGCCTAACTAACATCCATAGGGACCTTAAGACCTCTATTCAGCTATATAGGGTCACAAGTGGCCTCATACGTGCCCTAAACGCGCAGGCAAGAATTTGCGAAAATAACCGATGCTGGTAACCACGACCTTCGGAAAACTTCGAGGACTGGCGCTTGGCGTACTCGTCAAGCGTTTATTCGAGGTGAATTCCGGTTCACCTCGGAAGTCATACTCAGGGTGTGTGGTCTAGTGGTATGATTCTCGCTTAGGGAGAGTTCCGGGCAACCGGTTCTTAACTAGTGTGCGGGAGGTCCTGGGTTCAATTCCCAGCTCACCCCTTCTCTTCCACGGGTGTGTGGTCTAGTGGTATGATTCTCGCTTAGGGAGAGTTCCGGGCAACCGGTTCTTAACTAGTATGCGGGAGGTCCTGGGTTCAATTCCCAGCTCACCCCTTCTCTTCCACGGGTGTGTGGTCTAGTGGTATGATTCTCGCTTAGGGAAAGTTCCGGGCAACCGGTTCTCAACTAATATGCGGGAGGTCCTGGGTTCAATTCCCAGCTCACCCCAATTTTTTTCTGCTTTTCTTCGACCTTTTTTTTCGCACCTGTTCACCGTCGTATATCCAAGCGTCTTGGAATCCTGGTTTGGACCGGTCAACCGGTTCGCCCTCCCCTGAGCCACTGGGGCACTGTCACCTCCATCAGAGCAAGATGAGCTCTGCTGCTTTGGGAACCACCAAGGGCACTGACAAATGAGATGTGTCCGTGAGCTACAAGCTGGGGTGCACCCAGCATGCCAGTCGCGCTCGGAGAAGTCGTACTAAATCCGATCTTGCACAAGCCCGCCAGCAGGCCGCGTCGCAGGGCATTGTAGCCGGCCCTATTACCGCATTGGGATCTCCGGCCGAAGGCTGCATTTGTCAACCGGCATGCCGGTTCTCGCATTGAGAGCATTTATTTGCAGCGGCCTAAACACGCCCTATGATATTTTTGCAGATGCCATATATAAATGGTTCCTACCGCCAGTCTGTGCCAAGTGGCTTGCACAAGAGTATACCAATATGAGCCCACCTGTACACACGATCTCTTCCCATGCTGATATGACGGATGAACAGCCTGAAGAGCCCAATGACATCACTCCCTCTGAGTCCGATGAGAAGGCCCCGGAGTCCCCAGAAAAGGATATCGAGATGCAGCAGCCGCCACCCGTGAATCCCATGGCCGATATCCCTGATGGCGGTTACGGCTGGGTGGTCTGCTTTGCAGTTTTCCTCATGAACTTCGCGCTGTGGGGCGCCAACTCGGGTTTTGCCATCTACTTCTCCTACTACTTGAACAATAACACTTTTCACGGGGGCACCAAGTTGGACTACTCGCTCATTGGTGGCATAGCCTTCGGTGCCGGCTTACTTTTCACGCCGCTCATCAACCTCCTCTCGAGCAAAATTGGCGCCAGGGGCACCCTCTTGGTGGGCAACCTCTGCCAATTTGTGGCATTGATGCTTGCCTCCTTCTCGCGCAAGCTCTGGCAGTTATACTTGACGCAGGGCATTGTCAACAGCTTTGGGTTGGCGTTCATCTCGCTTCCGGCGTTGACGCTTCTCCCGCAGTGGTTCAAGAAGAAGCGCATTTTTGCAGGTGGCATCGCCTCTGCTGGCTCTGGCATCGGAGGTATCGTCTTCAATTTGGGCATGCAACGGGTGGTCCAGAATCGGTCCGTGTTCTGGGCCTTGAGGGCCCAGAGCATCATGTGTTTCGGCATCATTTTAATCGCCACAGCCCTCACAAGAACCCGCATGACCACGAAGATGACCGTGGCCTTCTATGACATGGACTGCTTGAGATCTGGTGCGTTCTACCTTATGGTGTTGTTTGTGGTCACATGCATGTTTGGCTACGTGGTGGCGTTATACACCATGGCAAACTTCACCACCTCGCTTGGCTACTCGGGCTATCAGGGCTCCATCTCAGCTGCCATGATCCTGACGGGTGCTACCATCGGAAGACCAACTGTGGGTCTTATTTCTGACAGGTTGGGGCCCATAACCGTGGCTGCCATTGCCTACGGCTTGTCTGGGGTGTTTGCGTTGGCTATGTGGGTGCCTGCGCGTAACTTTGCTACTGTGGTGGCCCTCTCGCTCCTCTTGGGCACCATTATGGGCACCGTCTTCACATCCATCCTGGGCATCATCACCCATATCTTTGGTCTCAAGCGCATAAATGTGGCCTTCTCGATGTTGTGGATCGCGTTAGGTGTTGCGGGTATTACGTCGCCTGTCATTGGTGTCTCTTTGAAGAAAGGTGGCTCCGCATCGGATCTCCAGGACCCTACCCAGTACGTGTATTGCTCGGTGTTCTCCGGCGTGTCTTTCTTCGTGAGTTTCCTTGCGTTGCTTGGACTCCGAGGATACATGATCACACGAAATCAGATTGCTGGCGCCAGGGACATGGACATGGACTACTTGCACATTACTGTGCCCTTCTGGGGGTCCATGAAGAATTGTCTTAAGCCAGTCTGGGGAGTGTAATGGGCATCTACATATAAGCACTTAATAGGGATCGTTAATATAGCTTTTCTGAAGTGGGTGCGAGTTGCAGGTTGGATGTAGTCTGGGTTAGTGTTTTGTACAGTATACACCGGGTGCTTACATATGTTTACAGTATGGTGAGAGATATAGGAAAGCTGAGCTGTTGAGTGAAGATACCGATCCGATAGGTGATATGACAGGCACCGTAATGTAGTACTTGGCGGATGTGAATTTGTGTTATGGGCAATCTTTCGCAGTACTGGGCATAATTTCACTCTACTCAGTATATAGTAGTATATAGTCACATCGCGGGATATGCCAATATAGGCGTGAATCTATTTCAAATCACCTTATGGCACTTCTTCCGTTGTTGAGATATTCAGAATGTCTCACATAGGCGTAGATAACCAATAGGATCCAAATATGGCGTAATTTGTCTTGCTCTCAAAGGCTCGTGGGTAATGTTTCACTGTTTAATTATGGGCCAAGGAGATTCCGCAAGACTGGCTCATTGCCACAATAAGCAGCTACATCCTCAGCAAATACTAACAGTTTTCTACAAATGAGAAGTTCTTCTCCACACATACCACTTTGGCCATATCTCAAAACAGGCACATTTTTAGAAGGGCTTCAGCCATACTCTACCTATTCTAGTGCGCACTAATTTTCACTCCACAACACAGGCTCATCTCTAAGCGCATTCCCAAAGCTCACCGCCTTTTCGCTTCTTACGTTAGTATGTCGGAGAAGGCCGGCATGGAGGAAACAGAACCGGGCCAGCTAGCCAGTTCTGCTGAAGAAAATGCCCTTTCTAACAATACGGTTCAGAACACACCAAATGTCTCTGAGAAGACCACCAACTCCCCCGAAACAATAGAAAGGGCAGTGGAAAAGGCCGTAGAGGACCCCGAGGAGCTGTCCAACAAAAGAATAAAGCTCGAGGAGGCCTCCAGGAACGAAAATGAGGTGCCTATAGCAAATCCTGCCACTACCACAGGCGCTCCAGAGGCTCCTATCGTGGTTTCCAAAATAGCCCCAGAGGGAGATATGTCACCTGCTAATGGTCCAGGAAGTGCCCAGAACAGTCTTAAGACTGTAGAAACCACTTTCCGGCTGGAGTCCAGCCAAAATGGCGACAATTCTCTCTCATCGCAGGCTCAAATATCCGAGCATCCAGGATCTGGAATCCCACCGGGAATAACAGGAGACCTGGAGTTCAGAAATACCTCAAATGAGCAGGAAAGTACCTCTTTGGAGGCCATAAAGGACGAGACCTCGGCCCTGTACAATCTAGAGGACATAGCAGTGTCCGATGCACTCTCCAATAGTCTTACTGCCATCCGGCAGTTCAATGAGGGAACGCCTCCCTTCGAGGCTCCTCCAGTGGTCAGAGCGCGTTCTGCCGTGGAATTCTCGGGCCCCGAAGTACCTGTTCTGGTATCCAAAATGCCTCCAAATATGCCTCCTGCTCCAGCACCATACGTGAAACGCAACAGACTAGTCATTATCTACGACAAGCCGCGGTTCCCATACATGAAGATCCAGTTGGAGGACTACAGAAACTCCCGACACGACGTTTCCACCATCGTGGAGTTGGGCTCCATAGAGACTATTGTGGAGGACGCGGAGATCTCCAAAAAAGACTTTTTCTACTTCAACTTCTGCTTGGAGTACAACGACGAGTTTCAGCGCAACTTGCGAAAAATGGCCGATTTCATAGATGCCAACTCCAAGGTGTTCCAGAAGGTGGCAGAAATAGGCTATCATTTCATGTTCGACAGCACCAAGAAGTGGTCTGACTACAGCGTGGAGGAAAAAGTCGAGTACAAGCACTTTTTGGACACTTTGAGCAAGGTAGCAGGTGACAAGGTTGTGCAGTGTTCCGTGATCAACAAGTACGAGATCAACACCGTCTATTTGACGGAGAAGGACGACTTGGCCAAACTAGGTCAGGAAATTCAGGACGACATTCAGCACTGGAAGAACTTGAGGGTTTTCGACTATGGCGAGAACTGCATCCGTTTTCTCCCCGGGGTGCGATTTCCTGATTCGTTGGAGACGATAAACATAGGCGGAGGGTACTCTTTAGAAACGCTCACTGGATTCAAGATGCCTTCGAAACTCAAGGTGTTGGTGGCATCCAATGGGGCCATCACCAGTCTCGATAACATCAATTTCCCCTACACTTTGGAGCGGTTGAACCTCTTGGGGAACAAGATCTACTTCTTGAACTACGTGGAGTTCCCCCCTCGTCTCGTGAACCTCGATTTATCACAGAATCGCATAGACAGTTTAAGGGGGGTCAATTTCCCGCGGAGTTTGAAGTCACTCTCACTCTCCCACAACCCCATAGAGTGCATCAAGGGCGCCAAATTTCATGAGGGCATGGAATACCTTGACCTATCGTGCATTCCCAACGAGTCCATGACAGGCGTCAAATTCCCGGACCTGTTGGTGTCGTTGAATTTGCAGCAATCCATGACCAACACGCGGGGCTTGAAGCTACCCCCATACTTAAAGAAGGTCAACTTGGGGTTCAACGGCGTCAACAGCATCAACCCCTTGAAGCTCCCGAACACCCTCGAGAGCCTCTACTTAGCCAATAACAACATTAAGACGTTGAACAAAGTTCAATTTCCCACGGCTCTCAAGGAGCTTTACTTGGGAAACAACATGATCACCACCTTGAAGAACGTGCAGTTTCCGCACGGGCTCGAGGTGCTCGACTTCGAAATGGTCCCAGAGCTGGACGAGACCGAGAAGCACATCACCACGTTGAAAGACGTAGTTTTTCCTCCCAACCTCAAGGTGTTGAAGTTGGGATACCACTCGATCAAGGCCATCGAGGCCATGGAATTTCCACCGTCATTGATTTCGTTGAGCTTGATGTACAACGAGTTGAAGGTATTACGCAACGTGCGTTTTGGCACAAACTTAAAGATCTTGGACTTGAGTGGGAACCAGGAGCTCACTAATATCGACTACTTGTTGATACCGGAGTCGGTGGTAGACTTGCGAATCCCCGCTCAGCTCGTGGAGAGCTTGCCTGCCTATATCGTGGAAAGGGCCAATCGACGGCAAATGGTGATCACACAACTGGCGCCGTTTGCTACGTGATGTATAGTATGTATTATAGATGGGATGGGAGAGCAAGAAGGGTAAGGAAAAGGAATGTTTCTTTCAAACAAAGTAGAGCAAGGGAAACAGACCGTGGAGATGGTCGCAAAAGGCGTCACTGTGTTTTGGGAAACGGGTACGACCTGAAAGGGCCCACTAAGGGCGAATGCACACTATTTCCAGTACCATATACAGTACATAGTACATGGAGGCATGGTAACTTATACTCCAAAAGTGGTGACTTCCCCTTGTGATCTGATAGCGGTCCCCGAAAATGGCCGGGAGCTGCGTTTTGGGTGCAAATTGCACATCTGGTGGGTTTCTTTTACGTTTTGGCACCGAGGGCACTTCACAGCCATTTTCGCACCAGCGTCCGCAATCACACACTTGTATTCTTTCTTCCCTTTCACTTCCCTCTACGCCTCGCCCGTATTCACCTGTTTGGCTATGCTATCATACAGACTGCTATGCACCCTACTCGTCCTCCTCGTCGGACGAGTCCTTGTCCTCGGCCTCTTTTCTCTCCAACAACGCCTGCAATTCGGCGTCCTCCACCGCGGTCACGGCCTTGGGCGCCATGGTCACCTTGCACACGCCGCCCGCGGCCTCGATGGAGGCGTTAACTTTGGCAATGGCAGACTCCAACAACGCCACACCCTGGTTCTTGTCCAAGGCCTGGGTCGAGATCACGTACAACGGCGCAGCCACCAACTTGGCCTTGACCTGCATCTGGTCCGTCGACATGTCCTCGGCGGTCTTCAACGCCTTCTTGATGGCGTCGATGCCCTCGTACGCGAAACAGGACACCTCCACGTCGGCCCTTATCTTGATGGCCTGCGGCGTCAAGCGGCGCGATATGTACAACTTCAACTCCTCCAAAACCTCCTTGTTCGGCGCCTCCACAATGTCGAAGATGGTGGGGTCGGTGATGGACAACTTGAACGCATCGTACGCGTGGCCGTACTTGCGGCTCAACGGCCAGCCGACCGTCAGATACAACTTCTCGAGCGGAATGTTGAACTTCTCGGCGCAGTGCCTTAAGATGGAGTGCACCGACTTGGATTTGTTGTATCTCTCATCGCACTTGACAATGTCCTCGGTGGACACTCTTCTCTTGGAGAGGTCGATGTAGCCCTTCTCCTTGTCCACTCTCAACACCACCGCCACCTCATTTTTGCCCACACGGATCAACTTCTGGATGGACCGGATACGTCTTCTCGACAACTCGGACAACAAAACCATGCCCTCGATGTTGTCGTACTCCAACAACTTGACGTAGGCGCCCATCTCCGCAATCTCCTGGACGTTCACCATCACCACCTCGTCCACCTCAGGGTACTTGTTCTCGTAGAATCTGCTGTTGGACGAACTCATGCTGTGTGAGGGTTGTATGGTGAAAGAAAATCAACGAAGAGGTGAAAAAATCTCTGGCGCGCGCACGCCCTCCTGCACAGCCAGGACCGCTTTTGCAACAAGGGTTTCTGCGAAGAGGAAGGAGGGGAAGAGAGGAGAGAGGAGATGGGTGCTTTGTGAGTATTGAGAATGGCTGATCAGAAAGAAATGGGCGGAGAAAGTGTAGGCGAAAGTGTGTGAAAGGCGGTGATTTGAGTCGCGGGACCACTGCAAAAATGAGGAATAGAGATGGATGCTGGTGAGAAATGGGATGGCGCAAGAATTTGACGAGGAGCGGCGTGCTCGAGAAATGGCTGTGTTAGGGGCTTCTGGTGACGTATATAAGTTGGCATAGGGCGTAATGGGGCCATTTTTCACCCACAGGGCCAATTTTAGCGTAGGCGAATGAGCTGCTGCAAAACCGAGTGGGATTTAGCCCAATCCCATTTTACAGCCAAACACCCTGCCAAAAAGCGCTTTTGAGGACCAGCCTTTGAAGACTCGCTTAGCCGGAGGACACGAGAGGTCAACGGATTACCTGTTTTAGGCCACTTCCCTGAGAAAAAGGACCTGTTTTTGTGCTGCCAGAGGCCTTGAAAGGAGGCTACCTAAAGACGAGTCACTTAGGGCCCTGTTTGGCCACTTAGCGTGCCAGAAGCCGCTTCCAAAAACACTCCAGAGAAGCCTAAACTTCAAATAACTCACAGGATTCGCCTAAGCAGCTTCTACATCCTTTGTCACCCCAGTTTCATCTCTTCGTCACTTCCAAATCTTCCCTATGAAGCCGGAAAAGCCCAAGGAGGCACACTTCCTCATTGATCCCCGTTACTCCATCGAGTGCGTGCTCGGAAAAGGATCTTACGGCACTGTTTGTGCTGCTGTGGACACCAAGGGCGTGCCTGTGCGGGTGGCGGTCAAAAAGGTGTCCAACATCTTTCACAAAGAGGTTCTAATGAGAAGAGCTGTGCGTGAGTTGAAGCTCATGGTGCACTTCCGTGGCCACAGAAACGTAAGCCGACCCAAATCCAGTGCCATATACTGCTTTTATAACCCTACTAATGCCAGATCATCAGCTTGCTTGACCTCGAAATCGTCAACGAGCACCCCTGCGAGGGCCTCTACTGCTTCCAGGAGCTTGCAGACTACGACTTGGCCAGGGTTATCTACCTGGCGACTCAGTTTTCCGAGTTCCACATCGCATCTTTCCTCTACCAGATCCTCTGTGGCTTGAAGTACATCCACCTGGCCGATGTGATCCACCGCGACTTGAAGCCAGGCAACATCTTGGTCACAGTGCAGGGCGAGCTCAAGATCTGCGATTTCGGGCTTGCCAGAGGCGTCAGCCCGCGGTTTCTCCACGCAAAGTCTTCACCTATCACCAACTACGTGGCCACCCGCTGGTACCGCGCACCCGAGCTCATGGTGGCCGAGCGTTCCTACAATAAGGCAGTGGACATGTGGGCCGTGGGGTGCATCCTCGCCGAGCTATATGGCCGCAGACCCCTTTTTGTGGGCAAGAACCAGGTGCACCAGCTCCACGAGATAACAAAGATCTTGGGCACGCCGTCGGATGGGGTGGTGCGCAAGTACAATTGGAAGCTCCTGAGCGTGGCCAAACCTCAGTACTTATGTGTGGGGTGGGACCAGATCTACCCGTTTGCGGCCGGGCCGGCGCTCCATATGCTCGACAACTTGCTCTGCTGGGACCCGTACGAGCGGCTCGAAGTATCTGAGGCACTCGCGCACCCATTCCTTCAAAAAGTGCGCAAAAAGGAGTGCGAGGTGGAGTGTGAGGTGTTTGACTTCAGTTTCGAGACCCGGTGTCTGACAATTCCCGAGTTGCATCGGCTCTTGCAGGCCGACGTGGAAATGTTCCGGACTGCCCGAAACGGGCGCTGCTGAGCGCCAATCGCAACCTTATCGCTGTCGCTGCGGAGACGGAAAATCAACCGAGGTGGCATCCGTCGGCCCGATGGATGCGGGCCTGAAAACCTTTTTTGCTGCCCTATACAGCAGAACGCGTTCCTGCACCAACCCCACACTGCTAAAAACGGCTATCGGTCCCCATACTGTTACTGCTTTAAGGATTTAGTTCGGCGCCTTGCATGTGAGAAGCCAACTATATGCCGGAGGATGCCGTGGCCCGAGGCCATTGCTGTTCCACGCATATAAAGGCGCTCGTCGGCCCCAATTGAAATACCATCGCTATACCTCCCCGAAAGATAACATGGTCAGCTCTGTCCACCCCGACTTGGATATTCTTCGCTTCACCGTCAAGGTTGAGGGCCACGAACCCGTCACAGTCAATGCCGCCGACGAAGATAAGATCGAGTTTAAGATCCCCGAGAACTCTACGTACACGTTCACGGTGCACTTCTTGGTGAAAAACAGACCTCTCAAGGGCTTGAGATACACGCAGGTCATTAAGAGACACGGTGTCACCGTCAAGAACAGAGAATTGGAGATTGGCGACTATGAGCCCTCCACCTCGGAGTACTCCAAGGAGTTCCCGGCTGACACCACTCCCGGCGGCTTCCTCGTCAGAGGCCTGTACAACGCCACTTCCACCTACTTTGCTGGTGACGAGGAGTTGAAGGCTGTTGAATGGACCTTGGAGATCACTAAAAAGTGATTCTTTGTGAATCGTTATTTATTAGCTACCAATTTATGAGTACGAAAGGATAGTGTAGGAAAGCAGCCAAACGCCACTGCCAAATCAGGTTAGAATGCAAAATTGCGGCTTCCCAAAGAAGACGGCGTCATCCTGCATAATGCTGCTTCTTGTGTGCAAGCCACCCCGCAACCGGGTGCGAAAACCAACTTTTACATCCTTACACCAGCCCCTGAAGCACTACTCCATGACCAAACTACGTCCTGCGACCCACTCCGGCCTGTGGTATAGCGGCGATGGGGTTCGTCTTACGCAGCAGATCAACCAGTTTTTTCAAGCGGCCGAAAATGCTGGCATTCGGCCCGTTAAGGGTGCTCGAGTGCTCATTGGCCCTCATGCTGGGTACACGTATCTGGGAGCCCGTTTAGCGGAAACTTTTGCTGCGTGGGATACAACAAAGGTGAAGAGGGTATTCATATTAGGCCCGCTGCATCATGTGTATTTTAAAACCTCGGTTATGGTTTCGAATTACGACAGTTATGAGACACCCATCGGAAACCTACCGGTTGATAAAGGTGTGAGCCAGGCACTCGCCGAATTGACTGTCAAAGGCAAGAGCGTGTTCAAATATATGACTGAGGAAGTGGACGAAGATGAGCACTCCTTTGAGATGCATGTGCCTTTTGTCTACCATAAAACCAGGGACCTTCCACAGGGGCTTCCTCTGATAGTGCCCATTATGATCTCCGGGCTTGATTCGCAGCTAGCAGGCTCGGTGGTGGAGGCACTTAGACCATATTTTGCAGATGAAGAGAACGCCTTTGTGATAAGCTCGGATTTTTGTCATTGGGGCTCGCGTTTTGGGTACACTGAATATGTTTCGGACCCTTCCAAGGGCATAGAGGACCTTATAACGTTGAGACTGGGCGTGTACACGAATCCAAAGACACCCATCTACAAGTCGATCGAGTATCTTGACCGCGAGGCCATGCGTGTGGCCTCGGAGGAAACAGCCAAGGACTGGAAACAGTACATCAGCGAAACTGGCAACACCATCTGTGGCCAGAAGCCCATCTGGGTGGTGTTGCAATTGTTGGAGGGGGCAGGAAAACAGGGTGGCTTCAAGTGGTTAGGATACCTGCAGAGCAGTCTGGTGGTGAAGGCGTCCGACAGCAGTGTGAGCTATGCGCTGGGATATGTTGTGCTTTAGAGGGGTGCAAGGCGGTTAGAGAAAAGGAAGATGCAAGAGATGCAAACAAATCAGGGGTCGTATAAAGGCTGCCTGTGGTATTTTAGTCTGTTAAGTCGTTTTGTGTTTTCGGTTTTGGCGACGCTGGTTTTCCCGAGCTTTCTTAAGGTGCTAAAATGAGAGGTTCGGTGCTCATAAATATGATTCGAATGCTGGAAGTTGAGGCGCTGTAGTGTAGAGCTGACGCTTTCTCTGATTTGGCTTTTTATAACGCCTGGACCCCCAATTGGCTTAATTGAGACTTGTTTGGTCACTCCGCAGTAGTATGGTGATACGCTTCTGGTACTGATACACCCCGTAGGTTTCTTTTCTTTGAGCCTAATAGACCAAAATAAGAGCAAATTCCATCACATAACACCTTATTAGACCCTGAAGCTCTCCACACTCTGTTGCGCCTCGTTCAGGCGATTGTTCATGGGAATCCTCTCCTGTGCCTTAATCTCGGGAGGTCCCGGAAAAGTACCAGTATCTCCCCAAGTTTCCAAATTTTGCCATACAGCCATTGGACAGTAAAATACTACAATGCTCTCCTCATAGGCCCCTAGACACCCTCTTCCATATTTCTGCT
The DNA here is from genome assembly GCA_030558325.1 of Wilhelminamyces tanticharoeniae. Taxonomy (NCBI): domain Eukaryota; kingdom Fungi; phylum Ascomycota; class Pichiomycetes; order Serinales; family Metschnikowiaceae; genus Wilhelminamyces; species Wilhelminamyces tanticharoeniae. Next base: position 45,571 of record JAJMSI010000004.1, on the reverse strand, counting down.
CAGCCCTCTCCGCCCTCTCTTTTCGCACTTCAAATCGCACACTAAATACTCAGTACTCCACTTGCACCCCACCCGAAACACCCAAAACCATGAGCGACTGGAAGCTCTTCAGCAAGTGCAAGCTGGCGGAGCTTCGTGCGGAGCTAGACCAGGCGTTCAAGAAACTGAAGCCTAACGCCCGAGTTAAGGTGGTTCTCAGAAAGTGTGTGGCCAACATTATATTGAACAACAATGAAATGGCAAACCTCCTTCCGGACGTGATTTCGCTTATGAAAATCGACGACATCGAGATCCGCAAGCTAGCACTCCAGTTTATCGCTGCTTTTGCGCATCTCAGCCCCAAAGAGGCCCAGATCGCCCTCCAGTTTTTACTGCGTTTTCGGGACGATCTGGACCCCATCTTGCGGGCACACGCGCTTTCCACCATGGCCCAGGTTGGCCTTCCTGAATTTGTGGATCTCACATTGAGGAGCTTAAGCAAGGCCTTGGCGGATTCCGACCCCTACGTGCGCAAAAGTGCCGCCTTTCTGGTGCTGAGGGTGTACGAGAACGACCCCGATAAAACCACCGCCCTGGGACTCATAGACGCCCTCAACGGCCTTCTCTACGATAAAAACCATACTGTGGTGTCGCATGCACTTGCTGCTTTGGGATACGTGACCGAGAACGGCCGGGGATTCTCTCTTACGGTCGACAAGAACCACGCCCAGGCACTTTTGGGCCACCTTTCTGCCACCAATGAGTGGCTGCAGACGTACATTTTGAACGCGTTGATGAGTTACGTACCGCAGACTTCCGAGGATGCTTTGGTAGTTATAGATGCCACTCTTCCGTCTCTCCAGCACGAAAACTCTGCAGTTGTTCTCAACGCATTTAAGGTCATCATCTACTGCAGCAACTACGTGCGCAGCCCTGAGTTGGTGATGCCAACGCTTTCTAAGAGATTGGGGGTTCTGTTGGTGCTGCTTCTTCTGAAACCAGCAGAAATGCAGTTTCTAGTTCTCCGCAACGTCATTCTCTTGCTTCTTGGGAAAAGACCCCTTGTGCAGTTTGACGTGGAGATGTTCTTCTGTCGTTTCGACGACCCAATCTACGTCAAAGACACAAAGCTTGAGATCATCTACTTGCTCGCTAACGAGCTGAATGTGGCTATTGTCCTTCGTGAATTAGAGGAGTACGCTACAGAGGTTGATGTGGCCATGTCCCGAAAGGCAGTAAGGGCCTTTGGAAACCTCGCGGTAAAACTAGAGAATGCAGCGGACCAGTGTGTGGAAGTGATCTGCGACTTGATGTCGAATGGAATCCCCTACATCGTCCAAGAGGCAACGGTTGTTGTCAAAAATGTGCTTAGAAAGTATCCCAAAAGGTTCGATTTTGCCATCCACGAGCTCGTCAAGCACTACAAGCTAATTGAAGAGCCAGATTCTCGCACAGCGTTTATCTGGATTGTGGGCCAGTACTGCCACACCATCGACAATGTGGACGCTATAATGGGTGACTTCGTTGGCTCCTTCAAAGACGACCCCATGGAAGTGCAATACGCCACAATGACGGCAGTCACGAAATACTACTTGAAGTTTCCTGCCAAGGGTCAAGCCCACGTGATTCAGGTTTTAAAGCTTGCCACTGAGGAGTCTGATAACCCGGATATTCGCGACCGAGGGTTCTTCTACTGGCGCTTGATTTCTGCGGAGGACCAAAGTCAGACCAAGGAAATTGTCCTCAACAACAACCCTGTTATTTCTGCCGAAACAGACAACATTGACCCGTCCATTTTAGAGGAACTTGAGCTCAACATAGGCACGCTTGCGTCGATCTACTTGAAGCCCATCAATATGGTATTTCGGATGGCCAAAAACAGACTGTTGCAAAATAGCCCTGCTTTGCAGGAGAGATCGCAGTCTACGCCACCTGCCTCTGCGGAAGAGCCCGCGAAAAAGGGCATGCTTCCTGTCCCTCCTGTTCCTAGAAGACACCATCTTTCAGCAGATTCCAATCGGCCACCTCATATTGGAAGGGAGAATTCGTTTGATTCCGGTGTGAGCAGTAATGACGATACGCCCAATACTTCTCGAACAAACAGTTTTGCCAGAAGACTTTCACGAACGGCCTCGTTCATGGGACGGAAGAATACGAAGTTTTGAGAAGTATCTAAAGGGGAATATTTTAGGAATGCTGAAGGCGCAGACTAAAACCAGCCGCGGCACTGAATCAACAGAGATTTAGCCTCAGAGTTCTCTTTGGTCCCAAACTTATTCAGTGAAAACGCCTCTCAGGGATCTCAAAATTGCATCTCATCATAAGTAAAACAATCCCCTTTGAACTGTCCGCCATCGGCTGGCTTTTACAGGAACTCGCTTCCATAAATTCCTTATGCATTCTATGTACACGAATAGACACTAGATCACGATGTGCCATGGTATTCAGGAGCGAGGGATTCATAAGTGCCCACTCTCTTTTTGTTCAAACCTCATAAAGATCCAGATCCAGGTCTAATGCATGGGTTTCATTATCGTTAACATTCAAGTTTTCGTTACCATCCTCATTCCCGATGTCGCTCTCCTCCTTCACTTCGTCTTTCACTTTACCCTTTATATCAATTTCCGCCTTTATTGTTTCTCTCTCTTCCCTTTTCATCAACGGCGCCAATGGCCTGCTGGCCCTCCTCACAGAGATAATCTCCACGTCCTTTGAAAACCTCACGCTGGCACTGGTGCTCAGAATAGTCTCCACGCTTATGGTGGGCATATTCTCCTCTGGCCCGTCGCGGACTTGCTCTCTTAGTTGTTCCAAATCCACCCCCACCAAGGCTCCCAAAATTATGGCTGCTGCTGGCTTGGACATCACTAACAGCATCTCCTTGCAAAAGCCCGCTGTCACACAGAGAGGACAGCCCCAGTCGCACTCACACTCACTGACAGTCGTATAGGCGGTGTCTATGATTTCGTCGATGTGCTCAAACGTCTTTGCAGAAACTCCCAGACCCTGGGAACCGCCCTTAGCATCGTAGAAAACTAGTCTCGCGGGCCTTTTCCTGTTGCTCTGTCGTTTTGCAAACTCCTTTTCTGGTGCCTTGCACTCTGTCTTGAGCTCAGACTCACCAATGTTGGAGCTCCATCTGGCGTTTCCATTAGTAGTGGCTCCGCCGTTGATGAAAAGAGCCAAAATGTTCATTATGGCGTGCTGGGCAGCATGAATACCTCCTGCAGCAGAAAGACCCTTTTCCTCGATTACCTCGAGAGCGCTTCTGGGGATGTCTATCCAAAATCCCTTGGAATGGAACTTGACAGGCGGGTTGTTAACCTCAACAGCCTCCAAAAGCTCTCCTCTGCGGTTTACTTTGAAGTAGCCAAAAACAACTGTGGTGATTTCGATCTTTCCAAAGAAAGCAGGCACGTCTGAGGCTGTTTCTGACCGCGGTGACTGCAAACACTTCACATACTCCACCTCTGACGGGTCCACGTCAGTGAAGTCCCTCTGCAGTGTGATCCAGTCCACCTTAACCCGCTCTACCTTGGCGTAGCAGCCCTTGGAGTTGAACTCCTTAACTAGGTACTGTAATCCCTGGTGCAAGAAAATGCCGCCCTCATAGAGGGTGAAACTGGTCCTCAGCGCCTCCACCTCCTCGATGACCTTATTTCGGCCATTGGTGACGTCAACAACCGCAAAACTGGTCTCCTCGATAGCCCTGATGGCGACGTGCTCCGCTGGCCACGGGAGGTACTGTGGGCTGGTGCGGTACTTTCCGTTGTTATCTTTGTAAAGGGAATTCTGGCAGAGTTTCACGAAAACGTTGCTTATCTTGTTGGAGCCACTGGGAACAAAATATTCTACGTCTTCCGCTAGCGAAACAGGCCATTCGAAGGCTGCACATTGCAAATGCAGCTCCATTATGAGCTGGCTCAGGCCTGAGTCTATAAGCCCCTCCACACACAAGTCCTCGTAGTTGTCTTTGTCGCACAATTTGAGCGGGTTTCTGATGTAGTACTGGTCGATTGGGTTAGCGCTTCCCACATATATGGCCAAACTTCCCTTGGAATTGGTACTGCGGCCTGCCCGTCCGAATTGCTGGTGTAAATTCAGCTTCAGGATAGGAAATCCCGCCGTTATCACTACGTCCAATTCAGAGAGATCAATTCCTAATTCCAACGCGTTTGTGGCCACTATGGCGCGAAGCTGGCCAGAAAACATCTGGATCTCGATCTTCCTGCGATCTGCCTTGGAGTAGCCCCCTCGATAGGACATCACATCGTGCTCGGAGAGAGAGCCAGTATACGTGGAAGAGGATATGAGGGACCGGATCTCCTTCATCATAAGCTCGCAGACCGTTCGAATAGTACAGAATAGAATCACCTTAATAGTGGGGAGCTTGGTTAAGAGCTGAACTAGCACCCGGGCCAGCTCAGGAATGATGTTCTCTCTGGGAACAAAGGCCTTGTTTATGGGTCCCTCTTTGAGAACAGCGCTCGACTCCAATTGGCGCTGGGTCTCCCCTCTTTTGTTCATCAACGGAGGCGGATTCCATACCACGAGCTTTCTCTCTGAGCAGGGACTGCCGTCCTCGGAAATGTGCACCACAGAGTCGTTTTTGGGGATGGAGCAAACAGCCCGGAAATGCGACGCTGGATTTGAAATGGTGGCCGAACAAGAGATGTACTGGATGCCATGGTGGTCCATTCTGGTATCCTCGGCATTTAGTTTGGCCTTGATGCGGTTTAGTCTTGCCATCACGTAGCTCACATGCACCCCAAAAGTGCCCTTATAGACGTGTAATTCGTCCACCACCACGTATTTAAGATGGAGAAGAAAATCAGGCCACCCGGGCCGGCCCTCAAAAGCACTACTTTCGTGTTGAGGCAAAATAGACGCGTGTATGGTATCAGGATTGGTGAAAATGATATCTGCGTAATTACGAATATAGGTCCTTGATTTGGACTCAGTGTCGCCGTCATAGGTGTCCACTATGATCTTTCGCTTTAGAGTTGGCAAGTGGTTGATCAAGTCCTGGATATGGCGTTTCTGGTCTTGTGCTAGCGCCTTCGTGGGGAATATGAAAATGGCCGTGGTGGAGCGCCGTTTCGTGTTTATTCCATTGCTAATGTCCCAGAGAATGTCGTTCAAAACGGGTATTTGGTAGATGAGAGATTTTCCCGAGCTGGTAGACGTGCTCACAATCACATGTTTGGGATTTTCCTCGTACATGAGCGCCTTTAAGGCTTCCGCCTGGTGGCTGTAGAGCCCATCCTGAAGAGCTATGCCTTTGTAGTCCCAGAGGGCCTGAACGAGGTCTGGATGTATGTGGGGAACGCCAAACTCCTCTTTCACGGGTAGAGTGCCACAGGAGGCTTTTCTGGAAGGAGTGAGTGTCTCTAGGGCCACTATCTGGTGCTTGTAGAACCCCTTTTCCTTCAAAACATTCACCATCTCGTCCAAAGTGGGCTTTTCCGAGTCTACCGAGGAGCTCTGGGTACCTTCCATGGACTCAACTGGGTCCAAAAACTCCGGGGGCTGCGGAACTAGTGCGGATGCCTTCTCTATGAGGGCCTTCATGGGGTCTTCTCCCTCAAAACTAGCAAGGAAATCGTCGATTTCGGCCTGAAACTTGGCATTTCGTGCCCTTATAATGTTTAAGAGCTGCTCCCGTGAGAGAGTGTCCATTTTGAGGTCTTTGGAAGCCAAAAAGAAGCCGTCTTGGGGCCTATCTTTGATTTGCATCTTGCGGCGCTTCTTGGCCCCTGTATGCATCACGGAGCCCACTCCGTGGATTTTCGCGTCTCTGAACTCGAAAATGAGGAGCTGGCGACTGCTTGAAGCCTCTTGGGCGAGAAACGCTTCCTCGTAGGCCTGATCCACCGTAGAAGGCTTGTGCTGGGTGTAGCCGCGGCTCCAGGAGTGCTGAAGCGATTCTGCGAAAGAGAGCATCACCTGGTTTTCATCCACGTACTCGTATACGACGTCTCCGGTGGGAAAAAGCGCCGTAATGAGTCCCAAATCGAGGGTGGAGATGTCCGCGTTGAGCTTATGTAGGAGCTCATAAGTCGGTATAGTGGACCTCAGATGCAGCGTCAAGAAGGTCAAATGGGCGTTGATCTGCGCGAACTTGCGGAAGAGCACCCGGAAAGGCTCTGGCCACCGTTCCATGGCTTCCGGGCGTAAATGGACTCCTGTGTTGGGTGGACTGAAATTTGGGTTTATATGGGGAAAAACCCGTGCACCATTATTGCAGTCGTAGCAACCTTCGTCAGGCACCGAGAGAAGTATAAAAGGCAGCGCTCATGTAGGCAGTTGAAGACTAAATCCCGAAGAAGAGGAGAATTTTCAGGTAGTTCGATTGAGGACATTTTTTGGGTTCACAACTTGCTATTGTCTCTGCTATTGCGCCTATAGAAGGACATACCTCAGACTCTTTACCACGTGTGGGCTTTTGCAACCACTGAGAACGCTTTAGCTGGGAGATTGGCTCAATTCGCTACTAGTCACCACTACAATGGTTTTTGACAAGCTTAAGGTCAAAAAGAGGGGCAACAACCTTCGTCCGAGTGCCCCTGCTGTGGGCCCTGGGGCGCCATCCAAGAAGCAGATTTTACAGGCACGGGCGAACTACGGAGTGAACATTGGCGCCTGTTTCGTCAACGAAAAGTGGATTTTCCACGAGCTCTTTCCTGAAGGCGCCGACTGCGAGTTGGAGGCCGTCACCAAGTCCGTTAAGGAGAATGGCGAGGACGGGGCACGTGACAAGTTTGAGAACCACTGGAAGGCTTTTCTCGACGACAATGACTGGAATTGGCTCCAGGAACACCACGTGACGGCCGTGCGCATTCCCATTGGCTACTGGGAGATTGGCGGCGGCCGCTTTGCTCAGGGAACCAAGTTCGAGAAGTACGGGCCAAAAGTGTATGCGAATGCATGGCTGATCTTGAAGCAGTCCTTCATTGAAAAGGCCGGCGAGCACAATATCTCCGTGCTTGTGGACGTCCACGGGCTTCCCGGTGGAGCTAACGGTGCAGACCACAGCGGAGAACGGTCTAGTGGAAGTGCTGACTTCTGGGGAGACCAGAGCGCACAGCTCCAGGTTTTGGACGCCCTCCAGTTCATCGCAGACGACTTGAAGGGCTACGAAAACGTGGTGGGCATCCAGATCGTCAACGAGGCCGAGTTCAGCGACCTGCCCAAACGCCAACAGGAGTATTACGCTGCTGCGCTCAACGCCATCAGAGGGAAGGACCAGGCTGTCCCCGTGGTCATTTCCGATGGCTGGTGGGCTGATCAGTGGGTGAAGTGGGTCCAAGAAAAACAGCAGGGTGCCGGCGGAAACCTTGGCTTAGTGGTGGACGAACACTGCTACCGCTGTTTCTCCGACGACGACAAGAAGAAGCTGCCCAAGCAGATTATCGAGGGCTTGGAGGGCGACCTTCTCACCAACCTCACTGACAACGGTAGGGGCGTCGACTTCATGGTGGGAGAGTACCTGTGTGTTCTTGACGGCGCCTCCTGGGACAGGGACGGAGCCAATGATCACCGCGATGATCTTGTGGTGGAGTATGGGCGTCGTCAGACGCAGCTCTTGGCCCAAAGGGCAGGCGCAGGCTTCTACTTCTGGACCTACAAGTTCCAACTGGGAAACGGTGGCGAGTGGGACTTCAAGACCATGTCTGACAAGGGCGCTATAGGCAGCCCCTTCCAAGGCAAGGGAAAAAGTCTCCCAGGAAACTTCGAAGAGGCTTCAAAGAGCGCGTTAGACAGCCACTCCCATTACTGGAATCAGCAGAACCTGAACGAGAAGTACGAGCACTGGCGATACCAGGACGGCTTTGAGTTAGGCTGGAAGGACTCTGAGGAGTTTGCCAAATTCGACGGCTCTGTCATTGGCAGGCTCCATGCTGTGCGTGACGCTCGCAGACTGGAGCATGTGGGTGCCAAGGGCAACCTGAAGCACGTGTGGGAGTTTGAGCAGGGCTACGAGATGGGCGTGAAGGAATTTCAGAAGGCGTTTTTGTAGGGCGGTTGTTTAGAAAGTGATATGAAGAGATATGAGAAACTATAGAAAGTGTTGCGAGAGTAATGGTATACAGTGACCAGAGGCTGTATAGGGCATATGCGGGTGGTGACAGGCCATGAGGGTCGCTGTGGAGTTATCAAAAAGTCATTTCTATTTTAATGGGAAACTGGGTGACAAATTGCTTGTTTGATGTTGACAGCGTTATCAGAAAATGGAGTCTGGTCAAAGGTCAATGCGTCACTAAACTAAATATCTTGCACGGCTGACGTACAAATTGACAATACCATAGTCAACTTCAGCGGTGTGGCCATGTACTATACGTTCTCTCAATCTGATCGTTTTTATGTGGCTTCATGTTTATTGGCATCCGTGGGATTCACATTAATTTGAGTTTTGAGGAAGTTGGCAAATAACTAAAAAAACGCTATAAACCCATTGCATTTAACCCAATAAACAGGAGATGGTCCAATCCAGCCAATAACCCGACATAGGAAACATGTAGCTCGCAATTTTCTCTCCCCTCCATTTTCATATTCTAAAGACTACTCTCTGCCCTTATGACAACTGGTGCCATAGCACACCAAGTAAACGCCCTTTCAAGACACGCCTAAAGCGCGTTAAAAACCTTGCAATCATCCTCCGGATCCCTAAATCAGACACATAGACCTCTTCCACATCTCCACACCTCTCCTTTTGCTGTCCTAATTATTTCGTTTGCACTTATGATTTGCGGCCCAAAGTCGCATTTGATAACCAATAATCTCCATAACTGCCCCATATAGACACCAAAAATCCCCCCTACCAGGCTTCAGAATCCCTAAAACAACCTATACGCCGCTATGACCTCTGAAAATACACATCTACGGCTGGCAGGTGACCTCAAAGCGCTTTCCGCCTCCCTAGCAGCAGACCTACTAGCGTCCTCCTCCAAGTTTGCACAGCTCTTCAGATACCAGCTCACGCTTCTTGAGGTGTTCTCCCGCGAGGTAAAGAAACTTGAGCGGCTTCGCTACTGTGACTATGAGCTTGCTTTCGTGTGCTTCCAACTTGTGGAGGCTCTCAATAAGCGATGCTCCCTTCTCGCCACCCCCGAGAACTCCGCCTACATTAAGGAGATGCTGAACACGGTCCAGAAAAAACAGACAGCGGCAGATGCAATTTCCGCGTACATACACACGGCGCTGGCAGATACCGAGGACCCGTTGCTTTCGCGATTCAACAGCTTGAAGACTGGTTCTCCAGATGCCCACAACGAGCTCCTTTCTGCGGCTTCCTTCAAGTTCAGGGAAACGGTGACACCACAGGAGCTCCACCAGATGATTAAGAATGGTCTTCTGCTTCTTTTGGTCGATTTACGCACAGAAAAGGAGTACAACTACAGCCATATCAACTATCCAGAACTGGTCAATATCGAGCCCTCTCACGTTTCTTCTCTCTACTCCAAGGATGTAACGGATTCAGATCTCGAGGACAGGCTCAAAATGCACCTATCTGATTCTCAGTTCCGCCGGTTTCAGCTACGCTACAAGTACGATCTCGTGGTGGTGTATAACTTGCGCTACGGCTACTCCTCCGACAGATTCACGGCCCTCAGAGATCTGGTAATTAACGAGACGACTGATGGAATTATCTCTGCGAGCCCCTTCGAAAAGCTCATTGACATCATCACTTACAGAAACAAGTACATTAGCTCCAAATTGAGACAGCACCCTCTTGTTTTGACGGGCGGCATGTTCGCATGGCACAAGCTCTTTGGAGACCAGTCCCTTACCAAAAGCATCCAGCCAAAGGTTCTTTCCCGTCCCCAGAGTACCTTGTCAAGAAATGGGTCTTCCGGAACTAACAGTTTCCCTTCAATTACGAGGGCCCTGGCGGATTTGCGGGCTTCTTCCTCGTCTCCGTACCTCAAAAATTTCGGCGACTATTTGTCTACCGCCAAAACGTCTTCGGTAACTCCCATTTCGAATCCCTTTATACCTGGGCAGGGAGGTAGAGAAGTCTCCACGAATGCTCACGAGTACGGACATAAAAACACATCTTCTATGAGAGCTGAACGGCCCTCATATCAAACCCCTCCCTCTCAACAACCACCACCAAGGCCAACAAGAACTCTTTCAAGCGGAAGCACTTTAAGTCTTTCAAGATCGAAGAGTAGTTCGGAAAGCCTGAAGGAGATCCCAAAATTACCTCCTGCCACTGCTGCTTCAAGCAAAGACACTACCAAGTTCTTGGAACAGTATGCGACCGGTCTCACCAATCTCGGCAATTCCTGCTACATGAACTGCATTCTCCAGTGTCTTGGGGCCACTCCGCAGCTTACAAGGTTCTTCTTCCCTGCAATAAGCACCTCATCAGCCAATTTGTCATTGCAGTCGTACAGACAACACATCAACGTGAATAACAAGCTCGGATCCAAAGGCATATTGACTGTCAATTTTGTATCTCTCTTGGGTAACATGTTCAACAACACAGGAAAGTCTTTCAAGCCGCTGAACTTCAAGAAAGTGGTTGGATCCTTGTCACCCGGCCAGGAATTCGCCACATTTGACCAGCAGGATTGCATTGAGTTTTTGAACTTCATTCTCGATGGGCTTCATGAGGATTTGAACCAAATGATAATAGACGATCCGGTCGAAAAGAAGGCAATAGCAGAATTGACCCCCGAGCAAGAAAAGACGAGGGAGGTTCTCCCGGTGCGGTTGGCATCGACAATAGAATGGGAGAGATATCTCAAGCTCAATTTCTCTGTTGTGGTGGACTTCTTCCAGGGCCAGTTCTTGTCGCAATTAAGGTGCCTCGAATGCCAGTTCACGTCCACCACATACAATGCGTTTTCCATATTGTCGGTCCCGATTCCTGAGAAAATGGGTAACACCTTCAGTCCGGTGCTGCTTGACGACTGTTTGAAGGAGTTCACCACTACAGAGCTCCTTGATGACGACAACAAGTGGCACTGTACCAACTGCAAGCGGTTCACCAAGCTGACCAAAAAGATCACAATAACGCGGTTACCGCAGGTGTTGATCATCCACTTCAAAAGGTTCAAGATCACACCCAGTGGCTACTTCAACAAGATTGACGACTTTATCACCTACCCCGTGAATGACGTGTTAGACCTTACCTCGTACTGGCCGGAGGTAGGCACAAGCGTGAACCCGAAAAGCGCCGAGTACATGCCCAAAGACCAGGAAAAGCAGATTTTATCGACGTTACCGACGAGAAACCAGCAGCCACCCTTCAGATACAAGCTCTATGGGGTGGCCAACCACTTTGGCAACTTGACTACTGGTCACTACACTGCTTACGTGCACAAGTCCAGTGACACTAAGAAGACACGCAACTGGTGTTATTTTGACGACGCCAATGTGACCTACAACTGCAAGGAGAATCAGGTGTTGAATAAGAACGCGTACTGCTTGTTTTACCAGAGGGTGTGAAAGTACAGTGAGTGGTCTATAAGGATATGCAAATTATACACTAGAAATATTTGTGAAAAATAGACATAGCATTCATTCAAGCGTCAATTGCATGGAATAGATAAGTATCAGTGACCTTCAAGTGTGTATGGAAGACAGTTTGTGGGACCCGTGAGGTCCCTACAGGTAGTGATCAGTTATGTAGGAGTGTATATGTATCTAGTTGGGCATCAAAGGATAGGTAGTGGTTTGGGCCTGATACAGTGGCCACACAGTGATATCCAATTTAACTGTGTGGAATGGAAATATTACGCAGTTTTCAAGTCCAAGATAGACAGAGTATACAGTTATTTGTAGCCTGGGGTATATATACAGCATGAAGAGGGTTAATTTCCCCTTCTCAGCTCTCGCAGGCAGACTCTGTGACCCTAATCTTGGGATGGTTCTCAACCACGCCCTTACTGAGGCCTACCCAGAGCCAGTCTGCCTTCTTTTCGGGGTTCACGCTGATTTCGCCCTTGAAGCCCTCAACGAAGGTTCTGTCATTGAGGGTGATATTGGTAGTGAAGTTGATGAATTCGTTAAAAATGGTGATGGAGGTCCAGAACTGGAGCTTGCGTAAGCATGCGATCACGAGACTGGTCACCTGGCCTCCGTTGAGACAGTGGATGTACACGGGAGCCAGCTCCACATGGATCATCAAGTCGAGGGCCTCGAGAATAGTGGAGTAGCCGATGGGCACACCCCTCTTTTTGCCCTTACCAGACTGCGCACTTTCCAAATGGTGCACCTGGATGTTGTGGGCCTTGATGAACTGGAAAAGCTTGGGATCTGTTTCAAAGGTGATGGGATCCGGGGTGAGCGAAATGATGGTTTTGAGCTGGAGCGTCTGTAGAAATGGGAAGTTGATTTCCCGAGGATAAGCGCCACGGTAGAGATTGGGCTGCACGGTGTTGAACTTGAGAGGAGGGACCAAAGGGTCCGGCACCTTGAGGTCCATTGTGTAGCAGAGAATGAGTGGAATGTGGAGAAGAAGGTGGTGAAGAGAAGGTGTTGCCCTGCACAGAACTGTGAGATTGCGAAGGAGGAGGAGAATAAGACGGATAAGAAACGGCAGTTTGGTGGTATGCTGTGTAGCTGGGTTGTAAGAATGGGCCTAACGGGGTATAAATTCACGAGCTGAATGGTCTTTTTTGATAGGAATTAGGCTGGGGAGGTGTTTTGTGTGGCTTCAAGGTATCTTGGGAGCCTCCTGAGTGTTTCTAAAAGCCTGCTCTCCGGAGACAGCGGGTGCCAAATTGGGCTCATTAAGGTATTTATTGATTCAGGGAGCGTGCAATTAGAAACATCCACTCTTAGGAAGAGACTAGCCTCCAAGGACCATTAGTTTATGGTGTTTCTTCTTGCTGTCAAGCAGATCAGACTCGAAAGTGAGTTTCTAGAGCGAAAGCTAGTACTCAACAGCCTCATAGAAGGCCACCAAAACCCATCAACAGAGAAAAAATTGCAGATAAAACCACATATAACCATTCCGAATGCCCAAAAGGCGCCATATGCGCCACTACTACATCTCACGCCTCTTTCTTTAATGAGGTATCGTATTAGTACATTATTAGATAAGGGCATCGGCGTGCGAGCTGTACCTTCTCTGCCGCCTGAACGCAAATACTGGAGTTTTCCCTAGTCGAGCTGGGGCTTCTTGCAGTCCTCCACATTGTGCTCCAACACGTCCTCAATGGACCATCTGGGGGGTTTGCCAGGTTCCTTGGACCCACCCGCAATACCACTGCTGTTTTTCAAGAAGATGGCATCGCCGACCTCGCTGAACTTCTCCAAAACGTAGTCCAAGTCCTCTTTAGTCAAAGCCGAACTCATACACAATCTTACCCGCGAGCTGACCACGGGAGTGGCTGGGTAACCCACAATGACAATAGCGATCTTCTGCGCATAAAGCATTCTGGAGATGGCAGGCATCTTGGCAGGCAAAAACAACATCAACGGGATCACAGGCGAGTCGTCGGCTCCATATACGATGAATCCGAGCCTCTTCAATCCCAACCGCATGTAGCGCGAGTTAAAAGCAATTCTCTGTAAACGCTCGGTGCCCTCTCCGGGATTCAACTTTCCACTGATAACGCTCAAAGAGGAGATCACCTGGCCCAACACTGGTGGGGGAACACTCTCGGAGTAGTTGTTGGTGATATAAGTGAGTCTAAGCTTGTCTATGATGGCCTTGTCGGCGGCAATATACCCTCCAGTGGCACCGAAAGACTTAGTAAAGGTGCCCATCAAAACGTCCACCTTGGAGGGAGACACCTGAAAGTAATCACAGATGCCCTTTCCGTTGGGGCCCAAAGCACCGATGGAGTGCGCCTCGTCCACAAAGAGGTAGCACTTGTATTTCTCCTTCAATGCAATCAACTCAGGCAAGTTGCACATGTTACCCTCCATGGAGTACAAGCCCTCCACTGCAATGATGATCTTGTTCCAAGGACGGTGCGTTTTAGGCTGGCCCTGGGCAATCAGGTCCCGGACAATCTTCTCCAAGTCCTTGATGTCGTTGTGTTTGAACACCTTGACAGAGGCGCCCGCAATACGGATACCGAATCTGATGGAGGCGTGGTTCAACTCATCGGAAATCACCAAAGTCTTCGCGTCTGCCAACGATGCAAACAAGTTGGCGTTGGTTCCATAGCCCTGCGAAACGATGATTGCGTCCTCTTTTCCCAAGAACTCCGCCGTCACACGCTCGCACTGCTTGTGCAAATCGGAGGTACCCGAGACAGATCTCGCAGAACAGGCTGATGTGCCGTAGTCGGCTAACGTCTTTAAAGCGTAGTCAGTGCAAACGCCATGTGACTGTGCAAAGCCCAAGTAGTTGTAGGAGGACAAGTTCAAACACTCGGTCGAGGTTCCCAGGTAGGTGTAGGCACCCTTTTTGTTGGCGGGAGCGCGGTCGAAACACTTGATGTAGCGACCAGGAACGCCGTGGATTGGTCTGGCGAAACAGTCATCGATTCTCATCTTCAAACGACGCACGTAGAAGTTCTCAAACCCGTCGTACCACGGCGCGTAGCCATCCTTTTCCACCAAATCCGCGTAGTCGTCAGCCTTGAAGATTTTGCCAAAGAAGTCGCGAATGTGACCGATAATCATCAAGATGAGGTACGAGATGTACGTGGAAAGGAGAATGGCGTATGGTGGCTCCTCTTCAATGGTTTCGGGCCAAGGTGCGCCAGCAGGGTGCTTCGAGACATAGAGGTACTCCTTATTGGAGGCGCGACCGTACTCCAAGTCGGCCAAAACGTCCGCGGGCCTGTCGTCGTGCGGCCCGTTGGGGATTTTGGTGCTCATGGTGGAAATGTGCGTGAAAGCGCTTTTAAAAGGCGTGTAAATGGGTTGCTTCCGGGAGCAATATGGTTTTGGATGTTTCTAAAAAAAAGTGTTGCGACCTTCAGTAAGATGCTTTTGAAACTGGGAGAGAATACCACTAGTAATTCTGACGCCTATATTGCAACGTCTCAAATCGCCTATATGTATACCTCAGGCTTTGGGTGTGATTCAAGGAGAACAATCAAAGGAGTGTGGGACCCTCAGGCTAAAGGGTGTACGGCAACAGCAGTATAAGTAGTGGCGGTTTCGGAATTAGCACAAAGCTAAACGTGTGCGGGTGTTGTGGGGCCTGGTGACAAGAATAGTGTTTCTCTGGTGAGCGGAATTCTAGGTCGGACGGGTGCTTATGTCAGCTACGCGTGAAAAATTCACCGTTTTATTTATAGGGGCAGGGTTCTGGGGATGTGGCTGGTAAAATAAGACTCTGGCGGCAACAGGGGCGTAAACAGCACTCGGACCTGCGGGACACGGTGATTTTAAGGCCTTGATTTGTGTTGCTAAGGGTGACTACTTTTTTGTGGGTTTTTATGTGGGATGGTGAAATTTGACGGAATTTGGGGCAATTTTCGGCTGCCCACCATAATCGGACCAGAAATAACGGTTTTTAGCTGTTCTTGGCGCAATTCCAAATCTCTTCTCTACCTCCGCGTCATCCGTGTATTTCCTACTCCGCGAGCCGTATATGTTGGCCTATGCAAGCCTTTGAAACGCACCCGTGCACCAAGAGGCAAGCATGTGGTGAATACCATCCTACATGTGGTCACGTGCCCCAAAGTTTACTAGGTTGGAAAAGCACTTGCTGGCACCTTCAGGTAACTTCGGTTGCTGATCTATATCGGAAATCCGCACAGGGTAAAGTGGTGTACTTGTGTTTGTCTTGAATGTGGGGATCTAACTTGTGCAACATGCTCCATGTCTGTTACAAGCATATGGTGACCTCGAGAAAAACTGAAGAAAGGAATACGAAACTAGGGTACTCCCCACGTAAATTATTTGCTTGCTATAACTATGGTGTATAATTTTCTCTCAATGTTCGTCGACTTTCAGAGAAACCTTCTAGTAGGGTAGAAATCCTCAAAAATTCTCCTTTTTGCACCCACTCAGGTAGCTCTCTGCACATTGAGTATACTCTAGGAGACGTACGAACATGCTTTCTAATCCACCAGCCCCCTACAAAGTTGATCCTGCCCAAAGTCCGTGTGCCTCCTTATGCCTTCGCAACCTGTGGGAAGTACCTTGCGCTTGATAAGAAGCATCAGGCATATCAACGGGTCCTCTGGAGTTCAGCAAGCCATCGTGTAGATTTTGGAGAAAGCAGAGGATTCAAGTCAAACAAGCTGAAGCCACGTCCGTCAAGGGATGCTCTCATGTAGCGTCCTATGACTCGTCAATTAGCTTTTTAAGTTGACAGGGACCTTCCTCTTGAGCCAAAGAACCGTATGCTGAGCTCACAGTCTTCGATGTATCACCGGTTTATTTTATGCAGAGAAAAAGGTCTTAAATCGTAAATAGAGGGCTTGTATAGGGCAGTTGTGAAGTGGTAATAGTACTTGCTATGTGCGAGGTACCTTTGGACACCGTCCAATTACGGAGACTCGAAGATTTCCTCCATTTTCACAGACAATGCTCTCTTTCCCCGCGAGAAGAATTTATGCAAGTATACCTAGGTTTCTGCAGCACACGCCATGGCAGCGTTTCAGAGATCATTCTGCGTTTTGGAATAGGGAATCAAGTGGTTTGTTCTAGTCAATTTGTCTGGAATTGGGTTTTAGAGCGAACCATACTTAAACAGAAGCCACCTGTTCGAACTTCCTCATTAGGGAACGGGGTTCAATACTCCTCACTAAGTAAGGCATCCTTTTTATAAAGATGGCTATTTCAGTTTGAAAACGAGAATGGTTTCTCGGCTCATGACGTTTTGCAACCAATACCAAAACAATCCCGCCCAGTCATTCAAAAACATATCGTTTTTCTAGACCATCCGCAACTTACATCACGGGCAATGTTCCTAAGGCGTGCCTGATGAAACACCCATGAGACATATTATGGGCCTGATGCGGCTGATCGGCGATAACAGCGGGCTGAACATCGCTTGTGACGACATCACCGAGGACGGAATTATCTATTTTTTGCAGCCGTCCCGCGGCCTCGACCCCAGCTATATTGGCGATAACGAAGGCGTTGTCACCAATAGCGGAACCATCTGTATGGTCGACTCATATGTCAAAATTTTATCATCCGTATCTGAAACCGGCTGTGTGATGATAGACGTCAAGAGTCTTTTTGCCTTTCTGGGAGATGACCTATATGTGGACACGGGTCAGAGCTACAGGATGACATCTCCGAGCTCCATTATTCATTTTGACACCACGCGGGCGGTACCCATGGTGACAGTAGCCGGCCTCGGAAACGGCAACTTCATAGGCTTTTTGGGCCCCATACTCTTCACAGCCTACAATAAGGCCCAGGGGCACTCGGAGCAGACGACCCGGCCTTGACGGAGTACCTCACCACCATCACATTGACGTTGGGTGATGGAAGCACCTCCACAGAAACAGCCGAGGTCGCTATCACCGCCGACGAGAACGGAATAGAGTACACCACAACATCAGTTATACCGCCGTATAAGGCACCTCACCAGGTACACGACATCCGACCGCAATGGAGCCTCACAGTGACAGTAGACGTTTTGGTCACCACTAACTCCCAGGGAAACTTGTACACCACCACGTTTACCACGACATTCAGCGATGGGTCGGTCTCGACGGAAACCGCCGAAGGGTTGGTGAGCACTGATAGTGCCGGGCTGTTGTACACAAGTACCTCGGTGTTTTCCTCTAGAGGGGTCTCTTCAGGAAATGCCAGTGGGAGTGGATTGGCTTCTGATAGTGGGGGTGCCACTCCTTCCTCCAGTGTGGCACCATTTCCTGCTCCTCCTAGTGTGTCCTCTGGCTCACCTGCACTGATCCCGCTTTCAACGCCCTCTTCTGGTGTTTCCTTACCACCTCCTTCTAGTCTTCCTCTGACGCCTTCTTCTGAAGTGCTGGCACCGTCTTCTAACTTGCCCACTTCTAGATCCCCATCATTTTCGCTATCCACAGCTCCACTACCATCATCTGGTTACCTAACAACCACTCCAACTTCCTCTCCCCCTCTTTCCACCCCATCCCTGGTGACCACGCTCCCCCCAATGTTGCCTCGCCTCTATTGACGCCCTTCTCAAACGTCACCAAATCTTTGTGAAAGACACACGGTTCTGCTCTTTTAATCCCTCTCTCTCCACCACCTTAGTCTTTTGTCCAAAAGACTGTCTGAAATGCGTCACAGAAACCACAATGGCGACTCATGGACCCCTGAAAACGACCTGCTTCTCATCTTCCCCCACTTTTATGACAGTGGAGGGAAACACAATTTACGCCAAAAACACCGATATTGCTGTTTTGACTTCAAGCACTGTAAATTCCAACGCCCTATCAAAAAACACTGTGGCTGCGAAATCAGTCGCAAAAACTATGTCTTACGGTCTGAGAAACCAAGGCCACCTTTCTGTCTCGGATCACGATAGTGGTGCCTCAAAGAAGCACTTCTCTTCCTTTTTGGGGCTTATAGTAACGTGGTTGATGGTATTTGTGTAAGTTTGATGCAAGAACAGCGCATATGGAGCACTGTATAGTATCCAGCAAAAACTGATAAGAGCCATTGGTTGAATTGCCGTAAAAAAATAGTCATCATCTTTTCAAGTTTCTTTTCTATCATATCTTTTAGTGCCATTAAACCTCCTCATACTTCCCCACTTCTTTATACAACTCGAAGAATATCGTACGCCCTTTCCTCCCCACCATGTAGTCTCAAAACATAGTCACAGTGGGGTACCTCCCAGTCAATGTGGCCAATTGCAAAAACGGTGGTTTTCTTCAAATCCTCTTCCACCAATTTATGACATTCCTCCATCACACTCTCGTCATCCATACACGAGAAGGCCTCGTCCAAAATAAGAATGGAAGGTTCCTTAACCACCGCTCGGAGAAAGAGAGCGAGTTTCTGATCAGTGAGTGAAAGCTTGTCAAAAGTGGTATCGCCGTATTTGTCCAAACGGTCCTCAAAACGTACCAAAATGGCCCGTCCTTTTGGGCCCAAAGCGTCCTCTTTTCCCTTGAAATTAAAGTTGGAGTTACCCACGTCCTTCACGAGCCCATTATATACGATTTCCCTCATTGTTAGAGTTCTTCCAGGGACCAAAGCGTGGAGTTCGGGGGAAGAGATGCCGATCTGGTTATTGACGTCGAAAAACGACACCCCACTACCTGTTTTGCGAACCACTCCGTCTATGGACATCACCAGGCGCCATGATTGCGGGTGGTCTGCTGTCAAAAGCAGAATAATGGTGGTTTTTCCTGTCCCGTTTGCCCCGAAAATGCGCCATCTAGATCCCCTAGGAACCCTCCAGGTGAAATCCTTTAAAACGCTCACGCCCTTATACACCACAGAGGCCTTGTTGAACTCAATGTGGGGAACCTCACCGGAGAGCTCCTCTGGTGAAACCGGCTGCAATTTGTCCATCTGAGTGGCCCTCATGTGGCGAGAGTGTAATTCTAGGGTGTCGTTTAAGGCGCTTTTGAGATCATTTTGCACCTCCGTTCTGGGGCCCTGAATTTGGACCCCCTCCTGGAGGTCCACCAAGGCCACATTGTCGATCCAATCAGGCACTTGGTCTTGTACACGCAAACCTAGCACGATACTCACGCCGAATTCCGCAGAGACCTTATGAAGAGACGCCGAAACGAGCTCGGTGGCCCCGGGGTCAAGGCCCAAAAAAGGATCATCAATAAGAAGAAGCCGCGGCTTGGAGACCAAAGCCCGTGCCAAACGGGCCCTTCTGAGCTGGCCATTGCTGAGAGAATTGATCCACTTCTTCTGAAGCGGTACCAAGTCGAAAAGCTCTAAAAGCAGCTCCACATACCCATCCTGCACAGCAGCCAGAGTGTTGCTGTTGTAGTTGTTGGCGCCGGAAATGTAGTTCCGGACAGAATTGACGTCGTCCGCCATTTCCAATTGGCCCTTGTACGAGTAGGACTCGTATCTGGCACTGAGATGTACAGCATCGAGGCCCGAAGCCTCCTTGAAGTTCAAAAACACGATCTGGTCGTAGCGGTAGTTTTCAGCCATGAAAGGGTATACCCTCGCTAGGGGCGGTTCAGGAATGTACTTTCCCGAGAGAATGGAGAGAAAGGGCGATTTTCCCGAGCCTGTGATAGCCCAGAAAGCCGGGTTTTGTGGCCCATCGCCGGGCTGGTGAACAGAAAAAGCCTTTATGGGGCTTTGGAACACAGACTCGGGCGCAGAGGAGGTGGTTTTGAAGACCCCGTTGGTGATTTTCACAAGACACTGAAGTCTGCGAAGGGAGGGGTGCATGGTAAAGGATAGCGTGATGGATGGGTGGACGCAGTTCAATTGGGGGCTTTTGAAAGATCTGTTGGGATAGCACTTTCTGAAGAGAAGGTGTTTTGAGCTTTTGGCAACTTCCAGTGGAGTATAAAGGCCCCAAAACTATGAGTCACACAGTTGTTAAAATGAAAAAGGACGCAATAGAGCCAAATACCTTGTATTTGTGGCTGCAGTAGTGATCTGGTGCTATACTGAGCCTCAGCTAGAAGTACTCTTTTGTGAGCAGCCAATTGGTGCTGTTTTATCGATTTGTGGTGAGACAAGGTAAAGTGATAATAGGTGCGCCTATGAGCACAGCATAGATGCCTCTTGGCCCCTTGGTATGAAGGACAAATATACAGCTGCCATATAGATATAAACTCCCATATACACTTAGTAAACGCCCTCTTTCTACGCGATTCTCCTAGCAATTCACCCATTCCGAAACCTCTCTGTCCCCTTAATCCACTATCATCTATATACACGCACAAAAAACACTCTCCTTCCCTATCATGGATTTCTACGACCCCGTGAACGACCAAACGCCTAAGAAAACGGCCCCAGAAGTGGCGGGTACCTCCGATATTAACGCTGCCACCGAGGAAGCTGTACAGCGGCTCGAAACGGACATCAATCAGGCGTATTCTGTGGTGGAGTCGCTGTTTTCCACGCTCTGGCTGTCGGCATCCAAAAACGCAGCTACGCTCCAGGAAAAGTACCATCTTGACGAGAAGAGAAAGCAGTTGATGGAGCAGCTCAACCAGGCCAAAAATAACATCAATTCACATGAGAACGTGCGCCACATAGAGGCCCAGTTGAAGGACCTCACCAACCACGTCCAGACGCTCAATTTGGGCTCTATCACTGCTCAAGCCAACAACGCTTTGGACTCCTTGGATGCGCAGCTCGAAAATGTCGAGAAACAGGCCGGAAAGTACGTATCTTCGTTTGCTTCTTTCTTCACTTCTATGGTCTCTGTGGAACCCGAGAAAAAACAGTCTGAAACTCTTTTCACGCTACCGCTAGCGGCCTCTGAAGAGTACGGTACCAGTCGCTACGGAAAAGACTTGCACGAGCTCCACTCTTCTGCCAAAAACTACACCGAGGGAGAGGAAAACGACGAGTTCCTGGTGGATGCTCATACAGACGAGATTTCGGCCCTTTTGCAACAGTACCCGGTGTTGAAAAACACTATGAACGACCTCGTGCCAGTTCAGGTGCCATACAAGACGTTCTGGGCCCGTTATTTTGCTGCGGACGCAAAATTGAAGACCGCAGAGCTGCAGAGAAAGGCCTTGTTGGAGCAGGAAAAGAAGCCTCTGTTGGACAAGCTGGACGACAGCAAGGAAACTGAGGACGAGGAGTTCAACTGGGACGATGACGAAGACGAGGAAGCCGCGTCGTAGAGTGCGCTTATGCAGAATAGCTACTGTGATATTATTTATTGTGTTGGTGTAGGAAAGAAAGGGTATTATGGCCCAAGAAAACGCAAAAGACACTTTTGGGGCTTTTACCAAATATTAGTGTCAAAGTAATAACCCTAAGTCCATTTACCACCTACTCCCTCCTTTTCGTCCTCTTTTGTCTAAGGCGTTGAACACCAACTATGGGTTGGTGTACAGGTGTATCCGAGGGATTTTCGTGGTGTACGGATGTTTTCTCCCCCGGTCTTTATCCCTACCACTTTTCATACGTTATTGTCTCCATATCTGGCCTCAGAAACGCCAAAATATACATTTTGGCTCTGGAAACGCACATAGACACCAATAAGGCCTCCACGCGTCCGCAGTTGCTTTCCACTCCATGAAAAACTTGTGATCAACTCCTCTTTAATAGCTGTGCTTTCATCTTTCCTTAGCCCGCACAGAAGACATAAACTCTGCATAAAAACGGCTCCATTTGCTCCCTGAATTGCCAGAAATATTTGAACCCACTCTGAGGTCTTCCACCGTTTTTCACGGCCTTCCAAACACCTCCATACCCTTACAATGGTAAAGTCCGTACTGTCCAGAGTGCACTCTCATGCACCCAACAATGGGCCTCCTACAGCAGTACACAGGCCCTATTCGCCTAGCTATTCCCCCCGCAGGGTGTGGGTGAAGCGAATTGGTAGAACTCCAACCACCATTTTCGTCCATCCAAGCGATATTGTGGACGATTTGAAGCTGGCGGTATGTTCCAAATTTCCAACCACTTTGGCACGCCAATTTGATCCCTCGGATCTCAACATTCGCTTGGACTTGCTGCTGAGACATCTCGCAGATTCCCATGGTGATTTACAATCCCAGAAGTCGCCACAGGGCCGTTCCCAGACGGCGGAAAAACCGCCCCTTCGAAAATCCGGGTCCAGCTCCCATTCCGTTAATCGGTTGGCCCTGCTGCCAGAAATAACCTCCAAGAGTCCTAATTTGGCCACACTGAACTTGGCTCCAACTCACATCAATCTCGAACCCGACCAGAATGTGTGGATGCTTCTAGAAACCTATTTCCCCAACGGAATGGCTATGGGAGAGGCCCTTTTAGTGGAAACACCGGCCCTGGGACCTCATGACGCCCACAATGTCCATCTGGGTGTCTACTATACTGCCAAAAACAACCAGCTCGCGGCAGCGTATCATAATAACTTAGCTTTGCATGAACAACATCAGTTCTCCCAGCTTCATGACAAAAATGCCCCCAACCACCGCAATTCCGGCTCTGGAAGCGCTCTGGGGCCTCTGGCAGGTCTGTCACTGACCCCTGTTTTCCTTGAAAACGCCAATGTCGTTGGAAGCCCCGCTCCAGGCCAGTACCACCATCCCAAACCACGGTATTTGAACCAAAACTCCACTTTGGCGCTGAATAGCGCACTCAACGCCGACAGGCTGGTTTCCCCATCGGCGCCTTTAAAGTCAAGTTCGCCTGTTGCAGCTGCCACGCACCGCAGGTCGTATTCTAACCCCCCGATCTCTCCAGTTCCAGTGACACTGGTTGGTTCAAATGGAACCAATGGAACCGCCAGCACCGCTAAAGGCAACGGGCAGGCAGTTTTGTTGCTCCCAAAAAACTTTTCTCTTGCCACAGGGAGCTCGGGAACGTCCGTGGACAAAAAACGGCTCTCTTTCGACGACAGCTACATTCGCAAAAATAAGTCTAATCCGGACCCGCTGAAGCCCACCTCTTTGCTGGGAGATAGTCTTTCAACCATCCAAAGCAACAGTGCTTCGCCTTTCCCGGCCATCAGCACTTCTTTGCAGGAATTGGAGGCTGAAAGAGGTGATTCCGCGTCGGCACATGCCCGAGAAAGCAGTGCCACATTAACCCCAGGAAGTGCCCGTGATGGCCTCTCAGTGTCGCCGTCCCCGCCGCCTCCGCAGATGAACGATAGACTCAACTCGCCAAGCAATGATGTGGCGACAAATGCGGCTTCTGTTCTCAACATTAGTTCGCCAAAAGAGGAGGTTCTAGGGACCTCAAAAGACCACGAAAAACCGGTGGAAAAAAAGCCCGCACCCTTGCATAAGCGCAGCAGCGACAGCGTCAAGCCGCCCAAAACCGCCACCGAGAAGGTCTTGCCTTCCATCTCCGTGCTTGTAGTGGAAGATAACGCCATCAACCAGGCCATTTTGGGGGCATTTTTGCGCAAACACAAGATCCACTACCAGATTGCCAAAAACGGTCAGGAAGCCATCGATAAGTGGCGCAATGGCGGCTTCCATTTAGTGCTAATGGACATTCAGTTACCGGTGAAGTCCGGAATTGAAGCCACCAAGGAAATTCGTCATTTGGAGCGTATCAACCGCATTGGTGTTTTTGCCCAGCACGAGCCCGGATTGGCCAAAAACCTCCCGGAGTTGACCGACGACCAGAAACTTGATGTCACGCTTTTTAGATCCCCAGTGATTATAGTGGCACTCACAGCGTCCTCCAATTCGTCCGTGGATCGTAAAAATGCCCTCACAGCAGGCTGCAATGACTTTTTGACGAAACCCGTCAATTTGGTGTGGTTGCAAAATAAGATCACCGAGTGGGGCTGCATGCAGGCGTTGATCGACTTTGATGGCTGGAGATTCCGTGGACGTGCGCCCGGGGTCCACCGTAAAACCAGCGACAAAAAGCCGGAACAGAAGCCCGCCAAAATCGCGGCCTAATTGGGTTATTGTATAGTACTAATAGAGGGTTACAGGAGTAACAGTGTTTTGCGTGCGTCTACCGATATACAATTGTCGTGCCTTTACCGGCGCTGAAAAGTTCTCCATAGTAGCACTACGGGTTCCTAAGAGAGACAGCTAAAGGTCCAAGAGAGCTTCTACTCGGGCGCAGAACGGCGATAATCAGCGGCAACAAAACATTCCCCGAAAGAGCCTTTTTGTGGCCCAAAACAGCACATTAACACACTATGTCCGAGCCCACTTCCGAGGCCCCAGTTTTACCCTTAGAGGTCATTGACAGAGCCATTGGCCACCAAATTCGCGTTCTTCTCACCAATACTAAAGAGTTCACGGGCACTCTTGCAGGATTCGACGATTTCGTTAACATCGTGCTTGAAAACGTGACGGAAACGGGGCCAGAAGGGCCCAGCCAGCACCTGCTCAAGAGAATGTTATTGAACGGTACCCAGATTGCCATGATCATCCCTTCTATATAGGCATATGTGCCGTATGAGGTGTTTAGCGCCTGTGTATATTAAGACCACGCTTTCCAGTGTTTCTGTAGAAGGTTCCAGGGTCATTGGCCGAACACACAAAAACATTTGCCATCGTGTTTATAAGAAACCGATCCCCCCATTTTTCGCCACCAACTCCACTTTTGCCTCTCATGAAGCTCACAGTATCTGTGGAGGCCACAGGGACCATATTCACGGCCGATATTCCTGCCCTGTTGACACTTGACGACTTCAAGGCCTACTTGGAGGCTGAGACGGATATAGGTGTTTCTGCGCAAATACTCGTTCACAATGGCCACTCGTTGGGTGAAAACCTCTCTTTAGAGAGCCTTGGGGTGGCGGATGGCGATTTAGTGGTTCTTCTGCAGAAAAACAGGCCTCTGGCGCCCCCAGGTGCCGAGGATATGGGCGCCCAGGCCGAGGTTCTACGCCAGCAGCTTCTTTCCAACCAGCCTCTCAGAGAACAGCTCCAGCAGGCAGATCCGACGCTCTATCTGCACTTGAACGATGCCGCCAAGTTCAGGGACACTCTCGCGGTCTCTTTGAGACAGCAAAACAGCAATGCTGCTGCCGAAAGAGACGAGCTCAGAAGGTTAGAAGCTGATCCAGACGACCCCGCCAACCAAGCACGGATTCTTGAGATCATCCGGCGTCAACAAATTGCCGAAAACATGCAGTTGGCCTATGAGGTGACGCCAGAGTCGTTTGCCTCTGTCACTATGCTCTACATTGATATGAAGGTCAACGGAAAGAAGGTGCAGGCGTTTGTCGATCTGGGGGCCCAGCTGACCATCATTTCGCCAAAATTAGCAGAAGAAGTGGGGATCGCCCATTTGATTGACACAAATTTCCGTGGAGTGGCCAGGGGTGTGGGACAGGGTGCCATAGAGGGGAAGATCCACTCTGTTCCCATCAGCGTGGGGGACTCAGGCATCCAACTTCCGTGCAGCTTCTACGTTATGAATACGGATGTGGAGTTGTTGTTTGGGCTTGATATGTTGCGCCGGCACCAGTGTGTGGTGGACTTGAAAAATGACAAGTTGGTTGTGGGCGGCACTGTGGAGACGCGGTTTTTACCGGAGCTGGCCATCAAGAACAACGCTTTTGCGAACCCCCTCAATAAAGCCGGTGGGTCCAGCTTGGGCGGCAACATCTTTAGTGATGGGGCTGTTGCGGGGCCCTCCACAGCTATTCCTGTTGCCAAACAGGCTGCTGCTTCGGCCGCTGCTGCCGCCGTAAAGAGGCAGAATACGGGAGAGCCTCTGAAGTATAAGGAGGAGGACATCGCCATTCTCATCGGTTTGGGGGCGTCCAGGAAGGAGGCCATTTTTGCTTTAGACCAGGCTGCCGGAAAAGTGGAGTTGGCGGCCTCGTTGTTGTTCCAGTAGGAATGCTTCTTTATTGGGAGAGACTTCCGTTTTGCTGGAGGCAAGGTCGCACGAATAACGAAGAGTTTAGTTCGATGGTGTTAGATGTTTACTAAATGCTCAATATTGATGACGCGTGAGTTATAACGCTCTGCCTGGCTTGTAATGCGAGTTCAAGGTTAAATATGCCGCCTTTCTGATGCTATTAATTTCTGGTATGGTGTTTATACCTTCATTTACACAGATCATCACCAAAAACAGAAAAGGCACACAGGCCCTTCTTCAAAACTCATTTTAATTATTTACACTCTGACTATGGGACTACACATCTATCTCTCTATCTTCTTAAAAGTCATATATCGAATTCTATTCTTTGGAGACGGGTTCCTGAGGCCAAAAGTTAAAGGCCCGGAACGGAAACTCGTTTCCCCTTTTATCGATCAAGTCCACATCGCTCTGCTCCAATGTAAAATTGTACACCTCAAGGGCCTCTGAAAGTCTCGCGGGCCTCGAACTTGTGGTAACAGGTAAAACGCCCTTTTGTAAAGTATATCTTAACAAGATCTGGGCCTCAGTTTTCCCGTATTTGGAAGACAACTGAGGTAGAAGTGTTTTCAACGGGTGGTCATTGATGACCACTCCGTCTTTCTTGATCCTGAAAAGCGGCGACAACGGCCCGTAGGCTTCAACTAGAATATTGTGCTTTTTGGAGAACTCCAAAAGGCCGTGTGACTGGTTCTGCAAATAAGGGTGGAATTCCACCTGGTTCAACACGGGATAGTCGTCTTTTGATTCTGAGGCCTTGAAAATGGTTTCCAAGTGGTCGGGAGCGAAGTTGGAAACGCCAATGTAGCGCACCTTCCCTTCCTTTTTGGCCTGGATAAGCTCCTTCCAGAGGCTGGTCAAATCGTGGCCGAAGCTGTTCTCGACAGAAAAGTAAGGATGGTGTATCAAGACTAAGTCGAGGTATTCCGTTTTCAAGAGCTGGAGCGACTCGTCAATATGTGCCATGGGCGTGAAAGATGTCTTTTTGAAGTATGTGGTGTGCCCAGGCAGGTACTTTGTGGTAATGAACAAGTCCTCTCTTTTGGCCCCTGACTGTTGGATGGCATCAGACAAGTTATCTGTGTTCTGATAAGCCTCTGCAGTATCGAGATGAAAGAAACCAGCGTCGATGGCTGCTGTTATTGAGGCCACTATTCCGTCGATGGAAGATTGAGAAGAGTCCTTTCTTTTGCGGTCTTTGATGGCAGTGCCCACGCCAAACCCGATCTCAAGCGCTCTTCCTGACTTGGTGGTTAACTGGGGCTGGAGCGAAATAGGAGAAGACATCGAACGAGTAATAAATGGAAAAGTTGCAAAAGGTTCGAAAGAGTGCGGCAGGCACCAGATAAAAAACGGCTGCAAAAAGGCCGTCTTGAAAAGTATATGTTGTTGCAAATACTCGATCGGTACGCCTCTCCAAAAGCTCCTTGAGTACCGTTTATACACGTAGAAATTTAATTGCCAATTGCAGCCATCTGCGTAAACGGCACCCTATAGCTATTACTAATACTGTGGTGGATGTAATTACCTAATTGTTTTGCGCCACAGACGCCATGAACGTAGGGGTTTGCGAAGCGGAGATTAGGCAGGGGATGCAATTTCCTATTATGGGCTTCCCCATGCAGCGCTTGGTCCTCTTAGTGTGTGTCCATGGCGTAGTTTAGATAGGCTTGTTTTCAGGAAAATCGTCCTGTTGAAGAAATCCGAATTGAAGAAGAGACTTTCTGACCTCTTCTCAGTGAGGTCAGCTTTTGGTAAAGATGGAAATGAAAACATCCCTTTGCGGCAAACTAAACCTTTGTATTTTCGTCAAATTGCTGCAACTTAAACATAGCGTGAATGCCTTTGGCCGTCTATGGAGGTACAACAATTGAAAGTAATGGCTCGGTTATTCAATGCCTCTGTTCCCTTAAACACACATGTAGGTTGCCAATCCCAGATGATGCATTGGTATTGAGTTTTTTTTTGCACTCAATTCCTCATGTACTCTCACTTAGTTTTCTACAACCTCGTTCCTCACTCAATCTTTCAAAAGCCACATCGTCATTTCCGCATCATGCACTACTTCAGAGGGTCTTCCTCTTTCAAAGTATCCACTGTTCATTCTCTAGGAACGTCATTCTCGTCGAAAAACGCTTCGAAAAAGCCTCTAAATTTCAACTTCTCTTGAACCAGATCAATCGCTTCAAAATCGCCGCTTTCAAGCTCAAAGTCGTAGACGGCCAAACTCTGCTTGATTCTATCAGCCTTAGAACTGGTGGTAATTGGCAAAACTCCCTTTTGAAGGGTGTATCTCAACAAGATTTGAGCATCGGTCTTTCCGTACTTAGCAGCCAACTCCGGCAAAAGTGTAGTCAACGGGTGGTCTTCCACCACCTTGCCGTCCTTCTTGATGCGAAACAAGGGCGATAAGGGTCCAAAAGCCTCCACCAAGATATTGTGCTTCTTGGAGTACTCGAGTAGCCCTTTGCTCTGGTTCTGCAAATACGGGTGGAATTCTACCTGGTTGACCACCGGATAGAACTCGGGGTCACCAGCTGCCTTGAAGATACGGTCCAAATGGCCCGTGGCGAAATTGGAGACGCCGATCTCACGCACTTTTCCGGCCTTTTTGGCAGCCATGAAGTGGCCCCATATGGACTCCAATGTCTCTCCGTGGGCGTTCAAAAAGGGGCTGTGGATCAACAACAAGTCGATGTAGTCCGTCTCCAACTCCTTCAAAGCGTTGTCGATGAAAATACTCGCGTTGAGGGACGGCGCCTCTATGGACCCGAACCCAGTACAGTACTTGGTAGTGATCCACACGTCCTCTCGTTTGACGCCGCTTTTCTTGATTCCAGCCGCGATCTCAGGGTGAGTGGTGTAGATCTCTGCAGTGTCAATGTGGTTAAATTTGGGAGCGTCAGCTAAGGTGCTGCCCGTTCCCCCAGTAAGTGCCAATGCCACTTGGTCAACGAGCTCCTGGACTAACGTGTGTTTTTCGTTATCTGGTCTCTTTTTCTTCTTCCATTGCCATGCGGTTCCAGAACCGTAGCCTAGGGTGATGGGATTGCCGGATTTGGTCCTGAAATTGTGCACTAGCGAAACAGGCTTGATCTGCGATTTAGTCATTTGGAGGCAGAGGAATCGGGGGGTGGTCCCCTTATATACTTTTTGTGCGAATGATAAGCTCCAATTTTGTTACGATCGGACTGGCACATCGATTGTGCGGGACCCTTATATATGGCAAACTGTGGCATGTATGGTGGCGCAAAAGACAATTTTGCATCTACGCCCCTGTGGCTGTTCCATACGCAAGTTGGAGGCATATTTCGCTACTGTGCCTAAGCCCTGGTGATCAAATGAATAGCAGTACGAAATAAAACGCCTATACACGGCTTATGTAAGGGCCTATGACAGGATTATGTAAGGACCAGGCCCACATTTCTGCGAGGCGCCGTTTATCAAGTCACGTGATCTGTTATCACTCGAGCCCGTTGAGCTCCTCCTCCTCGGCCTCCGTGCGCTTCTTCAACACGAGCGGCTGGCCCGTCACGCGGAAGTACAAGTCCTTGACGTCATCCGTGGTGGACTCAAAGTGCGACGAAGGGTCGTAGCTCTTCGATAAGAAGATGCCGCTGGCAGTTCCGTCGTCCAAGGGCTCGTAGATCTCGGCGATCCCCATCAACGTGTCCAAACGAGGACCCAACAACTTGAAGGCGGGCTCCAACTCCACGTGCGGAGTGGCGGTCTCGATAATGGTCGAAACAATGGCCAAGTAGTAACCCTTGGGCACCACACAGTGCACATCCGACAATACCGCAATGTAGATGTCGTTTTTGCGGCCCACCTGGTTCTGGGGGATGATCACCTGGACGGAGTCCAAGTCGTTAGTGTTGGGAATGGGGTGGTCCAAGATGCACATGGCGCGAATCACCTTGTGGCCGGTCTTGGACACTCTGTCCGGGAAGTAGGTGGGGTCCGCGATGACAATAGGGGCCTTGGCGGTGCCTTCCTTGGTTTTGACGCCCGCAAATTTCTTGTTGTCGTCGTACAAGACCTCGTCGATGGGCGTGTCCAACATGTAGGTGCCACCGTAGATGGCCGACAATCTGGCGAAGCCCTGGGGCAACTCACCCAAGCCGTACAAGGGGTAGATATAGGGCGACTTTCCGTAGCGCGCCACCGACTGTGCGTACAACACCACACGCTCGAAGGTGGGACGCGCTACCTCGTTCAAGTAGTCATCGTTGGACCACAAGGCCATGGCGTGGCCAATGAAGTCCTTGGTGCCGTTCTCCAAGCCAAAGTGGTTGAACACCTCGTTCATAGTGTTGGTGTCCAAATTGAGGCCCTGATGCGTGGAAGGCACGTCCTCATCGTAGGAGGCCGTGAACTCCAAAAAGCGCTTCATGCGGCGCTTCTCGAAAATGCCCATGAGCGACAGCTTGATGGCCTCCACCTCGTTGGACGGCACCTTGGCAATGCGGCCGTTGCGGTAGACGTACGAGCCGCCAATCTGCTTGAACTCGATGTAGCGCGTGACATTGGTGTGGGTCAAGATGTTGGTCAACTCGCCGTTGGCCATGAGAAACTTAGGAATGAGGTCCACACACCAGTCGCGGTCCCTGCCCTTCAATTCGGGCTTCTGGGCCAGCGGCTTGAACTTGGCATACAACTGCAGAAGGTTCAAGGATGCCAGCTCGCCGCCGTAAAAGTCCTGGCGGTCGATGTGGAGTACCTTTTTGCCGTCCACAGATAAAAGGCCCAGGAGAATGCACTCGGTCAAACCTGTGCCGAGCACAATCACGTCGTAGTTCTCGTCCATGGTGAGAAGAAAGGGGTTCTGAAGTAACAGAAACTGGTGGTTTGATATGACAGCAGGTTTTCAACTGCTGCTTCAAAGGATCAAAAACTTGCTAAACCAGGAGATAGGTGGCAGAAAACTAGCAATAAATAAGCAGAAGACTATCACTAAACGAGCAGGAAACTGGCAGCTGCTTCGGCAATTGGCAGCACTTGGCGAGGAATCTGGTGCTACCTGCTAAATATGCGGTCTTTGACGAGAGAACCTGGTGTTTGGGCGCCAATCGATGGAAATAGCCGGGCTTTTTGGCCCTTGGGGGTCCAGACGCCTGGGGATATGGTATGTACACGACTCTTGCTGTGTGCCCAGTAGCCAGTAAATAGACACACTTAGGGCTTTCGTGGGCCTTTGAAGGCCTAAGAGAGTTTATGTGCGCTTGATGTTCGTTCTGAAGCTTCTTTGCGGTCTTTGCCTATGTGAGGTACTTTGATTACGGCAGAATTGCGTGGGTTTAGCATTGTAAATAAGGGAGGGTGGAGAGTCGTGGTGCGAGAAAAGGGTCTGGGCGTAAAAGGATGAGATTTGAAGAGAACGGATGTAATTTGAGTTTGACTCAATGATGCGTGTCCGATAAGGGGTTGACTTCGTATATTTTGTTCCATACGAACTGGCTTTTTCGAACCAGGTAACGGCCTACTCCTTACGGGCTTCTGCTGGTGTTTGAGCCTGTTGAGTGAGAACGTGTTTAGGACAGTATATGGTGGAGGGATCGGTTAAAAGTGGGTCTCTGTATATTTCGAGGTCGATTGTGGTCCTGAGGCTTCCTCCGTTATGCTGAATGTTAGAATTTCGCAGCCTAAAAGCCAATGAGACAATAGAAAAGCAGGACATTCAATTTCACACAACAGCATAAGTGTTGGTGCTATTTCAACCTCTAGGTACGCCTCTTGACCCACATCGCTTTCGCAAGGCGACCAATATATTGCGCTTCCCACAGTTTGCGCCACCGGGCGGCGTTAAACCCCCTGGCTTCCCGATTCATTTGAGGAAGTTAAGAGTCTAAGATTCGAGCTGCTTCGATCTCCTCCACCGCTTCTTAGAGCTTCACATAGAGATCTCGGTTTTTGTGAGCTGTTTTACATGGTTTCTGCAGCCGTAAGTAATCATTTCTTTCTTTCACTAAAACTTCAGCTGAGAAACTCCGTTCATTGCAGCATGGTCCAAAATGTGTTTGGCCTCCCTCTGGCCGCTATACCAGGCCCCGTGAACACACCCATTTGAGCTATTCGACATAGTTTCTGCTCCAGCAAACCGCACTCTTTCTGTCAAACCTTCCGAGAAGGTCCTCTGGACGTGTATCGGGTCAGCGGTTCCAACAATATTGGCACCGTAGGCTCCACGTGACCAGGGATCAGTGTTCCACGGAGTATGGGTGATGTTAATGGGCTTTTTCATAGGCCCTATGGCGAACTGCTCCACTAAAGGCTTGAATATCTTCCACATGGTGTCGAACTTCTGGTCCTCAGGAACACTCTCCAAGTACTCAGAAAGCGGTCTTTGGGTCAATGAAATGAGTGTGGGCGTGTTTCCTGCCCGCTGATAATTGACGAAAAGAGCTGGATAGTCCCATGCCTTGGGAGTAGAGCCCTTTGCTGGTGTTGCTGGGGGGACGGCAAAGAAACGGTCAACCTCGTTCGACCAGAAGCAGTTTTCAAATTCGAGAATCACCTTTCCAAGAGACCCGAAGTTGAGCGAGGGAATAAGCTCCTGGAACTTTTGCGGCCATTTGGGAGTCCATTCAATGTGTCCAGGGTCCTTCTTATCTGTGATTTGCAATAGGTTGCGTGGAACCGTCACAACAACGTAATCGCAGTAGTAATCGTGGCCTTTGGCCGAGACCTTAATTCTGTCGCTGGTATAATCAATGGCATGTACGTTGGTCAGCAACTTGACGTTGTTATGAAGAAATTGTTTCGGCAACTCATCGAGCTCGTTCTGTAAAACCGTGCCATAACCGGAGGTGATCAACACGTTTCTTCCAAGATGGTGGCTTCCTGCAAAAGAGTACTTTCCTGATAAATTTTCCCAGGACTCTCCATGCCACAATTCCCCCCACATTCTGACTACCGCGCCAGCATACTTCTTCTGGAGGGGGGTCAAAAGCGCGTCCTTTTCGCTTAAATAGCGCTCGGCCCAAATGCGCAACGATTGGTCGGCAATATCCGGGCTTTCCTCGTATTTCATTTGAATGTAAGTGAGAATCTCGTCCACTATAGGCTCAATGTTCCAGACACTGATATGCTTGTCTTCTTGGGAGAAGAAATGGGTTTTCCCGTCGTCAAAATAGTACTTGATGTCGCCCCTTTTGAGCGAGTTTTCGAATAAGGGGTTTTTCAAGGCGTCGTGGAACCACCCTGCCCCAATATCATAGGTAACACCGCCGTTCACAGCCTTTTTAGATACCACCCGGCCACCCATACGGTCACGTGCCTCGAGAATGAGAATATCTCTGATTCCACCTTGGTAAAGGTCAATGGCGGTCTTGATGCCGGCCATGCCGCCGCCCACGATTACAACGGAAGGCATATTTGTAGATTTGCAATATGTGGAGAAACCGTTACATATTTATAGACCGAAAAAGCCTTTCCATATCGAGTAACTCCATGCGCCTCGGGGATTTTGACCTGCATACAACCGTTATCTTTGCAGCCACTCATCAGCCCCCCACAATACGGTATTCTGCTGCAGAGGCGACTAATTGGTACTATTACTGTATTAGACTATTAGATACTGGACAAATGTTCAAAAAAACGGCGCAGATGTGGTGAAAGTGGGCGCAAAAATATTAGGAAGTAAAGGAGAATGCTAAAAAGATGCAATGCGCCAGGTTTGAAACGAAAGTGGGGGTAAAAGGTGGTGTGGCGCCTCTTCATTTGTGAAAGGGTTTCAACAAACGCATTATAGCAAGTCGTTTAGTCCCACTATTTCACCCAACAAGCTGATGTACTCTTGTATGAACGAGTTGAACACCCACCAATTGCCGAAGCTGTTTTTGCTGTCCTGAGAGGGGACTTGAGAGACCAACTGCTGCTGTTGTTTCCAAAAAATATACTTCAACAAGTCGTTCAAGATGAAGTTGATGTAGTTGTTGTATATCAAGATCGGGTACTTAGACTTGAAGTTATCTGCCAACAATTTGGTGTCAATCAATGTGATCAATGAGTTCAATTTTTGGAGCTCTTTAGGAGACAAAATCAACGACTCCCGCTGCACACGGTCCAGCGGCTCCGGCTCTAGTTTCACCGTTTGCGTATCGTTGTCAGATAGAAAATCAAGCAAGTCCTTCTTGAAGAACTGGTCAATAAAGTTTATCTCCTTGTTGATATAGTTTATCGAAATGGACGACTTCATGTCGTGCCCCACGGTCGGGTCAAAGTTGTAGCCTATCAAGGTTGAAATCAAGTCGTTGGACAAAATGTTCTTGAAGTTCAAGTTGTAAGAATCAAGAAAGTGCTCCTCAACCTTGCCGGCGCTAGTCGCAGACGAAACAGACGACCTAGTAGACTCTTCGGATACAATCGAAGAGTTGCGAGACTGTATCTCCGTCAACTGCGCCGTCGCAGGGGGCTGCGACTTGGAAGTATCCATCATAAAGAAGTTCTCGATGTCCATAGCCATCGCCGACTTGTTCAGGAAATTATCCTTAATTATTAACTTGATGAAAGTGATTAGAAGGTCATTCAAATTAATGATCTTTTTCGCTATCAAGAGGAAAATGGTCGAATTTTTGTTCGGAAAGTAGTCGGAGTTGTGGGCCTCGCGAGCTGTGAGCAACTCTCCATTGAAGTTGTTTATCATGTACAATAAACTCAACCGCAAGTTCTTAAGAAAATTGATCTCCGTGTTGGACCGAATCAAGAGCAAATAGGGCAAAACCTCCAAGATGATGATCAAGTATAAGTGCAAGTCCACATTGCTGTGGGGGTCATCGTAGTCGTCGTCTTCATGAGGTGACTCACTGGATATCATCGCCATTGTTGGCTGCACTATGCGCTCCATCAAGTTCGTAAGCAAATGATTTTTCTCCAACAAGTTGGTGTTGTTCAAGAAGATGTCCTGTATATCGTCTGGTGTGACATTGTAGGCACTTAAGAAACCATATTCCTTTGTCTTGATGGACTCAAACCAGTTGGGCTCGGGTGACTCGGGAGGGTTCACTAAAATGGTGAAATTGGTTTCACTGGGGAACTTGCTATAAGTTGTGATGAAGGACAACTCAGGGCTAATGACTGACTCTGTCTGGTTGTCGATTTTCTTGGGTCTTCTGGCACCGGATTGAGAAGATTTCCGTCTGTGCAAGATGTGATGCAGATGCGAACGCTGATGCAGATGGCCAATTTCTGGCAGTCGTTGTAATTGATCCTGCAGCTCCTGAAACTGGTGCTGTTGGTGCTGTTGTTTCCGCTGACCGTTAAAGATTTCGTTGAGGTTGTTAAGCTCGTTGTTGTCGCAAAGCTCCTTGATTTCGTTGTTGACAATGTTCTCATTCCAGATAACGCCCAAATAGTTGTATTTGGACTCGCCCCTGCTGCCCAAACGCTTGATCATCAAGTTGGGATACACCATTTTGATCAACTTGCCAAGCTTGGACTGGCCCAAAATCAACTTCTGCTGCTCGTTGGCAGTATTGGACGAGCTTGGATATTGCAAGATCAACTTCTGACAGATGATGTAGTACGTCTTGTAGATGGAGAGCCGAGGAATAGTGTAGTTTTGCGGAACATCACCGGAGTTGACTGGCAAAAGGATTAGAATATCGAACAAAATCTTGATGGCCAAGAAGGTGCGCAAAAGCTCGTGGTAATTAATGTTTGACAATTTGCTTTCAGGGTTGGTCACCGAAGGGAAGTAGTTGGCAAGTGATGCCGGGTCCTTGAACACATTTAAGAGCTGGTTAATGACGGAAACAGAGGATGCCACAACCTGCGGATTGACGTCTGTCTTATCAATTTTGTTCAAGAAACCAAATGGGAACCGCAGAGACGAGGAAATAGTGGAGAGAGGTCGCGGATCGTCGTTATACAACAAATTGTAGAAATCGTCCACCGGTAAAGGAAGATTCAGCTTGTACAAAATGGCCAATAAATAGTTGTTGATGTTGGAACCGTCCACCGATAAGAGTTTTGAAATTAATCCTGACGCTGGCAGAGGTGGTTGGGCTGCAAACGGCTGGTGGGGTTGTGACACGTTCCCAGCACTGTCGCCTATGTTGAAGAGATTGAAATGTGACGAAATGGACAAGTTGTTCTTGTGTTTGTGGGCCAGTGGCGGTGGTTTGGGTGGCTCAGCAGCAGCAGTATTGCGAGGAAACGTGAACAGCAGGTAAATTGACAGGTCTAGCATTTGGTTGGGTGCCGAAAACTGTCCATATTGTGGCTCCACGGGACCAAAAGGCGGGTTCTGGGGGTAGAAAAACGCGGTGTTCAGCAGCCCGGAGCTGTGAGACGGGCCTGGGGGCTCGCTGGTCGCCGTGGAGCCAGTGTGGGCGTGGCGAACTGGCGAGGTGTGGACACTATGGGAGACAGGTGCGTGAGCCAGAGGGGGGTTGTTGGAGGCAGGAAAATTGTAGTTAAGCGGGATGTAGGGGTCCTCATTGTCATAAATGGCCTCCTCCAATGCCGGCAGTGACTGAAGAGCACTTCTGTGCGCCGCATTGGTCGTGTGTTGGGTGGGGGTGTTCTGCGGGTCGGGGAAGTAGAAGCCCGCGTTGGAAAGCGACGACTTCTGTCGCTTGTGGGACCGGTGTGGGGGCGGGTTGGACATGGGCTAATGCATGGGGTTGTTGTAGCGTGCTGAGACGGGGTAAGAGCGCTGATATGGGCCGGTGGCGCTGTTTGGCGGGGATTGGAGAGCCGAAAACAGGACTAAAACGTGATCTGGGCGCCGGTAGCGTTTTCACAGGTTTGGTGACTTGTCTGCGGCTCTGGGAGCCAGATCGGGGCCTGTGGTGGGGAAAATAGGCCCGGACACCGGTGGCGGTGTATTTATAGACGGTGTTTTGGGGCGATTATAAACGCGAAAACGGCTTTCTGGGGCCTGTGTGATAGCCACCGATATAGGGCGATTCTGCAAGCGTGTTCCTGCGGTGGCTATGTGATCTCTCACAAATAAGGCAGCAGAAATCGGATCGGCCGTGAGATAAAAAGTGGCCGGTTTGAATGTGTGGGGCGTCTGGGGAACGACTGCTGCTTACGGAACAGCCTGTTGTATGAACACTGGCTTGTGGTGAATAAGCTCTTCTGGATAGGTGGCCGGAAATGGACTCGCAGATGTAGCTTTCCCGGATACAATAGCGGGGCTAGACCAGAAGCAATGGTTCGGGCCTGTTTGCAACGGTGAGAGTCCAGCGTGACAACCAGATAAACTACAAAAGGGGTTTTAACAAGCCGGCGGGCGCAAACAGGGCACTTCTGGCCTGCACGCGAACACACTAGACGACGGAAGACGTCACCAAAACGGCAAAAGTGCCGGGGTCCGAAGCGTGGCAGTGTTTATGTTTTGGCTGGAGAGGGGCCCGTCTACAATAGACGGAGGCAGAGAATGTTACACAAATTGTGCTAATTACGCGACAATCTCGTCTATCACAATAGTATGTACGCAATCTAAGAAAGGAAAAGTAGCAGAGAGGGAGGGGGCGGAGAAAGGAGGCTTCAGCAGGCAGATATAGGGCCGGCGAAACTGGCACCTTTGGTGTGTTTGGATGTTTGGATGCCATTTCCGGGAATGTGTCAATTCCGGGGAACCACATCGAATTCCGGTTGTTATCGCCCCATTTCCGACCTCCCCCACACCCACTTCCGGTTCTGCCCCATTTACAACTTCGCCTTGGCTGGAATCAGTCTCACCAACACGTCTCTCATCTCGCCAGCCGTCTCCGTCAAGTAGTACTTCATGTGGTCCGAGCGCAAGCCGTTGCCACGAAGAGTGGAAATATTCACATGCAACCACTCGCTGTTGACCAAGTAGGCCAACCCAAAGCCCTCGTTGATCACCTGCAGGAAGCCCCACGACTGGAAGTGCTCCGACGGCACCTGCGACGTCAGGAGGAACCACGACAGACTGTACTTGAAAACGGGGTCCTGGAAAATGGCAGGAACCTCTTCACCAGGGGCCAACATCTTCAGCAAGCCGAACAAGTGGCGGTCCACGCCCTTTCCGTCAGCAGCATCCACCAAGTATTTCACGTGCTGTTTGCAGGCGGCTTGGAAGGTAGCGACCTTGGCCTCGTCGGATGCACTGGGGTCGGACCAGGTCTTCACGAAGGCAAGAGCCTCGTTGGATACAGACCTACCAGTCTCAGTACGGCCCTTCAAGTACTTTCTGGTGGCCGCACTCT
Source organism: Wilhelminamyces tanticharoeniae (assembly GCA_030558325.1). NCBI lineage: Eukaryota > Fungi > Ascomycota > Pichiomycetes > Serinales > Metschnikowiaceae > Wilhelminamyces > Wilhelminamyces tanticharoeniae. The sequence goes on along the minus strand of JAJMSI010000004.1, from coordinate 7,100 downwards.
CGTACGTGGGTCTGAGAGCGCCCGTGAGCTTGTAGTACGACAACTGGAACATCATCTGAACAAATGCATCGGGCGAGACCTTGAACTGCTTGATAAGGTTCTTTCCGTAGCCGTGCCACTGGAACACCTCGTGGTCGAATGTGGCCATGAGCGCGTCAAACTTGGCGATGGAAGTCTTGATGTCACCGAGAACCTCCACAGTGAGGTCAAATGGCAACTGCAGGGGAAGCTCAGCAACAGGGAAGTCCACAAGAGAGGTGGTGTGGGCGTCGATTTCGGCAATAAGTGCAGCAGGGTCCTCGCTGCCGATCTGCTGGAGAACCGTGTTGTTCAACTGCACCGTGGGCGTGGCGTCCATGCGCGAGTGCTCGCCCAAGAAGCCGGAGTTACCGTTGGCGGCCACAATGAACTCCAAGGGCTTGTCGAAGAAACGGTTCTGGCCGTCTCCATGCCAATAAGTCTTGGCCTTCTCCTCGATGGTCACGGGAGAGTGAGCGTCGAGCGCAATGACAAACGACGACGCAAAAATGGTCTCGAGCAGCGCCGCGTTCACCGGCAGCTTAACCACTTTGTTGTACACCTCCAAGTACTCGTCTCTGTTCAAGGAGGTCAAAACGCCGATTCCGGGGCCGCGTGGCTTGGAGGCCGCGTCCGCGACAACGCGCTGCAACTGTTTGTAGATCTCCACCTTCGACAAAGGCTCGTCAGTGGTGGCGTGGTGGTGGTACACCTTGTAGAAGTGGTTGTTGATAGCTACCACGAAGTACCGGTGGTCCTTGGAGACATACAGCTTGGTGATGTCCGAGCCGGAGGCCGGAACACGCAGGTTGTTGAACATGTGGTGGAAAGCGTTCATGCAGTAGGGGTTGCCTTTGATTATTTCCGGCTCCAACGTCTCGGTCTCAACCTTCACGAGGAACTGTGTGGTGTAATACGCGATCAACAGCGCCTTCAACAACTGATCCTTTCCGACCTCATTGCTGACGTCCTTGTGGTTGAAAAAGTACAGCACGTACGGTACCACGGGGTCACGGTACGACATGTAAGCATAGTCGTCCCACCACTCAGCCAACCAGTTGTCCTTGTCCTTGGCAAAGTCGACCAAACGACTCTGCAACTGCTTTCCGGGGCCCGCTACAAAGTCAGCGACAGCCTTGGACAGGTTCTGAAACTGCTCCGAGCTAAGAAGCGGCTGGATGGACTTAAGGTACCTGGTCGAAGTCTCCTCCAATGTGGGGACCGGGAGCTTGGGCAACTGGCCCTGGTAGCGGAAGAGGTCGCCCTTCACAGAAGACGACGAGAGCTTTCTGGTGGCAATGTTAGAAACGGGCATTGTCGTCCAGCGTCTAAACATGTTGTACCAGCAGGCGGCTTTTTCAGGCGATCGGCAACTTTATATGAGCCCACGATAACCTCGGCGTTTGTGGGGTGCCGCGGGATTATGTAATCGTGGAGCCGCGGTCCGGTGGGTCTTTTGGCAATTGCATATGTCGCATTGGTCACGTGATTGGGTGCACGTGACCACTAGTTAGGATGGAAATTTTTCCTTTTATACTCCAAGGCCCCACAATGGTACCGGACGCGTCAATATCGGGCCCGCGCGCCGCGGCCGCCGTGTTCTTCCTTACGTGGTACGCTGTGATCCTCGGGGTAGCATACAACGGGTTTTTTGAGCTCCTCCGCAAGTTCCGAAGCCCGCCCAAAAACCGACTTTCCGATGATCTTTTGGAGGGCGTCACCATTCTCAGACCCATCAAGGGCATTGATCCTGAGCTCGCAACGTGCCTCGAATCGCTGTTTCTCCAAAACTACCCTGCCCTGAAACTCCAGATTTTGTTCTGCGTCGACAATCCCAACGATCCGCTGGTCGGCACGATACAGGCCCTTATAGCCAGACACCCCCAAGTGGACGCACGCATATTGGTTTCCGAAGGGTTCAATTCTGAAACCAGTCAGTCTGATGACCACTATGGGCCCAATCCGAAAGTCAACAACCTCGCCAAGGGCTATTGGCACGCGAAGCACGACATTTTATGGATCATGGACCTGAACGTGTGGGCTTCCCCCAATATTCTTCAAAACTCCGTGAAGGCGCTTTTGGAGAACACCAATAATGGCCGACAAGTGCTGGCCAGTCGTCCCGTGAAGTTGGTGCATCACGTGCCGCTTGCGCTTAGCGTGAGTCCGCAGGTTTCCGCTCCTTCTGATTCAGAGTATGTTTTGGGAGAGGGCTCGGGGACTCACAGACGGTTTCTTAAGAAACTAGGAGCGCGTTTGGATGAGATGTTTCTTCTCACGTCCCACTCCAAGTTCTATGTTTCGCTTAATAACGTTGCCATCGCGCCCTGCGTGAACGGAAAGTCCAATCTCTACCGCCGCAGCGATTTGGACAAAGCTGTGGCATCAATTCCTGAAATGGACCTGGCGTTCTTCAATACGCGTCTGGTGGTTTCTGACGCTCGCCATTTCGCGTCCAGTGGCCCTGGAAACGCCCTCAAGTTTTTTGCTCGCTACATTGGCGAGGACAACATGATTGCAATTGCCCTCTGGGAGGCCCTTCATAGCCGCACAGGCCTCACCGGAGACGTGGTCATCCAACCTTTGAGCGGAACAGATAACTCTGTCCGTGACTACGTCAACAGAAGGGCCCGCTGGCTTCGGGTGCGCAAATATATGGTGCTTATGGCGACTTTGGTGGAGCCTACGACTGAGTCGCTTGTCAGTGGTATTTTCGGTACTTTTTCCATTTCGACGTTGCTCTGGGGCCGCTGGTTCTCGTGGCGCTTGTTTTTAGTGCATCTTGCCATCTGGATGGCCACGGATTACGTGCAATTCTACACCCTTGTGAACAGCATGGCGGGGGCAAAGTATACCCCTGAATGGCTCCACCATAAGAGCTTGCCGCCTTTGCAGCGCAGTTTTGCTGACTGGGCCTATGTGTGGGCTTTGCGCGAGTTGTTGGCATTGCCTATATGGATTTGGGCAATGGTGGGGCACGAAATCGACTGGAGAGGAAAACCGTTCAAGATAAAACAGGACTTGACGGCAGAGGAGATGTGAGAAGAATGAAATGGCAAGGTAACGAAACGAGGAACCTGATAAAGGGATAAAAGTGTTGATTTGCGAAAGATTTGCTGTTGTGATATTCTGGCTGAAATCGTGGTTAAGTGCTGATAGATTGGCCCGAAAAGTGATGGAAGTTGGCTATCGAGTATCGATAGGGACGACCGAAATGAGAAGAATCGGAAAGGGATACAATTGTCTGCAAGGAACATCCTACTAGCATAGGGTGCTGCCGAGGGACCTAGGATCCCCAAAACGGAATTAGACAAGGCCAAGGGGCTTGCCCGGAATTGCATATATAGATTTCCCGTGCCTATACGGCTTATAGAAACGAAAATTATGATGTGAAGGCTGTAGCTCCCAAGAAGATATTAAATAGGGCACATTCCGGGAAAAGCGGAAAAGCACTATGGAAATATAAATATGCCAAGCACCTTTAGTATGTATGGAGTTCGGCAGAAATAGCGGAGCAGAACGGATGAACGTGAAAGAGCTTCTCGCGCATTTTACGCATGAGACCCGTTTTTTCAGTTCTGGTTTTACCTCTTTCAGACAGCGCCTGGTCATGTTGTTTTCGCACCCGTACACCTTTGAAATTCCAATGTTAGCAACCTCGGCTTGCACTTTTGAGTGCGGAGATCTCAGAAGGACAGGAGCCAACAAGAAGAGGCTCAAAATTAAGCTTCTGGAGGTTGTAGAACGGGTTTTTGGTGCTTATAAAGTTTGAAGCGGCGCGGTTTGCTCCCAAATTACACAACCTAATGTTTCTCCGAGTCATTTCTCGGTGACTCAATAGTTCTGATATAGTTGGTTCCCATATATTGTCCATTTAAACCAGCTGTTACAGCTCTCTCTCTCTCTCTCTCTTCAGCGCCTGGTGGCTCTCCAATTAAGCTTTGCGCCCCGCTTCCCCAGGTTTTATCCACGGCATGGCATCGCACCTGCACACAGGCCTGTCACATGCGGATTGTGAACTCCATTGCCACTATCATATGAAGATTCCCCGCGAAGATATATAAAAACCAGCAGTTTCCTCAGATCAATCCTATCATTACCAAACATGCCCAGAGTCGCCAATACTGTTACTGTGACTCCTGGTCCCAACCCCAGAAACCTTATCGAAGCCGAGCGCAATGCTGCTGTTTTCGATCCCGAGCAGATGAACCACTTCCTCGAGGGTCTGGCGGAGGCCTCGGAAGAGGTGAGAACTTTCATGCAGCAGTTTGAGAGAGATCCAATTTTGGCAGCTGGACCCAAGGACTACGATGCCACCAAGGCGGAGCACAGGGAGATCACGGCTGCCAAAATCAACCGGTTGGCGCGGTACATTGAGACTGACACCTTTGACCGTTTCGAGAGGCGCTTATCATTGGTTTCTCTCTTCGATCCTGCGCTCCACACGCGTATCGGAGTCCATTTGGGTCTCTTTTTGGGCTGTATCCGTGGTAACGGAACCCTGGAACAGATGTTCTACTGGGCTTTGAACAAGGAGACCGCTTATGTGAAGAACATTTACGGCTGCTTTGCCATGACAGAGATTGCTCATGGTTCCAACGTTGCCGGCTTGGAAACTACTGCCACTTTTGACCAGGAATCCGACGAGTTTGTTATTAACACCCCACATATCGGTGCGACCAAGTGGTGGATTGGCGGAGCTGCTCATTCTGCGACCCACGCTTCCGTCTACGCTCGTTTGATTGTTGACGGCAAGGACTACGGTGTGAAAACTTTCGTGGTGCCCTTGAGGGATGCTAACCACGACCTCAACCCCGGAATTAGCATTGGCGACATTGGCGCCAAAATGGGCCGTGACGGTATTGATAACGGCTGGATCCAGTTCTCCAACGTGCGCATTCCTCGCTTCTTCATGTTGCAGAAGTACGCCAAGGTGCTGGCGGAGGGTGAGGTCAAGTTGCCTGCTCTCAACCAGTTGTCCTATTCTGCGTTGTTGCTGGGCCGTGTTGTCATGGTTAAGGACTCTTTCCGTTGGCTGTCGCGTTTTGTGACCATTGCGCTCAGATACGCTGTAGGAAGAAGGCAGTTTAAGGCTGCTACTGCCAAGGAGGAGGACCCAGAACTGCAGTTGTTGGACTACCCCTTGCACCAGCGCCGTTTGATACCGTTGTTGGCATTGACCTACGCCTTCTCCAACGGTGCCAACGTGTTGGCAGAACTTGCCTCGAACACCATGGAGGAGTTGGATGATGCAGTGGATAACGACGACAAGGCTGGTATCGACAAGGGCATAGAGCTGATGAAATCGCTTTTCGTGGCTTCGGGATCCTTGAAGTCCACCTGTACATGGTTGACGTTGGAGCTCATCGACAAGTGCAGGCAGTCTTGCGGTGGCCACGGCTACTCGCTGTACGCTGGCTTCGGTAAAGGCTTCAATGACTTTGCTGTGCAGTGCACCTGGGAGGGAGACAACAACATCTTGGGCATGTCCATTGGCAAGCAGTTGGTTAAGAACATCTCGACCATCCTCAAGGAAGGCAAAAAGACCACAGGCATCTTGGAGTTCTTGAACAAGTCCAAAGATTCTATTGGCACCAAGGTGATTTTGCAGCCAGCGGACTTGAAGAAGCCTGCCAAGATCTTAGAGGCCCTCGAGATAACCATCATCCGTGCTGCCGACCAGGCCTTGAAGACTTTGGACGCCAGAAACCAGGACTGGGACTTCATTGGTGCCGACCTCGTCACATTGTCTAAATTGTTGGCTCACTTCTTCTTGTTGAAGGCATTCCTCGACAAGGCCAACGCCATCGAGGAGAAGAAGTTGGTGCCCATTTTGGACATGTTGGCACAGTTATACGGTGCTACCATCATCTTGGAGGGGTTCTCGGGTATCTTTTTGACCTATTCTGTGGTGTCCACGGAGACCATCTCTCTCTTGTCGTCCGAGCACATCGGTGACTTATGTGCTGCTTTGAGACCGCACGTCATTCCTTTGACTGACTCTTTCCAGTTGTCGGACATGATGATCAACTCATCTTTGGGAGGCTACGACGGTAACATCTATGAAAACTATTTCAAGATTGTGAAAGACCAGAACCCACCGAGAGACACCAAGGCTCCTTACTCCGCCGACTTACAGGCCATGTTGAACAGAAAGTCCTTGGAGGTCAGACAGAGAGGTGAATACAGCGAGGAGACGGGTGACATTTTGTCAAAGTAGATGAAGTTTATGTAATGAAAATTATGTTAAATATTGGCTTAGATTGTCTGAAGAGCCCATTTGATCAGCCTGGAGCTTTATCTGTGAGCTAGATTTATATACATGGGGAAGTTGCTTTACCAGAACTCGCTACTTCCAGTTCGGCTTTCGTATTGACATGGAAAATTCAGTCCTTGTAGTCCTAAGACCATTATCAGAGGCAGGTTCCGATTGCAGAACCGACCTCATGATTGGTGAGCTCAATATAGGTTTTCCAACATCCTGCATATTTAATAACCACGCCAACAACAACAGCAGCACAACTTGGAAGACTTTTCTTGAGCTCAAAAGTAGCCAGTAAGTATAAAAAGAGGTCAACTCAAACCTGTATCAGTTTCGGCTCATTAGGGCCAATTTTCGATTTTTAAAGACGACTTTACAACATTTCCATGTTTTTCGCAATTTGGGGAATATCCTGCAAAATTTAGGATATCTTCACAAACTTCTCAGGCTAAAACAGTATCTCTTTATAAAATCAAGATGGTCTGAATCTTCAAGATGTTTCGATGTAACAAATCAGAGAATTATTCTCGTGAGGGGCCATATACATCGAATCAATGAATGGAGAATTCGTTAACACGTTTTTACGACCACAACACTAAGGTCAATAAAGTGACCCTTAGTTTCATGCAGAGGAGAAATGAGGGGACACATTCATAAGCATTATGGCACTACAGTCAAGGTAAAAGCAAAGGATTACTTGATATAATATTGTTTTGTCATCTTGGATTGTTGCAAGTGGTGAACGCAAATATCCCTGAAAGATCAATTACTCCATCTACACTGTGATTCTTTTTAAGTACCACCGAAGGAAAGGGGAGAC